>OX359288.1:67220141-68420141 GCA_947179395.2 Pulicaria dysenterica | reverse complement strand
CGAAAATGATGAAAACTGGTAGGTGTTATAGATATGAAAGTGATGACAAAAATGATGCAAACTGGTAGCTGTTATGGATATGAAGGTGATGGACGAAAATGATGAAACTGTAGATGTTATTTTCTTCCAACAGCTGAAAATGATAATTTCCGTCAAAAAATGATAAACAAGGTCGAAAATGATAAAAACTGGTAGGTGTTATAGATATGAAAGTGATGACGAAAATGATGAAAACTGGTAGTTGTTATGGATATGAAGGTGATGGACGAAAATGATGAAATTGATAGATGTTACTCTCTTCCAACAGCCGAAAATGACAATTTTCGTCATTTTCATCATTTTCGTAAAAAAATGATGAACAGGGACCGAAAATGATGAAAACTGCTAGTGTTATAGAGTTGAAAGTGATGACGAAAATGATGAAAACTGGTAGCTGTTATGGATATGAAGGCGATGAACGAAAATTATGAAACTGATAGATGTTACTCTTTTCCAACAGCCGAAAATGATAATTTTCGTCATTTTCATCATTTTCGTCAACTTTTTTTTTCCAGAAATATATGAAGAGTAGTCTCGTTTGAAAGATGATTAAAAAATGATCGAGTAGATTGGTATAATTTTTTGCGCAAATTCTTAAAAATGAAATAGTTATGGCCATTTAAAAATTTAAGAGGTAAAAAAAATATGAATTTGAGAATGGCTGGAAGGGATGCGCGTGAGTTCATCTAAACTTTGCAATTCTTATTTTTGCCCTTTTAAATGAGTGGCTGAAATTATACTTTTGGGAGCTTTATTTAAGAGGGAGGCTTTGTTAATTCTTACACTACTAAATGTCAAGACATGTTATTGTTCACGGTTTTGATGTTAATTATAAAATATTATATATCAATGGTGGAAGTATAATCTCTAGTGTTATGTATGACTCCTAACTTTTAGTTTTTTAAGAATTATATTATATTTTTAGATTAAAAATACATATGATATACGTGCTGGTTTAAAAAATGATAAACGTTACAGATTTATAAAAAAAGGTATAAATAATTATAAAACGCGAAAGAGATGAGAGTTTAAAAAATAGTAACAAATGACGACAACATTACTCATAGTAGTGGTAGAAGCGTCGACGATAGGGGATGGTAGATGTGATGACGGAAACGTGACATTATAATACGAAGAGACGTGATTGTTTTTCTTGTACAAACCATCAATCATATTTTTACAATTAAAAACAATATGTTCCGGTATTTGTTGGTTATAATTAAAAAGAATGTAAATTGATTTTAGATTTTTTAAAATTGATAAAACTAAGAATTTAGTTAAATATGATACTTTGATGTGTTATAAAGAGTAACTATGATATTTATAGGGTAGAAAAAATACGATATTTTAATATTGAAGAAACACATATATGAAATAATCTCTAACAATTCTGACTGAAATTAAAAAAAATTTGACTACTAAAATGAACGGATATGAGTGTCTAATAGAGATTATCCAATTTAGTCTTTTATTTATATTTAGAGATAATAAATAATAAAAATAGATAAATATAATAGTTTAAATAACGAAGAAAATAGTTTCTCGTGGAGTCAACTTCATCAAATGGTAGAAGTGACAAGTAGAGGTTTTGTTGGGAAAACTTTCTGGTTCAAATAATTTCTAAAAAGATTAATATCTTTGTATGGAAAGCTGATATGAATAAGTTACTGATTCAAGAAAATCTGATAGAAAGAATAGTTGATGTACCGTCGATATTATGCCCATTTTGGAAACAAATCTAAGTCGGTTCGTCATATACTATTTTATTGTTCGAAAGTGGAAAAGTTATGGGTCAAAATACTTAGATGGTGCTTTTAGTTAAAATTGAAATTTTAGATTTTAATTAAGTTAATTTTTTAGCTTGAACAATTAAATTTATTTCTTTAAATGAACTGATAGGATGATTCAATATAAATTATACATGTTTCTTTTATTTATATTAAAAGTGTTTCATGTAAAACTTATAGAATTTTGAAATAAACTTTTATTGATGATTTGATTAATTATTAATTATCATTCTTGTCAAAGGCGAACCTATGCTTTGTTCGCTAATGGCACGGGTCAATAGTCAATTTTTCAGACTAAATAGACAATGTCAACTTTTTTAAGCCGGTGCCACTAGTCAACATATTTGGTGTCACTAGTCAAATTTTTGGTACCACTAGTTATTTTTTGATGTCACAATATTTAATAAGAGATGACAAAGAATTTGTAAAAAAATAATAAGACATGATTTAAATTCAATTTATAACTTTATTTTACATTAGTTTACCTTAGAAATAACTATTTAATTAACAAAGTTTAATATAAATTATACTTTGTTTTAGATTTTGTCTCTAAAATACTAAAACAATAATTAAAACTTTGTTATTCTGACCTTATTAACCAAAACCTGAAAAAATCAAAATAACACACTCAATTTTTATTCATTTATGAAAATTTAATTCATGGTTCGCCCCCTAATTGTTTTTGAACAACTAACACACACACACACACATAATTCTACACCAAATGTCCATTAAAGAGACTTGAACCCACAAACTTAAGGTTGAGGTACATCTTTTCTAAACTCACAATACTGCTAGGCCAAAGCTCTTTAAAGTTGGTCAAACCTAATTAACGTTAATTACTCATGAATATATTTTATTATGTATTTATTATTGTAAATCTACTTAATAAATATCAGTTTGATATTTATATAAATTCTCATCGGTTTTTCATAAACAACCCTTGTAATTATTCATATATTTTAAACTGGATATACAATTCAGTAATTTAATTTGTTCCCTTATATATGTATTTAACCTATATTGTAGTATTACATTTCAATTCATACTTTAAATAAGTGAAAAAAGATTAAACTTAATAGGTTTACATTTACCTTATATCTAGTATCTTTAGTACGAATAATAATAAAAACAATTCACACAAAATACACATATATGAGATATACAACAGATGAGTAACGTACAATCTACTATATATAAACACACAAATGTGATGGTAACCGGACTTTAAAGACGATAAACGTTTTCAAAAGAAGTTATGCAAAATATTTGATTTCAGTTTTGTCGTAACTCCTATAGTAAGAGTTCAGTTAAAATATACACATTTGAGTATTTGACATTCTCGAGTAACACACCAGAATTATTTACACTAGTTTTTCTATTTGATCCGTTTAAGTTCCTAGCAAAATGTTCTTTTGAATAAAAGGGGCACTGATTGATTGATTTATTTATTTTTTGTGAAAGACAAATATTTTGATGTGGATATAATACTTCTAGTAATATATATTTATCTTATATGTTTTTATACTCATAAACATTTTAAATAAGTGGTATACTAATCATTTCATCATTTACTAATTTAAATGTTTATGAGTATATAAAAACACTTATCGTATATACTTCTAGCTACATACATCTTTTTTCTCATATTTTATCTCATCAAATTAAGGCTAACAAAATTTTGTTACTGATCTCTCAATACGTGCGTGGATCTCTCCCGTTTGTATATACTCAATCATACACGCGGCCGTGTGAATAAGCTTCATTTCACGTTAAAGATATTTTAAGACCCAGATCGACCCGGCCGGCTGGTCGATCCGAAACCCGATGACTAGACCAGGTCGTAGAGTTGGTTTTTGATAATTTTTGACCGGGAGTTACCCGGCCGGGTTAGTGGTTGAACCGGTCGAACTGGTCTATGTTAACCAGGTTTAGTATATATATATATATTTTAAAAAGTTTTTTTTAACCCTCATTCCCTAAGTCACTTTCTAATTTCTCAAAATCTTTAACTTGGTTTGATTGTGAACCTATGAGAATTGTTGTTTGATGTTTGATTTTTTTTTTGGTATTGTATGTTATGTTGAACTTGATTAATGTATTTGGATTGATTATATTGTAGGTTTATATTTTTTTGTTATGGTAAACAATGTTTTATTTAAACTTTGTAGTTTATATATATATATATATATATATATATATATATATATATATATATATATATGTATATATATATGTGTGTGTGTACATATAATATGTATACACACATACATACATACATACATACATACATACATACATACACACACATTTATATATATAATTTGAAAAATTTGAAAACAAGGTTGAATCACAGGACCCGTTGAGGAGAATAAGTCCACTAAAAAACCGGGTTTTAAACAGTGCATTTTACCAAAATAACTAAATACAAAAGGGATTTAGATGGTACCACGTTAAATACATGTTTTTTTTTATCTATTTAAGGTTTTGAGTTCAAATTCTCAGAAAAAATGTAAGTTTATAATTAGGTTAATTGGTGTGTGTGAGTGCTGTTGTATATAAAAAAACATTTCATTAAAAAAATACGTATGTTTAAATGTAATAAATGGTAGCTAGTTTAGTCATTTTTATATATCTCATTGAACTCATTACGTATCATTTTCAATAAGTGTTCATGACCGAGTTTTATTTGGAGAGAAAGAAAGATATTTGACTAAATTAATATATAATTTTTCCTAAGTGACTAAATTAACTTTAATTAATCATATGATTATAATTAAAAATAAAGGTATTATTATAAAATGATAATTTTTCTTTCCTTCCTCTCTAACTTGTAAATACAAAATTATTTCTTTTTTTTACAACTTAGATCGTTATCCTTTTGTCTCTCTTTTTTATCTCTTAGTTTTTTTTTTCTTATCTATTTCCTTAATGCATGTATCTCCGGAACACAACATCACTGTATATATAGTAAAGATTACCTTGAATAAACTCTGATGATCAACAGGCCGGGCACGTACGATGAAGTGGATATACGATAATTAGTAATGAAGTAAATGAACGATCGAGAGGAATGAATGTAAAGCAAATGTGAAAGCCTGAAATCAGCACGGCCAACTTCTTAAATATTTATCCATTACTAGTATTATATATGTATATATACACACACACGCACAAAAGAATCAACCGATTAATTAAGTTCGTGGAAATTGCCGAAAGAATTATATAGTTTGTATATATCGATCATTGCTAAAGTCGCCTGTACGTTGTTGTTTTAATTGTTATTAAGCCTAAAGACATGCATTTAATAATTAATTACCTTTTAATTAATTTGTCTTCTTTGGAACGTAATTTCCATATGTTTACGTAATATGTTTAATTATACACAAGCACATATCGTTGTAATATAATATTGTTGGTAATGGTGGTGCGAAACTATTTAGCAGGTGTTGTATATATACATAGGTGTTAAAGTGTATTTATATTTATTGTTGTATTCTCTTGTATGGGCTTTGCCTTATTTGTTTTGTTGTATAGGTCCGTGGCCCATCTGTGTAATCTATTTATTTCCTAATTTTGTTTAATGATAATTGAGGAAATTAATCATCTTTCATGGTATCAGAGCCGTCTTTGATTACCCTAATTTTCTTCGATACCCTACTGCCCTCCCTGAAGTCGACGGCAGCCTTCTCCTTCTGTTCATTCTTTTTCGTTTTTCTTCCCCTCTTCTTCTGTTAATGGCAGCCTCCTCATCTACTTCAGATAAGCCTTTCGGCATTACCAATATCAGGGCATATGTCCCTCTCATCCTTGATCTTGAAGAATTAAACTACGATGCATGGCGAGAGCTTTTCGAGACTCACTGCGTAAGTTTTGGCGTTTCGGGCTACATCGATTGGACTATCTCCTCTAACGGTCCCACCGATACCGAATGGAAGAAGACGGATTCGTTGGTCAAGTTGTGGATCTATGGTACGATCACCAAGCCGCTGCTACAAATGATCATTACCACGGATGTTACTGCTCGAGATGTATGGTTGAGTTTGGAAAATCTGTTTCGGGATAATAAAGAGGCTCGTGCCTTTCAATTGGATCAGGAGCTTCGTACTATCGCCATTGGAGACTCAACCGTTTCTGAGTATTGTCAAAGGTTGAAAGCTATTTCCGATTTATTGGCCAACATTGATTCCCCGGTGGATGAGAAGACCCTAGTCACGTATATGATCAACGTTTTGGGTGACCGGTTCGATCACGTTGCAAGTATCAATCGTCACGGAGAGAGACTCCCAACCTTTCTTCGTGCCCGTTCGATGCTCTTGCTGGAAGAACAACGTCTTGCTCGATCCCGTAACTCATCTCCATCACATCATGAGCATTCATCTGCTGCCACGATTCTTTTATCCGATTCTTCCTCACGCAACCATCGCAATCAGCATCGTAGTGACAATCGCAAAAATTACAGCCGCCGACAGCCACCATCGGACTCTTCCGCCGCTGCTCAGCCACCTCCTGCCGTCGCATCCCGGTCGATGCAGTCGTCGGCTGGTAATCCGCCGCTTCTGCCCTTGCCCTGGACGTTTCCTAGTTTTGCATGGGGCTGCCTTCCGCCCTGGATGCTAAATTACGGGCTATATGCCCTTCCTGGCTCTCGGCCCAGCAGGCCCAATAACAATGTTTCAGGCCCAGCAGGTTCTCGACACTCTCAGTCCCCTGCCCAGCATGTTTTTTCAGCCGAGAGTACCACTTCAGTTGTTCCTCCTTGGGCATGGTTCACACCACAGTCAACGGAGCAAGCATTTAATGCCCTTTCTATTGATTCTGACGACGGTGGATAGTACATGGATACCGGAGCTACTTCTCACATTGCTTCGGATGCAGGTAAACTCGACACTGTTTTTAATTCTAGCACTTTACCATCTATTGTTGTAGGAAATGGATCATGTGTTCCGGTGACTCAAATGGGCCATTCCAGTTTTCCTAATCCTTATCGCCCTTTGCATCTTAAAAATATTCTTGTTACTCCTCACATGATTAAAAACCTAATATCCGTACGTCAATTCACGAAAGATAATAAATTTTCCATTGAGTTTGACCAATTTGGTTCTTCTGTGAAGGACCTCAAGACCAAGCAGACCCTCCTCCGCAGTGATAGCTCCGGAGATCTCTATCCGTTTCCCTCGCGTTCGTTTGCTTTACATGCGTCTAGTTCACCTCTCTGGCACTGCCGTCTTGGTCATCCTGGAGATAGTGTTTTGAATATTTTAATTTCTCGCAATTTTATTTCATGTAATAAAGTGTCTGCGCACACTCTTTGTCAAGCTTGTCAGTTAGGAAAACAAATTAAGCTTCCATTTTATCGTTCTTCTACTTCTGTTAATGCTGTGTTTGCCATTATTCACTCGGATTTATGGAAATATCCTATTATAAGTTCTAGTGGAATTAAATATTATGTTCTTTTTCTAGATCATTATTCGCACTTTCTTTGGGTTTATCCGCTTCGACAGAAATCTGATGTGTTTTCCAAGTTTCTGCATTTTTGTACTTATGTGAAAACCCAATTTGAAAAAGAGATTAAAGTTTTTCAATGTGACCACGGTGGTGAATTCGATAATAAATCTTTTCATGACTTATTTTCCCCTTGTGGTACTCAATTCCGCTTCTCTTGCCCTCACACTTCTCAACAAAACGGAAAGTCTGAACGCATGATCCGTTCGATCAATAATGTCGTTCGTACTCTTTTTTTTCATGTTCGCCTCCCCCCCACACTTTGGGTGGAAGCTCTGCATATGGCCGTCCATCTCCTTAATATTCTTCCCTCCACCACCATTAATAATGACATTCCCTTCTCTCGTCTCTTCGGTACCTCCCCATCTTATTCTCATCTTCGCACCTTCGGGTGCCTCTGTTACCCCCTTCTCCCCACCCCTCATAAACTTGCCCCTCGTACCTCCCCATATATCTTTCTCGGTTATCCTGCTCATCATCGGGGTTTCCGATGTCTCAACCTCTCTACTAACCAGATCATCATTTCCCGTCATGTCAACTTTGACGAAACAGTCTTTCCTTATGGCTCCATGACTCCCTCTCGCTCACCATCCTACGACTTCCTAGATCATTCCTTTGATCCCTCTCCCATTGCTCGTCGTCTTCTTCTATCCCCCCATCCTACTCCGGGGGGATCCTCTCCTGCTTCCGCTCCCTCACCCCTTCCCCCACCTCTCCTTCCTCCGCTACGACGCCGTCCCCTCCTCCTCCTCCTCCTCCCCCACCTCCTTCCCAACCCATGATAGCTCTCGCGTCGGTACTCATAAACCCGTCCATCGCGTCAATCTCCACGCCTCTTCCATCTCTCCTCTTCCTCGTTCTCACATTCAGGCCCTTAAGGATCCGCACTGGTCCACTGCAATGATTGATGAGTTTAGTGCTCTTATTAAAAATTGTACGTGGGTACTTGTTCCGAGGCCTGATGGTGTTAATATTGTTCGTTCTATTTGGCTGTTTAAACATAAGTTTCGTGCAGATGGTTCTCTTGATAGGTATAAGGCTCGCTTGGTTGCTAATGGCAAGAGTCAGAGACCGGGTATTGATTGTGATGAGACTTTTAGCCCGGTGGTTAAACCCACCACTATTAGGGCCGTGCTCAGTATTGTTGTCTCTCGTCGCTGACATGTTCATCAGCTGGATGTTAAAAATGCGTTTTTTAATGGAAGTTTATCTGAGACTGTTTATATGCACCAGCCACCTGGTTTTAAAGACCCGGCCAAACCAGACCATGTCTGCTTACTTAAAAAATCCCTTTATGGTCTTAAGCAGGCTCCACGGGCGTGGTTTTCTCGATTTGCTACTTTTGCTACCACTATTGGATTTACTCGCTCGCGTGCAGACTCGTCATTATTTATTATCTCAAGCACTAAAGGCACTGCATATCTTCTTTTATATGTTGTTATTATTCTCACGGCTTCATCGGCAGGTTTACTATAGTCTATTATTCAGCAGCTAACCACGAAATTCTCTATGTCTGATCTTGGCCCGCTTAATTATTTTTTGGGAATTGCCGTCCACCGTGACAATCATGGGATGTTTCTCTCTCAGACTAAATATGCCACAGCTATTCTGGAACGTGCCAACATGCTTAATTGTAAACCGTGCATTACTCCCGTGGATACTCAGTCCAAACTCTCTTGTGATGGTGACTCAGTTGCAGATCCCACCTTGTATCGCAGTTTGTCCTGGGCGCTTCAGTATCTTACCTTTACTAGGCCTGACATCTCCTATGCGGTTCAACATGTCTGCCTTCATATGCATGATCCTCGTGAACCTCAATTCACGGCACTGAAACACATTCTTTGTTATGTGAAGGGCACCTTATCTCATGGTTTACAACTATTTCCCTCAGTCACTGATCGTCTTATCGCTTATTCAGATACCGATTGGGGTGGCTGCCCCTCTACTCGCCGGTCTACATCGGGCTATTGTGTTTTCTTGGGCGATAACATTGTTTCATGGTCTTCTAAATGTCAGCCCACTATCTCCCGATCGAGTGCTGAGGCTGAATATCGCGCAGTCACGAACGCTGTTGCGGAAACTATCTGGCTACGCAATCTTCTAACTGAGCTTCACACACCGCTTAAGCAAACTACATTAGTTTATTGGGACAATTTCAGTGCCGTTTATATGTCCAATAATCCGGTTCAGCATCAGCGTACAAAACACATTGAGATTGACCTTCATTTCATTCGCGACAAAGTTGCTCATGGAGTCATTCGGGTTCTTCACGTCCCTTCATCCTCTCAGTATGCCGACATCTTCACAAAGGGACTCCCCTCTAAATTGTTTACGGAGTTCTATTCCAGCTTAAACGTCCGGAATTTGCCCGACGTTCAATATGCGGGGGGATGTTAAAGTGTATTTATATATATTGTTGTATTCTCTTGTATGGGCTTTGCCTTATTTGTTTTGTTATATAGGCCCGTGGCCCATCTGTGTAATCTATTTATTTCCTAATTTTGTTTAATGATAATTGAGGAAATTAATCATCTTTCAATAGGGAGTTAACAAATTTAGTATAATACAAATGAGATTTTAGCTAGTCTACTAGGCCACCACACAATATTGGTTAACGTATGAGTATATATAATTCTTCAAAGGGTTATGTTAATCAAAATATAACAATTTAAGTTTATCATTTGTTCTCTTTTTTGCATAATAAACAACTAAAATTAAACAAATATACATAAAATAAAATCTAATAAAAGCGATAGCATTCAACACGAATTCCGATTGCATTTTGATCATCAACATAGATGACAATTATAACATATTACGATCTTGATCTCTTTATAAAAAAACATAAGCAAATATAATCATATGTATAACATTCTTTCAATATACACTCGATAAGGTAATTTTACCATATACACTCATTTTGTTTAACTCATATAACTACATATACACTCATTTTGTTTAACTCATATAACTATTTATATTCAATCCAATAGTATTATCGAGAACTTTTCTTATGTTGAATCTAAGATCCGCCGGGTTGGTTTAGATGGTTGTGTCGGGCCGTTCTCCATCTTCCCGAGCTTGAATCATATGCTGCGAACATCAAGAGAAGTCGTTAGAAGGTGACCCGAGGCCGGAGCCCCGGGATCAACCCTCCGACGGTCAAGTCAGTGTATGTATGTATAAGATATATGTATGGAGATAAAGAGAGGGGTGAAAGAGATTAGGGAGAAAGTGATAAGTAAAGAGAGAGAGTTGAGAATGAACCTGCCCTCAGATGTGTGAGAGATGGGGATACTTATAGAATCTTCAAAGAGGTCTTTGTCCAATGGTCCTTGTCCGGTGGTTGGTCCAGCCAGCTGTTCTGGCAGAGCTGACTACCTTTATCCAATGGTCTGGCTGCTTCGGCCTCTGGCAGCTCTGGCATATAATTACATGCCCATCTACCTTTTGTAGGGTAGTATAGTACATCTTCTGGAACCTTGCACTTTGTGTAGCTTCTGATACTTCTTTCTCCAGTACGGACCAACCTCCGGATCGGTTGGTCAGGTACATATGTCATCAAGTCCCCCAGTCTAGTATGATGTAGTTTTTGCTACATCGTGCTAGACTCAAAATCTTCATGCAACCTGTTGTTACTTTCATATATTGTTTATGTTTTTGCATATTTCATTTTTCAATAATGCGCCATGTGTCGGACTAGTAGCTGAGCTTTGTATTTATCAGATGCCGCTACGGGTCTTACTCCACAAGTACTTGAATATGCGCCCGATCACTATACGTCTTCAAGTCCCCCAGTCTAGTATGATGTGATTTTAGTCACATTATGCTAGACTCAAAATCTTCATGCTACCTGTTCTTCATATTACTTGCTCTTCATATTACCTGTTTAATAAACATGCGCCGATCCAGTGGTCGGACCTTGCTTAAGAAAGATTCCTTATTAGGTTTCGTTCCGCAAGGCTGTTCAACATGTTGTGAACTTGCTAGGTTCGTTAATCGGCTGTCTCTCGGACAAGCCGATGGTTCAAGCTTCTTTTGGCCAGTTCTTTTTTAGCGCGAGCTCTCCAAAAACATAGCCGAAGCTTGATCTTGCGGGTGTGAAAGGAACTTTATGGTGTCATGCACACATACGCATTTTCTAACGCGTATTCACCCGACTTATGTACGAAGTCGCGATCTTTCGATTTTCTTCTACTTGACGTAAGACATAGTAGGAATAGTGTACGAAGTTTGTGGTCTTCGTTTTCCTTCTACTTGGCCCTTCTGGGCCGAGTAGGTACACGAGGTAGCAAAGCTCAATTTTGTTTACTTATAGTGTACAAGCCAATAGAGCTCGTTTATGAGATCCACAAATTTGACATAATTTGCCAAATTGTACTTCCATTTACTTACAATATCGCATGATACAAGAGGATTGAGTTTTCTGGTCCGATAGTCACGTCACTATGATCTACCCTTTTGCCTTAGACAAAATTTTATTTGTTGTTGTTTCAAAAGGTGTTGCAGCAGCTACTTTCCTCTTTAGATGTAGTACTTCTTCAGGTTCATGGTGTTCCACGATCCGTTCAGGTGGGTCTGTTTATCAAACCGCTAAATATGTTATGGTGTGTATCCTGCAACAAATTGTTCATGTGTGTATCTTCCTGAGAGTAAACATAAAAATGAGTTTCTTTTGCATTTGTTAGATACGACATAATAATGACATAGGATATAATATATTGTTTCTCATACACGATGTAACAACTTTTTATTTCATCTTTTCAAAATATATTGGTGCAATACCATCATGGTCCCTCAGTTCAATAGTGTTAATTTAGTAGCATTATTGAACTCGGAAGATATAAAAAATGCATAGGTCTCGTCCTTTTTGTGAGCTTCGGAATCATCAGATGTTTAAAATCATTTTTATGTAAGAATGATAAGCTTTCTAGATAATCTTAGTAACTCGTAGTATACAGTTATGAAAGTATTCTTGAATGTGGAAATGATGTATAACATCAGGTATATTTATGTTATAAATATCATGTTATAGAGAGGGGTTAGTAGCATATGTCTCCATCAATTTTACACCTAAATGACAATTCGAGGGGCGTAATCAGTTAGAATAGCTAAGGTATTAAACAGAGTGTACTCGATGTATCAAGTCGCGGTTGATGCACGGGTTATCATGCAATTAGTGAATTAAGTTGTCCTTGGTAGGCCATGATCTTTTATTAATAGCACTTAGTAGATTAATGAATATGGATTTCGGGTATAGGATAACGGATACGAATGTAAATGTGATATAGTAGGATAATGATATACATGGTATAAGTACCACAACATTAGATAGGGTGAGGTTATGATTACCTTTGCAATTTGGCTGAACGGGTGATTATCTTTGGTCGTAATGCTAGCCCGAGATATGACGCTAGGACGAGGGTATATGATATCAATTCTTTGGCAGTTGCCTGCGGCTTTTTACTAAATGTGTTATAACAATAATTGTTCTAAGAGTTGTTTGGGAAGCTATATCAATATTTTGTTCCGGAATGAACCTCTGGTTCGGGTATATGCTTGATAGAGATATCGTAGGAAGCTATGAATACCGACAGTACCAAGGGTGACTATCGTTAGGGATAGAAGCATGAGTTAAATGTGTAATCGAGGCCAGTTTACTATAAATTATAGTATATTTTAAGAAAACCTGAAGGTTAAAGGATGCTTCCTAACGTCTTCTAGCTTAAAATGGTAAAAAAAAGATAGTATTTTTGTGGCGTTTCACGGATAAAGTAATTCTAAAGTAACTTCTTGATAAGATGTCGTAATTTAACATGTATTCCTAGGGTCTATAAAGTCATTACCTATTTTACCCGCTTATAACTTTTGGTGTTTGGGTTTTGAAAGAAACACGCTTTGACAAGAATGGACTTCAAGAAAGATGAGCTTTAGGGTGTGTCGTAATCTGGGTTACAACACAGGTATAAGAAATTGTTGCTAGGTGGCATTAGTATAATGTCCTTATTATGTAGGCTTTGGTGCTAATGAAAGATTATAGATTATTACCAGGACAAATGGTTGAGGAATCTGAAGGTTCCTCTAGATGGTTCAGCTATCGAAGGGTGTTGGAGAATGTCATGCCGAAGGTGCCGAGACTAGAAGTTCTAGTGATGGGCCAGTAGTGATAGTTTGTCGGAATGAATAAATAACTAATGGCTATGGGTTAAATATACCAAGGTTATGGACCTTACAAATTAGCCGGAGGTACGTTAAGCAACTCAAGAATGCTAATATACTAAAGACGCTAAGATACCGAAGGATGTTGAGACAAATGCGGTGGTATCAAAGGCTGGCAGTCTGGAGGTTAGAGCGAAAGTTCGTTGAAGTGGAAAATACCGCGAGATTTGAGTGCCAGAAGTCATGGACCTCGAACAGTTAGCTGAAGGTAGTAGCTGTAGTTAGGTTATCTCCTCAGCCTTGAAAGATTGGAAAATGTATGATCCTCATATAGATCCTCTGTAGTCCTATAATATGATTTGGAGTTATAGTTTCTATTTGAGATAATGTGCTAGCTCTACTTTTTATGAGATAACCTGTTCAGGTAAGTTACGCTCATGTAGATCATTTGATGGAAATGTCATTTTAATCTTTTATATATATATTAGGAAGGGTCCTCAAATATTTTCTAAATCTAAGGCAATTGATTGAAGAGAGGGAAGTTTATGAAGTAGTAGTATCGTCTGAATAATTTGAGGTATTGATTCAAATCACAAAGCTAAAAGCTATGTTATTCTTTACTAGGTCAAGTTCTACGGATGAGGAGGAATAGTGAGGTCCGATCTATTTGGTTTTTCAAGGCGTCAACTAATTTATCATTTGTTATTATACCTTCTTATGTTAATAACAAGTCTTGCTCCTTTACATTTTCTTATGGTGTATATGCATGAACTAGGATTAGGCAAAAAGTTAGGAGGTATTAGTTGGAAAAGGAAAAATCTTTGTCGAAATAGCATTAATTCTTATCATCTAGATCTGGAAGTTAAAGACATGGAATCTCCTGTGTGCTTGGGTTTTTTTAAGAATGAATCATCTTGTTTCCTTTTTCATTTTATGTAAGTGTGTAAGGAGGGCTGGAAGAATACAGAAGTAGAAACAAAGGACGATGGACGGAGGACAAAGGAACCTTAGGACCGGCGGTCCTGAAGAGCCGAAGGTGGAGGTAATTCTGGGCAAAAGTGACGACGGACAAGGGACGGAGGACGAAGGAGCTTTAGGTCCAGAGCGACGAGAGTAGCAGATGCTATAGCAGACGAAGATGAGACTAAACAGTATGTACTTAGTTACCAATGAAAAGATCAGGATTTATATAAGGTCAGGTGAGGATAAGAGCATTATGTCCAGGTTTGTGCATAGTAATAAGTATTTATACTTTATTCTCATCTCTAGTTGATGCATTAGTTTACATGTTTAATCTAATGTGTGGGGAACATAGGTATCGTTATCGTCCTCAAATCATCCTGGAAATAGCTTATAGAAGCTTCCTCATTTACGTCTACGTTTCCCCTTTTACCAAAACTCTTAAAGAACTTCCTTTCGATAGTTCTATCCCTTATGTTGGTCTGGATTTGTTTTGTGATGAATATGAACATTCGTTTATAAATTTTCATGGGAGAAATCTTGATATTAAAACAAACATCATGTATATTAAGTAACAAGATCATGCATGCATGTCATAAACAAGGTTCTGCAGGTATTGAACATGTCATGAACAAGGTTTCATAGTTACTACGCATGTCATATAAGGTTGTGCAAGTATTAAGCATGTCATGAACAAGGTTATGCACAAGTCATGTAGTAAAATAGGTATGATACTTAGCGCTGATATGGCCGAATGATATTCGCGATCGACCTTTGCTGATGATTGATTTGAAACTTCGGGTCAGAAAGTTAGCTTCGTAGTTATACCGGACGTAGGTCCGGATTGGTTCTAACCTTGCAACTAGAGAATGGTCCTTGCATGCGAATTGAACAAAAAGCTCGATCTTGAGGTACTTTAGGATGTGAAAGTTGATCTATCGTAATGACGAAGTCCATCCAAGGACTACTGAAGGTTGTGGTCTGGAGGTACCTTCGGGTCTGAATACGAGCTTTGCAGCAATATGTCGCTAATTTCTATCAACGCTTAGCTTAGAGCTCTTAGGACAAGCATGAGCTTCATTACAAAGGCATGACCTTTGGAGCCGGAGGATGGTCTTCGGAGCAGGGACATGGCCTACGGAGCCGGAGCACGAGTTTTTGAGCTTTGGAGCAGTTCTCATTTGTGTCAGACGAGGGCTGTTGAATGACTGCTTAAGGTAGTGATCCGAAGGAACTTTGGACCCGGTTACTTTTTCCCTATGCCGGAGGCGTGTTCTTGTGACTAAAGTGTGATGACAAATAGATTATATGATTAAATAGAAGTGAGGATTACTGTATAACCAATACTCTATGGATCGATCTTTCTCTTGTTTCAGAAATTAAGCGAGTTCCTTAGCTATGAATAGGTATCTAAGGTAACTATCATTAGTAGTTGGTGTATAAACTAGACAAGCATGAAGGTTAAAGCATTAGAGACGGAGGTCAAAGGTCATAACGTTAAGGACGGAGGTCGGATATAGGTAGATGCATAATACATGTACTGACTTCTTCTTTCTTTCTTTCTTTCTTTCTTTTTTTTCAAATGGAAGCCCTTATAGAAAACAATAAAATCTTATATAAGATTTGCAAGATTTGACATCAGAAAAACTAATCAGAGAATGATAATAGACTTTATTTTACTGTTTTTGTAATTAAAATAGATTAAGTGGGATCATTTGTTAAGACTACTAATTGTTTTGTTCTCGTTTAAACACTATATACATATTCATATCCTCCTATGTGCATGTGTATATAGTTTTTATTAAAAAAGGAGTAAAATGTTGTTGCGTTGATTTTATTACAATGTATTAATTTTGTATAATAATATATTTTTGTGAATAAATAAACTTGAATAATATAATCAAATCAAATCAAATAACATTTGAATAAGATAAAAAGACATATGTTAGGTGAGGTGTTCAATAAAAAGAGATTTTAGCTAGTACAATATCTTTAGAGGATTTGATTGAAACTGATTATGTACTTTTATCTATTTATTTTTTATTTGTTTTTAACATTAAAACTGACAGTAGTACATCTACTGAGACATTTACATGGGATAGTACATAGGGGTGTTTATGTCCACTTAAAATAAGGATAATATTAAAAAAATAAAAAAGAGATCTGCTAAACCAAAAGTATTAGGATTTATTGGGAAGATGAGAAATCTCTTTCCTCTTTATTCACGGTTCCCTGATGCAGAAAAAAGGGTTTACAATTTTACCAAATATAATTATTTGTTTTCTATGTGGAGAGAAAAGAATATATGATGATGTCTAGGTAGTTTCTTAGTTGACCAACTTGCTATGCTGCGTACCTCTAATTTTTATTTTATTTTCATAAGTAAAATCACAAGTCAAAAGGTATGTATTACTGGTGTTAAATCACATTAATATATCCTATGTAACCTACTTATCTCCCTACATTGTTTATTAATATTAAAGTAGCAGAGAAAGCAAATGTGTATGAGGTTGATAAGTGACTATCCCTTTTGTCTATTGTTTGTCTCTGACAAATCCATTTATACAAGCAAGGGAACAACAAATCTTATTAGATCTGCTTTTCTGCGTGGCTAGCTCAAGAGAAGGACAGAGTAGGAAGTACTTTTACTTATTTATTTATTATCTAGATTAAGAAAAGAACTTCACTCCGGTTTCAACCTTGGGGTCGGAAGACGTAGCATTGCTGCTCCGTAGCAAATTTAAAACCAAGCTCTAAAATTAGAACCACATGTACGACTCTCGTTCTACGCTTTTGAGATCTAATTAAAATCATTAAAAAAATGCTTCGGGTTTGACCGCAACCATGTCCCTATAACAATACATGTATATATCTAGGCACATATGTTTTTGTATGTATATAGTATACAATGTAAATGTACGTTTGATATGGTTATATATTATTATGACTTTATATATATATATATATATATATATATATATATATATATATACACGTTCTCTTTTTATTTATTTATTATTTTTATAAATATGGACGATAATTATCTAATTTAATCTAGAGATTTTTAAGTAAATAGTATTTAAAATCATATTCATAAATTGAAATGTCAAAGCTACAAGAACTGAAAACTAGTCAAATCACTTTTATTTTATTTTATTATTATCACCATTTTTTTTATAAATAAAAGCAAAAATAAACAAATAAAGCAGAGAGAGTGTGTAGGACAGCTTGTCAGGTTATAGCTACCTTTCTCTTGCTTTTTATACATCAACGTCTACACAGACCATCAAAAAATAAAGAATCAACTACCCAAAAGATCTTATTCATGAATCTAGAAGATTTTGTCAGGAGGCCATGTCCTTTTCTCCATAAAGCTGATTTGAAAGGATGCTTTTTTTTAAAAAAAAAATACATAAAAGATAAAGTGTTGACGGTGTGATCCTAGCTAGTTTAATCTATGTCTCTGTGTTCTATCTTTGGCCCGAATAGCATCGACATTCTTACAGGTGTGCAGCGGTTTTTATGGGTTAGTGTGGGCCTAGTTCTGTTTCTTTTTCTTCTTTTCTATCTAGATACTAAAAAACTCTTTTTGCCCTCATAAAAAGAGTGGCTCGGTCCACCGTATACCAACATAATATATGCATGTTTTATACATAAAGTAAAAAGTAAAAGATTAAGTGTCAGAAGGTGGAGTGTTGCAGTAGAATATATGGACCAGTGAGAGAAGAAAGGGGTTTACGCAGAAGAATCGAGATGGCGCTGCAGAGGACGATAAAGAGATTTTCTACACCGGCGGTTTCACACCGAGAAAAGGGGTTGAGTGTTGCAGAAAAAATATATATATTTTTTTAATTCTGTGTTCGCCCGTACTTTCTACACCGGCGGTTTCACTTTTTGCCTTCAATCTCAGAGAATCTAATCTTAAATTCACTAAAATCCGCGAACGAGTAGCTGTAGATCTGACCGGCGCAAAGCCTTGGTCAAAAGATTTTTTTGCCGGAGGTAGAACGGTGGTCTGATGCATGCATTCGCCGCTCACCCCGTTATAATGTGTTCCGAGTAACGATTAACGAGTATCAGGTGCATAAACAACGATTTCTGAAGCTTGAAGGCATTTATAGCGAGATTTTTTGAGGTTTTTGAAGCCTAGATCGAGATTCAGAAGTTAAAGAAGAAAATGGGGTATCATGCCTATTACATGCACATTACGCTTCTATGTACATTTGTCTTAACAAGAACAAAATGTATGCTTTTATTACATGTACATTACACTTCTACTCATGGTACATTTGTGCAACGTTAAGTACTTTTTTCTGTGTACATATATTTTAGCTACATATTCGCCTTTATTTTATTTCTAAAAACAAATACAACAGGTTCAGCTTCTTTTTTCTGTTTTTTTCTTTTTGTTGGGTTATAAACAGACTTTGAAAACAAAGATAAGGTATCACACATACTAAAAAATAAGGGCAGTCAAAGGAGAGTCATATTTATGAGCAAATAATGAGCATCATCATGTGTATCACATATAATCATGTATATGCATCAAGCTATAAAGGCATTCGGATTGTATAATGTAATCGTATAAATTTGACTGTTTGATACTTAGCTGTGTATGGGAGTAAAAATGAAGCAGTTTATGAGACACTTTAGCTTGTTGTTTGGGTCCCACGGATGGCGCCAAATGTTGAAACATAGATCCGCCGGGTTGGTTTAGATGGTTGTGTCGGGCCGTTCTCCATCTTTCCGAGCTTGAATCATATGCTGCGAACATCAAGAGAAGTCGTTAGAAGGTGACCCGAGGCCGGAGCCCCGGGATCAACCCTCCGACGGTCAAGTCAGTGTATGTATGTATAAGATATATGTATGGAGATAAAGAGAGGGGGGAAAGAGATTAGGGAGAAAGTGATAAGTAAAGAGAGAGAGTTGAGAATGAACCTGCCCTCAGATGTGTGAGGGATGAGGATACTTATAGAATCTCCAAAGAGGTCTTTGTCCAATGGTCCTTGTCCGGTGGTTGGTCCAGCCAGCTGTTCTGGCAGAGCTGACTACCTTTATCCAATGGTCTGGCTGCTTCGGCATCTGGCAGCTCTAGCATATAATTACATGCCCATCTACCTTTTGTAGGGTAGTATAGTACATCTTCTGGAACCTTGCACTTTGTGTAGCTTCTGATACTTCTTTCTCCAGTCCGGACCAACCTCCAGATTGGTTGGTCAGGTACATATGTCATCATCTTACATGCTTCATACATAATTATGCTCTTAAACACTTCATGCATGGATAATTTTTGGTGACTTCAGTGAAACTAAATCAATTGATAGAAAGAAAAGGATCTAAGCTTTCTTTTTGATCGAGTGGCAAAAAATCTTAATGAATTTTCACAAGGGCGGCTTGGTAGAAATGAAAAAGACGGGTTGAAAATATTCAAGGATTAGTGATGATGGAAGCAACCTAAGTTTACTTGATAGATTTTTGGTTAACAACAATTTTCTCGAAGGTTGGTCTACTCCTCAGGCGCGATTTTGGCTCGTGGATTCTCGGACCATTACCCTATTATTTTTTCATTCTCTATGCCTGACGCGGGACCCTCATATTTCAAGTTTTATAACTCTAGGCTACTAATAACTTTAAAAACATGGTTATCAGACTATGCTTCTCTTTCATCAAGAATACTAAATTCTCATCTCAAAGCATCTTTTTCACCAAGTTAATTAGATACCTTAAGGGTAGGATTAAATCTTGGTGCAAATCTGAGTCAAGTGAGAATATATGATGCTTGAAGTGTTAGAAAGAAAAAAAAGTTTGGATTCTAAAGTAGAAGCTCTATTTCTCAACAATGAAGAAAAAAAGCAAAGGTAAGATATTGATTTCAAAATTCTTGAAATGGAAAGATCAAAGATTGGGCAGAAGGCGAAAATAATATCTTTGATTTAAAGCAGAAGGCGAAAATAAGTTGGGCCAAAGATAGTGATGAAAATACCAAGATGTTTCATGGCATTATTAGTCAAAAGAAGAGGTGCAACAACATCCAACATATCACAATCAATGGAGAATGGGTGGATGACCCATGTCAGATTAAAGCTGAAACAATTAAATTTTTTGAGATTTTTTTTTGTGTCAAATTGAAGCTGCACTGGGTTGTATAATCTAGTTAATATGAAAGGCACGAAATGGGATGATTTTTAATAGAAAACCATTTTCACCTCAGTCGGTTATGGATGAAGCACAAAATCTATTATTCACGTGGATGAAGTTTAGAGCTAATTATAGTTCGTTATGTTGAAAAATGTGCAGATGTAATCCTTTATTTCTATTATAATCGTTTTGTCTTTCTTTCTTGCTGTTAAAAAAAAGAGCAACTTTCAGGAGTGGAAAATTTAAGAGAATCTCTATGGTTCAAGGCTGTATTTTGGATGCTAATTTTAATATGGACGAGATTAAAAATGCAAAAAATCTTTTTGGCCCTACACTCAGGTTGAACCCTTCAAGGCGATAAAACGGTTTGAAGCTGATGGTAAAATTGAGGGTGGCTGCAATGCCTCTTTTATATCTTTAATCCCGAAGAGTAAATTGCCTTTAAACTTTCTAGATTATAGGCCTATCTCGCGAGTTTTTTACTAAACAGGTGTAGTTGAAAAACATATTTACTAATTAAGTGTAGTTTTAAACATATTTACTAAATAGGTGTAGTTTAGATATATTATAAAATTATTATTATTATTAAATTGAATAATATTTATAATAATTAATACTACCTATCAATCAACTTATCACTATCAAATCACCCCATTCTCTCCCTGCTTTCATACCACCGCCGCTATCCTCGGGCAGCCGTCACTCCGGCAGCCATCGTCGACATTGGAGCCACCACTCCATATGCTTCACTTCAACCAAACATACCACCACCGTAACACCACTACCACCACCCAATTGCTGCCACCATCTATAACCACCACCGTAACTCCACTACCATTACCGTACTCCGGCAGCCGTCGTCGACATCGGAGCCACCACCCCATATGCTCGATTTTCTCTCAGATCTGTTCGATAAAGCCACTACCGTAACACCACTACCACCGTCTCATTTTCTCTCAGATCTGTTCGATAAAGCCAAAGGTGGTGGTGTGGTGGAAATCGACGATGGTTGTGCATTGGAAGCCGTCGATGGTGGTGCGGTGAGTGCAAAAGAGAGAAACACCTTTTAGATCTAACCAAAAACAAAGAAGACAAAAAAGAGAGGAGATGATGGCAGAGAGAGAATCGAGAGAGTTAGGGGTTTAATCGAGAGAATCGGGATGAATGGTAGAGGAGAAGACGACGACGCGGGTGGCGGCGTCGAGAGAATCAAGGTCGATGACGGCTGCCGGAGGATAGCGGCGGTGGTATGAAAGCAGGGAGATGGAGGAGGCGCTGGAACGAGGTCTGGATTGACTGCCGGCGGCGGCTGCAGGAGCGGCGCTGGTGCCTGGTGGGATGAAGACCGAGAGCCATAAAGAGTATGGGGAGTTTGGGTGCTGCTTTTTATTATAAAACAATAATTTGATTTAAAAAAAATAATAATAATATTATATAGAATCTACTCCTATTTAGTAATTATGTTTCAAACTAGACCTATTAAGTAAATAAGTTTTTAAATAACACCTATTTAGAAAAATCTCGCTTGTTGGCTCGTTCCACAAAGTCATCGCCAAAAAATATTGGCTAACCATCTAAAAGGAAATCATCGGAGATATCATTGGAAAAGAACAAACAACATTCATTTAAGGGAGGAACATCCAACATGGTCCTACAATTATTAGTGAGATTATGTATATGTGTGTGGGTCACATAAACAAATATAATACATGAGCTGGACTTCATATATGAATAAGTATTAAGTAATATATATATTTTAACCCAAAAGTGTTACTTTGTTTTCCTTTACTCAGCTTACCTCTTATTTTATTAAAATTACTATAAACTTTGATGTGGCAATTTAAAAATTATTATTCTAAAATACAAAGATCAATAACCTCTAACTATTTTCCCAAACTTATAATGGACATCTCAATCAATAATAAATAATATTTGGGGTATTACAACTCTCCCCACTAAAACTGATTTCTTCCCCGAAATCACTCTATCACCATCTTTGGTTGTTTATATCATAACTTAATAATGAAATTTCTCATTTCTAAACTACCAAATACCATTTGTTGAATCACTATCAGTTACTGCAACTGTGAACTTTTTGATTAATCCATCGTATAATACATCACATGCTTGGTTTGCTAACTCCATATTAATATTTGTATCAAGTTCTTAATACCCCGTAAGATGTTCCATGATATTTGTCTCATTTCTAATTCTTTGCTTTTAACACTGTAGTACACATCTATTGTGTAAACTTTCATTCTCTACAAGTGCTATAAAAGAATTATCGTGTGATTATCTTAGTTCCCATACTGCAATAGTACCTTCATATGTATACTATCACTCCCTTTATGGCACTAATCATATCCATTTGTTCATTAGATAAACATCTAGCATATTATTCACCCTTTCTATTTTGGTGATTTCCTGAATTGTAGCTAAAATTTTAAATCTAACTTTTCATATCCTATCTTAGTGAGTTATTTCACTATTGTTTTTCTCCTCCACTTAGCTTTTAACTAATATAAACTCTTTTCTTATTTGATAATATTAAGCTGTAGTACTTATGAATACTTCATATACATGTATGGTGTTTGTTTACTCTTAATATGTTCATACTATAAGAATATCTTTTCTCCTTTACTCGTGTTTCAAATTATGTGCTATTCTAATCTCATTTTCATCTTCTTAGTTCAATTCCTTGTATCTCCCGTGCTTTGTATCTACTATATATATATATATATATATATATAGGGTTAAGATCAAGAGAGATGTGAATTAAGGAGAGATGGGAGAGAGGGAATGTGAGTCGTTTGTTTTAGATAAAGAGTCAACCAAGCTTGGTCAAGATTGATGAGGAGATTGCCCTAAATAACTCAGACTGCCTATTGTGCCCAAGGAGGAAGACGTAGAAGAGCCTCCTGTCAGGATCAACAAGAGGAGGATAATATAACTCAGTGTTATACAAGAACTTATTTCTCTTCTCAAATTGATTCACTCAAGTTGAGTTCAGTTCAAGGGATTATCATCATGCAGTTTGTCTTAAAGAATGGTGAAACACCTTCTCTGGAGCTGAATCAACTTCATAAACTGGGATATGAAGAGTGGAAGCAAGTGGCTATACTTATTAAGAAGATGGAAAAGTCCTCTTCCAGGAATCAAGTGAAAGATGAAATCTTAAGGCTACTTGCAAGAGCTGATACGATGCAAATCATACTCAGGACTGAGATAGCTACCCTACTGACTTCTTTTCATAAAGTTGGAAAGAACAAGCAAACAAAGCCAGCTGGATTAACAAATATAGATAAGTACAGTCTCAATCTTCCTAAAGGCATGGAATTCAAAGAAAATACATATGTGGAAAAGCCTCAGAAAGGATTCATGTACTTAGACAGAAATGGTGTACAATGCTTCCAGTCTGATGCAATTATCTATACATGTGTGGTATCTCAAGTGTTTGCTCTGAGAAAAATAGTGGAAAAGACTGAACAAACTACAAGGTTTAGATACAGAATTAACAGAGCGATAAGATCACAAAGGGATTAGCTTCAACACTTGCCTAATTTACAAGAAATCCTTGAAGAAATCCTGCATCCTGAATAAATTAGTTCTATTGTATAAATTAGATTAGTTCTAATGTTGTAAGCACTAAGTGTGCATGATCTGAGTGATCAAAACCTTTGTATTTTGATATGTTCAATTAATACAAGTATGATTTTTATATGTTCAACGGTGTTATGATATGTTCATAATTATTAGTCTGATAAGTTCAGCTTGAATGAATAACTGATTAGTTCTTATTCATTATGTGTTTGGTTGGTTTGTTCAACTTAAAGTTGATATGTTCCACTTATAATTGATAAGTTCAATTAATATTTGATAAGTTCAAAATTAAAATCTTAATAAGTTTGAGATTTAAAACATAATTATGTTAAACAAACTTAAGAACTGTTTGATGGTTTAGTCATCATCAAATAGGGGAGTTTGTTGGGAAAATGATCTCATCAGTTATGATTTGATGAGACAAATTTAAGTTGGTAAGATGTGTTCTAAAGATAACTTAAACAGAATTATGAGGCTTGATCAAACTAAACACTTATAGTGTTTCAGACTGAGCATAAGCTGAATATAAGCTGAGCATATGTTCGATCAACTTAGACTATATCTTAGTAAGATTATCAATGTGTTTGATAAGCTGTGTATGTCACCTAAGATATAGGTTAAGTATTCAGCCTGATGTGTTTCAAGCTGAGTCAGCTCAACAGAGTTGCTAAATAAGTTCTAGCTAACTCTTAGGACTTCTAAGGATGAATTAATTTTTATACATGTTAGTTCATGTTTGTTTTCGAGTTTGTTCTCGAAGAACTCAGCTTGATGAGTTTCAAGCTGAGTAACTCAGTCCGAGCAAGAAGTCATTTTAAAGAAAATTTAAATATGTTTTAAATTTATCTTTTATCTCTCTATATAACTACGGGAAGGATAAGAAGATTCCAGAATCAAGATTGAAGATTGAAGACTCAAGATAAGAAGATTCAAGATTCAAGATTCCGGGTTATCCGTTAGTTAGTTAGCAAATTAGGATTAGTTCTAGTTTGTTAGGATCCGTAGGAACAAGATTATAAATACTTATCTCCTGATAAGTTTAGAGGTACAACTACGACTACTACGACTACAAGAGTTACAGAGCCATAACTCAGTTTCACCTCAAATCGTATGTGTTATGAATCTTGATTCATTGTTTCTCAGTTCAACGTTTTCAAGAAACTCACAGATTGCCAAGCTATTCGTGTGTTCGAATATTCACATTAGTTGTGAAATTCGTAAGTTTTCAATCTGTGATAAAATCCTGTTTAGAGAGTCGTCCGGTATCTATAATCATAAGTTGATTATAGATAGCAAAGTTTGAGAGATTGAGAGATTTACATTAGGTGTTTATATATCAAGTGTTGCTTACTTGATAGAGTCTGTAATCATCTTCTTATAAATGAAAAGCAAAGCATTCGATTATGGTTTGATTTACTATGTGTAACACTTTATTTTGATTTGTTCAATTTCCGCAGAAAGTGTATTCAACCCCCCTTCTACACATCTGTTGTTTGTTGTTATTCTCACCAAGGGACCAACAACTAGTATCAGAGCAGGCTGAACAATTTCATACGTTGAAAGTTCAAGATTATGAGAAAGTATATAATGTCTACAAGCAACAATTCATCAAACTTTCCTCAGATGTCTGCCAAGGGATGTCCTATCTTTGATGGATCTGACTATCCTATGTGGAAATTCAGAGCCATGCTTTTCCTCAAGTCCATTGACAATCGTATGTCCAATGTCATCACAAAAGGACCGATCATCCCCAAAATTTCTGCTGTTGTCAGTGATACGTCCGCTGACAAAACAGACAGAAGTGAAAAAGAAGTAAGGAAGCCTGTTGCATCCTGGACAGATGAAGACTGAAAACTGTTCAATCTGGATGACAAGGCAAAGAGTGTTCTGGCAAATGCCTAAACCAACGAGATCTTGCATACAGTGACTGGGTGTCAAACTGTAGAAGAGATCTGGGATACGCTAAGTATTACATATGAGGGCACTGATCTGGTCAAGTAGCAAAAGAAGAGTCATATGAATAGATCTTATGAAAACTTCTTTTCGAAGAAGAATGAAACCTTTCCTGATTTGTTCACAAGGTTTCACTGCTTGATAAATGACCTGCTAAGTTCAGGTGTTAAGAAAGATGAAGCTGAACTTGTGCTGAAATTTCTGGATGTGTTACCAGTAAGGTTCAATGAAGTAAGCACAACACTAAGGGCTGGAGGAACACTACATATGTATAACCTACAGTCCATCTACGGGTTCTTGCTCAATCAGGAACAGATCACAGAGCACAAGAGAACTTCTCAACAACAACTTATGGATTCTCTGGATAAAGCTGATATTGCATTAGTTGCACAGAAAAAGAAGAAAGGTTCCAAGGCCTTGGTTGTTGAATCTGAGACTGAGTCAGAATCTCATGCTGACTACTCAGACTCAGACTCAGGTGATACTGATGATGTTCAGACTATCACTGAGCAGATGGCAATGCTAGCCAGACGTTTGAGAAGAGCTCAACGGGGAAGATGAAGATCTGACAGGGGCAAAGGGAAGAGTTCCTTTGATCCCAAGAAGGCTGTGTGCTTCAACTGTCAGAAGAAGGGGCATATTGCTGCTGAGTGCAGATTAAAGAAGGAAGAATCAGAATCAGTTGCTGATAAGAACGTTTACAGAGCTGATAAGTATAAAAAGAAATATACTCAGCTCAAAAAAGCAAAGCCAGAAGACAAAGGAATTTACGCTGAAACCTGGGATACATAATCATCTACCTCAGACGATGATGATATTTGTCTAATGGCTCAAGAAGATGAAGAGTTTGAAATTGATGAAGTTGATTATGGTTTGTCCAAGTCAACTTTTGAAGCTGACATGAAAGAAGCTGAGGAAAACAGCAAGCTTAGTGATTGGGATCCTGCTTCCATGTACAAGGTTAGCAATTTCAACTCTTACACCGATGAAGAAAAAGGTCTTGCCTTCGATTATACCGGCCTTAAGTCGACCTCAAAGCTGAGATAGCTAAACTGAAGAATTAGATTAAGGAAAATCAATCTCTCATTGATGTTGGTAAGAAAGCACAGTGTGATCTTGAATGTCAAAGACACATTAATAAACTTCTAAGTAAAGAACTTCAGGAAGCCAAAGATAAAGCTGACCAACTTCAAAAGGTCACTGAATCTTGGTGTAAGTCATCAAGGTTTGCTGAAAAGTGCATCAACCAACAAATTCCTAAACAGGTACAAACTGTACTTGGAGGTGACTATCAATCCGTAGCTCATGCAGCTGATGAGGATGAGATAGCAAGTACAGACTCTGAGGATGATAGACAATTGATTGAGTCTCAAAAGTCAGCCTCAGAGAAGAAACATGGTCAAAACCTTAAATACAATATGTTTGTAAAGGCCAAAGATCATGGTAATGAGTGTTCAACATCTAAACAACATAGTAGGTTTGTGTTAGACAGATTAGGCATTCAGCCTATTCAAAGAACTTCAGTCATAGAAATTCTTAATCCAAATCCTTTCAAAAGACAACATTCTCTATCTGGCTCAGAGAGAAGTTACAAGAATAGGAAGACCACTTTAAGTCGGAGGTCAAATCACAACAATGGTAAGTCTAAAGTTGTGAATCTTGGTAAGTCCAAGGAGATCAACAATGGTAAGTCCAAACCTGTTGAAACTGGTGAGTACAGAAAGCATGACAAAGGTAAGTCCAAAGTCATGGAAAAGAATTTTGTTATTCAAGCTTCTAATCAAAAGGATAACAAACAAAGATCTGACAAAGGTAAGTCCAAAGTCAGTGAGCATCAAATGAATCAACTTGCAAAGAAAGTTGAAAAGTTATCCACTAAATATAATCCTAAGGCTGAGAGCAAGTTCTCACAAGGATTACTAGACACTCTACCTCCTGTAATCATTGGAAGAACGAGATGCTACAAGTGTAGAAGTAAAGGTCATGAGACTAAGGACTGTGATATTGAAATCTCAAGGCCTGAACAAGAACAGGTTGATCAGCCAACACAGGACTCGGCTCCTGCTCAAGCTGAACAGTCAGTTCAACAAGATGAAGATGCTAAGTGCTCATCATCTGAACCAACCAAGAAGTGGGTTCCCAAACAAAACTAATGTGTTTAGTTTTCATATCATGTGCAGGGTTCAAGTAAATGGTACTTGGATAGTGGATGTTCAAGGCACATGACTGGGTGGAAAGGACTTCTTAGGGATTTCCAGGAAGATGAAGATCCTAAAGTAACATTTGGTGACAACTCCCATGGAAGAACTAAAGGCTATGGGAAGATGCATGCTGGCAAAGTTATTTTCCAGAAGGTTGCATATGTCAAGGGTCTAAAGCACAATCTGATTAGTATCAGCCAATTGTGTGTTGAAGACAACATTGTTACTTTTAGGAAGAAAGCAGAAACTATATATAATGCTAAGGGAAAGCCTGTATTAATAGCTAAAAGAGAAAGAGATATGTATCTACTTGATCTTAATTCTGCTGATCCCTATACTGAAACCTGCTTGTATTCCCAATCTGTTCCTAAGCTGAGTTGGTTGTGGTATAAAAGATTATCATATTTAAATTTCAAAAATATAAATATGCTATCCAATAAAGAGTTAGTCTCTGGATTACAAAAGATCACATTTGTCAAGGACAAATTGTGTTCAGCTTGTGAACAAAGGAAACATCATAAAGGGTCCTTTAAATCAAAGCAAAATTTTTCAATACTGCATATGTTGCATATGGATCTGTTTGGACCCATAAGTACTCCAAGCCTAAGTGGCAAAAAGTACACACTGGTGATAGTAGATGAGTTCTCACGATTCACCTGGGTAATATTCCTAAAAGTCAAAAGTGAAGCTGCCCTGGAGATAATAAGTTTTATCAAACAGGAAGAGTTGCAGAAAGGTAAGTCTGTAAAGCAACTCAGAAATGATCATGGGACCTAGTTCAGAAGCTCAACCCTTGAAGGCTTCTGTGAACAAAAGGGAATATTACAAAATGGAGTTGCTGAGAGGAGAAATAGAACCTTAATTGAGGCTACTAGAACTATGCTATGTAAGGCAGGATTGAAACTCTATTTATGGGATGAAGCTGTCAGTACAGCCTGTTATACCCAAAATAGGTCAATCATTGTCAAAAGACATGACAAGATTGCATATGAAATGTATAAATCTAGAAAGCCCAATATAGGTTATTTCCATGTCTTTGGTTCAAAATGCTATGTGCTGAATCAAAGAGATCAGCTCCATAAGTTGGAACCTAATTCTGATCCTGGAATATTTGTTTGTTATTCCTTAATCTCCAAATCTTACAGAGTGTATAACACCAGGAGAAAGGCTATAGAAGAATCAATTCATGTCTCATTTGATGAAGACAATTTTGATCAAGCTGATAAAAGACAAGCTGACTTGGTTAGTCTGAGTGAGCTTGAAAGGCCTAAGGAAACCAATTTATCAAATCCTATGTATGTCATGGGAGATGATAGTAATGATGATGTGTGTTTATCAAAGAAATCATCACAAGCTCCAAGGAACTCTCAAGCTGAGAAGGATGATGAGTTCATCAATCCCTTTGGAGCTGAAGTCACTCAGACTGAAAATCTTAGTGATCATCAGTTTGTTGACAATGTTGCTATTGAGACTGAGGATGTTTGTTCACCTCAGAGTTCTCAATATCACTCAGATCCAGAACCAGATTCTCCAACTACAACATTTAAATTCCTCAAAGATCATCCTTAAGATCAAATCATTGGAAATGTCCAAGAAAGGGTTGACCAGATCAAAGGCTACAGCTAACTATGCTGCTTACTTTGGTTTCCTATCCCAAATAGAACCAAAGAAGACTGAAGAAGCCTTAGAGGATGAGGATTGGATTGAAGCTATGCAAGAGGAATTAAATGAGTTTGAGAGAAATAAGGTCTGGAGCCTTGTCCCTGCCCCCAAAGATCACACAATTATAGGCACTAAGTGGGTATATATAAACAAAATGGACAAGGATGGAGTGATAGTTAGGAACAAAGCCAGGCTGGTAGCACAAGGGTATAAGCAAGAAGAAGGAATCGATTATGATGAGACCTTTGCCCCTGTTGCTAGAATTGAAGCTATAAGGCTGTTATTAGCTTATGCAGCATATAAAGACTTCAAAGTCTATCAAATGAATGTGAAGAGTTCTTTCCTAAATGGAAAACTTCAGAAGGAAGTCTATGTGAAACAACTTCCTCGCTTTGTTTGTTCAAAGTTTCCACATCATGTCTATAAGTTAGACAAGGCTTTGTATGGTCTTAAACAAGCTCCGCGAGCTTGGTATGATACACTGTCCAACTATCTGCTATCAATGGATTTCATCAGAGGCAGTATAGATAAGACACTCTTTATTAAAAAGAGTAAATGACAGGTGATTCTTGTACAAATCTATGTGGATGACATCATATTTTGTTCTACTAATGAATCTGTGTGTGAATGGTTCTCCAAACTAATGTCACAAAAGTACAAGATGAGCATGATAGGTGAGATGACATACTTCATAGGCTTACAAATCCAATAAAAGCCTGATGGAATATTCACCAATCAAAGCAAGTATGTTCTTGATTTGATAAAGAAATATGGTTTTGATTCAAGTTCAACCATGAAAACACCCATGTCACCAGATGTCAAGCTGAGTAAGGACTCAGATGGTAAGTCTGTGTCAGTCTGCCTATAGAGGAATGATAGGTTTGTTACTCTATTTGAAAGCTAGTAGACCTGATATCATGTTTGCTACATGTGTTTGTGCAAGATATCAGTTAGATACTAAAGAATCACATCTTCAAGCTGTAAAAAGGATCTTTAGGTACCTTAAAGGTACACCAAATCTAGGTCTTTGGTATCCAAAGGACTTTGGATTTGAGTTAGTTGGTTTTTCAGACGCTGACTATGCTGGGTGCAAGTTAGATAGAAAATCAACAACCGAAGTGTTAGATTGTGTGCAGAGATAGATAACATGTACCATCGTGTCCAATACTATGTGACACTAAAGGATCACACTGCTACACACCCAATTAGGACCATCTGGATTTTACTATGTGTAAGAATAATTAATTAGTTAATTAATTATTAAGAGAAAGGAAAATAATAATTATTTATTATTTAAAGGAGAAGTTGATATTTAGTTTAAATATTAACAGGACTAATTAATTAATAGTTATTAATTAATTAGAAAGGTTAAGGGTATTTTCTGTAATTACTTGATAGTTTAATTAAAGCTGGGGCTTTAATTAAACGGGCTTGGGCTTTAATAAAGCTTATTATATAAATACCTCATTAAACCTTAAGAATCATATAAGATAATTACAAGTTAAGAAAAAGAACCCTAATCTCTCTCTGACCGACGCAAAGGCCGAGACCCCCCCTTGGGGTCGGCGACGTGATACACACACACGAAGGATCGGTTTTTGATCCTAGGCGAAATCCTTGGATCAGTGTGCTACCCACCTAATGATACACCTTTCCTGTTAAACAAGGGTTTTAATAATAGTTAATTATATATGCGTGGTTGTGATTCTCACGATGAAATTAAACAAGGGTTTTAATAATAGTTAATTATTAAACTGTCGTTTTAAAGAAAACTAGCAAAAAGTTTTTCTCGTCAAAAACTTTTGAAATCCTTTTTAGAAAAATCTTAGATCAGTGTGCTACCCACCTAATGGTACACCTTTCCTGTTAAACGGTACTCGGGTGTCGGAAGTGACCAAACCTTGGGCATTCGGGTTCAAACCATTGCGGGGGAGAGTGTGAACCCAGCCAGAGTTCACACTGTCTTAGATGGTGCGATCTATTTTGGTGATAATCGGGAGTCCCGGCCCAAAAAGCACTAGAGGGACTAAACATGCACGGTTCTTGTAGCCGATGTCCTGCGAATCTAGGAGTCGTGTCCAGGTTGGATACGATTGGTATAGGTTTACCTACCAGAAATAACATTGTCCTGGTGGGAGGTGCCCAAACCTTGCATCAGGAAATGTGAAATATGGATCCTAGTCTAATAATTTATTTTTAAAAAGGTAATAATTATTAGAAGATATAATCATATTATTGAATCGGTTTTATCTTTTCTTTTTCTGCAGATGTCTATTTTATCTGTTATTCCGTTATATTCACCTAAGGAATCTCTAAGCCTCATCGTCGGCAAGTGGAAGTTTTCAGATCCAAACTTTGCGTTTTGGAAGATGCATCTAAAGAATGTTTTTGATGCACAGGGAAAGCTTCACATCATAGAGACATTGCCTCCAGGACGACCAGGGGTAGATGCCTAGGATAGTGAGTATGATGCTTACTATCAGTATCTAGCTGATGAATCTGACGTTATGTCAATTCTCGTTCTCACAGCTTCATCCGAGTTTACGGATGATCTCCGGGAGAAGTCATCTTATGAGGTCGTTCAGGGACTGGAGTGTAAGTTCAAGTATAGTGAACGAATACGTCGTATCTTGTTGATGAAGGAAATTCTTTCAGCAAAAATGAAAGAAAACCAGCCAATTAGCGATCATCTCATTAGCATGAGAAGGCTCTTGGATTTCTATGAAAGTTTTGGGTCAAAATCAAAACCACATGAGCTAGTTATGCTCTTGTTTGGTTCCTTGTCGGACTATTACCAGAGATGATCGCAGCTAGAGTCAACAGTTGTGGACCCTATGCAGGAAGATGACTGGTTGGAAGAGCTTGGAGAAATTTGTTGCTTAGACTGTGGCAGCAAGGATTCATGCGAGCACTCACTCGACATAGATTAGCTGGACATTGGTTCGCCGAATGACTCATGTATCTTTATGATAGATTGTCTTATTACTTCTTATGAATCATGGGTATTGGATACCGGATGTGGTCATCACATATGCAATCATTTGCAAGGATTCAAGAGAAGTAAGAAGCTAAGACAAGGAGATATGGACCTACGGGTAGGCGAAGGCTCCATGGTTGGTGTTGAAGCTGTAGGAACATATTGTCTTAGTTTCCCTTCGGGTATGGTCTTAGAACTAGAACCTTGTTATTATGTTCCTAGACTTATTAAAAATGTTATCTCGTTTGATTTGCCTATAGACTATGGATTTAATTATGTTTTGAATGAAAAGGTTATTTCATGTTTTAAAAATGATATTTTCTATTTTAAAGCTATTCCTGAAAATGGTCTATATACGCTAAATCTAGATAACAATGACATCTATCATTTAAGTAAGAGATCCAAGAGTAACTTGAATCAGTCTTACGTCTTGCATTGTCGTTTAGGACATATAAACGAGAAACGCATAGAGAAGCTCCGAGATGACGGAATTCTAGAGCCATTTGACTTAGAGTCATATGATATTTGCGAATCTTGTTTGTCTGGTAAAATGACAAAGCATCCTTTCAACAGTGAGAATGAAAGGGCTAGTGAGTTACTGGGGATAATACACACAGACGTGTGTGTACCCTTTACTCCAGAGGCTAGAGGAGGATACCGGTACTTCATTACCTTTACTGACGACTTCAGTAGGTTCGGTTATGTCTATCTTATGAGACTTAAATCTGAAAGTTTTGACAAGTTCAAACAGTTTCAGAATGAAGTATAGAATCAGCTGGACAAGAAGATAAAGCTGCTTCGGTCCGACCTAGGTGGTGAATATCTGAGTCAGTAATTCGACGATCATTTAAAAGAATGTGGGATTGTTTCACAACTCACACCTCCGTATACACCTCAGATGAATGGTGTATCAGAAAGGAGGAATCGTACACTGCTTGACATGGTACGATCAATGATGAGTCGAAGTTCATTACCATTGTCGTTTTAGGGGCACGCACTCGAGACAGCGGTGTTCATGCTGAACCGGGTTCTGACCAAATCGGTTGAAAATACACCGTTCGAGGTATGGACGGGGAAAAAGCCCAAAATGTCTTTTCTCAAGGTTTGGGGATGTGAGGTGTATGTTAAGCGAACATTCACCGATAAACTCAATCCCAAATCAGATAAGTGTATCTTCGTGGGCTATCTCAAGGAAACCATGGGATACTATTTCTATAACCCAGATGAGAACAAAGTTTTTGTTGTTCGTAAAGGGGTATTCTTGGAAGAGAAGTCTCTAAAATCAGAGAGTCCACGAAAAGAAATAGAGCTTCAAGAAATTGAAGAGGAAGAGATAACACCACCATCGATAATCGAACCCGTGGTTCAACAGAGAATTGTTGAATCTCAACCCGAGTCTGTGGTTGAGGAAAAGGTGCAAACACAAGACCTTCGCAGTTCTAGTAGGTCTCGTCATGAGCCAGATAGGTATCTGGGATTCCTAGTTGCTCAAGACGAAGGGGATCTTTTAGAACCCACCACGTACCAAGATGTTGTTTCAGGTTTAGAATATGAGAAATGGCTAGAAGCCATGAAGGCAGAGATGCAATCCATGTATGACAACCAGGTCTGGGAGTTAGTAGATTTGCCTCAACACAGTAAAGCTGTTGGGTGCAAATGGGTCTTCAAGGAGAAGACTGAAATGGATGGAAAGGTGCATACTTTTAAAGCAAGGCTAGTGGCAAAAGGTTTTACGCAAACTCATGGTGTTGACTATGATGAAACTTTTTCCCCAGTGGCAATGCTTAAGACTATTAGGATTCTTATGGCCATATCAGCATATTTTAACTATGAAATATGGCAGATGGATGTCAAAACCGCCTTCCTTAACGGGAAGTTGACTGAGGACGTATATATGATACAACCGGATGGTTTTACGGATCCAAAGAACCCTAATAAAGTATGCAAGTTGCTTAAATCCATTTATGGACTAAAGCAAGCATCTAGGAGCTGGAACTTACACTTTGATGAGCGTATCAAAGAGTTTGGTTTTACCAAAAGTGAGTTCGAGTCATGTGTTTACACTAAATTCAGTGGGAGCGCGGTAACCTTCCTAGTCTTGTATGTGGATGACATAATGCTAATAGGAAACAATATACTAGTGTTACAAGGAGTAAAATCCTGGTTAGGTAAATGTTTCCAGATGAAGGACTTGGGAGAAGCTGCTTATATACTGGGTATAAAGATCTATAGGAATAGATCTAAGCGGCTTATCGGACTTAGTCAAAGTACATATATTGACAAAGTTGTGAAAAGATTCAAGATGGATGAATCCAAGAAAGGGTTTATTCCTATGCAATCTGGCGTGATTATGAGCAAGGCTCAGTGTCCTGTGTCTAGTCAAGATCAGGAAAAGATGAAATTGATACCATATGCAGATTCTACTATAGAAGCAGAGTATATTGCGGCAAGTGATGCGGCAAAGGAAGCTGTCTGGCTGAAGAATTTTATCCCGGATCTTAGAGTTGTTGCCAGTATATCTAGACCGATCGATATATTCTGTGACAACTCAGGGGCTGTGGCGCAAGCTAAAGAGCCTAGAGATCATCAGCGGACTAGGCACGTACTCAGGAAATATCACCTCATCCGAGAGATCATTGGAAGAGATGATATTAGGTTGCAAATGATACCGACGGACGACAACGTTGCTGACCCGTTGACAAAGCCGCTAGCTAGGGCTAAGCATGAGAGACATGCGAGTTCTATAGGAATGCAGTACTTAGAACATAGTAGCTAGTTCATGTTTTTATTATTACTATAGATGTAACTTGAAACTCTTTTATTATGTACTTACATTTCATGGGATTGAAATAGGAGGTATTTACATAATTGTTTCTAGTTGTCTATTTTTAGCATGTTTAACCTATCCATGACAAGTCAAGTGATGAATTATCTAAATACCCGTAGCTACTTAATGTAGTGGGAGCTGCATTAGGGATGTAACACTATTATGGATATTTCATGATTTATTCGGGGATGAATAAAAGCACAAGGTTGTGACCAAATATTCATAGATATCTATCAGGGGATAGATATTGAGAGTGATCAGCATCGAGTTTAATTCATGGAGCGTTATCATAACTAAACTTGATAGGTTGTCCTTAGACCTGAGATATTTGGTTTGGGGCATGGTAACTTTTGTACTTTAGCGTGTTCTAACGTCACGCCGTAACTAGGTGATCATAAGGGGCATGTCTAGGTGCAGGGGAAGCCATGTGCTCAGATTGTAAATAGTCAAGATGGGATTTGCACCTCCTTTTAGGAGAGATATTTCTGGGCCCCTCGACGATTAAGACTACTGAAAATGCGTGGCCGCACTCGGTTAGAATGATAGGTTTCATTCGGTAAACCGTAACTGCAGAGTGTCGAGATCAGAGTCGAGAAAATCTGAGTATTTAGAATAAGATCCCTGCTCCATGTCTAATACTCACATTACGAAATATCGCGATGCAAAAGGAAAAGCCTAGATAATCCAAGGGGTGGATTATATCTCTAGATATAAGAGATCTCATAGTCTGGTTAACCTAAGTGTCTGGCTAGGGACCTCTTTAGGTCAATGATGTACAAGAAGTGTTACTTATCTTGCACAAGTGGGAGTCTGTTAGATTGTGTGCAGAGATAGATAACATGTACCATCGTGTCCAATACTATGTGACACTAAAGGATCACACTGCTACACACACAATTAGGACCATCTGGATTTTACTAAGTGTAAGAATAATTAATTAGTTAATTAATTATTAAGAGAAAGGAAAATAATAATTATTTATTATTTAAAGGAGAAGTTGATATTTAGTTTAAATATTAACAGGACCAATTAATTAATAGTTATTAATTAATTAGAAATGTTAAGGGTGTTTTATGTAATTACTTGATAGTTTAATTAAAGTTGGGCTTTAATTAAACGGGCTTGGACTTTAATAAGGCTTATTATATAAATACCTTATTAAACCTTAAGAATCATATAAGATAATTACAAGTTAAGAAAAACAACCCTAATCCTCTCCCTTTCTCTCTCTGATCGACGCAAAGGCCGAGACCCCCCTTGGGGTCGGCGACGTGATACACACACACACGAAGGATCGGTTTTTTATCCTAGGTAAAATCCTTGGCGGTCTAGCAGCCTGTTCGAGGTGGTGCAGTAGCGGTGTTCTACCTTTAGCATTCTAGGATTGAAGTTTCAAGTTGAACTGCAAAGGTATAATTTTTAATCCTCTACTTCTCTTTTAGTTTCTGTACGAGTTAGATGAGATCATTGGAAGGGGGTTTTGTTTTATTCCGCTGTGCATGTTATTCTGATATGTTTTTTAATACCCTACAAAACCCTTCACGGAGGATGTCAAATGCTTGGAGGGAAGTTAGTAAGCTGGACTAGTAAGAAACAGAACTCAGTGGCTACTTCAACTGCTGAAGCTGAATATGTTGCAGTAGGAAGTTGTTGTGCTCAAATCCTGTGGATGCAACATCAGCTTCAAGACTTTGGTATGTGTTTCAAGAAAACCTCTATCTTCTGTGATAACCAAAGTGCTATAGCCATCACTTACAATCCAGTTTTCCACTCAAGAACCAAACACATTGAAATTCGACATCACTTCATCAGGGACATTGTGGAAAAAGGTAAAGTTGACATTAAATTTATCTCCACTGATGACCAATTAGCAGATATCTTTACTAAACCACTTGATGAAAAGAGGTTTATGTATCTTCTAAGTGAATTGGGTATGCTCAACCCATAGTTGTGTGTCTAGAATTTGAGTTTCAGTTTGACAAAGACTAAGTGTCTTAAGCTGAGTGCACAGTTTATAAATAAGTTTTCATAAACTGACAAACATGTCAAGCTGAATAATGAGTTCACATGTTTGAGTTAGTCTTAAAACAGAAATGAATAATTGTCATTGACTCTAAGCTATGTGCTTAACTCAAGCTGTGTGATTGGTTCACACGTTTAGTAAGTTCCAAACATACTTTAACTACTCACTGTAGTTAAAATGTAAGTTTGAGTCAGTCTCAAACGAAAATGACTAAGTGTCATTAATTCTGAGCTGTGTACTCTACTCAAGCTGAGTTTCAATCTCAAGCTGAGTGCTCAACTCAAGCTGAGTGCTTGACCTAGGCTGAGTGATTAGTTTACTCAGCTTGGTGTGTCTAAACAATGATTTAATTACTAAGTGTCATTTATTCATATATCAATGTGTATTTGAGTTAGTCTCAAATCACATAGTATACCAATTGTGTATTGGTATAATACATCAGTGTTTATAATATTTTTGTAAGTCAATAATATTATTTTACACATTTATCCGTTGGAAGATGATGTGTTTTTACCCTATTACTGTTACATCAAGCCGTAATTTCTCCGGCGTAACGGATAAAAAGGGATTCCAACGATAACTTTTCTCACTCCTCAGAAAGGTATATATATCGACCATAACCGACTTACAGAGGTTTACGCTTACTAAACTTATGCTATTCTCTCTAAACCTTCTACTACCACATATTTGCTACGTGCAATCAACCGTTCACATTCAAAACCCTAAATTGCTCAGTGCGATTTCTGAAACGCTCAGTGCGATTTTCATTTTGCTCAGTGCAAATTCAGTAAGTTACTCAGTGTTATCTTCCAAACTCAACGATGGACGGAACCATTCTCAATCTGGGTGATAGAATGGTAAGGGATGCTGCGTTCAAAAACAATGGATTACCCGTGATCAAAATCAATAATCAACCCGCGTGGGTGATAGAATGGTAAGGGATGCTGCGTTCAAAAACAATGGATTGCCCGTGATCAAAATCAATAATCAACGCGCGTGCCTTGCAATCCCTGGACGCAAGCGTAACAGGGGATACGAACCATTGGTGGATTACATCCGCAAATGCCCATTGGCATTCGTTTTCACTGGAGCACCTATTCATGTGGTTCCTCAGCATCTACTGGAGTTTTGGTATACGTGTGTCTACGACCAAAACAACGATGAAATTCAGGGCACAGTGCTGAAAGGAAAGAGGACCATTCCTCTCATAGTGCACAGGCTAAGGGAGGTTCTTCAACTCCCTCAATCCGATGAGTTCGATCCTGCTGTGACGAGGCTGGTATCTAGGTCAGCCCTACCCAGGATGGGTCACCCACAAACAGAGGGTGTGATAAAAAAGGCTACCTTTCCAACCAGTTGGGGTTTTATGGTGTCTACAGTGATTCATTCACTAGGTACCAAGGTTGGAGGACTGGATCAGGTGAATGGTTTGAGATGCAGCTGCTATACAACATGTATTTTGCAAGGGACTTGGATTATGCACATCCCATCTTCAACGAACTCAAGGTCCAAGTGATGAAGACCACAAGGGATCTTCATGTACCATTTATAAGGTACATGTCCTTGGCATTTGAAGCCGAGCTGGGAATAACACTGTATGAAGCTGATCAGGATGTGTTCTGGACGCCAACACTCAGCTCTAAGATGTTTAATAATGATATCTTCCCAGAGCAAGAGGGTCTGAGTGATCCCATGCTTTTGATAGCTGAGGCAGCTTCATCAGAAAGTGAAGCAGAGGGATCGAATCAAGGGGGAACTTCTATAGCTGATACAGAGGTTCGAGTTTAGCACTCTGCTCAGGCTGAACCAACCACTACACAAGCTGCCTCTGGTAAGACCTCTCCACTTTCTATTTCTTCTCATTATTCGCCATCTACATTTGGAGACAAGGCTGTGGTAAACCCAACCCAGTCTAACCCATCTCCTCCACCTTCCATTAAACTCCACTCTGAAGCCATCCCTAGTGTGCCCACTTCTACTAGGGAGAAAATCCAAATATATACAAGTAAAACTGCCAAAGGTGGTGCCACTCCTATAGGCATCACTGGAGCTGAGATCACACTGATCCCTCCCAAGGTAGGAGTTGAGGGGGAGACGCCTACTCTTAAGGTATCAACCTCGAGGCTCATTTCAACCCTAAAGCCTAAACCGGGTGTGGTGTCTACTCAGCCCACACTCTCCAGTGCCATGGGAGAGACTGTTACTGTGCCTAAGAAGACACACTTCACATTTCTAGCCCACTTACTTCTCTTCACTTCTCACACCCACCTTCATGACCTGTCAATGTGTCATCTCCATACCAAGATGACTCACAGGGTCCAAACTCTGGTGCAAATGAGTTTGAGGGTAAACACAAACCCTTGGATGATGCACCCAAGTTCCAACCTTTTCAAGCTGACTTGGACAACTTGATGAACTTCTTTAAAGGTCAGTTTCATAAATTGCACCTCAAGAGAAAGCAAACCAAGAAGAATATGATGATGATTTTGGATTCTCTGGATGAGGAGGTGCTAAACTTGAAAACTGATGTTGCTGCCCTACAACAAAACAAGAATTCTACCCCTAGTGATGATGACAAAAAGGGGGAGAATGTTCAAAAGGCTGAAGCTGAGTCTGTCTAAGCTGAAGCTTTATTACTATTGGCAAAGGGAGCATATCAGATTGAGGGGGAGAAAGAAATGGAGATAGAAGCTGAGCTGACTGAAAAAGCAAAAGGCAAAAGATCAGTAGTGATCAGCTCAGATGAGTCAGAACCCCTCAGCAGAAAAGAAGAAAGATGATTCTTAGTGAATCACAGATGAAGACTCTGCTGAAAAAATGACTTTACAAGAAAAAACTTCACTGTTGGCAGTAAGAAGGATGGAACAAGAAGATGCTGACCAGCTTGGGATGTCAATCAACGAGTTAAGAAGAAGACAAATGGATGTTCAAGTTGTGTTAGCTAATGAGAAAGAAGCAAGAGAACAAGCCTGGGCTGAGCAAATCAGAAAGCAGAACGAGGAATTGGCAAAACTCAGACTGCCTATTGTGCCCAAGGAGGAAGAGGTAGAAGAGCCTCCTGTTCAGGATTAACAAGAGAAGGAGAATATAACTCAGTGTTATACAAGAACTTATTTCTCTTCTCAAATTGATTCACTCAAGTTGAGTTCAGTTCAAAGGATTATCATCATGGAGTTTGTCTTAAAGAATGGTGAAACACCTTCTCTGGAGCTGAATCAACTTCATAAACTAGGATATGAAGAGTGGAAGCAAGTGGCAATACTTATTAAGCAGATGGAAAAGTCCTCTGCCAGGAATCAAGTCAAAGATGAAATCTTAACGCTACTTGCAAGAGCTGATGCGATGCAAATCATACCCAGGACTGAGATAGCTACCCTATTGACTTCTTTTCATAAAGTTGGAAAACAGAAGCAAACAAAGCCAGCTGGATTAGCAAATATAGATAAGTAAAGTCTCAATCTTTCTGAAGCCATGGAATTCAAAGAAAATACGTATGTGGAAAAGCCTCAGAAAGGATGCATTTACTTGGACATAATTGGTGTACAATGCTTCCAGTTTGATGCAAGTATCTATACATGTGGGGTATCTCAAGTGTTTGCTCTGAGACAAATAGTGGAAAAGACTGAACAAACTACAAGGTTCAGATATAGAATTAACAGAGCGATAAGATCACAAAGGGATCAGCTTCAACACTTGCCTAATTTACAAGAAATCCTTGAAGAAATCAACAAGGAGATCAAGGAGTTTGAAGAGCTGCATCCTGAATAAATTAGTTCTATTGTATAAATTAGATTAGTTCTAATTTTGTAAGCACTAAGTGTGCATGATCTGAGTGATCAAAACCTTTGTATATTGATATGTTCAATTAATACAAGTATGAATTTTATATGTTCAACGGTGTTATGATATGTTCATAATTATTAGTCTGATAAGTTCAGCTTGAATGACTAACTGATTAGTTCTTATTCATTAATGTTTTTGGTTGGTTTGTTCATCTTAAAGTTGGTATGTTCCACTTATAATTGATAAGTTCAATTAAAATTGATAAGTTCAATTAATATTTGATAAGTTCAAAATTAAAATCTTAATAATTTTGAGATTTAAAACAAAATTCTGTTAAGCAAACTTAAGAACTATTTGATGGTTTTGTCATCATCAAATAGGGGGAGTTTGTTGGGAAAATGATCTCATCAGTTATGATTTGATGAGACAAAGTTAAGTTTGTAAGATGTGTTCTAAAGATAACTTAAACAGAATTATGAGGCTTGATCAAACTGAACATTTATAGTGTTTCAGACTGAGCATAAGGTGAATATAAGCTGAGCATATGTTCGATCAGCTTAGACTATATCTTAGTAAGATTATCAATGTGTTTGATAAGCTGTGTATGTCACCTAAGATATAGGTTGAGTATTCAGCCTGATGTGTTTCAAGCTGAATGACTCAGCGTATATACTGAGTCAGCTTAACAGAGTTGCTAAATAAGTTCTAGCTAACTCTTAGGACTTCTAAGGATAAGTTGATTAATATAAATGTTAGTTCATGTTTGTTTTCGTGTGTGTTCTCGAAAAACTCAGCTTGATGAGTTTCAAGCTGAGTAACTCAGTCCGAGCAAGAAGTCAGTTTAAAGAGAATTTAAATATGTTTTAAATTTATCTTTTATATCTCTATATCTACAGGAAGGATAAGAAGATTCCAAAATCAAGATTGAATATTGAAGACTCAAGATGAGAAGATTCAAGATTCAAGATTCCGGGTTATCCGTTAGTTAGTTAGCAAATTAGGATTAGTTCTAGTTTGTTAGGATCCGTAGGAACAGGATTATAAATACTTATCTCCTGATAAGTTTTGAGGTACGACGACGACTACGACTACAAGAGTTACAGAGCCATAACTCAGTTTCACCTCAAATCGTATGTGTTACGAATCTTGATTCACTGTTTGTCAGTTCAACGTGATCAAGAAACTCACAGATTGCCAAACTATTCGTGTGTTCGAATATTCACATTAGTTGTGAAATTGGTAAGTTTTCAATCTGTGATTAAATCTTGTTTAGAGAGTCGTCCGGTATCTATAATCATAAGTTGATTATAGATAGCAAAGTTTGAGAGATTGAGAGATTTATATTAGGTGTTTACATATCAAGTGTTGCTTACTTGATAGAGTCCGTAATCATCTTCTTATAAATGAAAAGCAAAGCATTCGACTGTGGTTTGATTTACTATGTGTAACACTTTATTTTGATTTGTTCAATTTCCGCAGAAAGTGTATTCAACCCCCTTCTACACCTCTGTTGCTTGTTGTTATTCTCACCAAGGGACCAACATATATATATATTTGTACTACTTGATACATACATCAGTTATACATTTTCTATGTGTTCTTTATTCATTATGCTTTTGATATTCATGTCTTGCTGAAACAATATGCTATCTCTCTCTTCTAGTACTTTACTTTGAAATTATGTCGTATGTAGTCTTTACATAGTAATATATTATGTATATACTTATATCCCCTGCTACGCTTAATTATTCTATGTACCGTTCATCTGTACCATGATGAATTCTATCACGAACACTTTTTGCTTAATATTGTTCTTCCTTACTTATTAAGTAAATCTTAACTCATAAATCCTTTTTATCTTCAAGCACATACTTCTATATCTTTATTCTTTGTCTGGTTCAATTTTCTAATTTCTTTACTGGTAATGGTAATCATTTTTCCTACTTTTCATACATATTATTATACTAGCTTTTCATTCTATACTTTAATCTCTTACTATCGTCATTAATATCTATTAAACTTCCTCTTTATTAATGATTCGATTGATCAAATCTTATTTTTCATAATCATATCCCTTTTTCATTTCTTGGTATGGAATACTTCTTAGTACTACATATAATCTTTCGATTATTATAGTTCTGAATCATTCTTTGATTACTTAATTTGGAATTTCTGTAAGAAATTTTTCGCTTAAATAATCCACGTATCACTCCTCACTTGATGCACAAGATACGAACATGATTACTCTAAGTATAGTTTCCTACCATATGTCTGTCTCTGACTAGATGTTGTTACAGACTTACTATATACATTTATTCTCAAATTAATCACTAAATACTCCGATTCACAAGCTTAGGTCACACATCTCATTTACTTTTACTTATCTAGCTCTGCTCCAATAGATGTGTCTACCTATGGTTTAAGTGCAGGTAACACATCTATGTACCAAAATCCCTTACACCTAGGCACTGATACCATGTTGGAACGCTCCAATTTCAGAAAAACAGATTTAATATAAATATGTTAATATTTACATAAAAACTTACGTGCAACCTTGACTAGTGTAAAATAAAATTCGGCGGAAGCGATAAAAGAAATTTTTTACTTGCATAATATAACAAACAAACTTTGAGTATTTAAAAAGAGTAACTAACAACTCTTTCGAGTTCAAATCATTTTCACTTAATGTACTGGGGTGGCAACAGGCAAAACTGAAAGATTAATACGGTTGCACAACACCGAGAACATCCATTGGTCCATCGTCTTTGTATAATTGTAAAACGTGTAAACCTTGTAAAAGAAGAAAATCAACTAACCTGAGCTATAAAGCTCAGTGACTATCCCAACTATACCCTTGAATAATGATATTATTTCTGAATTAAAATAACTCTGAAAATACTTACAAGTTACAACTCATGACTTTACTTCAAGTATTCATAAACTTAGTTAACCTCTAATAGCAATAGATAATCTTATACAACTTTGCTCGTATATATAGAAATCTCTATATCTTCGTAGTTACATTACTAATTGTAATGCTGCTACTACATCATTAATGTTCAATTTTTATGCATCTATATCATAGATTTTAAATATATACTTACTATCATTCTATCCATATTCTCCTATCCAAATAAGCAATATATTATCATATAATTAGTAATTTGGATATCTTTGTTAATATACTATTACTTGTATCCATGCTTGATCATGAGTATAAACTTATCCAAATTATATTTGTATTCTATATCTGCATAACCATAAGCTTAACTTTACACTTTAATTATAAAAGTTATGGATACTGACTTATACTTATTTATATATGTATAAATAATACATTTAGCCCTTTTAAATTTATATATTATAACTTGTATAATAATATCTTTTATATTTGTAATACATTTCTTTATCAATTCATAACTGCATAACAACACTTTGCTACTTGAATACAAAACGAACATCATATACTAATATCATTAGTATGATCAACAAATGTATACTTACATTACAAGATGATTCTAACTTGATAAATAATAACCTAAACAATTGAATATCATACAAACATATGCATACTTGTACCTCCATAACTATTAATTGGGTTAGTTCTATATAAATTCTTCACCTTAATCATTTACTTTCTCCCTATATGCATATTATAGTACATATATATATATATATATATATATATATATATATATATATATATATATATATATTTATTCTTTACCATACTATTAATCATTCAACATCTACTACTATTATCATACTAATAGTAATATATAAAGGAGTACTATTCATACTTGCATTACATTAAACTTATATCCTCAAGGGTTTAAACATAAGGTATAAACATAACTTAATATTAACTTCACATTTTTTGCATTTCATATATACCTCATTACTTAAAAGTAGAGTTGAAACACTCACCTTAGATTCTAAACGCTAGAAATTAATTCCAAGCAATGTTCCACGTCTTAAATCTTATCAACAAACATAGTCCACGTATCAATACCCAAATAAAGTCCCTCACTTTACGCATCGTAGGACCGGCGCTTCGCGTTGCTGTTCCAACCCTTCACGTAGGCCATTTTCTACGCACATCTATCCATAACCAATTCCCCACATTCGAATTCAGCTTCAATATATCCATACATAAGCTTTTTAAACATCAATATAAACCCATTAACATATGCTACAAACCATTTAGCAACTAATTCAAGATTTATCTTACTTTTTCCCAATTTTTAACCCTTATGAATCCTATCTCAAGTTTTAACTTTTTGATTATTACACCACTCATATAAGCTTTGAAATCCCAGAAATTCAAATTTAAGCATCATGCATAAACTAAAGAAGATGTTATTCTTACTTTGTAATCATCAATTCTTACTTTCCTAAACTTAAGAACACAATTTAAAGAGGTATATACTTGTTCTTGAATCCTTGTTTGAACTTTAATTTTACAGATTATATCTTCTTCCACGACATTCTTAATTATCTCCAGAAAGTTCTTTGACTTGTGTGTATGTGTATTTGTGTGATATATGTGTATGTGGTGTGGCTGTGTGCCGTATGTGTGTGGGGTTTTCTACTTATATGTTTTGTGTGTGTAGGCTAGGCCACATAATCAATTTCCAAATTAGCTTTTATACCCTGACAACCCTACATCAATATCAATTCCAATGGCACCAAATATTTTGGTGTACTAACTTAATGAAGCAGTACTATGTTTTGAAAGAATTACTAAGTGCTAACAACACTAATAAAATTGAGGAGTATTAATATACTGTACAACATTAAATAATACTAAAAGTATTAATATTGCTAACTAAGGTAGTTCGACTAGCAATGCAAAATAATACTAACAGTAATGATATTGTTAACTAAGGTAGTTCCACTAGCAGTACAAAGTATATGAGCAGTATAAACATAAGCAACAATCAAACATACATTCATAGCACATGTACTACTATATTTAAAAAAAACATTAGGATTTTAATTGAGACACTTAACATAGAAAACACCATGAAAATTAATTGTCTCATTACTTACCATACCCCTACCTGTGATCCTTCTTGTTTAGTGTCACCATCAAAGGAAACAACTCACTCTCATACCCTTTTAAACTTTTGAAGACATAAAATGTCTTCTGTCATGTGCCTACAATAGTCATTATCCACATGCCAAATATTTCTTTTTACCTTCCTTGACTTGCTATGCACATGAATTGAAATGATCAATCCCTTTTGGGAACCAAAGCCAAAGTTGTCTTGGGTTGTCCTTGAGCATCAATATAGCTTGTTTCTTTTAACAATTGTGATCATATGAGACCATCACAATTTATGACAGCATGACTTGAGTATTTTGAAACATTTCCGGTACTAACAATATGTTAGTACTGACTGTCAGTACTAACACTGCAGTTAGTACTAACAATAGTCTCAGTACTAACACTGCAGTTAGTACTAACAATAGTCTCAGTACTAACAGTACTAAGAGATCCATCCGTATCAACAATTCAATAAGTACGAAAAGATGTTTCCATCTTTGGTTCTCTATGGGTACTTGTAAATGAACTAGCTTGAGATTTTGAACTTATTTTACTAGTTTTACTTACTCTTACACATACTTTCTTTTCAGGCTTGATTGACTTTGGAAAAGCTTTTGATTTTCTATTAAATGCTTGTTGCATAGCTAGGCAGTATTAACAAATCTTTGTACAGATGGTTTGTTATACTAAATGTTTTGCATATATCTTTAAAAACACCTTTGTTTTTTTCATTTCTGGACTGATTTCTTTTTTTATTGGATTAAAGAAACATGCATTTGCAAGGTGATTTGTTTTTTCACATATAAAACATGGCTTTGGTTTAATAGCTTTGAAATTCATGCCATAGTTCTGTGTCATTTTCTGAGTCATTTTCTTTGGTTTCCTCTAACAGTTAAGTTGTGATTTGTGCAACATGAAGAATGAGTATTCTTAACTATTGATTCAACTACCTTTCCCTTTTCTTTGATACTCACAAATTTAACAAAAGGAGTTCCTCCAAGTTCATTTGTAACTATGTGATTTTCTTGAGGAATGGTTTCAAATTTAATTACATTTCCCATATTCTTTTGAGATTCATCCACTTTTAAGACCTCTATCTGAACTTCTTCAAACTTCTTACCAGTGGATAGAGTAGGATCAACCTTAGTGACTTCTATGGGAATCTCCTCATTTGTGTGCACTCTTATAGCCAATTCCTTTATGGCTAATTCTAATTCTAAGGAGGTGAAACACTCTTATAGCCAATTCCTAATTTGATTTTATCATGACTTAATCAAACTCTCAACTGATGTGGAAGCATACTTCAATTTCTCTACATCAAGCTTTATCTTTGAGTTTCTTTCTTAGCTTCCTCAAGTTACTTTAAGATATGTTCTAACTTTAAGGTTAACTCTTCTTTCTCCCATTTTGCATAAGCAAGATCATCCAAATACTATTTTTCATTCTTATTATATGCTTTAACTTGCTCTTCAAAACTTCCTGTGATAAGACTGCTTGGGATTTGTACGGTTTTACAAAATATATATAATAGAAACGGAAGCGTGAACACGCGTGTGTACAACAATTTTAAACTCTTTAAAACTCCCCACCAAGATCCATATGCACGTACTAAGAAAACTAAAACAACCATAGGGGTTTTAATAAATACAACCTTTGTAGCGTGAACCGGTATCGGTGGAGACTAGAAACGACAAGAAACCAATTGTAGCTTCCCTCCAAGGTATCTACACGCGAACAACATCCAACACCAACCGAGTGCTAGCCCTTTCAACCCCATATGTAGACAACACCAAGTACAAGAAAGAAAACTCTTTTCTTCTTCCTAACTTGTGTTCAAGCTACTAATTGTTATGGCTCTCTCAACTTCTTGAAGAACCACCAACAATAATATCTTGAAGCCATAAATTAGAACCAAAAGTTGTTCTTCTTGTTAGTTAATGACATACATGGTATAAAAACAAAAGAGCTCCTTTTTTTTCTTCTAGTTCACGGCTTACAAGCCCTTACCTCTTTTGTTGTCATCAAATGAAAAAAAAAACTATATAATTAGACGGGGGGGGGGGGGGGGGGGGGGGGGGCTCCATTTGAGTACTTCAGCAGCCAGAAGAAGAATAAAATGTGGAGGGGGGCCTCCATCAAAATATTAGTATGACACTATGACATGTAGAGTAAAGAAGTTAGGTATCATCATACCTTATTTTCTATAAACATACAAGCAAGGTAGGAGGGGCATATATGTTCTATTGTGAAGTATTTATATATTTATAATCATATGTTTATCTTATAAAACAAAATATAAATGCTTGCAACACATTAAGGGGATACATCTGAATGTATTTCCTTATAACAAGATAAAATATGAGTAACAAGTTTACTCATATATTATAAATATAAATATTATTTTAAGATTATTATTTCACATAAATAATAATACATTCAATAAATATCCTTATTATAAGTTATATAAAATAATATGAGTAACAAGTTCACTCATAATATATATATATAGTTATCGTAAGATTATTAATTCAATTAAATACTAATGCGTCCAATAATTATATATTAGAGTTGATTATATTTTGAATCGTATTCAAAACATATAATTAGCGTCTATTTGCTCTTTGTGTGTGACCCTGTAGGTTTATTTATTATCAGCAATATCGCCGTAAGTTGCGTCTTGGGCATGTAGAACCAACAAAGACTAGTTTATATCCTTTTTTTTTCCATTTTCTAAGACTTTCACATATCACTTTCTTATGTTCTCTATACTTTTTAACACTATTTATGCATTCTTTTGAACAGAGTCTAGATTTTACCTCCTTTGGAATATCGGTGAACTTTAATGTGATATTTGCCATCGGTGCTTGATTTTGGTGTTCCATTTTATGCATGATCACTCCAATCAAATCTAATTTCACCTTGAGACACCAATGATGTTTCTCTTGAGATTTCTTGCCTTCTTTCACTTCTATATTCCCTTGCAAAGTATCCCTTCTTATGGCATTAGTAGCATTAACATTGCTCTCGTCAAATCCAACATTATCCTCCCTCTTAAAAGCAAAGGTTCTTCTACCAGTATTTTGAATGAATCTTTTACCCTCATGGTGAGCATAGCTATCTGCCAGTTGAGATCCATTTCTTCCAAATCTTCTGGGTGAATCTGGCCCAGACCATCATTAGTTAGTGTAAAGTGCACATGACTAGCCAGAAAAGCTTCTAAAATATTGTCATTTGTGTTTTCATCTTTGATTGGTTAGTTTGACACTCCAGCATCCTTTGACTTGTTTGAACCCTCAGATCCACTTCTAACAAAAGATAGAAAAGCAGCATTTTGAGGAAAACTTGAAAGTTTTCTCTTTGCCTCAACTTCAGCCTCAAAGATTCTTTGATTATTGTATAGATCATCAAGTTCTTTGTCTTCCAACTCATCACTCCGTCTAAAAGACACAATGTGCATAGACAATTCTTATCATAGAGATCTCATCTCAAAAACTTATTGTTTACATCATCTTGATGAATCTTGACTCCAGCAGTTGCTAACTCTCCAATAGGTTTGTTAAACTTATAAAAAGTTTGTGTCATTGATTCTTACTTTCTAGCTTTGAGTTTTCATATTGTTGCTTCAAGAAAGATCTTTGGTTTCTTTTGCTATTAGTTCCTACAAATCTCTTTTTCCAATGCTTCCCATAGTTCCTGAGCATCATTGCACCTACTAAACTAATGTTGATATTCATTTCAAATACCCAAGAGAAGGGTACTCAAGGATTTCATCTCACTCGGCCTTTCGTTTCTCTCCATATCATTGGTTGGAGTAGGGCTTTTCATCCCATTTCCATATTCATTAAATTAAATCATCCCTTTTGGATAGCTCTCAATAATATCCCATGTAGAGTATGAAGGGTTTTGAACCTGACCAAACCACTTATGACACAAACTGGTCAAACCTGGGTTTGATTCCACTGGTTCAATCCTAAAAGCGGAACTGGATTGAACGCAACCCTCTAAAGCCCAAAAAGGGTTAGGATCTTTAATCTTTAAATGATCAACATAGTTTCTTGACAAACAATCCATAAATAAGGTTACAAGAAATATACCTGAACAAAACCTTTAGGATTGCTAAAGAAAGTCCACCACTACTGCACCTCAGATTGAACTGGCTGCTAGACCGCTCCTGGATCACCAAGACTTCAACACTCAAAGTCGAGAGTGTGTATATGTGTGCGTCGACCGAGGATCGCAAACACCCCTCGGGTGTTCCTCTTGTTCGACGATGAGAGAGAGACCGAGAGAGAGAGCTACGGTCGAAAGAGAGATCGACCGTGAGGGAAGGCGAGATCGAGAGAGAGAGAGAGAGAGAGAGAGAGTGGCGGCTAGGGTTTTCTCTTTTTAATCCTTGTTAACTTATGTTTAATCCTTAAGGCTTAAGGATATATATATATATATATATATATATATATATATATATATATATATATATATATATAAGGATTAGATGGACCTAAGACCGTTTAATTAAAAGCCCAACTGGTTTTAATTAAACTTTCATCTCTTCTCATATTGACCCCTTAGACTTTACTAGTTAACTATTTAATTAACTTAGTCCATTAAATATTAAAACTTAATATTTAATTCTCTTTAAATAATAACTATTTATTATTTATTTCCTTTCTAATAATTAATCCAAACTGGATAATTATTTATATATCTCTCAATAATTAATACTACTGATTAATTATTCGTTTATCTCTTTAATTAATCTAACTGATTAATTATCTCCTTTTTCTCTTTAATAATTAATCTAACTGATTAATTATTTCCACACAGATTTATGGTGAAAACCAACTGTTCTGAATTGGGTGTGTAGTAGTGTGACCCTTTAGTCTCTTATAACATTGGATACAATATGCCCATTAACTATCTCTGCACATAATCCAACAGACTCCCACTTGTGCAAGATAAGTAACAGTTACTCCACATTGTTAGCCTAAGGAGGTCCCTAGCCAGACACTTAGGATAACCAGGTTATAAGAACTCTTATACCCCAAAGTAACTTGTGATAAAACCTCATAAGCAACCTGCTTAGAAGTAACATGTTATAAACTAACTGTTTATAAACTAAACTATCATAAACTACCTGTTTATGAATGGGTACGTTTTTATATATACAACCTTGCATATATATATAGGTTTGTCCCTTGCAGCGCGATATTTCAATTTTGAGCATGAGCATGGAGGAAGTCAACTCAGAGACTCAAGAATTTGTTCATGACATTCTTGATTTCAAAATTGCTTGATAAACGACAAAGAACAGATCAGTTCATTTGGGCACGGCCGTGCACTTACCAGTTTCTCTAATCAGTCAAGGGGCCCAGAAATATCTCTCCTAAAAAAGAGGTGCAATTACCATCTTGCATATTTGCATTTAGCAACACGGCTCCCACTGAATCTAGACACACCCCTTATGACCACCCTGTTACGGCGTGGCGTTAGAACGCGCTAAGAAGACAACAGTTACCGCATCCCAAACCAAATACCTCAGGCTTGAGGATAACCTATGTGATAAATACTTTTGACACGAATCTACGAAGTATTTTTCACGGTGGGTCAATCCAATATTCGTAACCCTAACGAATATCCGTAAATTTTGGTCCGCAAAAACCGTTTGCAGCTATATTCGATAAACTATCGAATCTACCCCAAAATTACGATGACTTTATAACCCTATCATAGTTCCCACCATGATAAGTAGTCACGGATAATGTTTTTGAATAAACCTAGTTTATTCCTGGATGAACCAAAACATACAAAATTGTGAAGAATAATGAAACTAATTTCTACACCCTTCCATATTCCTCCCTGAATAAAGATGTATAATTTCTACCATTTCACTGACTCGATTCACGGTGTTTATCTGAATTACTTATTATTTTTATATTGTAACTTATCACGGATTACAAAGAAAATAATATGGTTATAAACCCTAAAACACAAGACTAGTACTTTGAAGTACTCCTTCTTGGTTTTGCTAGAAATCATTCTTGCAACCTAAGAACACTTCTAGGCTTACTTATTTTATAAATTCCTTAAACTTGGAGAACTGGAAATAACTCCTTGTTTCTGATTTATAAAACAACCTCCCTGTAATTAAAACTGTAATTACATTTGTAGATGTAATAAATCTTACTAGATTTTATATTCTTTTTGAAATGCTAAATCCTCTTACACCTACTTGTAAGAAACTTGAAACTAGATTCCCGTTGTATACCAACACTTATCTAATTCCATTACTAAGGATATTTGAGAACATCCTTTTTCATCATCTCTAACGTTAACCAACCAACAGTATTATTAAGCTGACTTACTGAACATTTTAGAACGTATATAATTTCTATTTAAGTCATAACTTGACTCAAAAATCTTGCAATGATATCTTCATCGAGTACCTCTCAATAAATCATGCATTCCTTGGATTAGTTCTTTCCCAAGAACTTACTGTTTTAGATAACTTCTAAAAGAATCCAATAATTATATACTTTAAAAGTTCAAACTTGTATTTATCACACTGGTTAAAAAAAACTTTTATTAAATCTGATAAATACATTAGTCAGGTGCTCCCACTGTCTCTTATGAAAAGGTGCATTCTTTAAAAACATCCTTTTAGGCCTTAGTCAAAACTTGACTACCATACCTAAGACTTGTGTTCCAAACACATGTTTTAAAGAACTTAGTTTTTGTAAGAAATTTGTTTTATTAAACCAATAACTTGGATCTCCCATATATCCATCTTTCCAATTACGAAAAGTGGTTTCATTAAACTTACCATGATCACAAGTATGAAATACTCATAATGGTATCTTAAATTTCTTTCCTTAAAACATATAGTATAAAACTCTCTTGATTAATAACTATTACAATCATTTTTATACTTTCTTAAATGTTTTATCAAAAACTATTTTACTTAGAAATAATAAGTATCATTTCTATTTAGTTCAAGACTTTGAACATTCACTTTTCATAAAATCTTAAATACTTGTTGAATTAGAAAAACTATCTAATCTTATAATCAAAACTTGTTTATTTAAGCATTTGAAAAAGTGGAGCCAGCATTTATATATAACTACAACAAATCATAGCATAAATATTATGATGAATCACCAAACAACTCAAGACTTGACTTATTGGTTCTCTTTTAGTCACAACTGGACTAATCCTGATTCATAAGAATACGTGCACGGATATATAACTAAATAATTAAAATTCCATAAACTTAATAACCATAAGTTTTAATAAACCAAACAAGATAAAACATGTTCATAAAAACTTTAAAAGGAGTTTAATAAACTAGGAAATATAAATTATTATAATATCCGTGAGCTGCACGTAGGATCTTTTTATGCTGGGCCGCATCACTTTCCATCTCCTCCTGCAATAAACGATTGGAAGATGTTAGAATACTTGTAAAACTTTACAAGTAGGAAAGTGACAAAGAAGCTAATCACGCAATACCTGAGGAGCCAGACTTTCCTCCTGCCTCGTGACCCTTCGGACAATCTCGTTTCCAATGTCCGGCCTCGCCGCACCTGAAGCACCGATTCTCGGTCCTTGCCTTGTTTGGCTTTGGCTTCTTGCCCTTGTTGTCGTTAATAGCTCTGGGTGCATTCTGGTTGGGCTGGGCCTTGCCCTTTCCCTTTCCGTTGCGCCCCTTCCTCTTCTTACGTCCACCATGTCCCACCTTAAGAATGTCCTTAGACTTGGTCCCGATACTCTGCTCAGCAGTCTTGAGCATTGAGTGCAACTCAGTCACGGATTTCTCCATGTTGTTCATGTTGTAGCTGACTATAAAAGGCTTATAGTCATTTGACAACGAGTTGAGTATCGTATCCGTTGCTAGCTGCAACGGTACTGGGTGCCCAAGTCTCTCTAGGTGGTACATGTAACCTTTCATTTTCATGACATGGTCACTGACCGAGGTCCCCTTAGCCATCTTGCACGAGTTAAATGCCCTAGTGGCATCATAACGCTCAGTGCGGGCTTGCTCCTGGAACATGTCCCTCAGCTGGCAGATCATGTCATATGCAGGAGTCTCCATCATGCTTGATTGCAACTCTGGACTCATAGTTGCAAGCATGAGGCAGCTAACATCCAAGGCGTCGTTGGAGCGCTTCTGAAAAGCCTCCCTGACCTTTGCCCTGGCATTGCTGGCAGGGGGATTTCCTAGAGGTTGTTCTAGGACATACCACTTTCTCTCGTGCCTCAGCACAATCCGGAGATTTCTCTCCCATGTGAGAAAGTTGGACCCGGTGAGCTTATCCTTCTCAAGGATAGAGCGGAGTGAGAGGTTCTTAGTATTGGTAACGTTGGTTGCCATCTACAAATTAAAACCCGGTTTAATTAGTAATTGCAAATAAACTTTCCAACATATATCATTAAACCCATAAACAATATATATTAGACCTAGGACCCATATTTCACATACTCGACGCAAGGTTTGGGCACTTCCCGCCAAGTCATGCTATTTCTGGTAGGTAACACCCTGTACCAATCGTACCTAACTGATACGACTCCTAGAACCTCGTAGAGCACTTAGACCCAGTCTAGTATGTTTAACTCTACTCTAGTGCTTTTTGGGCCGGGACTCCCGATTATCACCAAAATAGATCGCACCACCTAAGACAGCATGAATTCTGGCCGGGACTCCCGATTATCGCAGAACCTTTCATGCCCCTTCCCACAATGGTTTGAACCCGGATGCCCAAGGTTTGGGCACTTCCGACACCCGAGTACTGTTTAACAGTTAGGGTGTACCATTAGGTGGGTAGCATACTGATCTAAGATTATTTCACATACTCGACGCAAGGTTTGGGCACTTCCCGCCAAGTCATGCTATTTCTGGTAGGTAACACCCTGTACCAATCGTACCTAACTGATACGACTCCTAGAACCTCGTAGAGCACTTAGACCCAGTCTAGTATGTTTAACTCTACTCTAGTGCTTTTTGGGCCGGGACTCCCGATTATCACCAAAATAGATCGCACCACCTAAGACAGCATGAATTCTGGCCGGGACTCCCGATTATCGCAGAACCTTTCATGCCCCTTCCCACAATGGTTTGAACCCGGATGCCCAAGGTTTGGGCACTTCCGACACCCGAGTACTGTTTAACAGTTAGGGTGTACCATTAGGTGGGTAGCATACTGATCTAAGATTTTTCTTGGGTTTTATAATTAAGTTAAAAAAACTTAATTTTCTAGTTTTTGAAAAACTATTTTAAAACTAACTGTTTTAAAAAATACGATTTATATGTGTACCTAAACTAGGTGCACAAAACGGCCTTTATAAGTTCCAAACTTATAACCTTGACAAAAACATTAAATTTATAAAAATTTAACTAACACGACTAACAACCTGTAGTCGTATTCTTAGTTTGTCATTAACACGTGGTTTTTCACTATTTAATAACAACCTGTTATTAAACCCCTTTTTATTTACCATCACACGCATGTATATACATACCATACATATATATGAAAAAGCAGTAAATAAATCACAACCACGCAGATAAAAAGAGTAAGCAAATAAAGCCCTATAGTTTTGCCAACTAATCCTAAGGTCAAACCTAAGGACAAAGTGACTTGGATTCGCCTTTCTTGATGTGTTGCTCCCACTGGCCTTGACACCTCCCCGAAGTGTTCGTGCTTCGCGTATAGAACACCATTTTCTTGATTGCCTTCTTCGAGTCCATTTTGGTGGAGGGATTAAACTAACACTAGTCTATTACAAATACAATATTGAATGGGGTTGTAAGTGGCACGCAGGCCTCCCCGAACCAGTACAATATTACAAATAAGAAAGGGATTGTAATTGGCACGCAGGCCTTCCCAAAACCAAAATAAAAGAAGAAATAGAAAAACGAGTCCTAAGTCGGCAAAACTATAGCTATCACAACCATGCAATTATATATAAGCACAATATATATAAAAGTCAACCACGCAGTTATAATAAAAGTAAACAAAAAACTGTGTTGTTAAGCACGCAACCTGATCTGTCTAAAACTCTCTCATTTATCCTTTTGATTAATACCTATTAACCAAAAATGAGAGTTATGATCTTCTAATTTATTTGACCAATATAATTTTTCAATAATCCTTTGAAAAACTTGGCTTTATTCAAAACTTGAATGAAAGCCTCTTTGTTGTGTTCTTTTACCAATTTTCCAAAAAACTTATAACCGACAACTTTGGTCAAATAAATTCTATCTTATTTGTTTTTCCATTATATAAACTTTATCCCCTTTTAGAATTTATTTAAAACAACTAAACTAGTCATAATAAATAAAAACTAAAAAATATATATTTTAACTTAAAACAATTAAAATATATATAACACTAGCTTATATATTATCTTATTAATTTTATAACTTAAAATTAATAATCCTTTCGTATTAATTTGGAAAAACTATCTTGGGCCAACATCTCCCGTCAAGCCGTGTAACCCATTGGGCCGAGACCCACCTGGGCCGAGAACCGACTTGTCCGAGATCCTTCTTGGGCCGAGAACCGACTCGTCCGAGATCCTTCTTGGGCCGAGACCCACCTGGGCCAAAAGCCCTTGGACCTCGAACTTGTCTTGGGCCGAAAAAGCTTGGGCCGAAGCCCACCTCGCTCTTAGCGTCGCTAACGACCACTACCCGTCACGGTGATGGTCCCCGTTTTTCTTATTAATACATTTTAAATCTTTTTAACCTATTAAAACTAACTGTTTTAATATACTGATTAAAAACTGGATTTAATTCAAAAACCAAAAAACATTAATTATTAATATTAACAAAAACTTGTTTTATTAATAACTAATTACCCTAAAACTTGATTTCAACCTTTTTAAACAAAAAATTCAAAACTGGTTAAAGTCTAGTTTTAGATAAAAGGTTTTATCCTTTTTAACCGTTTAAACGCAAAACTGGTTTAAACCTACCTGGTTAAAATCAAACCTTTTATGAACTGGATAAAAACAGAAAACTTGTTTTTATCTTTTATGGTTTTCGAAAACTTGTGGAGAAAGAAATAAGATGAAGTAGATCATATAACCATTAAACAAATCAACAAATTAGATTAACTAGGTTTAACCGATTAAACAAACTGTTTAATTTAATCTTAATTCAATCTTATTCTTATTTCAAAAATGATCCTTTTAACCATTCAAACTAACTGTTTGAAATTTCTAATTAATAGGATAAACCTGATAACAAAACAAACTGTTTTGCTACCTTCTTGATTTTCGAAATTTCCAAGAACAAAAAGAGAATCAAGAATAAAACCTTAATCTAAAAATAGATAAAAACTAGAAACTATGGATCATAGAGCCGAGGCTCTGATACCACTGAAGGGTTTTGAACCTGACCAAACCACTTATGACACAAACTGGTCAAACCTGGGTTTGATTCCACTGGTTCAATCCTAAAAGCGGAACTGGATTGAACACAACCCTCTAAAGCCCAAAAAGGGTTAGGATCTTTAATCTTTAAATGATCAACATAGTTTCTTGACAAACAATCCATAGATAAGGTTACAAGAAATATACTTGAACAAAACCTTTAGGATTGCTAAAGAAAGTCCACCACTACTGCACCTCCGATTGAACTGGCTGCTAAACCGCTCCTGGATCACCAAGACTTCAACACTCAAAGTCGAGAGTGTGTATATGTGTGCGTCGACCGAGGATCGCAAACACCCCTCGGGTGTTCCTCTTGTTCGACGATGAGAGAGAGACCGAGAGAGAGAGAGAGAGAGAGAGAGAGCTACGGTCGAAAGAGAGATTGACCGTGAGGGAGGGCGAGATCGAGAGAGAGAGAGAGTGGCGGCTAGGGTTTTCTCCTTTTAATCCTTGTTAACTTATGTTTAATCCTTAAGGCTTAAGGATATATATATAAGGATTAGATGGACCTAAGCCCGTTTAATTAAAAGCCCAACTGGTTTTAATTAAACTTTCATCTCTTCTTATGTTGACCCCCTGGACTTTATTAGTTAACTATTTAATTAACTTAGTCCGTTAAATATTAAAATTTAATATTTAATTCCCTTTAAATAATAACTATTTATTATTTATTTCCTTTCTAATAATTAATCCAAACTGGATAATTATTTATATATCTCTCAATAATTAATACTACTGATTAATTATTCGTTTATCTCTTTAATTAATCTAACTGATTAATTATCTTCTTTTTCTCTTTAATAATTAATCTAACTGATTAATTATTTCCACACAGATTTATGGTGAAAACCAACTGTTTTGAATTGGGTGTGTAGCAGTGTGACCCTTTAGTCTCTTATAACATTGGATACAATATGCCCGTTAACTATCTCTACACATAATCCAACAGAGTAATCAGTGAGTAGGATGTATTGCTTATGTGAAGATTCCAAATGTCAAAATCATTTGTTTTCAACATTGGAACTTTGGAGACTAGAACTCCCTCATTCATATCAGCCATGTTTTATGAAAAATGATGATTTGTATAAAAAGATATTGAAATCCTTGTTGATTATAATCAAAATCCTATTTTTGGCCCTAATACCACTTGCTATGATCGATTTGTGAACAAAGGTGCACAAATACTAAGAACAATCCAAGAATAAAACAAAGAAATTGAGGAATAACAATTTGAGTAACAAGGAAATTTATATTGATCACTTGATTCAGAATAAAAGCACCAAAGCCCCAATCTGTTGATTAAGAACAGTTCTACTGATGTGCAATACTTCTCTATTGCAAGGATCAAGTATAACCTTGAGGCTCCAACTTAAAAATCACAAAAAACTTAAAAAAATATACATACATACGAGTATTTATAATGTAACAGATTACATAAACAGAATCATCTAATTATGGATAGATAACCACACATCTTATCCATAGTTATCATCACTAAAATAAAGGAATTCATCCTTATCATGTGCAACAGTTTATTATCTTGAGCAATACTAACTTTGATGACTGATAGTATTAATTCTGATCAAGCAGTATTAACTTTGATGATACAACACTAACTTCATAGTCACCGGTACTAACTTCGTTCACAAGTATTAACTATCAATATTACATGCATTAACATTAGTCACCACTAGTAACTCTAACTCTGTCTGTATTAACTTGAACACATCAATCATCTACACTAGCATCAATCAATCAGTATTACCATTCATTCTATTCAACCAACAACATCTTAAGCCCAACAATCTAGTAGTTATTTACTGTTATTTATTGTGTTGTTAAGATTTGACATTTATCGATCACTAGTACAAAGGAGACACTATTTAATAGTACAATCCTTACTCCATTCTTCGCTAAGAGTATGTGATTAGTGCGATTACTATCAATAATGAATTTTTTATAAATTATAAGTACTAGTTTAGATGATCATGTAACATACATGTAGCCATAATTATTTATACAATAATATTATTTTATATTCGATTAACTAAATATATGATTGTTTGTATAAACGAATAAAAAGTTAAATTTGAGATGCTCTTAAAAAATGAAAGAATTTTAAATTAATTTCAGTCGACCTTAAAAGTAAATTATGACAATTTTAAGAAGGAAGTAAAATTTAATTACAATAAAATTTGTAGTATATTTTATAAAGATAGATAAGGAAAAAAATTTTGAATGTGAATAATATTTTATTATTTATGTAGCTTAAGATTAATAAATGTATTCTTAAATTAATATAGTGAATAACAAATTTGAATTAGAGAAACAGTTTAATGCAAATTAAATTGATTCAAAGTTAAAATTAAGTTTTAATTGTAACTGTTAAAGTCAAAATTTGAGTTTTAATCTTGACCAAATTAATAACTAGGATTTAATTTTAACTAAATAAAATATTAGAATTTTTCAATTAAATTGATGAAGGTTTAATATATTATTAATACTAAAAATAATAGTAGTTAAAAGAGAAGAGATAAAAATTAAAAACTAAATATTTGATAGCTCACATGAAATTTTATTGAACTACAAAATATAACTTTAGCAATAACACATATTGTATATAACGCTATTAAACAAATAAAAAATAAATCTTTTATAAAACAGGTATAGAAACAAATCTTTTTTAAAAAGAAAAAGGAGAATAAGATATATATAAAGCTAGGAGAACATGAGAAATGAGGTAAAGTATAGGTTCATAATATGAAAAAAATTCAATTAATATTGAGTACGTATAGTGTGATTCAATTAATATCAAGTACGTATAGTTTGTTGATAAATATTCTGTTTACCACTTTCTTCAAGATAAGTCAAGTATTGGAGTAATATTATTTATTTGAATTATAAATTTGTTCATAAATTAATAGTTTAAAGTCAAACTTAGGTTTTAAACTTCACTCTTTAAGTTAAAATTATTTTTTAATTTTAAAAAAATGAATGATTAGGATCTATTTTTGTCCAAATAAACGGTTAAATTTTTTTAATTAAATTGTTAGTTTTTTATTTGTATTACTTAAAAGATTTCCTCGTTTTAAAAAAAGATTAATTATTAATATTAGAAGTTAATCAAATACTTAACTTTATTTTAATAACTTTATTAAATTATTGATAATTATATAAAAAATTCAAAGGTAAGATACCTTATATTAAACGTGAATTTTTGCAGATTTATTGTATTAATTTTAAAAAAAATCAAGTCCATTAGACGTAATACATCGTGCGCGCACCTAACCCTATAATTTTTCATTGAGTAATATACCTTCAAACACAAAAAAATTTAGTGAAAAAACAAAAAGGTTTGGTTTTTATTACCAAATATTATATCAATATATACTTGCTCTTAATCTAAAGGTCAAACATATATTTAGTGCAACATTGTAACTCATACCAACACAAGCAAATCTTACTTATCACATAACTTGGGAAATGATGGAAACAGATAGTGTTTCCAATTGATTTAACATCACCTCATAGTCATTTACCTCTACAAGCTCATGGATGTCGAGAAACTGACTTGCATTCTCTATTGCATTTTCAATTTTCTTCAAGTCTTTCTTATGTATCTTTTCCTTAGAACTTTTGTCTAAGGTTTTCAGTTTGCTCTCTACATCATAAATGTATTCCTCTAATGCATTACGAGCACACACCTTCTTCTTATACTTTTGGTCCTCAAGTTTATACTTATCAGCATCTCTTAACATCTTATTAATCTCTTCGTTCGAAAGTCGTCGCTTGTCATTAGTAACTCTCATCTTCTTTTTCAGGCCAGTAGTTACTTCCTCCCCTGTGCAACTCAATATGCCATTAGCATCTATTTCAAAGATCACATGTACTGTTGATTTACCCCTTGGTGCAGGTGGTATAGCAACCTCAAATCTCCCTAGCAAGTTGTTGTCTCTAGCTCTAATTCTCTCACCCTGGTATACATCAAAATCTAAACAAGTATTGTAGTCTTCAGGGTTATGAAAATTGTTGGCTTTCTTGGTTGGAATCGTCGAGTTCCTTGGAATCAAAACAGACATAGTTTCATCATATAGCTTCACACCAAGTGACAGAGGAGTGACATCCAAAAGCACCAAGTTCTTAACCTTTTCAGTCGTCTCACCACGTAACTTTGCAGCAAGTATTGATGCACCATAAGCAACTGCCTCATCAGCATGTATTCTTTTCGAAAGCTCCTTTCCATTAAAGAAATCTTGCAACATTTCTTGTACTTTGGGTATTCTAGTTGAGCCACCAACAAGTACTACTTCATCTACATTTCTTTTATCCATCTTTGCATCACTCAAACAACTCTCCACCGTTTGTATGCACTTGTTAAACAAGTGCACATTGAGATTTTCAAACTTCGCTCTAGTAATTTTGGCAGAAAAATCAATACCTTGGTGCAAGCCATCAATTTCAACGATGGTGTCAATAGTCGAAGAAAGTGCTCGTTTTGCTTTTTCACAAGCTACCCTCAACCTCCCTATTGCTTTAATATTCGATTTGATGTCACTCTTATTCTTTCGATTAAATTCCTTAATGAAATGATCTACCATTTCATTATCAAAGTCTTGTCCCCCCAAATGAGTGTCCCCAGCTACAGCCTTCACTTCTAATTTGTCATTCTCGTCAATGGTAACAAGAGACACGTCAAATGTACCACCACCCAAATCGAATACAAGCACATTCCTTTCACAAGTTATATCATTTGCCATGTCTACACCATAGGCTATTGCGGCTGCAGTAGGCTCATTAATTATTTGTAACACATTAAGTCCAGCAACATAACCCGCATCCTTTGTTGCTTGGCATTGTGAATCATTAAAATAAGCAGGCACAGTAATGACTGCATCTTCTATAGTTTTACCAATGAAAGCTTCGGCAACATCTTTCATTTTTGCAAGTACCATAGATGATATTTCTTCTGCAGAAAATTCTTTTAGCTCACCCTTGTATGTTACTACAATCTTAGGGATGTCACTACTCGTATTTACAACCCCGAAAGGCCATAACTTCATATCATTCTGCACGGTTGGGTCACTAAATCTCTTCCCAATTAGTCTTTTAGCATCTAGAAATCAAGAATATGAAATTTAATCAATTATTTTTTCTGGCAAAATGAAACATACTGAAGCTAGTATACAATATATAATGCACATACCAAAGATGGTGCATGTGGGGTTCATAGCAACCTGGTTCTGGGCTCCTTCACCTATAAGACGTTCAACATCAGTGAATGCAACACATGATGGAGTTGTCCTATTACCAAGATCATTAGGTATGATCTCAACTTGACCATGCTGCCAAAATCCCACACAAGAATATGTGGTTCCAAGGTCGATACCAATAGCTGGTGCAACACCTTTTGCGCCCTTTTTGCTCTCCGGTTCTCCTTTTCCATCCATCATCTATTAATGTCAATTGAACGAGACCTACTGCAAAAGGCAAAGAACATTTACTTTAACATCTACATACATTCATGTAGCATATACTGTGACATGTTAGTCCAAATGTTTTCTCCTCCATTTCATTAAACACAATATATATCTTACTCCTTTATAAATCATTTACAACTTTCAAAACTTTTAAATTTTAAGTAAATTGAAATTACTAAACTATCCTCAAATCAAAGTAAATGAAAATTATTAAATGAAATAACTATTAGATGTATTTAATGAGATTCATATATACTACTTTAGTGAACAAACCTTTCATAATAAGAAAAATTTAAGACATCAAGTAAAAGCCAATTAACTTAATTATTACAAAATATTTTAACAATTAAACATTTCATTATCATTATTCTATCACACAATAAATAGTTAAACTTAATTATTAGAAAATGTGTATAAGTAGATTCATTAATTTAAATAACCTATAACCTAAATTCATAAATATTTATGGAATTTAAATGACTCGATAATTAAAAGGACAAGTCGTTAAAGCAAAACTATTCGTCGCTGCCGCATTAGCGCGGGTACTATTCTAATATATATATATATATATATATATATATATATATATATATATATGAAAAAGTTCATTGAGAACCATTCTTAGTGCGAGAACCGCGAGAACCAATCTGAGCCGTTCAACTTTCCCTACTTCAATGTCATTGGTCATCCATGAATTACTCACATGCACTCTGCCACACTCTATCCCTCCATGCTCTCAATCCATGAACTTTCCGTATTCAAGGAACGGCTAAGATTGGTTATCGCGGTTATATATATATATATATATATATATATATATATATATATATATATATATATATATATATATATATATGGGGGAAGGTTCAAATGAGAATGAAAAATTACATGAGAATGGGGGACTCAATCTCAGTTGTTCATTTTGTAAGTAGAATTTATGGATGAAGATCATGAGGGAATAGAGTATGGCAGAGTGCATGTGATTAAATTCATGGGTGGGCAATGACATTGAAGGAGAGGGAATTGGATGGCTGGGATTGAGCTGCTCATTCTCTTTTAACTTAAGGTTCTCATTTCAAATGAGAATGTATATTTACGTAAGGATTGGAGACTCAATCTTGACCCTCAATTTGATTTTATGAGATAGTTTACAGTTGGACTCTCATTTAACTTATAACCCAACTATGATTTGTGACGGCCATGAACTGGGACATGTGATTACGATCGTTAGATATAATACATCAGCATATAATTGATGGCTAAGATTTGTTCTTTTGATCTCATCTAACATGTAAAGGTAATTAATAGTTTTAATTTAAAAGGTAGATTATTGGGTGTATGATTTATTATGTACATAAAAAAAACATTTTTACCACAAAATAAAAATATGAATACTTAAGTGTGTTAACGTACATGTTACGTGATCTTATACTCACAAACATCTTAATGAAGGGTAGTTTAGTCATTCTCTAAGTATTCCCGAGTTTAATTTGAAGAGAAAGAAAAAGATTTGAAATGAAATAAGAAAAATTTTGTGTTCCCAATTTTACGAAATAAGAGTATTCGTGTAAAATGATATTTTTTTTCTATCATCTCCATCTTATAAACAAACTTATTTCTTTTATTTCTAATTGTAAAAACGAAAAATCAACATTATTACCTTTTTTTCTCTCATTTATTTTTATTTTTATTTAATTTTCTTTCCTTAATGTATCCTTCATAACACAACGTAAGTGTAAACGTAGTAAATATTACCTTGAATAAAACTCTGATAATCAACGGGCCGATCACGATCGAGTATATATGAGATCAATAATTATATATGAAGAAATTGAACGAGAGGATCAGAGGAATGCATGCATGTAAAGCAAATGTGAAGGCATCATTAATTAAATATATATCCATTACTATATATACACACACACACAAGAATCAACGAATTAATTAATTTGGTGGAAATTGCCGAAAGAATTAATAAGTTTGTACATATCGCCATCGATCATTGCTAAAGTCGCCTGTACGTTGTTGTTTTAATTGTTATTAAGCCTAACGACATGCATTTAATAACTAATTACCTTTAATTAATTTGTCTATTTTAAGAACGTAATTTCCATATGTTTACGTAGTATCTTTAATTATACAGAGAACCACATCATTGTAATAAAATATTATATTATATATTGGTAATGGTAATATTAGTTGCCGCTGGATCTTTTATTCACATTAAATGTAAGTCTATGGTGATCGAAGGTATACAATGGCTTAGGGTTTCAATGAGGGGATAGGAATATAAATAATTTTACTAAAATAAATTTACGAGGGGTTCAAGGGAGGAAGGCGTACCGGTATTCAGAAGTAAGGTGGCTCATTTGAATGCTCACCCAAAGGCTATACGCTAAGTATAAGGCCATGAGTATCGTCTAAACCTAATCCAAATCAATCTAAAGTCATATCAGCTAGTTTTTATTTCCAACTCAAACTCAATCCAAAATACAAGTAGCATCCAACCATCAATCTAAATCAACCCAAATCTTTTTGCCACTTTTAATTTATTTATTTAATTATACCTTTTATATTTTAAACAAAATTAAATATTTAGTAAATAATATAAAATTAAAAAATAGCAAATAATAAAAATAAAAATTTCATTAGTCCTAAAAATAAAAAAAATTAAATAAATAATAAAAATTACAAAACTATAAATTGAAAGTAATAAATAATAAAACATCTACTCCTCTTCGTTGTCGGAGAGTTGGAAATGATAAATAAATTGAATTTTTTTTATTGGGCTAGCCGTTAACCTTGTATAAAAAAAGTTTGCATTTTGGATTGGTCGGTGGAAGGAAACCGATAGGCTCCCAACCCGAAGGAGGGTAAGGGTGTTAAGCTCCCAACCCGATGACATGGCATTTGAAACCCAGCCTAGCCCGAAGGCGCTACCATCGGCCTAATAGTTATAACATTATTGGTGTGACTACTTACAAATTATGGTTTTTCATTGGATTTAGGTATAACTTTTTCATTGTAGAAGAGGTTACATTTTTCATCGTCCAAGATTGATTTCACGTTTCCAGTCAAGGCATTAATTATACCAAGTTTCTTTGATGCATGAGTGATTAGTTGATGTCGTTAAGAGTATTGGTAGTTATCGTTTCCTATCCCATGTGTTTGATATCCGTTTTTACTAAAAAGTTATACTACTCTTGGGCTCCCAACAGTAGAAATGAGGTCTTTCTAAAGATTAAACTCCATTACGTAAAAACATAGATCAATGCATTGAAATTACATGTGAAAGTGCCTCGTAATTGCCAAGAAGAAATCAATATACATTGTGTTACGTATTATGAAAACCATTAAGTGCGTATTGCATTACATCACCAATATAAATATTACAAAATATTTACACAAAGGTACCCTACATTATACATCAAAACTATAAATTATTATTACTTAACACACCCCCCGTAGTCGGAGCTAGAGGAGGACGAATGCTCAGACTGGATCTGAAATATAAGAACAATTGTGTAGGTAGGCATTTAGTAAATATATCTGCAAACTGATGAGACGAAAGCACATGCAACACACGCACTTGCCCCAAAGCAACACGTTCTCTAACAAAGTGTAAGTCAATTTCCACATGTTTGGTACTCTGGTGCTGTACCTGGTTATTAGCTAAATACATGGCACTCACATTATCACATATTACAAACGTGGCACGGGAGAGAGGGAGACGCAACTTGACCAGAAGATTGCGAAGCCAGGCAGACTCGGCAACGGCATTAGCAATGCAACGATATTCAGCTTCTGCACTGGAGCGGGAAACAACGTGTTGTCTCTTGGACGACCAAGAAACAAGGTTGTCACCTAGGAAAATGCAGAATCTAAAGGTAGACGGGCGCGTTTCAAGGCAACCGGCTCAATCAGCATCCGTCTAGGACACCAAACGATCAACAAACGAGGGACAGAGAAAAAGACAATGTGAAAGAGTAGCCTTTAGGTATCGTAGAATACGTTTAAGGGTATTCAGATGTGGTTCACAAGGATCATGAATAAAGAGACAGATTTGGTGAACAACATAAGAGATGTTCCGGACGAGTAAATGTGAGGTACTGCAGAGCACCAGCAAAACTCCGACAAAGAGTCGGATCAGATACTGGTGCACCAGACGAGGGTAGTTTGGACTTAGTTTCTGCCGGTGTGCAACACAGATTACAAGTATCCATGCCAACATGAGAGATGATATCTGGGGCAAAAATGGATTGAGACAGAAAAAGACCCAAGGACGAGCGAGTGGCAGCGACCCCTAGAAAAAATGAGATAGCACGGTCAGTCATTTTGAACTCATAGGATAGTCTAGAGATGACATGTGTGACCAGATCAGGATAGGAGGCCGTCAAAATGATCTGGTCGACATATAACAATAAGTATATAGTGTCACGGCCATGGTGATAGAAAAAAATAGAGCTGTCCGATTTGCTGGCAGAGAAACCAAGAGAGGTGATGAAAACAGCAAATTGCTGAAACCAAGCACGCGGGGCTTGCTTAAGCCCATAAAGAGCTTTACGTAGCCTGCATACATGATTTGTATATGAAGGATGAACATAACCAGGAAGCTGTTTAATGTAGACCTCCTCGGACAAATCATCATTGAGAAAAGCATTCTTGACATCTAGTTGATGAATAGGTCAGTTCAAATATATAGAAATACTAAGAATGGTGCGAATAGTAGCCGGTTTGACAACCGGACTTAAAGTTTTGTCATAGTCAAGGCCTGGTCGGTTGGAAAAGCCCTGGGCAACCAAACCACCTTTGTAACGATCGAGACGACCCTGACTATCAAACTTGTGACGATATAACTACCGACAACCAACAATGTTAACGTTAGCTGGAGGGGATCCGGGGATCCAGATCCAATGTGTGATTAAGGCAGACATTTCAGAGTCCATGGCTGCCTTCCATTTCGGATCACAGACAGCTTGAGCAGTCGATTTCGGGATCGGTGAGAGAGAGTCGACCGTCGAGAGATTGAGAATCTGACGAGGTTTGAGATTTCCAGTACGCGATCTAGTGGTCATGGGATAAGTAGAGGAACCAACAGGTGGAGCTGAGGGAGACGAAGCAACAGCAGTGTTGCCGGGAGACGCAGTATCTGGCGCCGAAGTGCTGCTAGACGAGTCCGTAGATGCAGGCGAATGGTCGTGACCATCGCGCGAAGGAGAGTCAGCGGTCGAGGTATCCGGATCAGGAGGGGGCACAGGATGAGTAGCTGGAGAAGATGCAGAAGGAATATCAGACATCAAAGTAGGGGAGGTATGATCGTCAATGAAGGCATCATAGTCGGAGCTAAATAGGAGCACATTAAACGAAGCATACGGGAAATGATCTTCATCAAAAACCACATGTCAAGAGACAATGATGTGATGCAAGACAAGATCATAGCATCGATGTCCCCGATGATAAGACAATGGACCCAGATACACACAGGCAGTTGAACCAGAGGAGAGCTTGTGAGGCGTCGTAGAGAAGAGATTAGGATAACAGAGGCATCCGAAAAGACGCAAATGCGTGAAGATAGGGACAATGCCGTACAAGATTTCACAAGGGGATTTGAAAGCTGGGGTAGGGTGGTTGTGGGTAGAAGATTGAGAATGTGAACTGAAATGTTGAGATTTTCAACCCAGAATTTGGGAGGAAAAGAAGACTGAAACAAGAAAGCGGACGACATTATTAGTAGTATGAATTGCACGTTCAGCTTTACCATTTTTTTGTGACGTGTACGGATAAGAAAATCGATTTTTAATTCCATGTTGTTGAAAAAGATCAAGCAATCTAGTATTATTAAATTCACGTCCGTTATCGCACTAAAACGATTGAATATCTGTTTTAAACTGATTAACAACGTAGGCACGAAAAGTACTAAAAACCTGAAACACATCAGATTTTACACGCAAAGGAAACACCCATAGAAAGTGAGAGAAGTCATCCAAAAATAATATGTAATATTTATAACCACTCAAATTAGTCACAGGTGATGTCCACAAATCAGAATGAACTAGTTCAAAAACCTTGGAAGTCTTAGTTATGGAAGTAGAAAAAGACAAACGAAAATGTTTACCTAGTTGACACACATGACATGTGGGTAACGTTTTGTTTGAACAAGAAGTAAATTTACAAGAACTTAAAAAATTAAAAGTAAATATGGCAGGGTGACCAAGACCGCGATGCCACACATGAGGAGACACTGCACGGGCAGTAGCTGGAGACATGGACGACTGAGATGGCTAAAGAACCGAATAGAGATCACCAACGCTATCAGAACGATGAAGAAGACGACCTATATTAAGATACTTTACAGAGAAACCAAAAGGATCAAATTCAATAGAAACCCAGTTATCAAGAGTGAACTTACAAACATAAATCGGATTTTTAACCATTTGATCAGAAACAAAACATTTTTAAGTGTCAGTTTGTTTTGTGAAAATGGAAGGAATGAATCACCAATAAAACACACCGGAAGTAAAGCACCATTACCAACCATGATTACTTTTGACTTGCCACAAGGTTTAAGAGAAGGTAAGTTACCTTGGTTAAATGACATGTGAGAGCTTGTGCCGGTGTCTATATAATAGTTGTTGTCCTGATTCTGTGTAAGTTGCTGGATAGACATTACGCTGAAAAGCAAGGCTAGATCCGTGAACTGAGGTTGAGCTGCAGGAGTGGGAGGGGCTGTAGAAGGCGCAACATATAGAGCAGATGGCGGCGCAGAAGGCGCCAACCATCGGTGAGATCCTTCGTGCTAATGGGCCTGAAACTACTGTTCATGCATGGCATTTTGCAGAAGCAGGAAAAGCTGATTGTTGAAAGCTGGTGGGGCACACCTGCATCATCAGAATTACCAGAGTACTAAAAGAATCCCCCCCCCCCCGGAATTACCTTTAGATGAAACCCGTCCCATGTTTTTGTTTCCCGGGTTATTTTTATTTTTCCCTTTCCCATTATTATTAGTACTAGAGGTAGAATAAAGGGCAGAATTGGGGAAAGGTTGAGTATCGACAGTGGGATCCTGATCAGAAGTTTGGTATCAACACCAGCCAGAAAATCAGCTAAATCTTTTAACGTATGACAGTAATCGGTAATGGATTGAGCACCCTTTTTGGTGTTCCAAATAAAGTTTGAAGCTCAAGACTACGGGATAAATTATTATTCAAGAAGTGAGCATCAAGGGTGTCCCATAAGTCTTTTGCAGTGAAATTATCTTTCGTGATAATATTAAGTAAATTAGGTTCACATGTAGAGTAAAACCAAGATTTAATACGAGAGTCAATGGTTTCCCAATCCTCATTATCATCACTGTTAGGTTTGGATTTCTTAGTGATGTGACCCATAACTTTTTGCCCCTTTACACATATCAGTAAAAATACGACGCCATAACTTATAACGAGACTCGTCAGTTGTAAGTTTGAAACTAAACTACGGATAAACATTACCAATAGCAAATACAAGTTAGGAGCCGTGGGGGTGGGTGGTGGGGTAGAATCATTGGCGGCCATGACTAATAATAATTGTACTCATGAAAAAATAAAGATAACAAGGAAATTAAAAAACAAAAACGTGCTCACCAAAGGTTTATCCCGAAGAAAGAAGTGACCGGCAAGCAACTATTTGCAGCAGTGAATCTGCCCACTCTATTTAAAAAGACTGCCTACTGTATTCAAAAAGTCTTCCCATGATTTGCTTAAAAAATCTGCCTACTTTATTTGAAGCAAATCACAAAAATAAATCTGAAAAAGGCTGCCTTGGGTTTGGTGATGAGGCTGCCTACAACTTTATGTAGATGCTTTTATCACTTTCAAAAGAGAATCCCTTAGAAAGAAACACACAGGGCATCGGCTTTTACATAAAAACGAAAATACACAGGGCATAACTGTTAGATTATAACAAGTGAGGGTGCAAATATGTAATTATTGTAACTTGGGCAAATGCTATAAAAGGCATTTGCCCCACTCATTCTAATCTAAGCTTTGCATATTTCACATATCTCTTGTTTGTGTTTACTCTCTAATTCTCGGCTCTCTCTCTATAACCGAAACACACAACACACAAACAAGATCTTTCACAAAGCATTGCTTCATCCGTAGTATACGGGACAATCAATTGGTATCAGATCCAAACTTGTTTTTGGCTCATGATTGTTTGAAAACAACAAGTAAAAACTCGAAGATTTCAAGCTCAAGGTGAAGAACAAGCATTCGGGTTCTATAAAGCATACAACCACAAGTTTTTTTAGAAAGGTGCGAGTTCAAACATTTCCCAAAGGTAGAACACATTTAAGGTATAAAACACTCATCTTTTCGGGTTTGTTTGAAGGGTTTTACTATTTTATAAGGCTTTCTTGAAGAATACTTCAAAACCGAGTGGTGTTTTTAAAGGAAAAAGTCCAATAGTTCATTAAATGCTCGACTTTATGGTATTTAATTTTCTGGAAATTAAGCATTTATGGTGTTCTTGAGATTTAAATGCAGTATTGAAGAAGAAGAATTCGGATTTTAATTAAAATTAATTATTTATTCTTCAAAGTTTAAGTCAATAACAAGGTAACTCAAGTACTACCCATACCAATCAAGGTTCAAGTTGGTAGGCATCATTAGAGGTAAGGCAATCAGATCTGATTGTGACATATCTGATCTATAAGCCGGGATAGTGGTCAATGCGATTGACTGATTGAGGCGGCTTATAGAGTTCTTACAAAGTTGATATTTGACCAAGTGTTAGTGCTATCAGCCGCATAGGTACAATCGCATGCGATTGAGTGATTTAAAGTACTATCAGCCGCAGATTCTTAGTGGTTCATCAATCGCATTCTATTTGGCCAGTGCGATTCAAAGGTTAACACATCAAAAGGCAATCGCACGTGATTCAGTTAACTTGAATAGCATTCGATTGTAGTGAGTAACTTTATTTCTGAAGTGTTTGGTGCTACAGGAAATAATCGCACTCTATTGGTTACCATAATCAATCACTGCCAAGAAGTTACTCTGCTCAATTTTCAAGGGTTTCCTCCAATCGCATAACACCTATCGCATACCTTGAACTTATTGGACAAGTGATAGAACCATTGGGACTTGACTTTGAACAAAGAGGACAATCAGACTTAAAATTTAAAATTCTAATTCAAAATTGAATTTAATCTAACTCGGATATAATTCAAAGGTGAATTAAAATTAACTGAATTCTATATAATTCAAAATTGAATTTAATCTTTACAAGATCTAATTTAAAGTTGAATTAAAGTGAATTAGCTCCTCATTTTCGAACAATCAATCCATATATAACAAGTGAACGATCATTTCTTAATTAAACTCTCACAATGTCAAGTTCAAATGAAATAATGTCCATCGGTACCGATACAAAACCTCTCGTTTTGTTCTGAAGTGAATACAATGTATGGAAAGGAAGGTTTATGGACTTCCTGGAGCACAACGAGGTGCACGGAGAAATGATGATAGACTGTATCAATAACGGGAACAAAAAGTTCATCAAAGTTGTTGAAGCTGATCCTACCAACAACCCTGCTATTCTCCGTCATGAGAAGGAAAAGACTGCTGAAGAGCTCAGCTCAAGAGAAAGAGGTCAAGAAAGCTGAAAGACTGGCTAAGTACTATCTAAAACAAGGACTCTCCTCAGAGATCTACACAAAGATAGATAGCTTAGCCACTGTTAAGGAAATATGGGATGAGATAAAGAAGCAGTTGCAAGGTACTAAACAAGGAGAATACATCAAACGTACCCAACTGGTCAACAGCTATCATGACTTCAGTGTTCGGGAGAACGAACTGCTTTCTGAAACGTATGGTAGATTTTGCAAACTGCAAAATGAAATGAGGTCAAACTAAATCATCAGAACTGACCTAGACTTAAATTGTGTTTTTCTGAAGTCACTGGGTCCAGAGTGGAAGGAATATGTTCGACTGTACAAACAAATTAACAAAGATCTTACTAAAGTCACCTTTCACAACATATTAGAAGACCTCAATCAATACCAAGATGAAATACTGAAGTCTCTCCCTAAACAGCCAGCTACAGATCCTTTAGCTTTGGTAGCAGTCGAAAGAGTTCCAAGGGAATCTTCATCTAGATCAATGAAGTTCAAACAGGTGATTCTCAGTGAATCTGAACCGGATGACGATGATGAAGACGCGGTTGAAGCTGCCTTTCATGCTCTCTCTGTTGTTGGGAAAACTTTCAGAAATTGTTTTAGTAAAACCAACAACAGACAAAGATTCACCTCTGGGTCTAGGAGACCAGAAAGGCTTGCTCCGGTTGACAAGCCAAGATTTCAAAGAGAAGAAAGGAAAGAAGAAAAGAAAACAGACTTGAAGTGCTACAACTGCGGTAAGTCTGGCCACATGATCAGAAACTATCCATAGAAGAAAATCAAGGATGCTGAATACTACAGACCTTCTAATTGGTGAGAAAAGGATTCAGAAATTGGTGAGAAAAGGATTCAGAAATTCTTAAAAATGATCAAAGTGTTCTATGTCTAAAAATAAAAGAACTTCAAGACCTTCTAATCAAAAGAGGGCAAAGTGAACAAACCATCTTTCTGTACAAACAAAAGGAACAACCTTTTCAAGATGGACATTCGATGGACTTGGTTTTGATAACCCAAGTGTTATGAGTAAAGTATTAGCCAAACAATTATACAATGAACATCTTTTTGGCGAGGGACTCACTCAACGAATGGTATTTGTTGGTCAAGAGGAAGAACGACTTGAAGAGGATGTCAAACGAACCTTACATCTCAAAACTGAAACTCCCTTCAACTACTCTGACCTCAATGACTCATACTTCACTTACCCCATTCCATCACTTAACTCTGTTGTCACCACATCGGTATATACAGATGAAGAACTCTACGCTCCTGAAGTGCCAAAACCCCAATTTCTATACATTCCCCAAAAGGAATTGCAGCAAAGGTTCCAAACCTTACAAGAGTTTTGCTTCACTCATCTGGTCCAAGGAGACCTTACCAAAGCTATCCAGCTAGAAACCACACCTGAAATCATCCCAGTTTCTAAACAACTCCCTGTACCTTCTTAACTGGTTCAAGAAAATACCATCCTCCACAAGCGTCTTCAAACAGTACTAAATCTTGATGGCAAGATCATTGACGACTTGTGCAAAGAAAACTTTGCATTGCAAGAGCAAATTAAGCAGGTCAAAACTGATATGAAGCCTCCTACTCCATTTACTCTCCCTCCATATGCTGAACGCATTGAACACTCTAAGCATGTGTCTACATCTTCTCAAGATGTCAAACCCAAAATAAAATATGTTAACAATCCTACGTTGAAAACTTCAAAGCAAAAACAGATTTTCAAACAGACATCCACTTCCACTTCTAATTGTATTTCTCGTATGAACATTGACATACCTGAATCCTGAAAAGCAGCTGCTAGTCGACCACGACTCAATTCTAACATTTTACATTCTGCTGCAGATGTGAAGAAGCTCGGGAGTGAAGAGCGTAAAATAAACATATCTTGGAAGAGGGTCATTCCTAGGTCCCATAGGAAATGTTCAAACACTAGCCAAACATGTGAACAAATTTTGATGTTTGATTCAGTCTGTAATCATTCAAGTTTGCATGAGAATATTGCCTCTTCAATGTTTTGTATTAGTGATGGTTGCCTCTATGGTCATTGTGAATTTAATTGTAAATATGATCAATTAAGAAAACAAATTGGAATTAAACCATGTGAGGACTGGACAGATTTTTACGCTAATCAAATATGTGTTCCATTTATAAATTCAAAAGGATATATCATTCATCAGTGGATAACCACTCGTCAGTCACATGCACTCAAACGTTTAAACAAATCAAAACGATTAATGACGATCAATGAATTGGAAGTCTACAGATGGCAGGGCTATGGAGCATTCAAAAAGGCATGGATTGATCACGAAAAACACTTGCATTCTCAAAAATGATCTCGCAATCCACATTCCAAAAATGCCAAAACTTCCAAACCCAAGCCATCCTCCAATCGACGAGTAGTACAACCTACTACTCCCAAGGTTCCCGTTCAGCAAAAGCAAGTTGATGTATCGAGGCCATAGCGAATTCTTAAGAATTCCCCGCAAACATGGATTCGCAAACATAACGCTTCCGCAACTCTACCGAATCCTAAACCTCCGATTCCATCAACTGTCAAACCAACAGTGGTTACGGAACTTCCATCTAAGCAATTTCTTTCCAAATCTATTCCTTCTCGCCAAACGATTAAACCCATATGGGCACCTAAGGATAGATCATTAGAAGTTTTGTCACCACATGAAAAAGCAGCTATTACTCAATCAATCATAGGAACTAACAATTCAGGACCCATTCACATATGGGGACCTAAACGTGCTTTATTCTCTTTTTGCAGACGCCTAACTTGTGGTACCTAGACTCCGGTTGTACTAAGCATGTGACCGGCAACAAAAGTCTTCTCAAGAATTATGTTCCTAAGTACTCCGGGAATGTACGCTTTGGGAACGACAATGTTGCACCAATAATGGGGTACGGAGACATAGTGAAGAAGCATATCAAAATCAAGAAAGTCTCCTATTATGAAGGGTTGGGTCATAATCTGTTTAGTATCGGACAGTTATGTGATAAAGACCTAGAGGTGGTATTTTAGAAGAACAAATGTTCTGTGTTAACTGAAAATGGGGATGAATTACTAGCAGGTGCAAGGAAATCTAACTTGTATTCGATTGATTTGGAAAATTATAACTCCCCTACCTCCGTGTGTCTACTGTCTGAAGCATCATCAGATCTTACTTGGCCATGGCACAAAAAACTCTCTCACCTGAACTTTCAGAATATCAACAAACTAGTCACGGGTGACTTGGTGAGAGGCATTCCCAAGTTAAGATTCAAGAAAGATCATCTGTGTGCAGACTGTGAGAAGGGAAAGATGAAGAAGGCTTCTCATAAATCAAAACAAGTGTTCAGCACTACAAAGCCTTTGGAACTCCTGCACATGGATCTTTGTGGTCCTATGAGAATTTATGGTGGATGACTACTCAAGATATACTTGGGTCAAGTTTCTAAGATCAAAAGATGAAGCCACTCCAACAATCATTTCCTTCATCAAGCAACATCAGAATAAGCATAGTCAGAGTGTTGTATCCATCCGGACAAACAATGGCACTGGATTAAAAAATAGTACTCTGAAGAGCTTATGTGACCTTGTTGGGATCAATCATCAGTTCTCTGCTGCATACACCCCACAACAAAACGGTGTAGTGGAATGAAGAAACATAACTTTTGTTGAAGCTGCCCGTACCATGCTATCATATTTTGGGCTGACGCAATCAGCATTGTCTGCTATATGCAGAACCGCTCTTTTATTAATAAACGCTTTAATAAATCTCCATACGAACTGGCAAATGGCGTAGTGCCTAATATCAAATACTTTCATGTCTTTGGTAATATGTGCTTTGTGCTTAATGACAAGGATAATCTAGGAAAGTTTGCTCCAAAAGCTGATGAAGCTATTTTCCTAGGTCATTCTACTGAATCTAAGGCCTATCGAGTTTTTAACAAACGAACAAAGAGCATTGTTGAAAGTATCAACGTAACATTTGATGACGCATTAAATGTTACAGATTTTCCACCTAAATCAACAGTAAACGTTTCGGGACATACCTGTTCAGGACCGGCACTTCAAAATACAGAATCAAACAATCCGTCCAGTTCAAATACTAATCTAGACTTTATGTTTGATTTCTTTAGATCTGAATCTTCTCCTATTTTAACTGACAACAGGAACAATACAGAAGTACAAGCAAGTGTTACTCTAACGGATCCAACGGTCACTGAGACGAATCCATTTGCAGATCTCTATGTTGAGGATTCTACATCTGTCTCTATCACTCGTCCCCCTGTGACCTCTCAGATTTCTGACCCAAAGAGCCCGCCTGTGTTTGATTCAGACGTACATTTCTCCCGTAAAGATGAAGAGGAAGCACGTCACTTACAATATCTTATTCCTTCATCTTCTACTTCCCACGAGATAAAGTGGAGAAGACATCACTCTGAGGATAACATCATCGGAAATCCTTCAGTTGGCGTTCAAACACGAGCAGCTACAGCAAACGAATGTCAATTTTCAGGTTTTCTCAGCATCATTGAACCCACCAAGACTTTTGAAGCATTAGATGATCCGGATTGGGTAACAGCAATGCAGGAAGAACTACACCAATTCGATCGTCTCAAAGTCTGGAGATTAGTTCCTCTTCCATATGGAAAATCTGTTGTCGGAACTAAGTGGGTGTTCAAGAACAAAAGGGATTCGGATGGAGTGGTCATCCGTAACAAAGCTAGGTTGGTTGCTAAAGGCTACAATCAACAAGAGGGCATTGACTATGATGAAACATTTGCCCCTGTTGCTCGTATTGAGGCTATAAGGCTCTTTCTTGCATATGCAGCCTCCAGAAGCTTCCGTGTCTTTCAGATGGATGTGCAGATAGCTTTTCTCAATGGTGTACTCAAAGAAGAAGCCTATGTCTCACAGCCTGACGGGTTCATCAATTCAAAACATCCAAATCATGTCTATATCTTTGATAAGGCCTTGTACGGGTTAAAGCAAGCTCCACGTGCATGGTATGATATCTTATCTGCATATTTGATTAGTGAAGGCTACTCTAAAGGAAAGACTGATACTACTCTTTTCACAAAGACCAAGGGTAGGGACAAGATTTTGGTTCAAATAGATGTGGACGATATCATTTTTGGGTCTACTAATCCAAAATACAGTGACGAGTTGCTATGATCATGGCAAACAGATTTCAAATGAGTATGATGGGGGAGATGTCATTCTTTCTCGGACTCCAGGTGAAGCAGTTAAGTCATGGCAGTTTTATTTGCCAATCCAAGTACATCAAAGATCTTCTAACGAAGTATGATATGATTAACTGCACACCTATATCCACACCCATGGCTGCTAAGGCACAGCTATCAGTATATCTTGATGGTTCTCCAGTAGATATGAAAACTTACCGTGGGATGATTGGATCGTTACTGTATCTCACTGCAAGTCGTCCGGACATCATGTTCTCTACCTGTCTCTGTGCAAGATTCCAGGCGAATCCTAAAGAGTCACATCTTCTGGCAGTTAAGCGGATATTCAGATATCTCAAAGGATCTATGGATCTAGGTCTGTGGTATCCCAAAGATTCAAATCTGGATCTATATGCTTACTCAGATGCTGACTATGCCGGTTGCAAGATTGATAGGAAAAGCACATCTGGTAGTGCACACTTTCTGGGAGATCGTTTAGTTTGCTGGGCCTCAAAGAAGCAAAACTGCGTATCCACTTCTACAGCTGAAGCTGAGTATGTTGCTGCTGCAATGTGTTGTTCACAAAGTCTTTGGATACGTACACAGTTATCAGACTTTGGCCTACGGTATGCCAAAATTCCATTGCTATGCGATTCCCAGTCTGTCATAGCCATCTCCTGCAATCCGGTACACCACTCTAAAACTAAACACATTGATATCCGTTATCACTTCATAAATGATAACGTAGAGAAAGGTCTAATAGAGCTCCAGTATGTTCCTACTGAAAATCAACTCACTGACTTGTTTACCAAACCCTTAGATGAAAGTCGCTTCACTGAGTTGGTATCCAAGTTAGGCATGCTCAACTTGAAAATATAACATACCGTTGCTCCATTTTTCCTTTCTTTCCTTTTGTTTAGAGTAGGTGTTACACTATTTGTTCTTTGTGCAGATTACTGATGCAACACTCAAGGGGGAGTGAATTTCTGGTTCTACACATGTTACATATGTGTAGGGGGAGAAAATTCATACACATTATGCACATGTGTAGGGGGAGAAGTATACAACCGACACATTCACATTATGCACATGTGTAGGGGGAGAAGTATACAATCGACACATTGCCCAAATTTTAAATTTTGTCATAAACAGATGCACCAGTCTAGGGGGAGTGTGTCAACACAAAAATTCAAATCAAGATATCTTGGAAAATCAATTTTTCAACTCTAAAAATCCAAATATTTTGAATTCTCAGAAAATTTTCAAGTGTTGAGTTTGGTTATAAACAATCGCATTCTATGCTCCAATCGCATGAGATTTCTTGAAAACAAAAATTGTCTTGGTTCAATCGCATGGCTTCAATCGCATTGGTAATCAATCGCATGGGATAACAACACTTGTTCACTCACATGCGATAGACTATCACTAATAAACCAAGCATCAATCGCATGCCTTAAGAAAATCAGCAAATGAGTTTGAACTTCAATCGCATGCGATTGAAGTGAAAAAAGGGAAATCGCATGCGATTCGGACAATTGATAGAGTTCGTCCAAACACTAAGGCCCAATCGCAAGCGATTAACACACCAAAGGGTGAATCGCATGCGATTGGCACTTATATCAGCCGGATGCATTTTTACTCTATCAGCCGCGTTTTTTCACCGTTGTTCCAACCGATCAACACGCGACACATGTCCCGTTAACTTTATAACCGACCCATCTACCCATCGGTCATTTCACAAGATCAAAATTCAAAAACTCACAAGTCTCTCTCGTTTTAGATTACTTGATTTCACGAACTCCCTCGTTACTCTGCCGAAATTTGCAATTTTTATATCAAAATACTCCTAATCATATAGGTAACAACTTGTACGGTTTACATTTTAAAAATTTTGAGTTAAAATGTTGATTTTTGGCCCTAGAACAGCCGCATGCGATAAGGAACTTTCGAGACTTAGGATGGACTTTTGGGACACGAAACAAACTTGTTTGTTCAAACCAAGTTTGCGATGGGACTTTTGAACACATGGGGAACGCTTTGGTGCAAAAATATTACAAAAATCTCAAAAAGTGTTCGTCGTGTTCTTAAGGTGTATGAACTCACACTAAAAGTTCACTTTTTAGTTCAAAAGAGGGTGTTATGATGATTTTTGGACTATACTCATGTACTACAAAGTTGTTTATTACTATCTAATTGCCTTATTAAAAGTATCAAAACAACTTTTTTATACTTAAAATCATTATGTACACAATGGGGCTTTCAGAGTAAAGGTTTTTCAAATTTTATAGTGTTGGTCAAAATTGTTCAATCTTGACTCTCTTACCAAAGTGTGATTACAAGTCAGAGTCAAACAATGTTTTCTTGCATATCTCTTTATTTTTGGCTTGACTGTTGTATCTATTTGTACAGATAAGATGGCTCAAGTTGTGCGTGACCTTGAGGAGATTATGCCCCAAGCTGAGTTCCTTAACACTAGGACTCATGCAAACAACCACTACATTGACTTGACCAAACTAAAAAACCCTACTTACCCCATTGTCACTGAAATCCTGAAAATACACCCTCTGAACCACCTCCTGACGTACAACCCAGCTACAACCGGCACACATGTTCCTGAGCTTTACGTTCAACAATTCTGGAAAACATGTGATGTGCGTATCAATAAGAGGGGGCATGAGGTCATTCATGCTGAGATCGATGAATTTCAAGTTAACATACCTCTTAATCGCCTCAGAATGATTTTTGACCTACCCATTGCAGGCAGCAGACCTCCCGCAACAGACTTTGAGGAAATCCTAGACGAGGATGCATGTCTTGCAGCTGTCAGTGAAATGGGTTATGATGGTGAGCTCACCCACAAAAATCAGTTCAAACGCACCGGCTTGCATCCCAAGTACAACACATTTATGACGGTGCTTCAACGGTGTCTCACCCCCAAGCATTCAGGTTATGAATTTCCGACGGAGCATCAGCTCAAAATCTTTGTGGCAGCCGCCAATCACTTGCATGTGGATTATGCTTTCCTTCTCTTCCAAGACATCAAAGCTACAATGCTAAGGAAGAACTCTCAAAAGAAGAAGGATGCCAACATGCTGCCGTACCACCGCTTCATACCCATGATCATCCAATATGTGATGGATCACAATTCTGAAATCCCTCGCCGGGCAGGTTTACCTTCTATTACTCCTAAACTTTTCATGCATATTAAACCTACCATTCCGGCCAATCTACCTATCCCAAGACCATTCCCTGTATCTCTCCTTGATTTATGTGATCAGAATAATATTCTTGTGAGTTATAGGGCAAGTGTAGGTATACCTCCCATGGTTGTGCCAGAACCGACCATACCTGCCCAGGGAGGAATAGTACCCAGTGAGGACTTAGAGGATAGGCCTCAGACATCTATGGGAGATGCTGAGAGGGAACTGGAGAGAGAAAATGAAGAGAGGGGAGGAGAAGATGGTGAAGGTGGAGTAGTTAGAAAGGGAGGGGACATGTATGATCCCGCCACAGTTCAATCTATCCCTAAAACCACCCTAACCCAAGCTGTTATAGAAGAACTTGGTCTTGACGCTTCTGAGTCATCCAGTTCCCAATCTTCTCATGCTGAGTCTGTTTCTCAACCAGGTGGTGCCCCTGTTCTTGAATCTATTCCATCACCTTTGGGCACCCCTGAACAACCAATTGAACAGCCAGTTGAAAGCACCCCTTCCTTCATGAAACTAACAGATCCACATACTACCTCTCCTGACCAGACCCAAACAGTTCAACCTATCATTCCTCAACCCAGTGGTCTGGTCATAACCCTAAATCCTCCTACCCAACCTACTGAAATTCCTACCACCAGACAGGAAATTGTATCCCCAGAACATGACATTCCAGTCACTTCTCCAACTCATAGCCTATCTGTTGAAACTGGCTCTGTCACCCCTGATTCTCTACTACAACCTGATCAATATGCGGGGTATGGTGCTGGTAGTGGTGAAGATGAAGATAGTCTTGTAGTTAGGAGTAAGAGTGATAGAGAGGAGGTAAGAAAAGGAAAACAGAGTGCTGAGGGTCCCCTAAACCCAGAAAGCCGGGAAGCCACATCTACTATGAGACCTGACATTGTTGGGTCTCGTATTGAACAAGTAGCAGTTATCCCACCCGTGCTGTTTTCAACCCCACCAAGCTACTACGGTGTCTCTCAACAGACACCGTATTCATTGCACAGGGATTTAGCACATACACTAGGTATACCCCAATCGGGAGTTAGACCTATTGAACGTAGAGGACCGCCTCCCTCGTCCTCGACTCCTTTCAATGCACAAGTAAATATACAGCGGATTTCCGCCTATCTTGATCAACACCGAATCACTATAGATGCACTGAGCTTATACATTCAACAAGTATCCTCAATTTCTATAGGTGGTACCTCTCAAGGTGCCATCCGAGGATTAGAATGAAATCCTGCTGGAGCCAACATCCCTGCTGCTCCAGTAGGTGGTACTGCCTCTGTGGCTGGTACCTCAACTGGAAGTCTTCGTGATTCCGGGTTTGTTACACGTGCAGAACTTCAAGATTATATTCAATAAGCCGTGACACCAATCCACCAACAACTGCAGATGACAAATCAAAAGTTGGATCGGATAGAACAATCCTCCCAGACCCAAGCTCAGCAATTAAATAGGATTGAGGCACTCCTTGCTACCAGATCTGCTGCTCCTGAGCCACAGCCGCAACCTGATCCAACAACAATGTGAGTAGATTCCTTGAAAAGTCTTCTGTATGTCAAGCTCCTGGAACAAAGACCTGACAAGACCTTCTAAAAACTCTACGCAACGAACAACGTCCACAGAGAATCTCCTTGGATGACTTTCAAGAGTTTCATGAAGATGTTAACCGTAAGATTGATGGGGTGACCAGAGGCTTCTATACTTCATTGGCAAAGGTTACTGACCGGCTGACTATCCTTGAACAAACTTGTCAGGCTCAGGCAGAGAGTAGCAAATGGAGATGGGATGATCAGGACCCTGATGATCAACCCGAGGGGGAGAAAAGAAGAAGATACATGTATTCTCCCTCTGTGGCTGCAAAGGCAACTGTACCAGTTACTCCACTAAGTTCTTTACTACCTACAGGTACGAGTTCTAGCCAGCAGCAGAAACAAAAACATTTGGCCGATGAAGTTTATGAACAACAACAAAAGGAAAATGTTGACAAACAGATTGTACTTTATGTACCTCAGCAACAATCTGAACTGAGGCCAATCGATCTTGAAGAAGGTGAAATACCTTATGAGCGGTTCCATGCCGAGATGTTTAACTTCTTTAGTGACTCAGATGATGAAATGGAGGATTTATATGAGTCCATACACACATTACCTGCAAGACATATGGGAGAAAGCAGTTCTGCTCAACCAGATGAGGAACCTGAGGATCCTGAACTTCGTGACATGTTCAAAGATATAGATGAATATGTGAAAGACACTACACGTCCAGCTTCACCCAGAGTTGTCCACAGGTTTGATGATGTCATCAGTGAAAGAGAACTTGCACTTAAAAGAAAAGAATGGGCAACAATCTCTAGAAGGGAAGCTAGAAGGAAACCTAAACAGAAGAAAACCACATTTGACGTGTCCAGGGTTCTCAGTGGAGTAAACATAGAAGTTCATGAACAATTCCCTCCTCCTCGTGGTCAGTTTCAAGAATCAGCTGCCGATGTACTAGAAAGAAACAGACAGAAAGAGGCAGCTGAGAAAGCACGACAAGAATCAGAATGGCCTTTGCCACAAAGCTTCATAGTGCCACCTGCTCCTCCAGTGTATCGTGGGGATCCAGGTCTTGATGCAGGAAACATGTTCACAAGAAGTGCTGGTCAACAACCAATATGGAAACGGTATTTTGTCAATGTTGCCAATCTTGAAGAAAGAATACCAGACATATTTAGCACTGAGCTAATACAGGTTATTTCCCCTGAGTTGCGGAACATGGATGACAAACAGATAAGAAGATATGAACACATCCTCTCACAGTCCATGACAAAACCAGAAGAGATCAAAACAGAGTATCCAATAGTTGAACTCATCAATATCTATACTCAAACAACCTTCAGGATAAAGTATGTCATCTTTCATGTCAGAAGAGCAAACAACCTGTCATATATCCTCAATGAAGCAGATTTAAGATTTGTTAGTATTGAAGACATCAGCTTTATCTTTGACACCCTCTCTCGGAAAAGAGGAAAGTGGCCTGAAGAAGAGTTTGGAAGAGTTGCACTGATGAAATATATAAGAAATCTGATAGAATACTTTGAGGAACGTGATCTGCAATTCGGAGCTGAAAACAACTACTTGAAAGTCAATCTCATAAAGCCTAACTAGAGCCATCCATACTTAGAAAAGCTTGAAGAGTTGACAGTTATCTATGATGGGCATCCAAACTTCAAAGGTGGTCGAGGTGTCGTCTCAAGGAATACAAAAGGTGAAAAGATATTCATCAGACTTAATGAACTAATTTCATATTCAGACGGTACTTTGAAAATCCTTCATCATAAGATACATTAGAAAATTTGGGATAACCGTGTAGCCTACACTGATGAAGAACATGCTCAAGCCTATCTTGCTATAGAGAAGATGAGAACTACACTAGCAAGCAGAAGGCAAATACGCAAGTGGCAAGTAGCTTTCGGGATTCGCAACAAATCAGCTTATGAATAGTTTTATGTATTTGTTTGTTGTGAATCGTTGCACTCCTGTGTTAGATTATAAAAAGTGAGGGTGCAAATATGTAATTATTGTAACTTGGGCAAATGCTATAAAAGGCATTTGCCTAAGTTACAATAATTACATATTTGCACCCTACTCATTCTAATCTAAGCTTTGCATATTTCACATATCTCTTGTTTGTGTTTACTCTCTAATTCTCGGCTCTCTCTCTATAACCGAAACACACAACACACAAACAAGATTTTTCACAAAGGATTGCTTCATCCGTAGTATACGGGACAATCAAGAACCAAAAGGACTTTATGATGGCAGCAGGTCGACGACAAGAAGCCAGTGTAGCGGCGCTAGGGTGTCACGAGTTCGACCAAAAAAAAAGTACCTGACGGCTGTAGAAGGAACAACGATTTCGACCTAGGGTTCCGACGATGATGGCAACAGATGCAACAGCAACAGTGTGGCAGACCTAGGGTTTCGCGATTTCGACCGTGGCTAGGATTTCACGGCGCTAAGGTTGCGACCCCCCGGTGATAACTGAAAGCTGGACCAGAAGGGCACCGGATGAGCAGGCAGGGTTGTGGTGGGGGTCGAAGCAACAGGCAGCGTCGGTGAGTGGCTCCGGCGATGGTCAGTGGCTGATCTAGTTTGAATCAAATATATGTTTGATTTTCATATTCGGGTTTGATTTCAAAGTGGTGTCCAGCGGTGGTGGTTCATGGTTGTCCGACAGGTTTGATTACCAAATCTACACGTTTGAATCAAGTTCCAGATCTCTCTCTCTTTCTTTCTGGTTTCTTGACCATTGTGTGTGTGTGTGTGTTTGTTGGTGTTTGAAGTTCCAGATCTACACGATGGATGGTTAATATTGTGTTCATGTGGATGATGTTTGGAGGTCCGACGATGGGTTCCCAGTGGTCCAGGGCGAAAGAAAGAGAGATATGAAAAAAAATTAATAAGAATTAAATAATAATTTATTAAAAAATAATAATAAACCAACCAAAAAACTTTGTAATATTAACCTAAATTACTTAATAATAATGTTTAATCAAAAGAATTAATTAATAACTTCATTAAAAAATGGTAAATATGACATGTCAGTTATGTAGATTACCATGTCAACAAAGCTGATGATGTAGTGCTTAGTTGGAGTGACATGTAGAGTGCCTAATCAAGTATAACTTGCTGACTAAGCAGTCAAAAGGTCAATTAGGTCACTAGCCCTCTTTTTTGCTCAAAAAAGAAATTTATAATTTTCTCAGCAAAAAAATTGACGTTATCTTAATTGACAATTTTTTATATTTAAATTACCTTTCTCTATAATTTGTCCTTTATGGTTTGAATCTCTGTTTGTGTTATTATAGTGTTCTTGTTTCTAGGCCTAATTAATGGCTTCTTGTGTATAATACTTTTATGTATATGTTCTTCAAACATGTTCTTTATCTTTTTCTTCAAGTAATAAAGAATTAAGGTGGCTATGAATTAGTAAAGTGGCACTAAAAGTAAACAAAAATTATTTACTGAAGTACCTGGTTATGTGATGAATAGTTAACCGGATACACATAATAGAAACTTTTAGGAGTTCATTATATTAAATGGTAACTTTGAAATCGATACACAAAGCGTGACAAGTTTGATACTCGGATATATTTACATTTTCGAGAACTACACCTTGGAACTTCCATAAATTTGTATTTTATAACTTGTATATGTTACATTGTCATCCATTTGTGAAACCATTTGTAATTTATATATAAATAGCGCTATATATATATATATATATATATATATATATATATATATATATATATATAGGGTAAGGTTCAACATAGAACCCCCCTTAAACATAAACCCTAAAGAACCTCCTCTGGTGATGACACGTGGCACATTGTTTAGGGGTAAAAAAGTAAAATTAAAAACAATTAAAAATCTCGCATATGCCCAGCGTCCCCCAAATTTTTTTTAAAAAAAACCTCCACTTACTTTAAATGATCATAACTTGTTCGTTTTTAAGAATTTTAGCAAAAGAAATATATCATTAGATTCAGTTTTTCGTCTTCTTTCAAATAACAACGCACTTGATATACTTCTGAAACTTTTTTTTTAAATGCAAAGTTTGCATTTTGAGCTGGGTTCATTCAAACCCAAAATGCAAAATCCGTAGTTTGCAGTTTGAGCTGGGTTCATTCAAACCTAAATGCAAAATCCGTAGATGCTGGGTTCATTCAAACCTAAATGCAAAATGCATAATCCGTAGTTTGCATTTTGAGATGGGTTCATTCAAACCTAAATACAAAATGCAAAAAAACGAAAACGCAAAATATAAACATGCAAGTCATCTAGATGCTTCTAAAATGCAAAAATTATGAAATGCAAAATGCATATCCAACATGATTCAATTGAAAATGCAGCCCAAAATGCAAAATTACACATTCAAGCCCAAAATGCAAAATCCACTACATTCTGCCCAAAATGTAAACAAAAATTTCATGTTTAAAAAAATTTAGAAAAATATGGGAAGAGTGATATTGTTTGAAAGAGTGGTGTTGGTGTACCCTATGTTTGGGCCTTGGGTAAGCCCAAACATATGGTATACCCAATGGGCTTGGCCCCATTTTACCCTAGACACCTCCCTATATAAAGGGGAGGGCACCAAGGTTTAGGGGCTCTCTCCCTTTCCTGTCAACACCCACATATGGAGATCTCTCCATACGCATATGCTTCCTCTATCTTCTTACAAAGGACCATGGAGTCCATATAATCATCATCATGCTCTTCATCTCTTTCTAATGACCATGGGTTCATAAACCACGAGATCCTCATGTCACCCCCGCTATGGACACCGTTTCCTCGCCCGGGGTTAGCCACCGCAATGGGAGACTAAACATCCAATCTTCCTTCACTCCAATTTGCTGCTCTTCATGTACCTGTGCGTTCTTACGTACAAACAAATGGCGCCATCCGTGGGACCCGGACAAAAATTCATGACAAGAACTCCATGAGTTCGTGTTCTTGATTTCTTGTCCAAAAGTTCATGTTTGCTTTATCAAATTTCAGGTCATGTCTTCCTATTTTATCTATAAGCTTACTGTTTAGGTGAACAATCATGGGTGAGGTTCGTTTTCTACAAACCATGTTGTTTTGTGGGTCAACCCCCATGAATATTCATATCTATTTACTAATATGCGAGCATGGATCATTATATATGCTTCCTTTTACACGCTGCAAGCAATAAAGTACAGCTTAAATATGAAATAAGAATAAACACACATATTCCAGGCCTCAGAATCGCCACTCCAGGCCTCTAGATTCACCATTCCAGGCCTAGAAAAATATTTATTCTGATGTTAATATATGTATTATGATGTTTTAAATAAAAAAGGAAAAGAAAAGGGGGGACAAGAGTACAATAAAGGACATGACAACTTTATTAAAGCAAGACATGACAACTCACTAGCACATGACAAGACATGACACCTATATTAAAGTGAAATTGTACTAGACCAATGAGAGGGCAACACGCAACCTACTTTTTCAGCCTTTCCATCTACTTTTTCAGAAGTTGTCTTACCCTTGACAGCCCCTACACATGGACCAACCTGCGATGACCTTCCCTGGCCTGCAGTCACCTGGAGTGACCTGCCTTGGTCCATGAGCGACCTGCCCAGGCCTGACCTGGCCGGCAGTCCCCTAGAGTGACCTGCCCAGACTTGACCTAGCCCTGCAGTCACCTGGAGTGACCTACCTTAGCCCTGTAGTCACATGCCTTGGCCTGGAGTTACTTGTAGTGACCTGCCCTGACCTGCAGTCATCTGCCCTAGCCTGCCTTGGCCTGAATTGACTTGCAGTGACCTGCCCTGACCTGCAGTCACCTGCCGTAGCCTGCCTTGGCCTGAATTGACTTGCAGTCACCTGCCCTGACCTACAGTCACCTGCCCTAGCCTGCCTTGGCCTGAATTGACCTGCAGTGACTTGCCCTAACCTGCAGTCACCTACCCTGATCTACCTTGTCCGGCAGTCACCTGCAGTGACCTGCCCTGCCCTGGGGCCGCTTGCCTAGCTAATCGCAAGGCCTGCATGCTCAAACTGTTCCTCAAATTTGTGTAACAATGGTGTTGAACTTGTAAAAGCCATAACTTGTGATTCTTTAGGAGTTACGAGGCCCATAACCAGTCAACGGAAAGCTCTCGACGAGACGAACCCCTTGACCAGTGAACTCAATTTCACTTTTCCCCCAATTTCTCCATTTTTCAAGCATCATTTGCTCACCGTTCTTGATACAAATCATGTATTTTTGGGGATTCTTTGAACTTACTTCATATATGGTATTGTTAATTTCAGTTTTGTGCCATCAATTTCAATTTTCGAAAATCTCGAAAAAACTGCCCAAAATGGAAACTTTCTAAAAAGGGAAACTTTAGAAACCAGTGACGCAACACAATATGAAATTCACGTGTCTGCTACTTATAGAAGTTACTGCTTCATAGTCAGGCCACACAGTCATTACTATAATTGTCATATGGTCGACAAAGCACAATACTATAATTGTCCATGCTGAATGGTAGAACACGCGCCCATACAGGCTGTCAAACGACAAAATAGCCTACATTCCAAGACTAAGTCTAGCCTGCCATGACAAAATAGACTACAAACAAATGGCGATGTTAATCTATGAAAGCCGGGTATTATCACCCGCCATTACTTTATTAAGCAATCAAGTATTATTTGGCTGACTCTTTCTTTATGATGTCGCATTTACTTCATTTTAAGTCAGGTTCAATGACCTGCCATTACATTTAAAAAAGCCGAGCACTATTACTCGCCATTACTTACCTATTCAAGCCAGGTACAATGACGGCTACACGCATTCATGTCTTTATGGTAGTTTAACGCTACTAACTAGTTACTAGCATTAAACTGGGGGGACTTGTTGGTGTACCCTATGTTTGGGCCTTGGGTAAGCCCAAACATATGGTATACCCAATGGGCTTGGCCCCATTTTACCCTAGACACCTCCCTATATAAAGGGGAGGGCACCAAGGTTTAGGGGCTCTCTCCCTTTCCTGTCAACACCCACATATGGAGATCTCTCCATACGCATATGCTTCCTCTATCTTCTTACAAAGGACCATGGAGTCCATATAATCATCATCATGCTCTTCATCTCTTTCTAATGACCATGGGTTCATAAACCACGAGATCCTCATGTCACTCCCGCTATGGACACCGTTTCCTCGCCCGGGGTTAGCCACCGCAATGGGAGACTAAACATCCAATCTTCCTTCACTCCAATTTGCTGCTCTTCATGTACCTGTGCGTTCTTACGTACAAACAAGTGGTATAATTTTTTTGTTCAAATTCACAAAACTTAAAAAGTTATGAAGATTTAAAATTTTTGGGTTTTTTTTCAAATCGAGGTTGTTGGGGTGGGGGTTTTCCATGTTTACCCTTTTCTTCCTAAATTAATACATGATAATTACAGTTTTTCCATATTTGATCTCATCCATTGATTTTGATGATCCAATTGTCTAGATTGGTTTTTTAGGTTCTTTGTTTAAAAATAGGTTCTTTATTGATACAATTACTATATATATATATATATATATATAAATTTGCTGCTTTAACAAATAATTTAGTGAGTCATTTCATGCGAAAAAAAACAGTAATGGCATACCTAAACTAAACTTTAATAACATGAAGTTTCATAAACAATAAAGTAAACCAAATTTGACATATAAAACAAGTGTGTTATTCCTCCAAACATAATCTTAGTTACTAACTTGAGAAATGATGGAAACACTTAGTGTTTCCAGTTGATTTAGGAGCTTCTCATACTCACTTGCATCCGAAAGCTGACGAATTTCAAGACATACTGTCGCATTCTCTATCGCGCCTTCAATTTTCTTCATGTCTTTCTTATGGATCTTTTTCTTAGAAGTTTTCTGAATGGTCTTGATTTTGTCTTTCACGCAATAAATATATTCCTCCAATGCATTTCGAGCAGTCACCTTCTTCTTGTACTCTTCATCCTGAGCCTTGTAATTTTCTGCATCTTTTAGCATCTTATTAATCTCTTCATTTGTAAGCCTTCCCTTATCGTTAGTAACTACCATCTTCTTTTTAAGGCCGGTAGTTACTTCTTCAGCCGAGCAACTTAGAATGCCATTAGCATCGACATGAAAGGCTATGTTTATTGTTGATTTACCCCTTGGTGCAATTGGGACTGCTATATTAAATCGACCCAAAAAGTTGTTATCTTTCGCTCGAGTTCTCTCACCTTGATATACCAAAATATCTGCACTCTCTTGGTTGTCCTTTGTTGTATGAAAAATGTCTGACTTGCTTGTTGGTATGGTGGTGTTTCTTGGAATCAAAACAAACATAGCTTCATTAAGCACCTCTACACCAAGTGACAATGGAGTGACATCCAAAAACACCATGTTCTTCACTCTGTCAGTCATATCGCCACGTAACTTTGCAGCTAGAATTGAGGCACCATATGCAACTGCCTCATCAGCATGTATCCTCTTTGAAAGCTCCTTTCCATCAAAGAATTCTTGCAACAATTCTTGTACCTTGGGTATCCTAGTTGACCCGCCAACTAGTACTATATCATCTACATCTTTTTTATCCATCTTTGCATCGCGCAAACAACTATGTACTGTTTCTATGCATTTATCAAAGAAGTCTGCATTGAGGTTTTCGAACTTTGCACGAGTAATTCTTGCAGAAAAATCAATACCTTGGTGCAAGCCATCAATTTCAATGGTGGTTGAAATAGTTGATGAAAGTGCTCGTTTTGCCTTTTCACACGCTACCCTTAACCTCCCTAATGCTCTTGTATTTGCTTTGATGTCACACTTATGCTTTCGTTTAAATTCTTTAATGAAATGCTCCACCATTTCATTATCAAAGTCTTGACCACCCAAATGAGTGTCCCCTGCTACAGCCTTCACCTCTAACTTGGCATTCTCATCAATAGTGACAATAGAGACATCAAATGTACCACCACCCAAATCAAAAATGAGAACATTTTTTTCACAAGTTATCTCATTTGTCATGTCCAGTCCATAGGCAATTGCAGCTGCAGTAGGCTCATTGATAATTTGCAAAACATTAAGTCCAGCAACATAACCTGCATCCTTTGTTGCTTGGCGTTGTGAATCGTTGAAATAAGCAGGCACCGTGATTACTGCATCTTTTACAGTCTTACCAAGGAATGCCTCAGCAACATCTTTCATTTTCATAAGTACCATGGATGAAATTTCTTCAGCTGAAAATTCCTTCTGCTCACCCTTATATGTAACTACAATCTTGGGAATGTCGTCGTTTGTCCCTTTTATGACTTTAAAAGGCCACAAATTCATGTCTTTTTGCACAGATTCATCGCTGAATCTCTTTCCAATCAATCGTTTAGCATCTAAAAGTCCAAAATATAGATCGAATTTAAGTACGTAATAGTTTAAGGAAAAAAAAACTTTTGTTATTAGTTCAAATTGTTTAAAGGAAGGGCTTTCAAGAGTTATAAAGCACATACCGAATATGGAGCATGTTGGGTTCATAGCGACCTGGTTCTTGGCACCTTCACCTATTAGTCGTTCAGTATCGGTGAAAGCGACACATGATGGTGTAATCCTATTACCAAGATCGTTGGGTATGATCTCAACTTGGTCATGTTGCCAAAATGCCACACAAGAATACGTTGTTCCAAGGTCGATGCCGATAGCTGGTGCACCACCTTTTACACCACTACTGCTCTCAGATTCTCCTTTTCTATCCATTATTGATCAATTCTCAATGTAAGGTGAATGAAGCCTATATATATCAAGACATATAGGTTGATATTAGTTCATGTCACTTTAATTTGTCGCATTTAAATTAATCTAAGGTTTAAATGTTAGGAAATAATCAAAAGACTACGCACACTCGTAACTTGTAAGTATAATAAGTGACTGAATATATAAGTGTGTCATACTTATAACAAATAAAAGTTATTATAACAAACCAAACGATCTCTAAGAGAATTTGGATTGTCCTTAATTGTTTTGGAGAATGAATCAAGTCGATTCACGTTCGAACTTCGAATAGTTAGGGATTACTAATAAAGATTTTCAAGAAATATAGGGCACAAGTTAATCAACTTGAGTTGAGATGCTTATAGATTAGTATTTAAGATTGAAGGAAGGAGATAGTAGTTTCAAATTAGTAATAACTAAGAAACAGTAATATAGGTGGTGTGGAGATTGATTTTTTTTTTTTACTTATAATTTATAGGTTATAGTATATGGGAGATGATTTGTACACAATACAAATTAGTCATACATAACAATTATAACTTTTATACCCTTACCAACCCACTATCTTTTATTCTCATCTATAAATTTAAAGGTATATACTTATGTTTCTAAAAAGTTGAGTATGAGAATAGTTTTTTCGATTTAAATGTTGTAGAACAACTCATTAAGTTGGAAAACGCTTTTTAAGAGTAGCAAAATTATTTATTTTCTACTAATTTAGCAATTATATACCACACTAGAAATTAGGTCATGCGTTATACTTTTATTTTCCATTTTTCTTACTCAATGTCACATCAGCGTCACTTTATTCCCTCTCTCTTTCCCTTCCCCTTACATAATTCACTAGTTATACCTCTCCTTAAAACTCTCACATGTTTTTAATTAATATATTTACAGAAAATAAAAGTGTATGTGATTGTGATTGGTTGAGAGGGGGTGGGGGTGGGGTATTAAATCTGGCGAGTAAGCATCGAGTCCCCAAACCCGCTGCCCTTACTCGATTTGGGTACCCGCTTTCCCTGTTTTGGTAATTTCGTTGCTACCTGAGGCTACTTGATGGGATAGAGTAAACCATAACGAACGGCTTTAATGTTACCAATGACTTTAAATCAAATATTTTATGGATGAGCTGATCGGTTCTGGAACCGGCCCGAGCCGAACCGAATGTGAAAAAACCAAACATTACAGAACCGAAAACCGACCGAAAATATGTAATTTGGATAGTTTTGGTACGGATCAAATGATTCTTTGCTCATCTCTAATATTCTTTTATGAATTAGACTAGTATTATATGAATTAAGTAGAATAGTAAGCAATTTAAAATAACATATTCAAAACTGTTGATAACAGTTTTCGAGTTTTTTAAGAAAAGAAATTAAAGAATCTAGAAGGAAAAAAGCAAAAACATATTCAAAAGAGTGGATGAATTTAGAGAGGAAATTTAGGCATATTTCAACTTCAACTTCAAATTCTTACTGTCAAAATTGAGATTATTTATTCATTTGAAAGCAAAGAATTATCTTTTCTTTTCTTTCATGTCACCTCCTTCAACTTAAGAACACAGAATAAAAGTATGAACCAACTATCAAAAACACAATAAGCTAAAAACAATTCACAATCCTAAACACTCCAAATATGTTATACTCTTTGCTTTATCTTTGGATCTCACTTGTTACTAATACCTTTTGGGTTGAAGCTTTAAGGAATTGAAGATATTAATTATTGGATCATGTAACAAAATAAAATGAAAATCTGTTGTAAAAGATAAACTAAACAGAAAATCTATGAAAGGATAATCCTTTTTTAAAGAAATAAATAATCTTAATTTGAAGAGAAGACTGACCAGAAATTCTTGTGAATGATCCCTTAATTAGTCTTGTATTGTATCTATCTCCTGCATATACATACAAAATTACAAAGTGAAACCTTTAAGTGATGGACTCCTGCATATACTAGTTTTCTGCTGCTAATGCAATAATTAAGAAAGAACTTTTAGGAATATTTTAAAATTTAAATAAATACATATTAAAGGTTTATACACGGAGAGCTCAATGTCTCACCCTTTACGAATCAAAAACAATGCAAGCGGACGGCAGCGTGAATCCAATAACTCTCGTCTGTTGTTTGTGTGTTGTGTGTTGTGTGTGTATAACTAAATAAATAAATAAAAAGTACGAAAGAAGAAGGCAGCTAGAATTTTCTTTCGGATTTGTAGGTACTTTCTTAAATAACTTCATGGAAATTACCGAAGCATTATATCTTCTAATCTTCTAATTAATTTTTTTAATGTAAGTCTTTATTAAAAAAATAAAAAACTATTTACTTAGACAATCATAACCATTGATTTAAATAAAAAAAAGTAATTATCGATCTCAACTATTTATTTTAATAAAAATTAAAATCCAATTTTAACTTTTATTTTATCAAAATTAAAACTTAATTTTGTTTTTAAATCAAGGTGATCAATCAAATTCAAATTTAATATAAGATAAGGTAATAGGTAAGAAAAAAATATCAATTAAATTCAACAAGTAATAAAATGAAACACATCGTACAATTGATTTAGATTCTCACAAGAAAATTCAGAAACATTATCCAAATTATATACAAAATAAACTACGTAATCCTATATTTATATATTATCATAAATATTTCCTTATACTTTATTGTTTAACGTACGAATATTTGAGATTTAAAATGTAAAATAAATACAATAATATATGTACATAAAATTTTGAATACCATGGTTTCTGCATTTTATTTGTTATTTAAAGATAATAAATAGTTGTATTATATTATATTATATAATAATAATAAATAGTAGATTTTTTTTCATTTTTTTAGATGCAAAAATATCTAATCAGATGGGATCTTATTAATGTGGGCACTACTAACGACTAATGTGCTATCTTAATATTGGGGATATATGATATATGCTTCTAGTAGCATATATCTTACATGTTTTCACACTCACATACAATTTAAATGAGAGGTATGTTAGTCATTTTATCATATACTCATTTAAGTGTTTGTGAGTGTGGAAGCACCTATCATAGGTGCTTCTAGCTGCATACATCCTTTTCCCTTTAATATTTTCTATATTGTTTTTAATAAATAAAGTCGCACTTTCCTTTTTTTATTTCCTGATGCAGCCATTCAAAAGCCTTTTTATTTTAGTTTGACAATTAATTTTTAATACAATAAAGTAATATAATCTTATATTTAGCGTTTCATGTTTTTAGTTTAACACTTACTATTTGATATTCTAAAGTAATGATATATATATTTAGCATCTAGTTGATTTTAAACCTTTTATTCCTCTGAAAAATATATCAATTCTTTTAGTGCTAAAAACTGTTTGTTATTTCTTATACATCAGTAATACTTTTTTTCACATTTAAGTATTCTTCCGTTATTTAGTAAAGAATTTTTTATCTAATACATTAAAAAAAAACAATTCAATTTTACATATTTTCTTAAAGAATAAAATTACTCCAGAGACTTTTAGAAAAAATCTCTAATTTTTATGAAAATTTTATGATTTATCATATTTTAACATACTTGTACCAAAATATAATATCTAGCAAACTCTTCATATAATATATTTTTGTACATAACTTAGTAAAAAGTAGGATATATTAAACCCGCAACGAAGCGCGTAATTAAAATTAGTTATATATAATCGCCATGGAGTAAAGATACGCCATTTCTACTGTTTATGCGTCTACATATAATATGTATTTCTGATGACAGAAAATTTTGCAATTTCTTCTCATATACTAGGTGATAAACACATTTAGCTTATATATATAAAATCTTAGCTAGGCTCTATCCTCACATACATGTTTTTTTTCCTTTTTTGTTTCCATTATTCTTTTTTCAACTTTAGACTTTTTAACTTTTTTTTTCTCATTTATCATTTATTCTCCTTTTTCTTTTCCATAAATTGTTTCTTTTCAGTTTTTTACTTTTTTATTTGAATAAAAATAGGTTTAATTTTTATTTTTTTCTTATTTTAACTTAAGAAGATATTTAATTTTCCTCGCAAATGGAAGTTTAAGACGACATTAATACATGTAAAGATTATAGAGCTTCTTTTAGTCATTTTTAGTTATAGATGTGATGAAATCATAAGTTATTTTAATATTTATGTAACTTTAGTGAAATTATGTCAACACTTTTATAGTTGGGTAAAATAAACAAAAAGTACAAGAAAAAAAAACATTTGAAAAATGATAGTATCATAGTACTCAACGTAGTTTATAATATATATCTGAGAACTATTTTCTTCTTGGTGTGTTAAAGATCTTAAATATAGATTTTCTATATATTGCGAGTATCTTTTTTTTTTAATAATCCTATTGTATATTTGTCCTAAAGATGTATAGCATTCAATAGTCGCAACGAAGCGCGAATAACTTAAGCTCGTTTGATACATACACCGCCGCTTGCATCATTGTCTAAATCGCCTGTGTGTATAAACCATTAATTAATCAAAAGATTATTAGAGGTAATTTGATCATAAGTATGGTGTAGTTAACACTCTAAATACACATATAATTAAGATTTAATAATATCCTGTCTATTAAAGACGTCTTATATATGTGTATGTGAATTGAATGTTGTTAAGTTTCTGTGTTTTTCACCGGCTTTGGACACTAATATGTATGTATAGACATGTTTGATTAGTACAAGTAATATCAAGTAGTAGTTTCTCGTAGGAGTGTGCACATTCGGTCCCTCAATTCCTAAATTTTGAGAATTTCGGTCTTGGTCTAGGCCCCGACGTGAACCTGGATAATATATGCAAAAACTGGGCCAACCCAAATATTGTTTCATATATCCTATGTTTACATAAATGTTTTATTCTTGCAAAATTAATTTCAATGTTTACTAAGTGATGTAGAAAAATAATCTTAAGTAATTAAACCACTTAATCACTATATCTCAAGGCCCAAAAGAAGCCATCTTCCGAGCATTGTGTATATGGACTAGAGGTGAAGAAATTTGGTCCTGGATTCTTTCTGGGCTGGTCCGGTCCTTGGCGGACCGGTCCTCGCGTAAGATTATTCGGTTTTCAGACGATCCGGTCCGACTTCGGTCCAAACCCGTCCAGTTTTCCTTCGGATATTTTTGGGTTTGGTTTAGACGTTTTGTTTTCGTATATTTTTTTTGACAACTTAAAAAGTAGAGAGAATATGTAAAAAAAAGTTTGGTGTAAAGAAAAATAGAAGAGGTGGTGAAATATTTTTTAGAACCGGTTTGGACTCTTAGACCGGCTCGGTCCGGACCGACTTTCGGACCATTTCGGACCGGTCCGTGACGGTCTTCACCTCTGGACCGGTCCAGACGAAGGACCGGCACGACGGTCTTGGACCCATTCAGGACCGGTCTGATATTTGGCGGTCTTCGTCAGACCAGTCGGACTAATCCCATTTCTTCACCTCTAATATGGACCGACAATCATTTAAGAAAAAACAAATTAACCTTACAACTTCAAACATCATGGTTTAATCATATTTGGGTAATTCATGATAAGAATTATTACGGGGTCATGCATGCGTTGTAGTTTGTGTATATTAATTGAGGAATGTATGTAAACTAGTGGGGTAGTCGCGCTTCGCTGCGGATGTATTTTGCTTTTGGCATTTGTAGAGTAGATATTAGATTTAGGCTACGTTTGATTAGTATGTATATTACAAACCGGATAATGTTGTATTGATAGTGAAAAGAGACATAACATTACTAAATATGGAGCACTGGTTGTATGTGCCAGCAATAGTGATTGATTGTGAAAACCATTCTCTTTTTTGATTAAAATTAATTAATGACTAAAATTTTTTAACGCCTCATTAATGATTTATTAATAGCTCATCAGTGACTCATAAATGAGGGGTATTTTGAAAAAATCAAACTTATTTCTTTAATGACGGTTTGTAAATGACCAAAACACCTTTATTAATGTATCATTAATGATATTACAAACAGTTCTTGTACGAAAAATAGTACTTGTTTGAACTTTTTCATATATATATATATATATATATATATATATATATATAGTGGGAGGTTCAAATGAGAACATTAAATAAATTGAGAATGAGAGACTCAATCCTAGCCGTTCAATTCCCCCTCTTTCAATATCATTGACCACCCATGAATTACTCACATACACCATGCCACACTAGATCCCCTCACGCTCTCCATCCATGAAATCCACTTGCAAAATGAACGGCCGAGATTTAGTCTCTCATTCTCATTTAATTTTATAATTCTCATTTGAACCTTTCCATATATATATATATATATAGTTTTATTTATTATTATTAAGAGTATTATGGGAAAATCATGTTCTTTTAAATAACAACTCATCTACATTGACATAATTCATGATTGGATACAAATTATTATCGCGATTCTCACTATAAGAACGGTTCTCAAATAAATATTCCCAATATATAGGGTTTAGTACATAAAAGTGTATCCAACTTTACACCTTTTGCTATTGTATGTACTAAACTTTTAAACTTACCATTTGATATATTGAACTTTAACATTTTGAACTTTCTATTCCTTTTTTACCTATAGAACAAGTTGCAGGTAATTCTCTCATTTTTTATTTATTTTTATTTCCACATCATTTAATTCATTTTCCACATCACTAAATTCATAGCCCAAGAACAAGAACACTAACAAGAAACCCAGATCGTTGAAGCAAAAATCAGTAAATGAATAACTATTAATCGGTGAACTAAAAAACGAACCATCAAGAACTAAAATCAAGTTCACATAGACAAATGTTACAACGACAACTCAAATATGAACTTACCACGATTTCGTAAGCATCGAAACCCAGAAATCGATTGAATCGTAAGCATCCAAAACAAAAAACAAGAACAAGAACTCACTTTGCAAGCATCGATTTCTTAGAATCGTAACCCCTTAAACGAGAATCAAGAAAATTACAGAAACCCAGAACCTTCGTTCGTAAATCAGAACCCATAAATCGATTGAATCGTAACCCCTTAAGCATCGAAACCCATAAATCGATCGAATCGGAAGCAAGAAACCTAGAAACTGAACCCATAATCGATTTTGTAAAACAGATTTCGTAAATCAGATGAAGTAGTTGAAACCCTAAATCGCAGATGAAGCAAACAAGATGATGAATCACTTACAGATCTTGAACCGACGCAAATCTTGTGTTGGGGAGATATGAATATCAAACCTAAATCACACCTATCTATTAAGTAAAACAGGATTTGATGTTAACAAAACCATATATTCAGTTTTGGACTTAGATTAATCAAAAACATGTGTTGTTTTTCATATTAGACTTAAAGAATTTCTAAGTAAGAAATGTCAGCTAACGAATCAAAGTGTCAGCTGAACACTGAGTATCAGCCAAAGGACCAGCTTCAGGATGATCAGCTAAGAAGAAAAGACAAGTTAAGAAGCATCAGCTATGCATCTACAAAGCATCAGCTGATGGTGCTAACCATCAGCTGAGGGCTCCTCATAGATCAGATGAGCAGACAAAGATCAGCTGACAGTATCTCATCTATCAGCTGAGCAGACAAAGATCAGCTGACAGTATCTCATTGATCAGCTGATGCCTCCCACATGTCAGATAAGGTATTCTATACTTATCATTTCTTCTCTCAATGAGCTGATTATACTCAAATGGTTAGCTGAGCCCTTGGGATTAGCTGATTGTTTAGGTTGACTAGTTCATTAGCTGTATTATGATTTGTGTTATTAGCTGAGCTATTCGATCAGCTGAGCAAATCTAGTCAGCTGAGTCTTTCACATTTTATCCTTAGCTGAGCAAAGTTATGTTAGTTGTTCAGTGTCTGTTAGCTGAGTCTTTAATCAGCTAATAGCTTTTAAGTGTAATATTTTCTTAAGTCAAAGGCAGAACATGTGTTGTTCTATTATGCCTTAGATCTTTCTTTGTAAAAGTACTTAGCACTTTTTGTATCTGCAAAGAAACAAAAAGGATAGATCTTTATCCTCTAGAAAAGGAGAAAGATACTTTAGAAGAGAAGATCTCGAAGATGTGCTTTGACAACTAAGTATGGCTGACAACTCTATACTTGGTTAAGTCAAATCTTCAGAAAGCATGGTGTTGATTAAAGCACACGCGTGAAAGGAGAAGTTTACTTTTCCAAGATATAAAGGTAGTACTTTAATAATATAATAATAGATAGTGGGTACAATCATTACTGAAAAGTATGTTCACTTTACACACTTTATGTATAAAGTTAACTTACTTTTCACCCACTAACTTTATCTATTATAATATTATTAAACCAAGTACCTTTATCTCCTTTTCCTCTTCATCAACCCGGACATCCTTGCTTATATATACTCATGCATGGAAACATGCTAAGAAAGCGAATAGATAGAGGTGAATACTGAAATCTCATTTATTGAGAATTAGAAGAGTTAGCATTTTACTTTCAGTATTACAAACGTGTTCATGTGTTGAACATCTTAGACATAAGTTGTTTAAGATTAGCTTAGTCTATGTGTTAGACAAATTTAGTTGCCACCTTTTATTGAACTTAAATTTTCCGCATCTAGTTCATGTAATTCTTGATTCACATCAATAAGAATTATATAAAAGTAAACCGTGTATCTCTTAAATTTTAAATTGCTAAAGTTTGTATTCAATCCCCCCTTCTACAAACATTTGTTGTTATAGTATCCATTCAGAACCAACAACTGGTATCAGAGCAGGCTAGATAACTCATATCTAAGATCTGTTTTGCTTACTCTTCAACTACTTCTACCCCACACTACTAAATGGCCACTCCGGTTGCTACTTCAAATGGTTTTCCATATAATGGCTCACTCGCTGTAACACCCTCCTTACCGGCCTAGATTAATTAAGGTAATTAAGTAGGATTACCTTTAATTATTTTGTTGATTAATTAAATATATGAAATAATTAATTTAACTATGTGTTTAATTGTTTTTGTGTTAAGCAATTGATTAAATATTATTAAATTATTAGTGGGGCGGTGGGGGGTTTAGGTGGCCGAGAGAAGGATGGTTAGTCATCACCCTAGTCTCTAGGTGTGCCACTAACCCCATTTGTGTGTGTGTGATAACCGAATGAGAGTATCCAACACTCTCATTCTTGCATGCAAAAGTTGAGAGTGTTTGTGTGTGTTGTGTGTGTTTACTCTCGGAAGTAGAAGAACAAAGAAGAACCGATTGTTCTTCAAGAACTCGTTTGAGTTTAGAGATTATTAATCAAGCATCACAAGGTTAGATCTTATGATCCTCGCATGATTAAATTGTTGTTTAAATCGATTCTTTGTATTGCATGCTACTTTGATGAGAACTTGTTGAACATAGGATGCATGTAGAAGAATCCATGTTAGAATGAATATGTTTATATGCCATTTCTGTGTTTTAAATGATGTTAGAACATGCATGCTAAAAATGGTAGAAATCTGGATTGAAATGAATGATTGGATAATAAGTATGAATGAATCGGAATTCGAGAATGGAGCAATCGGTATTTGAGGAAATCCGGATTCTTTGGTTTGAATCGCATGGACTGTGTTGGATTTGAATTGCACTGAATGATTGTACTTAGAAATGCCTTTGCTGGATTTGATTCGCATTCGATTAAATATGAATCGCATATGTTTGAATAGCATGGGATTGAATTGAATAACTTAGAAATTTCCTAACTCTTGGAATCGCATATGATTGGATCGCATGGGATTACATATGACTTGAATCGCATTGGATTATAGTTGATTTGAATCGCATGGATATGAATTGCATTGAATCGAATCGCATTGGATTTGACTTAGTTGTATTTCGTGATTGAATCGCATGCGATATATATAGTATCAATCGCATGCGAATGGAATGGAATGGTTCACGTGGAACTCGATTCGGCTCAATCGCATGCGATTCACATAGAATCAATCGCATGCGATTCGCAATGGGAAAATTGTATTCGATTCGAATGAGATGAATTGCATGGAAGATCAATTTATGGATGACTTGAAGATGAACATGAATTTGTGGCCTTAGCTTATGAAAGGAATGATTAAATTTGCCTAAGCTAAGGAGTTGAATGAATTCACAGGATTACAGTAAGTAAAGAGTAATCGTGAATTGTGATGTATTGTTGCATATACATGAATTGATATGTACTTGTGGATTTATATGTACATATATGTTTAATTTTAGTATTTTACTTATTGTTTGATGATTAAGCAAATACTGATTGTTGGTTGTTTGTTCAGGTGGTAGCAAGACTCAGTAGTAAGCAAAACTGAGTTCCCTGAGCATTGAAGATATCGGTGAGTGGATATATATCTTGGATGTATAAGATATATCACCTGATTGTTGCTCTTTTCTGTATATATACATGTTGTTGTGAGATCAGCTTGGCGGTTGTTATTCAGCTGGGCCTATGTTTAGAGATATACAGTATTAGTATTTGTCTTGATAAGCATTTGTTGTAATCAAGAAGTACTATTATTGTTGTCTGTTGTAACTTGGCTATCGGTAAACCTATGCTTTGGCCGGCATTTGGTTGTAGGTGTTGCAACACCGCCGGTTCTCTTGTTTGTTTGAGCATTGTTGGTTTGGGCTTGATGCCTTGTATGTTTGTGGTATCTATTCTCTCACTTAGCTTTGTCCTAATTCCTCACTGTTGATTTCTTTTCAGGAGAATCCAGGTAGATGGATTAAAGAGCTAAACTGGGATTTTGGGACTGATCTAACTCTGATATCTGATGATTTTGTAAAGAGCCTGTTTTGTAGTAACATTGTACATGTTTTGTAAAGTTAAATATCATAATTACTGATGATTAAAAATTATATAGTATTATATTTTGTTAATTAAGCTTCCGCGCGTCTTTACAATAGTGTTAGTAAGAACAGTGTTACAAATTTGGTATCAGAGCTGTGGTTTGAGGATTTGCACTGTAGTTGTGCAATACTTGAACTGAGGCTCTGATCAGTCCAATATTCCAGGGTGGGTAATTAGTAGAGTAGCTGTAGAGAATATGATGTGGTACTAACGGATTATAATCTGACAACTGGTGAGATGTTGTGTAGAACAGATTATGGCTGATAACAACGAGATCCCGGTACTTACCCCACAGTCCCCAAGGAGACAGCATAACAATGTTTCATCAACTGCTGTGAATGAACAACACGGAGCAGGTACTTCTCATCATGGGGAGTCAGATAACCCAGATTATGTGTTACAGTTGGAAGACACTTTACAGACTCAGAGGGATCGGATTCTTGAACTGGAGCAACAGTTAAACCAAACCCAGTCTTCCCAACCAACCACCACTGTACAGATGCCATCAGTAACAGCCCCTGTTACTCAACCGGTACCACCTCCTGTATATACTACTGCACCTGTGAGCACGATGTCGACCCCATATGGATCTTTTCCATTTTTCCAGATACCTCAGGGAGTGTCAAGCCAACCCCAACCGCAAAATGTTTTTATTCCTTGGTTTCCTCAACAAGAGAATAGGAACAAATGTCAGTATAAGGATTTCGTGGCGTGCGGAGCACCTGAATATTCGGGAAGTTCGAACCCGAATGTTACATTAAACTGGTTGAAAGAGACAGTGAAGAATTTGGAGGCAAGTAATTGTGAGAAGTCAGATTGGGTCAAGTTCGCAACTAGACGTTTTAAGGATCAGGCTTTAACTTGGTGGGATTCGTTGACGGCACATTTACCGAGAGAGATTGTGAATGCTATCACCTGGGAACAATTTGAGGAGAAGTTCTGTGAGCAATTTTGCAACGCTTTTAATATGGAGAAAATTCAGAGGGAATTTCTGGATCTTGCACAGACAGATAAGATGTCTGTTGAGGAATTGATTACAAAATTTCAGGAGAGTTTGAGGTTTGCAAGACAGTGGGTGCCCAGTGAAAATTCTCAAATACAACATTTCGTGAAGGCTTTATTGCCTGAATATCGGGGTAACACCCGTATGGCAACTTCACTTGTTCAGGCGTTTACTCTAGCCAGATCTGCAGAGTCAGATGTTCAGGACCGTGAGAAGATGAACAGAGGGTCGTTTAACAAGTTTGGTGGAGGCTCCAGTGGGAATCAAGGTAAGGGCAAAGGGCAGAGTCATCACGGAAAGTCAGATCAGAGACCAAAGGGATCAGGGTATCCTCAGAATAAGCCATGGTGCCATAGTTGCAAAGCTCGTCACACGGGGCAGTGTACACCGCAAACACGGAGATGTTTGAGGTGTGGTGAAACAGGTCATGAAATCGGTGCATGTAAGTTCAACACCTTTGTCTGCTGGAATTGTAAAGAAGAGGGGCACAGGGCTGGTACGTGTCCTAAGTTGAAGACCGCAAGGACTGGGGCAAGGGTAAATATCACCGGGGGATCGTCTTCTGCAGGTCAGAAGAGAAAGTTTGTACCTTCTGCTGAAGGTAGGGCATTTAAGATGACTGCCAAGGAAGCTACTGGCAGTGATGATGTGATAACCGGTATGTTCATAGTTAACTCTATGCCTGCACGTGTTTTGTTTGATTCTGGTGCAAATAGGTCATTTATATCTTTGACTCTATGTGAGAAGTTGAAATTGCCTGTTTCTGTTAATACTACTCCTTTAGAAGTAGAAGTAGCTGATGGTAGTGTAGTACCTGTTACCACTTCTGTGACTGGAGTTCAGGTTAGTAGTGATGGTACTAGTTTCCCTGTAGACTGTTTGGTGATGCCTATACCTGGTTTCGATTTAGTATTAGGCATGGATTGGTTGAGTCTTCATAGGGCTAGTATTCAATGTCATAAGAAACTGATAACTATTCCTCTGGCTGACGGGTCGCATGTCGTGGCTCGTGGGGATAGATCTTCGTCTTCCTTTCCGTTAATCTCGTACATGAAGGCTAGAAAATCTTTAGCCAAAGGGTGTGCGTCGTTTCTAGTTTATGCTATTGATGTGAAGAAGGAAAAGCGGCCTGTTCTTGATGTTCGTGTTGTTTCGGAGTACCCGGAAGTATTTCCCGATGATCTGCCAGGATTGCCACCTGTTCGAGATGTCGAATATAAGATTGATTTGATACCTGGTAGTACACCGATTGCGAAAGCTCCGTATCGATTAGCTCCTTCAGAAATCAGAGAGATGATGACTCAGATACAGGAACTGTTAGACAAAGGGTTTATTCGTCCAAGCTCTTCGCCTTGGGGTGCACCAGTATTGTTTGTGAAAAAGAAAGACGGGACTATGCGTATGTGTATTGATTACAGAGATCTGAATAAGAGAACTATCAAGAATAAGTATCCGTTGCCAAGGATAGATGATTTGTTTGATCAACTTCAGGGAGCTTCGTACTTCTCGAAGATTGATTTGAGGTCGGGTTATCATCAGGTAAGAGTAGCTGAAGAGGATATATCAAAGACAGCTTTTCGTACACGGTATGGTCACTATGAGTTTCTTGTAATGCCGTTTGGTCTGACTAACGCTCCAGCAGTGTTTATGGATCTGATGAATCGGGTTTGCCGACCTTTTCTGGATAAATTTGTTATTGTGTTTATAGATGATATTTTGGTGTATTCTAAATCGGAGAATGAACATGATCAGCATCTGCGTCAAGTTTTGGAGATTCTCAAGCAACACAAGCTATATGCCAAGTTGTCTAAGTGCGAATTTTGGTTGCGTGAAGTCAAGTTTCTGGGTCATGTGATTTGTGAAGACGGAGTGAAAGTGGATCTATCAAAGATAGAGGCTGTAATGAATTGGGATGCTCCTAAGACACCGACAGAGATCAAGAGTTTTCTTGGTTTGGCAGGTTATTACAGAAGGTTCATAAAAGACTTTTCGAAGCTTGCTGGTCCGTTGACTAAACTAACCAGAAAAGATGTTCAGTTTCAGTGGAGTGAGGCTCAGGAGACTGCTTTCCAGATTTTGAAGCAACTTCTGTGTCAGGCTCCTGTTCTTGCGTTGCCTGAAGGATCTGAAGATTTCGTGGTTTATTGTGATGCCTCTCATGCTGGGTTAGGATGTGTACTGATGCAGAGAGGTAAAGTTATAGCTTATGCTTCCAGACAGTTGAAACCCAATGAGAAGAACTATCCTACTCATGATTTGGAGTTAGCAGCAGTGGTTTTTGCTTTGAAGCTGTGGAGACATTATTTGTATGGTACAAAATGCACGATTTGCACTGATCACAAGAGTCTGCAGTATGTATTTACACAGAAGGAATTGAATATGAGACAGCGTCGATGGTTAGAGTTGATTAAAGATTACGACTGTGATATCCAGTATCATCCCGGAAAAGCTAATGTAGTAGCTGATGCACTCAGTCGGAAAGGTTCTGTAGATACAGTAAAGTTTATGCGGTTAGAGATTAAGTCAGATTTGATAGATCAGTTGATGGCTGCACAATTAGAAGCACTGAAGGCAGAAAATCTGAAAGATGAGTTGATGGTTAAGAGACAGCATGAGTTGACTATTGATTCTCGTGGATTAAAGATGTATCAGAACCGTGTTTGGGTGCCGAAGTTTGGTAATTTGCGGGATTTGATTTTGAATGAAGCACACAAGTCTAAGATGTCTGTTCACCCGGGTAGCACCAAAATGTACCTCAGTATGAAAGCCTTCTACTGGTGGCCTACTATGAAGGTTGATGTTGCACGTTTTGTAGGATCGTGTCATATATGTTCACAAGTGAAAGCCGAACATCAGAAGCCGTATGGAACTTTGACTCAGTTGAAAATACCTGAATGGAAGTGGGATCACATCACGATGGATTTTGTAACGAAACTTCCAAGGACTCAGAAGGGAAATGATATGATTTGGGTTATTGTGGATAGATTAACCAAGAGTGCACATTTTCTGGCTACCGCAGAGACTGCAAATTTGAGTAAGTTAGTTAAGCTGTATATTAATGAAATTGTTTCTAGACACGGAGTGCCTTTGTCGATTGTGTCAGATAGAGATTAGAGGTTTGTATCGAACTTCTGGAATAGATTGAAGCAAGAGTTGGGATCGAGAGTACATTTGAGTACAGCTTATCATCCGCAGACAGATGGCCAATCAGAGAGAACAATTCAAACATTGGAGGATATGCTTCGAGCATGTGTGTTAGAATTTGGAGGTTCTTGGGATTCGCATCTATCATTGGTTGAATTTGCGTACAATAATTCTTATCATTCTAGCATTGGGATGCCACCGTATGAAATGATTTATGGAAGACCATGCAGAACTCCTACTTGTTGGTTAGAGGCAGGAGAGAAACAGTTTGCTGGACCAGACATTGTTCAGATAACAGCAGATAAAGTTGTAGTGGCTCGATAAAAGTTGAAAGCCGCAAGAGATAGGCAGAAGATGTATGCTGATCCACGCCGTCGACCAATGACATTTGTTGAGGGTGAGCGAGTTTACTTAAAGGTTTCTCCGTGGAAGGGCGTGATACGCTTTGGGAAACGTGGAAAGTTAGCTCCTAGATATATTGGTCCGTTCAGAATCAGAAAGGTAGTAAATGATCAGACTGTGGCTTTGGATCTTCCTGATGAGTTAGCTGGGATACATGATACGTTTAATATCTGCTATTTGAGAAAGTGTAATGTAGAGGATCAGACTCAAGTGTTACCAATACAGGATTTACGAGTAGATTTGAATAAGAGATTGATTGAGAAACCTGTTGAGTTGTTAAATCATAAAGCAACTAAGTTGAGGAACAAGCAGATACCGATGGTTTTGGTAAAGTGGAAGCACAGTTTAGGATCAGACCTGACTTGGGAAACAGAGGATGACATGAGGAGTCGTTACCCAACCTTGTTTGAGCACGAGTAGATTCCGAGGACGGAATCTTCTTAAGGGGGGAAAATTTGTAACACCCTCCTTACCGGCCTAGATTAATTAAGGTAATTAAGTAGGATTACCTTTAATTATTTTGTTGATTAATTAAATATATGAAATAATTAATTTAACTATGTGTTTAATTGTTTTTGTGTTAAGCAATTGATTAAATATTATTAAATTATTAGTGGGGCGGTGGGGGGTTTAGGTGGCCGAGAGAAGGATGGTTAGTCATCACCCTAGTCTCTAGGTGTGCCACTAACCCCATTTGTGTGTGTGATAACCGAATGAGAGTATCCAACACTCTCATTCTTGCATGCAAAAGTTGAGAGTGTTTGTGTGTGTTGTGTGTGTTTACTCTCGGAAGTAGAAGAACAAAGAAGAACCGATTGTTCTTCAAGAACTCGTTTGAGTTTAGAGATTATTAATCAAGCATCACAAGGTTAGATCTTATGATCCTCGCATGATTAAATTGTTGTTTAAATCGATTCTTTGTATTGCATGCTACTTTGATGAGAACTTGTTGAACATAGGATGCATGTAGAAGAATCCATGTTAGAATGAATATGTTTATATGCCATTTCTGTGTTTTAAATGATGTTAGAACATGCATGCTAAAAATGGTAGAAATCTGGATTGAAATGAATGATTGGATAATAAGTATGAATGAATCGGAATTCGAGAATGGAGCAATCGGTATTTGAGGAAATCCGGATTCTTTGGTTTGAATCGCATGGACTGTGTTGGATTTGAATTGCACTGAATGATTGTACTTAGAAATGCCTTTGCTGGATTTGATTCGCATTCGATTAAATATGAATCGCATATGTTTGAATAGCATGGGATTGAATTGAATAACTTAGAAATTTCCTAACTCTTGGAATCGCATATGATTGGATCGCATGGGATTACATATGACTTGAATCGCATTGGATTATAGTTGATTTGAATCGCATGGATATGAATTGCATTGAATCGAATCGCATTGGATTTGACTTAGTTGTATTTCGTGATTGAATCGCATGCGATATATATAGTATCAATCGCATGCGAATGGAATGGAATGGTTCACGTGGAACTCGATTCGGCTCAATCGCATGCGATTCACATAGAATCAATCGCATGCGATTCGCAATGGGAAAATTGTATTCGATTCGAATGAGATGAATTGCATGGAAGATCAATTTATGGATGACTTGAAGATGAACATGAATTTGTGGCCTTAGCTTATGAAAGGAATGATTAAATTTGCCTAAGCTAAGGAGTTGAATGAATTCACAGGATTACAGTAAGTAAAGAGTAATCGTGAATTGTGATGTATTGTTGCATATACATGAATTGATATGTACTTGTGGATTTATATGTACATATATGTTTAATTTTAGTATTTTACTTATTGTTTGATGATTAAGCAAATACTGATTGTTGGTTGTTTGTTCAGGTGGTAGCAAGACTCAGTAGTAAGCAAAACTGAGTTCCCTGAGCATTGAAGATATCGGTGAGTGGATATATATCTTGGATGTATAAGATATATCACCTGATTGTTGCTCTTTTCTGTATATATACATGTTGTTGTGAGATCAGCTTGGCGGTTGTTATTCAGCTGGGCCTATGTTTAGAGATATACAGTATTAGTATTTGTCTTGATAAGCATTTGTTGTAATCAAGAAGTACTATTATTGTTGTCTGTTGTAACTTGGCTATCGGTAAACCTATGCTTTGGCCGGCATTTGGTTGTAGGTGTTGCAACACCGCCGGTTCTCTTGTTTGTTTGAGCATTGTTGGTTTGGGCTTGATGCCTTGTATGTTTGTGGTATCTATTCTCTCACTTAGCTTTGTCCTAATTCCTCACTGTTGATTTCTTTTCAGGAGAATCCAGGTAGATGGATTAAAGAGCTAAACTGGGATTTTGGGACTGATCTAACTCTGATATCTGATGATTTTGTAAAGAGCCTGTTTTGTAGTAACATTGTACATGTTTTGTAAAGTTAAATATCATAATTACTGATGATTAAAAATTATATAGTATTATATTTTGTTAATTAAGCTTCCGCGCGTCTTTACAATAGTGTTAGTAAGAACAGTGTTACAAATTTGGTATCAGAGCTGTGGTTTGAGGATTTGCACTGTAGTTGTGCAATACTTGAACTGAGGCTCTGATCAGTCCAATATTCCAGGGTGGGTAATTAGTAGAGTAGCTGTAGAGAATATGATGTGGTACTAACGGATTATAATCTGACAACTGGTGAGATGTTGTGTAGAACAGATTATGGCTGATAACAACGAGATCCCGGTACTTACCCCACAGTCCCCAAGGAGACAGCATAACAATGTTTCATCAACTGCTGTGAATGAACAACACGGAGCAGGTACTTCTCATCATGGGGAGTCAGATAACCCAGATTATGTGTTACAGTTGGAAGACACTTTACAGACTCAGAGGGATCGGATTCTTGAACTGGAGCAACAGTTAAACCAAACCCAGTCTTCCCAACCAACCACCACTGTACAGATGCCATCAGTAACAGCCCCTGTTACTCAACCGGTACCACCTCCTGTATATACTACTGCACCTGTGAGCACGATGTCGACCCCATATGGATCTTTTCCATTTTTCCAGATACCTCAGGGAGTGTCAAGCCAACCCCAACCGCAAAATGTTTTTATTCCTTGGTTTCCTCAACAAGAGAATAGGAACAAATGTCAGTATAAGGATTTCGTGGCGTGCGGAGCACCTGAATATTCGGGAAGTTCGAACCCGAATGTTACATTAAACTGGTTGAAAGAGACAGTGAAGAATTTGGAGGCAAGTAATTGTGAGAAGTCAGATTGGGTCAAGTTCGCAACTAGACGTTTTAAGGATCAGGCTTTAACTTGGTGGGATTCGTTGACGGCACATTTACCGAGAGAGATTGTGAATGCTATCACCTGGGAACAATTTGAGGAGAAGTTCTGTGAGCAATTTTGCAACGCTTTTAATATGGAGAAAATTCAGAGGGAATTTCTGGATCTTGCACAGACAGATAAGATGTCTGTTGAGGAATTGATTACAAAATTTCAGGAGAGTTTGAGGTTTGCAAGACAGTGGGTGCCCAGTGAAAATTCTCAAATACAACATTTCGTGAAGGCTTTATTGCCTGAATATCGGGGTAACACCCGTATGGCAACTTCACTTGTTCAGGCGTTTACTCTAGCCAGATCTGCAGAGTCAGATGTTCAGGACCGTGAGAAGATGAACAGAGGGTCGTTTAACAAGTTTGGTGGAGGCTCCAGTGGGAATCAAGGTAAGGGCAAAGGGCAGAGTCATCACGGAAAGTCAGATCAGAGACCAAAGGGATCAGGGTATCCTCAGAATAAGCCATGGTGCCATAGTTGCAAAGCTCGTCACACGGGGCAGTGTACACCGCAAACACGGAGATGTTTGAGGTGTGGTGAAACAGGTCATGAAATCGGTGCATGTAAGTTCAACACCTTTGTCTGCTGGAATTGTAAAGAAGAGGGGCACAGGGCTGGTACGTGTCCTAAGTTGAAGACCGCAAGGACTGGGGCAAGGGTAAATATCACCGGGGGATCGTCTTCTGCAGGTCAGAAGAGAAAGTTTGTACCTTCTGCTGAAGGTAGGGCATTTAAGATGACTGCCAAGGAAGCTACTGGCAGTGATGATGTGATAACCGGTATGTTCATAGTTAACTCTATGCCTGCACGTGTTTTGTTTGATTCTGGTGCAAATAGGTCATTTATATCTTTGACTCTATGTGAGAAGTTGAAATTGCCTGTTTCTGTTAATACTACTCCTTTAGAAGTAGAAGTAGCTGATGGTAGTGTAGTACCTGTTACCACTTCTGTGACTGGAGTTCAGGTTAGTAGTGATGGTACTAGTTTCCCTGTAGACTGTTTGGTGATGCCTATACCTGGTTTCGATTTAGTATTAGGCATGGATTGGTTGAGTCTTCATAGGGCTAGTATTCAATGTCATAAGAAACTGATAACTATTCCTCTGGCTGACGGGTCGCATGTCGTGGCTCGTGGGGATAGATCTTCGTCTTCCTTTCCGTTAATCTCGTACATGAAGGCTAGAAAATCTTTAGCCAAAGGGTGTGCGTCGTTTCTAGTTTATGCTATTGATGTGAAGAAGGAAAAGCGGCCTGTTCTTGATGTTCGTGTTGTTTCGGAGTACCCGGAAGTATTTCCCAATGATCTGCCAGGATTGCCACCTGTTCGAGATGTCGAATATAAGATTGATTTGATACCTGGTAGTACACCGATTGCGAAAGCTCCGTATCGATTAGCTCCTTCAGAAATCAGAGAGATGATGACTCAGATACAGGAACTGTTAGACAAAGGGTTTATTCGTCCAAGCTCTTCGCCTTGGGGTGCACCAGTATTGTTTGTGAAAAAGAAAGACGGGACTATGCGTATGTGTATTGATTACAGAGATCTAAATAAGAGAACTATCAAGAATAAGTATCCGTTGCCAAGGATAGATGATTTGTTTGACAACTTCAGGGAGCTTCGTACTTCTCGAAGATTGATTTGAGGTCGGGTTATCATCAGGTAAGAGTAGCTGAAGAGGATATATCAAAGACAGCTTTTCGTACACGGTATGGTCACTATGAGTTTCTTGTAATGCCGTTTGGTCTGACTAACGCTCCAGCAGTGTTTATGGATCTGATGAATCGGGTTTGCCGACCTTTTCTGGATAAATTTGTTATTGTGTTTATAGATGATATTTTGGTGTATTCTAAATCGGAGAATGAACATGATCAGCATCTGCGTCAAGTTTTGGAGATTCTCAAGCAACACAAGCTATATGCCAAGTTGTCTAAGTGCGAATTTTGGTTGCGTGAAGTCAAGTTTCTGGGTCATGTGATTTGTGAAGACGGAGTGAAAGTGGATCTATCAAAGATAGAGGCTGTAATGAATTGGGATGCTCCTAAGACACCGACAGAGATCAAGAGTTTTCTTGGTTTGGCAGGTTATTACAGAAGGTTCATAAAAGACTTTTCGAAGCTTGCTGGTCCGTTGACTAAACTAACCAGAAAAGATGTTCAGTTTCAGTGGAGTGAGGCTCAGGAGACTGCTTTCCAGATTTTGAAGCAACTTCTGTGTCAGGCTCCTGTTCTTGCGTTGCCTGAAGGATCTGAAGATTTCGTGGTTTATTGTGATGCCTCTCATGCTGGGTTAGGATGTGTACTGATGCAGAGAGGTAAAGTTATAGCTTATGCTTCCAGACAGTTGAAACCCAATGAGAAGAACTATCCTACTCATGATTTGGAGTTAGCAGCAGTGGTTTTTGCTTTGAAGCTGTGGAGACATTATTTGTATGGTACAAAATGCACGATTTGCACTGATCACAAGAGTCTGCAGTATGTATTTACACAGAAGGAATTGAATATGAGACAGCGTCGATGGTTAGAGTTGATTAAAGATTACGACTGTGATATCCAGTATCATCCCGGAAAAGCTAATGTAGTAGCTGATGCACTCAGTCGGAAAGGTTCTGTAGATACAGTAAAGTTTATGCGGTTAGAGATTAAGTCAGATTTGATAGATCAGTTGATGGCTGCACAATTAGAAGCACTGAAGGCAGAAAATCTGAAAGATGAGTTGATGGTTAAGAGACAGCATGAGTTGACTATTGATTCTCGTGGATTAAAGATGTATCAGAACCGTGTTTGGGTGCCGAAGTTTGGTAATTTGCGGGATTTGATTTTGAATGAAGCACACAAGTCTAAGATGTCTGTTCACCCGGGTAGCACCAAAATGTACCTCAGTATGAAAGCCTTCTACTGGTGGCCTACTATGAAGGTTGATGTTGCACGTTTTGTAGGATCGTGTCATATATGTTCACAAGTGAAAGCCGAACATCAGAAGCCGTATGGAACTTTGACTCAGTTGAAAATACCTGAATGGAAGTGGGATCACATCACGATGGATTTTGTAACGAAACTTCCAAGGACTCAGAAGGGAAATGATATGATTTGGGTTATTGTGGATAGATTAACCAAGAGTGCACATTTTCTGGCTACCGCAGAGACTGCAAATTTGAGTAAGTTAGTTAAGCTGTATATTAATGAAATTGTTTCTAGACACGGAGTGCCTTTGTCGATTGTGTCAGATAGAGATTAGAGGTTTGTATCGAACTTCTGGAATAGATTGAAGCAAGAGTTGGGATCGAGAGTACATTTGAGTACAGCTTATCATCCGCAGACAGATGGCCAATCAGAGAGAACAATTCAAACATTGGAGGATATGCTTCGAGCATGTGTGTTAGAATTTGGAGGTTCTTGGGATTCGCATCTATCATTGGTTGAATTTGCGTACAATAATTCTTATCATTCTAGCATTGGGATGCCACCGTATGAAATGATTTATGGAAGACCATGCAGAACTCCTACTTGTTGGTTAGAGGCAGGAGAGAAACAGTTTGCTGGACCAGACATTGTTCAGATAACAGCAGATAAAGTTGTAGTGGCTCGATAAAAGTTGAAAGCCGCAAGAGATAGGCAGAAGATGTATGCTGATCCACGCCGTCGACCAATGACATTTGTTGAGGGTGAGCGAGTTTACTTAAAGGTTTCTCCGTGGAAGGGCGTGATACGCTTTGGGAAACGTGGAAAGTTAGCTCCTAGATATATTGGTCCGTTCAGAATCAGAAAGGTAGTAAATGATCAGACTGTGGCTTTGGATCTTCCTGATGAGTTAGCTGGGATACATGATACGTTTAATATCTGCTATTTGAGAAAGTGTAATGTAGAGGATCAGACTCAAGTGTTACCAATACAGGATTTACGAGTAGATTTGAATAAGAGATTGATTGAGAAACCTGTTGAGTTGTTAAATCATAAAGCAACTAAGTTGAGGAACAAGCAGATACCGATGGTTTTGGTAAAGTGGAAGCACAGTTTAGGATCAGACCTGACTTGGGAAACAGAGGATGACATGAGGAGTCGTTACCCAACCTTGTTTGAGCACGAGTAGATTCCGAGGACGGAATCTTCTTAAGGGGGGAAGATTTGTAACACCCTCCTTACCGGCCTAGATTAATTAAGGTAATTAAGTAGGATTACCTTTAATTATTTTGTTGATTAATTAAATATATGAAATAATTAATTTAACTATGTGTTTAATTGTTTTTGTGTTAAGCAATTGATTAAATATTATTAAATTATTAGTGGGGCGGTGGGGGGTTTAGGTGGCCGAGAGAAGGATGGTTAGTCATCACCCTAGTCTCTAGGTGTGCCACTAACCCCATTTGTGTGTGTGATAACCGAATGAGAGTATCCAACACTCTCATTCTTGCATGCAAAAGTTGAGAGTGTTTGTGTGTGTTGTGTGTGTTTACTCTCGGAAGTAGAAGAACAAAGAAGAACCGATTGTTCTTCAAGAACTCGTTTGAGTTTAGAGATTATTAATCAAGCATCACAAGGTTAGATCTTATGATCCTCGCATGATTAAATTGTTGTTTAAATCGATTCTTTGTATTGCATGCTACTTTGATGAGAACTTGTTGAACATAGGATGCATGTAGAAGAATCCATGTTAGAATGAATATGTTTATATGCCATTTCTGTGTTTTAAATGATGTTAGAACATGCATGCTAAAAATGGTAGAAATCTGGATTGAAATGAATGATTGGATAATAAGTATGAATGAATCGGAATTCGAGAATGGAGCAATCGGTATTTGAGGAAATCCGGATTCTTTGGTTTGAATCGCATGGACTGTGTTGGATTTGAATTGCACTGAATGATTGTACTTAGAAATGCCTTTGCTGGATTTGATTCGCATTCGATTAAATATGAATCGCATATGTTTGAATAGCATGGGATTGAATTGAATAACTTAGAAATTTCCTAACTCTTGGAATCGCATATGATTGGATCGCATGGGATTACATATGACTTGAATCGCATTGGATTATAGTTGATTTGAATCGCATGGATATGAATTGCATTGAATCGAATCGCATTGGATTTGACTTAGTTGTATTTCGTGATTGAATCGCATGCGATATATATAGTATCAATCGCATGCGAATGGAATGGAATGGTTCACGTGGAACTCGATTCGGCTCAATCGCATGCGATTCACATAGAATCAATCGCATGCGATTCGCAATGGGAAAATTGTATTCGATTCGAATGAGATGAATTGCATGGAAGATCAATTTATGGATGACTTGAAGATGAACATGAATTTGTGGCCTTAGCTTATGAAAGGAATGATTAAATTTGCCTAAGCTAAGGAGTTGAATGAATTCACAGGATTACAGTAAGTAAAGAGTAATCGTGAATTGTGATGTATTGTTGCATATACATGAATTGATATGTACTTGTGGATTTATATGTACATATATGTTTAATTTTAGTATTTTACTTATTGTTTGATGATTAAGCAAATACTGATTGTTGGTTGTTTGTTCAGGTGGTAGCAAGACTCAGTAGTAAGCAAAACTGAGTTCCCTGAGCATTGAAGATATCGGTGAGTGGATATATATCTTGGATGTATAAGATATATCACCTGATTGTTGCTCCTTTCTGTATATATACATGTTGTTGTGAGATCAGCTTGGCGGTTGTTATTCAGCTGGGCCTATGTTTAGAGATATACAGTATTAGTATTTGTCTTGATAAGCATTTGTTGTAATCAAGAAGTACTATTATTGTTGTCTGTTGTAACTTGGCTATCGGTAAACCTATGCTTTGGCCGGCATTTGGTTGTAGGTGTTGCAACACCGCCGGTTCTCTTGTTTGTTTGAGCATTGTTGGTTTGGGCTTGATGCCTTGTATGTTTGTGGTATCTATTCTCTCACTTAGCTTTGTCCTAATTCCTCACTGTTGATTTCTTTTCAGGAGAATCCAGGTAGATGGATTAAAGAGCTAAACTGGGATTTTGGGACTGATCTAACTCTGATATCTGATGATTTTGTAAAGAGCCTGTTTTGTAGTAACACTGTACATGTTTTGTAAAGTTAAATATCTTAATTACTGATGATTAAAAATTATATAGTATTATATTTTGTTAATTAAGCTTCCGCGCGTCTTTACAATAGTGTTAGTAAGAACAGTGTTACATTCGCAAGGTGTCCAACTTTTGATGGAGAAAACTTTTCTCTCTGGAAGAGTAGAGTTCTTCTCTATATGTCAAGCCTAGATGATGTGATGCTCAAAACTGTAACTGAAGGTCCATATGTTCCTTCTTCAACAATTCAAGTGACTGAAGCCACTGATGAAGTTCCTGTTGTTGAAAGACTAATTATAAAGCCTATAAATCAATGGTCTGATGAAGACAAAATGCTTGTTAATCTTGATGTTAAAGCAAGAACAGCCTTAGTCTCTGCACTACCAAATGATGTCTATCATCAAGTTCTTAACTGCAAATCTGCAAAGGAAATGATAGATACTTTGACTGTTGCTTATGAAGGCACTGAAGAAGTGCAAGAAAATACGAAACTCCTTCTGGTAAGAGAATATGAGTTCTTCTTTGCTCATAAAGGTGAAATTCTTACTCAGACCTACACTAGGTTCAACTGCCTTATTAACTACTTAAGAAGGGCAGATGTTCCCAAGAGTAATAAGGAGCTTGTAAACAAGTTTCTAGACTCTCTCCCAGAATCTTGGGATCATTTTATCACTGTGCTTAAACATGGTGAGAAAATCAAAGGTCTTACAGTGGTTGGTTTATATGAAAATCTTATGAATCATAAACAATCAGTGAAACAAAGGAAAATCTCTACCAAGGATATGAAGGAGGCTGCAAAAGCTCCATCTACTGCTCTTGTGTCTAAAGATACAAGATCCAGGAGTTTTTTTGCAGTGGTGGATGAGTCCTATGATGAAGAGGAAGAAGAAGAGGAGTCTTCTGATGAAGAGCAAGTGGCTGATGGGGATGAAGATCTGGAGAACATGGACAGCATTGAAGCTGCTGTTGAGCAGGCTGCCATGTTGGTAAAATGGTTCAAACCTTTCTTGAAAAGAAAGGGTGTCAAGAGGTTTGAGAAGAAACCTTTCAAAGGAGAAAAAGCCAAGTTTAAATCAAAGGCTTCTGAAGGTTGCTTTTCCTGTGGCAAGACTGGTCACTATGCCAGTGAATGTAAGTCTAGAGGAAGCACAGGCTTCAAGGGTTCCTCAAGCTCAGACAGCAAGATTGATTATGAAGCTACGTATAAAAAGCTTCTTGTTGTTGTCCTTGACAAGAAGAAGAAGAAGGCCCAGAATAGTGTGTTGGTGGCTGAAGAAGAAGATTGGGCTGAGGAAGATCTCTCAAGTGATGAAGATGAAATCCTCTCTGCTCAGCTCAGCTTGATGGCCAACACTGGGAGTACAAGTGCCTTTGATGAGGACATGAAGAAATCTGCCAAAGCTTGTACTTCTCCTGACTGAGATCCCTCTTCTATGTATCAGGTTGGAAAATTTATTAACTATGAAGATAATGAAAAGAACACTATGTTTGATTATCTGTGTGTTGAGTTTCAGTTAAATATTCAAAGAGAAAAGAAGCTAAAAATAGAAATAAAATCACTAAAAGAGATGTTAAGTCTTAAAGATGAGAAACTGAAACTAATGACAAAACTAGAAGATAATTTAGCTAATCAAAAGATACTTAATCTGATCTTGGTAAAAGAAACCAATGAAGCAACCATAAAGTTTAATGACCTACAAAAAATAGTTAAATCTTGGTGTGTTTCTGCTGAAAAGACCACTCAGTGTGTCAATGAACAGATTCGTAAACAAGTTCAAGCTATTATTGGTGGAAATTATTCCCAAGCTGCTAATTGTGTTGCTTTTAGTAAGAACATTAATATCTTAGAAAAGGCTGATATTTTACCTCTTACTTTTCAGAAGATGGTAAAAGGAAAAAGTATTATCAATAACAGATTCGTCAAAAGTAAATGTACTCAGCTAAAGGACTCAACAACTTCAAAAGTTATTGAAAATTCTATTGTTCTGTCAGATAGTAAAAGTACTAATAATTTAATGTTAAAGGAAGCCAGTAAAGGAATGGAATCATTTGTTGAAACCAAAGAGACATCATGTTGTAAAACCATGAAAGCTGATACATTAAATTTAAGTGCTCAGCTGACTGACATTTCATTAGCTGATAATCCTTCATCAGCTGATCAGAGAACAGATGATAGTTGCTCAGCTGATAGCCTGTCAGCGGATCAAAGATCCTCTGTAATCTGCTTAGCTGATCCAGCATCACTTCAAACTCTTTCAATAAAAGAAACCAAGAGAAAAGGACTTAATGTTCACATGAAGTCCAAGTCTGCCACACCTAAGGTTGATCAATAATTCCTTTTTCCTAAGGATCAATCTAAGGTGTCTGTAAACAAAGACCTAATTAGTTTACAGAATCAGCTGCAACAGCTGAATGGTGAAATCTGTCAGCTGATGACCCATAGTCATCAGAAGATAGTTAAGACATCTCCTGGGCAATCACTAAAACATGTCAAAAGCTCCAAACGTCAAAAATGTTATAAATGTGGAAGCAAATAACATAAGGCAAGTAATTGTTCCCTTGAAGGTAACTCAAGACAGCGGACTGATATTGATAACACAGTTGTTCCTCTCATTTTTAAACAACCTAATATGAAGTGGATAGCTAAGTGCAATCCACAGGGGTCCACTTAGTTGTGGATACCCTAAGTGTCACTAACCTTCTTTAAATCTAATCTTTGTAGGACATTAACACATGGTATCTTGACAGTGGATGTTCAAGGACCATGACAGGTTGTAAAGCTCTGTTAAGTAACTACAGGAAGGAAAAGGGTCCAAGAGTGACCTTTGGTGATAACAATTGTGGGCAAACAAAAGGCTATGGTGAACTTCATAATGAGAACTTAACCTTGTCCAAAGTATCATATGTTAAAGGGCTTAAATACAATCTCATCAGCATAAGTCAGTTATGTGATGGTGATCATAAAGTCCTCTTTACAAAGACAGGTGGTTCCATTTTAGATCAAGAAGGTAAAACAATAATTTGTGCAAAGAGAACTAAGGATATATATACTCTAGATATGTCCTCTGGTGATCCATCCAAGTTAACTTGTTTGTATACAAAATCTGTAACTGACACAAACTGGTTATGGCACAAAAGGCTTTCTCACTTAAACTTCAAAAATATAAACAAGCTGAGCAAGGGTGAACTAGTGTCAGGACTACCTTCACTGACTTATGTAAAGCCTAAACCTTGTTTTGCTTGTGAGAAGGGAAAGTAACACAAGACTTCTTTTCCATCTAAGCAGTCCTTCTCCATTACTGAACCTTTCTACATGTTGCACATAGATCTATTTGGTCCTGTTGCTACTGCTAGCATTGGTGGAAGTAAGTATGCATTAGTGGTGGTTGATGAATTCTCAAGGTACACTTGGGTCATCTTCCTAAAAGCAAAGAGTGAGGCTGCTGAAGAGATAATAAGCTTCATAAAGAAGATGGAAGTGCTAAACGGAAATCTGGTAAGGATGCTCAAAAGTGATCATGGAACATGGTTTAGAAATCAAACTCTAGAAGGATTCTGTGATGATAAAGGTATATCTCAAAACTTCTCTGCTCCAAGGACTCCACAACAGAATGGTGTAGCTGAAAGAAGAAACAGAACATTGATAGAAGCTGCAAGAACCATGTTGTGTGAGAGTGGGTTAGGATTTAATCTGTGGGTTGAAACTGTCAGCTGTGCATGTTTCACTCAGAACAGATCCCTTGTTATCAAGAGACACAACAAGACTCCTTATGAAGTGCTCAAAGGAAGAAAGCCCAACATCAGCTTTCTGCATATCTTTGGATGTCAGTGTTTCATCCTGAACCAGAGAGATCAGTTGCAGAAATTTGCTCCAAAAGCTAATGAAGATGTGTTTGTTGGATATTCTGTAATTTCCAAAGCCTACAGAATCTACAACCTTAGAACAAAGGTCATAGAAGAATCAATCAATGTAAGTTTTAATGAAAATGACTTTGTTGCTTCCTGTTCTACTAATCCATCTACAGGTGAGGAATTTAATGATCTCCTGAATACTGAAGACAACATTCCAGTGTCAGCTGATCCACTCCCATCAGCTGATGTAGAGGATTTAGATGAAACTATTTCAAATGCATAACCAGCCAATGCTAAACCCACCTCAAACCAACTCACACTTTTACTGAATGATGGGAATCATGTTTCAACATCAATGGACTCTAATTCCATATCAAACATTCCTTCATCAGTAGAAGTTTCATCAGCTGACATTCCTGAAATTCTTTCAGCTGACCAACCAGAAGTCTCATCAGCTTACACAAACCAAAGAATTTCAACTCCCTTAATCCAAACTGTTTCAAACTCTCACAGAATCCAAAATACCTATAAGGACCACAGGGATCATCCTAAAGATCAGGTCATAGGTAACATAGAAGCACCTGTACTAACAAGATCAAAAGCTTGTAATTTCTGTTTATACACAGGTTTTGTTTCTATGATTGAACCAAAGAAGGTGGATGAAGCTTTAAATGATCCTCACTGGATTAATGCCATGCAAGAAGAATTGGCAGAATTCAAAAGAAACAATGTATGGACTTTGGTGCCAAGAACAAATGATAAATCCATCATTGGTACTAAGTGGATATTCAGAAACAAAATGGATGAACAAGGGCTGATCATCAGAAACAAAGCTAGGCTAGTTTCACAGGGGTATTGTCAAGAAGAAAGTATTGATTATGATGAAACATTTGCCCCTGTTGCAAGACTTGAATCCATAAGACTGTTTCTAGCCTATGCTGCCTTCAAAGACTTCAAAGTTTTCCAAATGGATGTTAAGAGTGCTTTCCTCAATGGAGAATTGAAGGAAGAGGTATATGTCAAACAACCTCCAGGTTTTAAGGATGCAAGCAAACCTGACCATGTATACTTCTTAAACAAAGCTTTGTAAGGTCTAAAGCAAGCACCAAGAGCCTGGTATGATACCCTCTCTTCTTTTCTAATTAACAAAGGTTTTATAAGAGGAAGCATAGATAGCACTTTGTTTATAAGAAAATTCAAGGGTGATGTGATTCTAGTACAAATATATGTAGATGATATAATATTTGGGTCTACAAATGTTGATCTTTGTAAAAAGTTTTCAAAACTCATGTCTGATAACTATCAGATGAGCATGATGGGTGAATTAAACTATTTTCTAGGTCTTCAAATTAAACAAGAGGTTGATGGAATTTTCATTCATCAAACAAAGTATGTAAATGACTTACTTAAGAAATTTGAGCTTGAAAATTGTTCTTCTATGAAAACTCCCATGTCCACTGCCTTAAAGCTTATAGAGGTATGATTGGATCTCTTTTATACCTCACTGCAAGTAGACCAGATATTATGTTTTCTACATGTCTCTGTGCTAGATACCAAGCAGATCCCAAAGAATCTCACTTAGCTGCAGTTAAAAGGATTTTCAGGTATCTCAAAGGAACTCCTAATCTAGGTCTTTGGTATCCCAAAGATTCTGATTTTGAGTTAGTTGGATACACTGATTCTGATTTTGCAGGTTGCATACTAGACAGAAAGAGTACATCTGGTGGATGTCAACTGTTAGGTGAAAGATTAGTCAGCTGGTCAAGCAAGACACAGAACTCGGTTTCAACTTCAACAGCTGAGGCAGAATACATTGCTGCTGGAAGCTGCTGTGCTCAACTTTTATGGCTGCAAAATCAACTACTTGATTATGACATACAGTTTGAAAACTCACCAATCCTGTGTGACAACACTAGTGCCATTTCTATTTCTAACAATCCTGTTTTGCATTCTAAGACCAAGCATATTGAAATCATACATCATTTTCTTAGAGATAATGTGCAGAAAAAGAAAGTTTCAATGCATTATATAAGTACTGATTTTCAATTAGGTGATCTTTTTACAAAACCTTTGGATGAGTCTCGGTTTAACATCCTAATATCCAAACTTGGCAAGTTAAATTTGTTAACATTTCCCTTTCTTAGGTAGTTAATTTTGTGTGAGAAATAATTCAATTCGTATGTAAAATGAAGTACTTATCTAAGCTTCTTCGTGTCTTATTAATGGAGCATCAGCTAATGATATTTTGTCAGCTGACAATCATCAGCTGATACTATACCTCAGCTGATCAACCATTAGCTGACACTTATTTTTTTCATTCAACAAGGATCAACTGACACTTTATTCAGTCAGCTGATGATTCTCAGAGTTAAAATTCTTGTGTCCCCACACTTATTTTATTAATTTATCATTTATAGTTAATACGTTAACTAGGTAATTAATTCCTTTTACATGTCCGTTAGTTGTCCGTGTATTTAATATTATCTGTGTATTTACCTTTTTGCAGATGTGACAGTTACTTTTTCAAAAAGATATTTCGGTAGCAGTTTAAGTTTCCAAAGAAGATAAAGGTGTTTTTGAGCGGTTCCTCATTTCTTATGCTTTCAAAATTCCCAAACACACTTCTTCTATTCAAGCTCAAACCCTAAGCTCTTGCTACTCAAAATCTCTTCACTCTTCACTCTGTAATCATGGTGTCCTTCATTCCTGCTTCTACCCCTAACGTTGTTGCTGGTGAAAACATTACTGTTAACTCCGAAATCACCATTCACCCAAACAACTTTCTGATAAACACTGAAATTCCCGCGAATAAAGCAAACCAGGGATACGAATCAATGGTAGCATTCATCACTGCTTATCCCCTATTTCCCTGTCTCACTGCGCATCCTTTCTTCATCTTTCCAAACATTGTTGGTGAGATGTGGTACACTGCAAGGTACCATACGGATCAAGAACTCATCACCTGCACCTGTCTAAATGGCACAATCAACATCAACATAACTGTCAATACTCTACGTCAGGCCATTTATCTGCCCAACTTGGCTCCATTTCAACCATTTGCTCAAATGGATCAAGTCTTGGAGGTCTTACCCCTGATTGGCTACAATGAAGCTGTTACCCATGGTCAGTATAAGTTGTCTGTGCTGGGACACCCGTGGAAGTACTTGGAAAGTGTAATCACTCGGTGCTTTGGTCATAAGTCTGGAAGTTTTGACCAAATGAATCAAACAGAACTGATGATTCTGCACGCCTTGGTCACAGGGAGGAATATTGACTATGCTCAAGTCATATTCTCGGAGATGGTGGATAAGATCACTCTTGGCACTACAAAGAAATCCACAAGGACTATTCTTCCCTATATCAGGTACCTAGCTTACTTGTACTTCATCATCTTCAATGGGAACAATATACTGGGATTGCTGCTGTTTTGGACACAATGACCATACCACAAATGGGTCAAAAGATCTTTCATCTAATAAGGGAAGATCAGGGTCCTGCAATCACTGCACAGATGCAAGAGTTAATTGATATTGCTAATGATGATGATGATGAGGAGGATGTGCATGATGAAGAAGTGGCTCATGATTCTGAATCCCCTGATGTTATAACTGAAGAAGTGGCTCAATCTGTTACTCATGATGAAGCCATGGTTGAAGGAGGAAATGATGATGAGGAGAATGTTGATGAACCTATAAAAGGTAATGATTCAAGTAATGGTTCTACTGCTGGTGATGGTACTGATGATGCTGATGGTAATGGTGATGGTGATAATGATAATGATGGTGGTAATGGCCATGATGGTGAAACTGGCGGATTTTACATGGCAGATGAGCCTTATCATCCTGGCTCTACTTCATCCAGCCAACATGGAATGCCATTACAAGTGTTTCCCTCTAGTTCAACTACTTCAAAGAGGTCCTGGCATTTAAGCACTTATGAAAGTGAAGAAGAATCTGATGATGATTCTCCCAGTAGGACTCTTGGAGGCACAATTGCATATCCCAACCCTGATCAATAACAAGGATAGAGTGACTCTGTTCATAGAGCACCAAGTGGTGGAGATGAAGAAGTCCCTGATGATGAAGAGGTCTCTGATAAGCTGGAGGAGCTCATAGAGATCAGCAAAGCAAAACACATCTCAGGTATACCTTTATCACTCCCTGAGGACACTCATTTGGTAATCCCAACCAGTGAGAACCCATCCTCAACTCCTGTTGAAACACTCCCACAAATGCCAAGCTCTAGTGCACTCCCAACAGTCACTAGTTCTACTCCATTTGTAACCCAAACAAAATCAAGGTCATTAGAGATAGTGCACACTGCACTTATCTCAGAGGGATTGCACAATGCACCCTTGACCTCAACTCCTATAGTTTCCTCTTATGTTGAGGGGGAGCTTATGGAAGTTGCTTCAACCCTACAACCAGTGGGTGCATCTTCCCAACAAGGTGCACCTGTAAAAATGGGAATCCTGCAATCTGGGTCACTCTCCCAACAGAGTGATACCATTGAAAGACAGACCTCAGCCTAGGGTCACACTGTGTCACTACCCATATTGAGTCTGCCTATACCCTCAACAAGCTCACAACAGCTTGTTGATGTAACAAGGGGAATCCAAGTGAGTTCAACCCCAACTCACACTCACATTGTTGTACCACCTATTTTTTCTATTCTTACACAAATCACCACACTACCTGTCAATGTCAATGGTATAAACCAACCATTGGTACAGGGTACAATCTCTGATCCCGGTGATCTTAGGCCTATATACCAAGGTTTAAGTGAGGGACCTCAATCACTACCTATTCCATCTACTTCCTCTGAACCCTCCCCTCAAATACTTCAAAGCCTGCTGTCCATCTCTCAAAAGATGGATAGTCTTCAAACCTCCTTTACCAACTTCCAATCAAAAACAGAAACTTAACTTTCCCTTCTTACCCAAGAAGTTGAGTCACTTAAAGCAAATCAATCCCAGCCCCAACCCACCCCTACCCCTATTGATCTATCCCCAATTATACATAAATTGGATCAACTCTTATCCTAATCTTCTCACCCTGCACCAACCCCTTCACCTACCATCTCAAACCAAACCATCACTTCCTTAAACCAAACCATTTCTAATCTTCTTTCCCAACTCCAAACATTAAGACCTTCCCCTCCTAACATTTCCGTCACCATCCCTGAATCTCTTCTTAGAGTCCCTTCTATTCTACAAACCATAAAGAATGAAGTCACAACCTTAACCCACTCATCTAGACAAAGGCACAGTGCAACCCTTCAAGAATTCACTAAAATCACTGATGCTATCTTAAGCCTACGACAACCTATTCCTACTACCTCTCCTTCACCTTCAACTATCCCTCCCTCTACCTCAACCCATTCTCCATTTCCTGATTCCTTTATTCCACCTTCTGTTGCCAAGCCTTCTGACAACTTTCCTTTTTCCTTTGCTAATGACAAAAAGGGGGAGAAGTCAGTCTCAACTTCTACTAAGTCAAGCTCTTCAACAGATTCAATTCAAGATGTAGACGATGATAAGGCAGCAGCAGACCTCAATGAAGCAGAAATTCTAAACCAATCAACTGCTGAGAGGGTAACTCCATCTGAGGGGGAGCAACCTGCTCAAGATGAGCAGAGGCCAAAAAGAAGGTTTAAACAAAGTGCAAGAAGGAAGAGTGCTAAAAGATCAAAGCAAGGTGAACCCTGTGCTCCCATCAAGATTCCTTCAAATGAATCAGATGATGATGAAGATGATGATGATGTGCCTCTGTCCTCTATATTCAACCTGCCCAAGCAGTCTACACCCTCTACTCCACCAGTCCAAACTTCCTCTCCAGCTAAACCAAGTCCTTCAACTCCTAGCAGCTCAAGAAGAAAAGGAAAGAAAATAATGTCGGCTGAGGAGAATGAAGAGGAAGAAAAGAGAGAGGAAGAGTTACAGAAAAATGAGGAAAACCTCAAAGAGTTCAGTGATCTGGCTGCTGCCCCAACAATTGAAGAAGTCATAGAAGCCAGGAAAAGGCACCAGGAGGACTTCACTGCCCCTGAAGATCTTGCTGCTGCAGTTGGTGTTATAGATGATGAGATAAGGGAAATACAAGAAGAATAAATGATCTTCCTGTCATCTCAAGCTCCTCAAGAACAACAAGCACCACTGCAGAGTGATCCCTCTACCAAGAAAGCTCCCAAAAGAGGAAGGACTCATAAAGAAGCCATTCAAGCACTGCAAAGTCTGGATTTTAGAATGGATAGGCCTACTGAAAGGCAGTCCAAGGAGTTCCTGAGCTTCAAAAACAACTTGGTAGAAAGAAAGATTGAACACATCACTTCAAGGGTCACTCCCTACAAGGGCATAGATGAAGGTCCCTATCTAAGAGTAGTAAGGAGAGATGAAAGAAAAACTTATGAAGATGCTCATCTTCACCACTGTAAGCTCTTCTCCTTCTACGAAATGATAGAAATCTTGTACCACCTCTTCAAGTCCAAGAGTGAGATAGTCTAGAAAGTCATTGCCAAATTCGAATACTTGATCAAAATGTCAGTTTACACAAGACTATTCACTCATGATCAATTAATGGAACACATTGATGTGATTGAGGATGTCTTCAAGAAATCCTCCAAAGCTTTTGTACCTGCTGAACATATCATACTCAATCCTGGTCATCCTTATCTGGCTGCATATGAAAGTCTAAACACTGCTCTGCCCTCCAATATTGAACCAGAAATGTTTAAGTACATAACTGAACCTGAAAGAGGGATGTTCTTCAAGAACAGAGCTGGTGTTTGGAGATTCCTAAGAGAATCTGACTTAGGAAGAGCCCCTAGAGAGCTGATATTCCAAGCTGCAACTTCAACAAGGGGACAGACAGGAAGTGATCACTTTGAAAGTCTGATTCAAGCAAGAGCTAAAGAGTTGTTGGCTGCTAATCCTCTAGACAGACTTTTGGATGTCAAAGAAGAGCCTTGGTGGGAAGAAACTTGACAACTTCATAACTAGATTAATTGTAATTTCAACTTCTTAGAATAGTTCTTCTTCTGTAACTTAGTTTAACATTCAGTATTTGCAGTTGTACAAACTCTGATGTATATACTTTATTTTGTAATCAAGCTTGAAACTTTGATCATGGACTACTTAGCTAAAATGCTAGTATAGATGACTCTTAGTAAATAGCTCACATAGTGTAAATTCAGAAAATATAAAAATCCTAAAAACAGAAAAAGGATGAAAGATACCACAAAAACAAAACATGGTACTTCATAAATGAAAAGATTCACAAAAACAGAATATCAGGAAACATACCTCAAAAGAGTTACCAAAAACAGATAGCTAGATAACCAAAATGCACTTAAAAGTTTTATCTTTACAAATCCGAGTCAAACTGATTCTTCTTAAACAGATAAGGTTTTGTCATCATCAAATAGGGGGAGATTGTTGGGGAGATAGGAATATCAAACCTATCTATTAAGTAAAATAGGATTTGATGTTAACAAAACTATATATTCAGTTTTGGACTTAGATTAATGAAAAACATGTGTTGTTTTTCATATTAGACTTAAAGAATTTCTAAGTAAGAAATGTCAGCTGACGAATCAAAGTGTCAGCTGAACACTAAGTATCAGCCAAAGGACCAGCTTCAGGAAGATCAGCTAAGAAGAAAAGACAAGTTAAGAAGCATCAGCTATGCTTTTACAAAGCATCAGCTGATGGTGCTAACCATCAGCTGAGGGCTCCTCATAGATCAGCTGAGCAGACAAAGATCAGCTGACAGTATCTCATCTATCAGCTGAGCAGACAAAGATCAGCTGACAGTATCTCATTGATCAGCTGATGCCTCCCACATGTCAGATAAGGTATTCTATACTTATCCTTTCTTCTCTCAATGAGCTGATTATACTCAAATGGTTAGCTGAGCCCTTGGGATTAGTTGATTGTTTAGGTTGACTAGTTCATTAGCTGTATTATGATTTGTGTTATTAGCTGAGCTATTCGATCAGCTGAGCAAATCTAGTCAGCTGAGTCTTTCACATTTTATCCTTAGCTGAGCAAAGTTATGTTAGTTGTTCAGTGTCTGTTAGCTGAGTCATTAATCAGCTAATAGCTTTTGAGTGTAATATTTTCTTAAGTCAAAGGCAGAACATGTGTTGTTCTATTATGCCTTAGATCTTTCTTTGTAAAAGTACTTAGCACTTTTTATATCTGCAAAGAAACAAAAAGGATAGATCTTTATCCTCTGGAAAAGGAGAAAGATACTTTAGAAGAGAAGATCTCGAAGATGTGCTTTGACAACTAAGTATGGCTGGCAACTCTATACTTGGTTAAGTCAAATCTTCAGAAAGCATTGTGTTGATTAAAGCACAAGCGTGAAAGGAGAAGTTTATTTTTCCAAGATATAGAGGTAGTACTTTAATAATATAATAATAGATAGTGGGTACACTCATTACTGAAAAGTATGTTCACTTTACACACTTTGTGTATAAAGTTAACTTACTTTTCACCCACTAACTTTATCTATTATAATATTATTAAACCAAGTACCTTTGTCTCCTTCTCCTCTTCATCAACCCGGACATCCTTGCTTATATATACTCATGCTAAGAAAACGAATAGATAGAGTTGAATACTGAAATCTCATTTGTTGAGAATTAGAAGAGTTAGCATTTTATTTTCAGTATTACAAACTTGTTCATGTGTTGAACATCTTAGACATAAGTTGTTTAAGATTAGCTTAGTCTATGTGTTAGACAAATTTAGTTGCCACCTTTTATTGAACTTAGATTTTCCGCATCTAGTTCATGTAATTCTTGATTCACATCAATAAGAATTATATAAAAGTAAACCGTGAGTCTCTTAAATTTTAAATTGTTAAAGTTTGTATTCAACCCCCCCCCCCCCCTTCTACAAACATTTGTTGTTGTAGTATCCATTCGGAACCAACATCTTGAACCGAAGCCATTGAAGCAGATGATGAATCAAACCTTGAAGAACTGAACTCGATGAAGAACTTAAAATCGTGAAAGGCATCTGATGAAGAACCTTGAACAAATCGTAGCCCTAATCGAATCATGGAGATGGAAATTGCAATCCTCAAGAAAGAGATTTGCAATCCTTTGGAAATTGTAATGCTCTGGAAATCAATCATGAAGAACCACTGGAAATTGCAATCCTCAAGAAAGAGATTTGGATTTGGAGATGGCAACTCAAATCATGGAGATTATACATTTGCAAAATCGATGAAAAAGATTCTGCAGATCTTGTTTTACTTTTATTATTATTATTATTATTATTATCATTAGAATTATTTTTTAAATTAAAATGCCATGTCACTTGCCATATTACCATCCAACTCATCAAAACCTATGCCACATCAGCATAAAAACACTTATAGCAGGTTAAGTATATTATTTGGTAACTTTTTGAAACTTGGATACATCAAACGGTAAGTTTGAAAGTTCAGTACATACAATAGCAAAAGGTGTAAAGATTGATACACTTTTATGAATTAAACTCCTATATATACATATATGACTATAATTATTTCAGAGAGATGCTTAAAGCCTTAAACTATTATTATTAATAAAATAAATAAAAGTATCAAAAAAAAGAAAAACAATAAATAAAACTTTATTGTATTATAAGAATTTATTTATCCTTATTAAGAAATGAAAAAGAATAGGAAAAGGAATAAAAAGAAGATTAGACAAACGAAAATTGCAAGAAAAAATATATGTTTAGCAGTCTGGAACGCTGGCCTTGTGTATGGAGGAACATAAGCTTACCAACTCATTTAGGATAAATTACTGAACTCTTTTCAAAAGCCTAATATATAAATGAGTTAATTGCACCAATAGTCCTTTAACTATCCCATTGTTACGGATTTAGTCCTTTTTTTCAAAAAGTTGCAAGAATAGTCCTTTAAGTACCAAAAAGTTGCATACTTAGTCATTTTTAACGTTTTCTGTTAATTAAAGCTGTTAATTTTTGTAAATTGACTATTATGCCCCTTGTCTCTATTTTTATTCATTTTCCTAATAATTGTATATCAATATAATATTTAGAGTCAATTACACAACACACATTCAAACCCTAACATAGCATTCTCAAACCCACCCCTCTCTCTCATAGCCACCGCCGCCACAGTCATCCATACCACCTCCGCCGTCGCCTGAGCTGCTACTACCGCCACAGTCAAACCCCACTGTCATCCGGAGATCTGCAACAAATAACTCCACCTCCACCACTGCCCACCATCGCCGGAATCCGTTGCTGCCATCACCGTCTCCCACAGTCAAACTCTCTTTTTATAATATTAATCTCTCTCACAGTCAACTCTCTTCTCTCTCTTACAGTCACCGTCTCCCCACCCTTCACCTAGAAAGGGCCTTGATTAGCTTCCTCAAGCTTCTTCTGCTTAAAATACTGTTGAAACTCCTTCGCCTTCTGTCTCTGAAACTCCATCGTTACAACATTCTGACCCGCCGTCGTCGTCTCAGGCGGTGAAAAAAAGGTTCGCCGGAGCTGTCGGGGATGGAATAGCAGGTCTGACGGGTGGGGTAGCAATCGAGGGTATTCTCAAAGGGCCATCAGCTTGAGAGCATTTTACGGTGAGTAGAGATCGATTACTTGTGGGAAATCAGAATCCAGCAGGTACAGATGAAGTCAACGACGAAGAAGATGGATTTGATGATGGGTTTGTAATTCTAACGTACTGAATTGAAGCGATTGACATTCTTTTTCTTTGTAAGGTTCTTGGTTTGAAATTTGGGGGAGAATTTAGGATTATTGTTTGATTTTGGATTGAAAAACCCTAAACATTGCGCAGTCACTGGAGTCACAATTACCGCCGTCGTTCCCGAACACACACACACACACACATTCACCGCCGTTCCCGAACACACACATACGTACCATCGCCGCCACTGGAGTCACGATTACCACCGCAACCACCGTTCCTAGCAAAACCACCGCCGCCACTGGAGTCACGATTACCACCGCCGTGAGAGATTTTAAAGTTACAAAACTTGAAAACCATAAACACCTAGATCTGAACACCTTTTTTGAAACCCTAAATATCGCGTTGTGTGCGACAGCTCACCTTCTTCCAGAAACCCTAAAAACGGTCTTGTGTGCAACGGCGGTTTTTAGAGAGAGTGGTGTTAGCGGTGTTTGGTGGTTTCCAAGAAAGCCCTGACGGTGGTTGTGGTTGTAGTTGTAGTTTCGGGTGGGTGGTGGTGGTGATGATTAATGGGAGGAGGACTTTTCGATGTTTTTTAATTATTAATAATATTATTATAATATAATTACTAATAAAATAAATAAAAAATCATGGTAGGGGTATAATAGTCATTTGACAAAAACTAATAGAATTAATTAACGGAAAACGTTAAAAAAGACTATTGGTGCAACTTTTGGGCAGTTAAAGGATTATTTTTGCAACTTTCTTAGAAAAAGGACCAAAGTTGCAACTTTTGGATAGTTAAAGGACCATTGGTGCAATTAACTCTATATAAATAAATACTTCAGCGCAAGTTAGCACAACCCTTAAATGAACAGTAACTTTGCGTACGTTAAACTCTTGCGAAATGTTTTATATATATATAATGGCATATGCATGTTTTGGTCCATTAGGTTGGTCTCGATCCGGGTTTTGGGAACGACCTTTTCTTTCTCAGTCTTCGACTAGGCCCGTACGTCTTTCATTGGGCTGGTCTTCGGGCTTGACATTTACGTTTTTCGGTCCGGGCCAGTCCCAACCTGGCTTAGGCCCATGCGCGACTCCCTGGTTTCTCGTCTCTATTATGCGAGCCTCGAATGCTAGAATTTTAGTGTAATATAAGGATTTGGATAAAATTGGTAGTCCTAGACCCAGAGTAGGAGGGGTAGGAGTCGCGCAACCTCACAAGGTTAGCAGGGTATGTATCATATTTTATCAAATCTAATGCATTAGATGATCAACATGTTTGTCTCGAACTAATCAATATGTTGAGCTGATCGATTAAGCATTGAATGCTAAGCTGAGTGCTAATTGCTTGGTTAAGCATTGAATGTTGAACGAGTGTTTGCTTGGCTGAGCGACTCCACACAGGGATCTCATAACTGTTTGTAACAAACGGTTAGCCACTACATAACTAAATGGGTTTAGTTCTTCAAAATGTATTAAACTACACCCAAAAATCTATTCTGTATCCACCTTTCAAAATTTCTATTGTGTATTAAACTTTAAATTTGGTGTTATTGTATGTACTTTGATTACATAAAAAATAAAAAAAAAGTACAAGTTTAGTACATACAATAGGAAGTTTACTACATACAATAACACCAAATTTAAAAGTTCAATACACAATAGAATTTTTGAAAGGTGGATACACACAATTGATTTTTGGGTATAGTTTAATACATTTTGGAGAACTGGACCCTAACTAAATTTACCGGTTTTAACTTATCACCGATCCATCAAATGTGTTATCAGCAAACAAACCCACAAAACCAGAAACGGAGTTAGAGAATTTGTCTAGCATATCTTAAATATTTCATGTGCTCAAATACATGGGTTTCAAATAAAGAAATTATGCTTAAAAGCTAAGAATTTTATATGTCTACTCTGATTAGACCAAGGATATGATTGTTACATTTTGAATAAGATTATGATCTTCCCCAAAATCCTATAACAAATAAAAGAAAACAACATAACCTGAATTCCAAACTGGTAGCAATAGTTGTATCATATGATCTTCTAGCACCGCAAAAGCAAAACAAACACTATCTTCAGAAAGAAGCCAGAAGAAGTTACAAGACCAAAAAGATTCCTTATAATTTATAAAAATAGCTGTAGTCACAAAAACTCTAGCAAAAAGAAAATACATTAAACGCTTACTTTCTTCAGGAAGAAGTCAAGAGTCGCTTAATCCCAGTTTTCTGCTCAGAAGTAAGTTTTGTAGGGAACTTGATGTTGAATTTGACCCTTAAATTCCCCTTTTTAGTCGGTTCTTTAGGTATAGGCATCCCTTCGCCTTTAACAACCTCTTCATAAGTTGGACTGATTACAGAGTTGATAGGAACTGTCAAACTTCTCCCGTCAAGTGTTGTAACTTGAGCAGTGTATCCAGTCAAAGCTTCTGCAAGTGCTATCTTTTGGGTGACAACGAGGTCGTTGCCATCCCTTTTGAAAACTGAATGTGGTTTTTCATCGATAATGAAAACGAGATCTGAAGGAATTACACCTCGTTGTTCGTTTCCTTTCTCTGGGAATGTTATTTTTGTACCCTTTTTCCACCCGGGTTTGATCTCTATTGTAAGAATTTCTTCCACTGTTGTTGGTTTCCTATAATCACATGATTACACAAGTATGAGACAGTTTGTTGATAATTCTGTTAGACTAGAAATGGTTCATAAGATTTGGATGGTTGCTAGGCTAGAAATGGCATTCAATGTAATTCAAATGTGTCTTTTCTGTCATAATTAATACACTAGTTATTACAAATTCAAAAGCAAAAGAATAGAGGCAAAAGAACAGAGCATGAAGTTGCAACCCATTTTGCCTTTTCTGTCATATTTCCTTTTCTTTCTAAAAGGAGAATGTACCGAAAAGCAATAGAGACAAAATATCTATAGCAAAGTCTTAGAATGAAATCTTGAATTTATTAGTACAAGAAATGCATACACTTTAACAGATCATAGTATCACACATGTATTAATACAGAAACAATATTATTACCACAAAGGCTAATAGGGATAAAGTCAAATAGATCAAAAGGACGCGGTCCATATACTATTTTTGTGCATATAACCTCTTAAATCATTTTACTCAAAGACTTTATTGTTTCTTATTGTGATAGTAATGGTTTTGTAAAGTTGTTGTGCGTAGACCTGACCCAACCCGGCTCATTTGACCCGTCCTAAGCTTGACAGACTGCCCGACCTCTGGTATGACAAACTAGTTACAAGCTCTAATGCATGTTAGGGCACCTACTCACGTTTAGTAATCTTATTTAGCATTGGACAGGCTCACTCTGTCTAACAGGACTAAAATATCCTGTAAACATTGTATCATTAAATAGTGATTGAATAGTAATTAATGTTAAGAAAGCACGTTTACTACCATACTTATTTAAATCAAGAACAGATAAAGTAAAACAACGTGCGTTAAGGCCAAGATAAACAAAACTTGTAATAAACCTAATTATAGAAGTAAATTAATATGATGCAAAAGACCCTTTTGTTCATAAACAAAGCAAACTTAGTTACCAAAATATTGAGGCTAACTTTCTCCATCATATACGTAAAAGGGATAATTAGCCGCAAAATAAATCCTCGAAAAAGGGAAAAAGAAACAACAAACCTAATATCCCACGTACTTAAATATCCGTATATCATTAACAAAATGACATTTTTACATACCCAAACTTCAAGAATCAAGATCATGTGCTTAGAGATATTGATGCACACAACATGTCATGTTACATTTATAATTCACCTAACTCATTTCGCTCGATTAACATATACCAACGCTGTGTAAAGGGGTAGTTTATTTAGGGAAAATCAAAAAACCTAAGCAGATATGCAGGTTAGCTAGACTTTCTATGAAATAAATATTATGTGAATAAGGATACAAAAGAGACCATCTTGAAATTTTTCTTTCTGATTATATAAAGAGCAACTATATGAACATCAAGGGCCCTTTGGGAAAAGGGTATCAGGCTCTAACAAGCAGCAATGTTTCATATGCGTGACAGCGAATGATATTAACTAGATTTTTTTTTTCTTTTTTTGTTTCCTAAAGAAGTTTCAGGGTAAGTCGATACTTGAAACAGAGTTTTTTTGCCATCTATACTCACACACCACTGGAAATGCATTGAGTGATTCTCAAAAACACACAGTGACGGACAATAAAGTTTTCCCAGACATTATAGAAATGAATAGACCATAATCTTGATACCCTTCGAACACCCTAATTCATATACAACAGCTTATTATATACTTTGTTTGCATGTGGAACAAGTTAGAACTTTAGTACTTCATGTGACTTGATTCTAAAGTATGGACATAGTAAACTTTCATCCTATATATTCTGAGGTTTCACAAATTCCATAGTTCCAGGGGAAATTTTTGAAAATATTATATGCAGATAGTCTAGGGCTGTAGTGCAGATTAATCACTCTCTAACAAAATTCATGAAGCTGCCAAATATGTCAAGAAACATGTCATTGAAGACATTCAAGACACAAGTGACTTCAAAATATAGTAAAAAAGAATCGAAGATCATAACAAAAGCTTACCCAGTAGCATCAGTTGCATCCCGTGAGATCTTCATCTTCTTTGTTGTACCCTTATACAGATCCTCCAAACTACATGGCAATGTCCGCTCGATTGCCGCCCCTTTCCTAGGCGGCATACTAGCGGACCCTTCACCACCTCCAGCCCCTCTAAACTGAGAAAATATTTCATCAGTAAACATGGTCCTTGGAACCTGACCACCTGGCCCTCCACGAGGCCCTCCAAATGGGCTGGTAAACCCAAAAAATTCCGAGAATATGTCGTCCGCATTACGAGGATTAAACCTGAACGTTGTTGAACCACCATCACTTGGCATACCGAAAAATCCACCGGCGCCTGGTGGTGGCATCTGACCTTTCAAACCCTCCTCACCATACTGATCATAAATTTGCCTCTTTTGTGGATCGCTCAAAACCTAAACAAATCAATCAATTTCAAAGCTTGATAAATCTCGCTAAACCCTTCACTCACAAAATGCCAATCACAGATACATAACTCAAGTGCGAAATTCGAAAAATTCATTCATAGATACATGTACGTATAATTTCACATCGGTTGATTTAACTTGAACATATACCTAATTCAAATCCGATCGATCAAGTTTAAAACATAGGGAAAGTTGTAAGCAAAATCCTGCTAAAGAACACATAGGAATAAAATTCAAGGACATTCGAATATACATACATCGTAGGCTTCGGAGATGGTTTTGAATTTAGCTTCGGCATCCTTTTTGTTGTTAGGGTTCTTATCAGGGTGCCATTTCATAGCGAGTTTCCGATAAGCTTTCTTCAAGTCATCGTCTTTAGCGTTGCGATCGACCTGAAGAACCTTGTAGTAATCCACACCCATGGCTACCCCCAACGCAAAGAATAGCTGCTACGGTTGCTTTTCTTGACGTTTGTTGGGAGTTTTTATGAGTGATGCGTAGGCAGTTTAACGTGATTTCAAGAAACTTCTTTCGACATAATGCTGGTGGTGTGAATGTGAACGTTGGGTTAGTCGGAAGGAGTTGGAATTTGGGCCATCTGCTGCTTCTCATTTCTCAAGCCCATTGTTTTACCAAAAATATATATATTTTAAGAAATTAAATATCGTATTATTTTTTTTCTACTTTATCCTCTAATTAATTATATGATAATATATGTATTCTACTAATTCTTTTTCCTCGTCTCATTCTTTAATTTTGACACTACTAATTCTTTTTCCTCGCCTCATCCTTTAATTTTGACACTTGTCTTGATCAAATTAGTAAGATGATAAGTAGGAGTTGTGTTATTTCATTAGCAGAAGTGCTATTTAGTAGTAGAAGCTATATAAGTGTGAAATGTGCATATTATATAAAAGTGTAACTAATGTGTTTATGCATGAAGTAAGAATTGTGTTATATTATGGTTAAAACATAACTTTAGCACAATTAGACACGTGAAATCCTTGGTATGGTTTGAGTAGTCAACTATGACCAAATGGTGAAATCATCGTCGATGTATTGCTTTGATATTATGTGAAATGATATGTGACCATGGATGTACGTGATAAAAATAGCAAAATATATTATGATAACAATAGCGACAGACGGTTCCAATACCCGCACCAGTGATGAATATGGTATTATGATACGAAGAGACGTTATTGTATTCACCAATTGTTGTTGTACAATTAGTGCAATAAGATGGATTTTTTATTGGTTATAATAAAAAAATAGTTTGAAATGGTTATATTTTTTTTAAATGATATAATTGAGTTGATTAAATGTGATATGAAATGTTGATAAAATAGTAAATCTATTTGTAAATTACCGTTGATATTGTAAGGTTTAGGGACACATGAAATTTTTTCTAATAATCTCGATTTAAATTAATTTTAAATTATTTTACCGAGACAAGTAAAAAAGATTTTAAACTGTAATACAATAAATGTTTCAGATTTAATAATTAGAATTTATTTCAAAATTTTATAACTACAGAGATTGTTTATTAGATTTTATTGGTGTTGAGTTGTTACTTATATTACTAGAAAATTTTCCAATTTTGTTAAAAAAATAAAATCGTTTGCTTCATTATCTCCTTTATTTGGACCGTTGGTCTTTGATAAGGAGAGAGAGATGGAAATCCAACTAAACCATCCTCACAGGCTCTCTTTGACTCATCTAAAACAACCGCCCTTATCAACCACCACCCACCACCGCACAACCACCGTCAAAGTGCACGCAGTCTCCAGCAACCCACAAAAGCTAATACAGTCCGGCACCGTGGTTGCCATTCTCCCCAAAGACGCAGCGGCCGCCATTACAGACGGCGGATTCAAGCTCCTTGACATCAGGCCAGAATGGGAGAGAGACAAGTCACGTGTCACAGGGTCAATGCACGTGCCACTGTTCATCCAAGACATGGATAACAGCCTAATCACACTCTTGAAGAAATGGGTTCATTTTGGGTATATTGGTTTATGGACTGGACAGTATTTTACGATGATTAATCCTGATTTTATTAATCAAGTTGAGAAAAGTGTTCCTGATAAGACCACCAAGATTCTTGTTGCTTGTGGAGAAGGTTTAAGGTATAATTATCCTTAATTATTTCATTAATCAACTGTTAATACCATGATTTCTCTACGCTCTGTTTACTAATCAAATAGACATCATTAATTGCAGGTCAATGATGGCAGTTTCAAAGCTGCATAAAAACGGTTACACGAATTTGGGATGGTTGGCCGGAGGATTTAATCGGACCGTTGACGGAGATTTCCTGGAAATCGAAGGGCCGGAAAAGTTGCAGTATGCCACCATTGGAGGCGCATCTTATTATTTCCTTAAGATACTTATTTTGTTACAAGCTGTGGGGAAGAATAACTAGTTAACATGTTGACTTTTGACTATACAAGTCAAAATACCCATGTTTCTATTGGTATGACTCTTCAAGTTTTGGAACATTTTGCAAATTATTTCAATAATTGGTGTAAAAATATTATGATTGCTACATGGTAACCACTTATTGTTCAGATTATTGACAATTTCTTCTCACTTAATATAAAACTTTGACTTTTGTCACAAATATCACAAGAACACACTTAGAATTATAACATAAAAGCAAACAGAAGATATATATAATATATATGTATATGTATATATATACTTGCAGCCTATACAAATTGAAAACGCATAAGCAGCTTGACAGAGTTGTATTTATCACCCTTTTGATCATGAAGGGGTACAGCTCGAATTCCAGAACGCAATTCGAAAACTGGGAGACAAGTTTGACCTCCAAAGTCATCCTTCTCTGTCATATCGTATTCGTGTACTTCAACTCGCAGCAATGCAAGCTCTGGAACCGTCAATGGGAACTCAAATTCTTCTTCCCATTTTGGTATCCAGTCGTCTTGTATGATCTTTGTTTTCTTCATCATTGAATCAGCTTGAACTCCAGCAATCCCAACCTGAAAGCAAAGTTTGACTTGTCAGTTTTGAAAGTCAAAATCTTTATAAAAAAAGTCAACTGAGATACAACCTTGACATAGAAATCTGGTGGTGAATAAATGTCAAAATGTGTTCTTTTGAAATCCAAACGCCATCCATCTCCCATATACACTTTCACCTGCAAAACAGTATAATGTTCAATCATGTTTACTAATGAACTCGCTGAATTCTTAGTATGAAGGTTAAACATCAACAAATTTGTGATACCTTGAGAGTCTTTTTGACAGGAAGTGACATTTTAGGATCGAAGAGCTCGTCTTCTGGGTCGTTTTTAAGAAAAAAATCTGGTTTTTTCACATACCCGCAACCTCCATTGGCTCTGAACATTCCTTGCATCAGCCATAACGACCTCCCGTGGGTCTGTGGTCTCAAAAAGTATCAATCTTTACCGATTAACGGGTCAAAATGGGACTGGGTTTACTATTTTCTTTCAAATATCTTAATAAATTTCTTAACAACAAAGATGAGAACAAACCTGCATGTTGAAAGCCACCATTTGAGCCCCGTGACTCCAACCGGTTAACGGATTGTAGTTTGATGAGTCGACCCGTGAGCCTTTTGGAAACACCCTTAACAAGTTTCTCTGGGTGAACCTGCAATAAAACCATTCTTGAGCAATTCTAAGAAGATTTAAAGAAGATTTTATAGAAACTTTTAAAGAAAATAGGTCGAATGAGTCGGAGAAGAAAGTGTTGTTTTACCTAATGACATCTGTAGCATGGTTTGCAATTGCCTTTTCGAGTCGTGTTTCCCTCAGGCTAATTCTCTTAGCTGCTGTAGGATCATCATGTAGCCAGTCTTTCACTCCTCCTTTCAGTTTCTTCGCCTTTATTGCAATAAGTTGCTTGTACTCGGGCTCCATATTCTGCTTCACCGTCTCTTCTTCATATTGAAAATCTTCATCATTATGATCCTACCGAAAATGCATCATGTTTTATATGTTACATCATTTTATTCATAATATAACTTTTGTAATCATATATGACATAGAATGATATAGTTTCTAACCTCGTCTAAGGCTTTCTGTTCCTCAAGAGGGTCGGATAACTCATCGCCCCATGCATCCTCTTTGGATGGTTTTTTCGTGTTCATTGAGCTCTTCATCGAGTTCTCATCATTTTCTTTCATACTGTTGGCAGTGTCGAGGTATTCCTTGGGTGGTTTTGTCGATACGATTATGTGTTTCTTTAGAGATTCAGGAGAAGGAAAATCTATCATAGTGTCTGATCCAGAGCAATATAGTACATCACCATATGTTTCTGTAACCATCTAACAAAACAATATAGGATTATAAAACAGTTAAAAAGAGGTCACGGGTTCAAACCTCACTAGGTAAACATCTTGCAGGTGGCCAGGGAAGGGTAAGAAAACAGTCACGGGGATACCCCAGTTAGGCCGCGTATATATCTGAATCAAAGACTCGCCCTCCCCGGGTAACCTGAACAGGGAAAACTTTTCCGTTTACTAAATAAATCTAGTTTTTATTAATTACCTTTGCAACTTTGGCTTGAAGATCAGGAGTAAGGTGATCTTCAAGAGTGAGGATGACAGGATATTCAGATGCAACAAATGCATGTGTTTTAATGGCTTCCAGGCACTTGTCTAATTTGACTGGTGCTGTTAGTGTCCTGCAATTTTACCATGAATTTTTTTTAATTCTTTTCTCAAGTAAAAAATGGTACTTTACAGTCATTTTCTTACATAAATAAGAAAAGTTACCCTCCATGGACGATATCGATATCATCTTTGGTGGAATTAGGCCACATGTCGAGTTCAATGACACGAACGCCTCTCTTGAGGGATTCTATGATCGGCACAACGCTACAATCGCTACTTATTTGGTTTCCTGTTAAATACGAGTTGTGTCCTGTGTATATGAAATAATGTGCCAACGGAGCATCCATATCATGTGTAACCTGTTATAGTATGTTCATCAGTATATATAGTATATTGTACATTTGTACCAAATGAATAACAAAGGTAAAGTGTATGTTCTATTTATTAGTATATATAGTATATTGTACATTTGTACCAAATGAATAACAAAGGTAAAGTGTATGTTCTATTTATAGGCAATGAGGAACCCTGATGTTAAGGTTGACAATTCAGGTCATAATTCGTGTTAAATATTTGACAACGTGAAAAAAACTTGAATTAGCATGGTTTAAGTCAAGTCGAGTTCTACTAATAAAGTACTTGGTTTGTAAAGCTCGTTACACTTATCGATCTTGTGCTATTTTACATTTCCCCCCTTTTCCCTTCTTATATGTATATTTACATAGTTATCATAGTTTTTATTCAATTCAAGTAAATAATAGTTTAAAAGTATCAAGTCGAGTACTAATATAATTTAATCAATATTATTATCTAATATCCCAGTTATTTGAGTTGAGCTCAATAGTAACAATTAGCTCCACGAGCATGAGCTTAAATCCAGTTTTTTTAACCGAGTTGAGTTTAAGCTTGAAACTATGTCAAACACGATGGTATTTTCTAAAATCATGAGCTTTATTTATTTTTTTTACAATTATACTCGATAATTTATTGACATGACAATGATATTTTTTTTGGGTTTGAAAATGACTACTTTGGTAACTTGATAAAGCGACGGAGGTGATTTGTAAGTAGTGATGTTATGTTATATACAATATTTATAATATATATACATTTATAATATCAATTTTAATAATCTAATATCTACATATTTAATGATATAATTATCTAATAAAACTCTTTTTATTACGTATAACAAAAATTTATTGCGTATAAATTCCCTTTTTAATATTATAGACTGTTTTCTTGTCTATGTAGCTTTCTTTTCGATAGAGATAACCTAATACTAAATTACAAAATTAGCCTATTTCCAAAAGAAAATAATTATTAAACTAATTTAACAAGGAAAACATATCCTTTCTAAACTAGCTTAAAAAGGTGAACGAAAGGTGTTTTCTTTTCTAAATATACATCTACACCTTTTTTTCACTAAGACACTTAATATTACAATTTTAAGAAAATGTTAGTTATTATATCTTCGGCTATAAGTTTTTTAAAATATAAGAAGCAATGTGTATTCTTAATCATGTAAAGTGAAAAAGATAGTGTACTGGGACTCTCGGATATTGAAAGGTTCAATAATAGAAAGGATTGCATCTTTTTGTTTCAAACTAATTGACGTATTTTGTACTTATTAAAAACGAAGTAAGTAGCATATCTATCTATATTATATTATAAAGCATTTAGACTTTAAAAACTTTTAAATTTTAAGTTGAAATGACCTTAATACCCCTCTTAAGCTTTTCAAATAACTACATAATAATTGAACTTCAATTATTTAAAATTATGGAAACTATCTATGTTGCTTTTTATAGAAAAAAATTGCTCCTACGTATAGAAAATTTAGAATTTAGTTTTTCTTAATTGAGGTAACTATATACATAGTCATTATTATAAAATTAGTATCTATAATAATATGATTTAAATATAGTTATAGATGATAAGCCAAGATTGAAATAGATTGAATTTAAGATATTAAACTATTCAAATAATGGTATTAACTGAACTACAAATTGGATTAGATGTAAAGAAAACGTAAATTACATTATTATAGCATTTTATAAACACTAATTTTTTTAAAAGATAAATATAGAAAGGTAAAATTGTTTTTTACTAAAATTTACAAATCAAATCAAACTGCAATAGATTTTTATACATAAACCATACTATATAAATTAATAAACTTGTAAAAAGTTAAACTCGGGATGTAATTATTTGGCGCCGCAACATTGCGCGGGTATGATGATAGTGTTATTTTAAATCTTTTAAAGATATAAGGTCACCCCCGAAGGAGTCGGGAGGGCTCGGGTTCATTTGGGAGAGGCCATACGAGGGTCTCGGGTTCACCCTTTTTCTCTCTCCTCTGGCTTCATCAATCCGACAACTTTCTTTATTTTTTTATTTTTATGTAGAGAGAGTAAGGAGAGAAAATATTTGCGTTGTTTGGGTGAGGTGCTACTTTGTTTTTGGGTTGGGAAGAAAAAAGTAAAAAAAAAAAAACTGATGTGATAACTGATGTGTCATTGGGACGATTTGGATTGAAGGAAGACTATACTCTTACCTAATTAAATCATTAGTTTTTAGTATACTCTCTTTGTTTAAACCACTCATATCTCATTAGATGAACGTTTAGGATAGAGTACTTGTTTATGATCCCATTAGACAATTTTTTTAACTGTGCCCGTCGATAAATTTTTTATATTGATTAACTATATAAAATTTCATAGTTAAAAATGAAAAGTTAAACTTGTAAAAGATAAGTAATGACTTGAACGAAGCTAGATCGAGTCATAATACCAATAGAGATATTAAAAATAGGAATATCATACTTTTGTAGCACTAAAAAACTTACTTTTTCTTACAAAATTATGATATATATGCTGACATATTCTTAAAAAAAAATTATACATGACTGATTATTAAATTATTAAAACGAACTTTTAGTAAAAGTAGCACTTCTAATAAAACTGGTATCTTTCAACAAAACTAGTATTTCACTCGCGTGGTATCGTCAGGAATAATAGGTTAATTTTTTGTAAGGTGTACATCATTTTAATTTGTTATTTCTAAACTAACTTAGAGAGAGAAAAGTGTAGCTACTAATTTCATAGAAATTTAAAATTAATTAAACAATTAAGTTTCACGAACGACATCATTTTTTTACTATGACTAAATTATGGTTTATACCTTAATTAGTTTAATTAGTTTACTAATAATTAATTGGATGACAGCTTATTGTATTATAACCTACATTTCAAAGTTCTTTATTTAATATAAAAACGTAAAAACCAATAAAACTTAAATAAATATATAATCCTATATATATTATGAATTCTTTTATTTTAGTTAAATAAGCATGTCTAAGAGTACCAAACATAGGGTTTAGTTCACTTAAATATATATCGAACTTGTTATATTTTGATATTGTATATATGGTGTTTTAAAAGTTTCTATAAATTGTGTGTATCAAACTTTTAATACTATGGAAAATGAAGGTTTTTTGGTTACAAAAAAAGAAAAAAATGTATAAGTTTGATATATATAATAGAAAGTTTAATGCACACAATAGTAAAATTAATTGTTCAATACATACCATTAAAAACTTTAAGTCTAACACACAGTAGCAAAACATAGACTAGTTATATATATTTTTTGATAAACTAAACAATTAAACATGATTAAAAATCATTGAAATTTATCAAAGAAATATAAAAAAGTTAAAAAGAAGAAATGTGTAACACGTTGGGTAAGATAAATTTGTATATAATTATATCCATTCATTAGGATTAAGCAGATAAAGTTAAAGGTGACCCCTCCATTAATCTCACTTAAAGTCTTGAAGCGAAGGAAGTGAGGGGGTGGGGAATCCATGGTTTTTTCTTTTTCTGTTTTAATATTTTAAAGGCAGGATTAATGAAGCATATGTATCTACTATCCACAATTTGATGCAGTAATAGATTTTTTTTAATAGCATAATCCATGCATACACTAATTTAATTCTAAATCTACATCTTTTGTTCACAGTCGGACTTGAACTCATGATCATGGGCTAAAGGAAACACCTTACACACTTTATACCGCTAGGCTACAAGCCTCTTATTTGATACAGTAATAGATATTTTGAATAGCAGAAAGGTTATAACAGAGAACTTTGACTCGGACTTCAACCTTACTAATAAATCTATAAAAAGAATTCAATTAAAAAAACGAACAAAATGTTAGTTGAATAATATATTTTTATTGTTTTTTTTTACCGGCAGATGGGGACACTTCCCCGCCTCTCCAGTGTGGGTTCGAATTGATTGGTGACGGGTTTTCAACCGCCCCTTATTAATTAGCTTTAATCAAGGTTCGAGCACCACACCTTTACTCTATAAATAAAACTCCTAAACAAAAAAAGTCTAAGGGCTGTGAAACCAGCTGGTGCTAAATGACAAACAAGTCTTGGATTTTGTATGATTCAAAACCTTAAACAAATCAACATCTAGCCTTCATACATTTTCTCCTCCACCAAAACCAACTCTAGTAAGTGTTTAAAACCAAAATTTAATAACATTATAGTAAATGTTAGTAAATAAAATTTGAAGACATTAAAAAAAGCTACATGTAAGAAGCTAAATTTATTTAACGCCGTAAAAAACGCTCTCTCTCCTTCATAAACCCTATTTTGCACCTTAGCGCCGCCGGCTTCTCTCCTCCGGCCGTCGGCGTTAGCCGGCGGTCCGGTCTTCACCTGAAGTTACGTTTTCCCTTTCTTGTTTCGAAATCCCGGTCAAGTATGTTCACAAGTTCGCATTTCGAGATCTGTGGTCGCATTCCGTTTTTGTTGCTCCAGATCTTTGGTCGAGATTCAAGTACCATGGCTCGTGGTTCAGATCCTTGGTTTGTGTTCGAGTTTTCAGATAGTCAGATCTATGGTTCGTGGTGGTTCGTGGTTCAGATCGCTGGTTCGTGTTCGAGTTTGAAGTTGGTCAGATCTATGGTTCGTGGTGGATCGAGATCGTGGTGCGTGGTTCAGATCTCTGGTTCGTGTTCGAGTTTTTCAAATCGTGGTTCAGATCTATGGTTCTCTGGTTCATGTTCGAGTTTGAAAATGGTCAGATCTATGGTTCGTGGTTCGAGATCGTGGCTCGTGGTTCAGATCTCTGGTTCATGTTCGAGTTTTCCAGATCGTGGGTTCAGATCTATGGTTCGTTGGTTCGTGTTCGAGTTTGAAGATGGTCAGATCTATTGTTCGTGGTTCGAGATCGTGGATCGTGGTTCAGATCTCTGGTTCGTGTTCGAGTTTTTCAGATCGTGGTCGAGTTGGGGTCTTTGGTCGAGTGATCTTAGTGAGGATGTCAGATCGTAATCGTGGTTTTGGTTTCAGATCTTGGTCTCGTTGCTGGTTACAGTTCGTTTTAGTTCGAGGTTTCGTGTTGGTTTCGCTGCTGGTTACAGATTCAAAAGGTTCGTTTATGTTCAGATTCGAGGGTTCATGTTCAGGTTTCAAGGATGTTCCAGTTCGTGTTGCTGTTCCAGTTCGTCAACGATGTTCAAGGATGTTGTCGTCAAAGATGTTGTTGTACCAGTTCATGTTCATGTTCTCACAGGAGGTTCGTGTTCCAGATCGAGGTCGTGTACGAGTTTTCAGATCAAGTTCGAGATTTCAGTTCGTTTCTGTGGTGAGTGTTCGGTTTCTGGTTCGGTGTCGAGTTCGTGGTTGGTTCGAGTTTCCAGTTCGTTTTCGACATTTCAGTTCGTGGTTGCTGTTTCAGATCTTGTTACTGGTTCAGTTAGTTTTTGGGTCGAGATTTCAGTTCAACAGTTCGTGTTTGTTGCTCCAGATGGTCAGTTGGTCAGTCCAAGGTTTGATTCGAGTAATTCAAGTTTGGTTAGAGTTCAAGACCGAGATTATCCGAGTTCAAGTTCGTGTTCTGTACGGCCGGTGCCCCAGTTTTAGATAGAGTTAAAGTTGAGTTCAAGTTGTATCGTGGTTGGGTGGTTTCAAGTTCGTGTATGCCTTTATCTGGCTTGCTAATTTGGATTTGGTTAGCGGTTTTTACTTTTGATCGGGTTAGTTCTGATTAGGTGACTGATTTTGTTGTAATACTAGCATCTTGCTAGTTTTAACTTTAATCAAATAATTTGCTTTTTTTAAAAAAAAATTGAAGACATTTTTTAATATCTTTTTTACAACTGAGGTTCCTATCTAACAAATTATAATTAATTTCTAATATCAAAATGTCATTTTCCTTCATTTATATTAATTAAAATTGAATAATAGACAAGTCTATATATATTATTGTACAATGGATAAAGCTACTAATTTAAGAGTGGGTACCATTGTTGATGTCGGTACCATGTGCACAACAACGTTCCTTCTGAAAACTTTGACGTGATCAATATACTCAACGAAGAAAATAACCGAACCAAACGAGAAAAATAACCTTTTTTGTTACCAAAAATGTCGAATTTTATTCCTTCTCTATGTATTTAATAAACTTTATTTTATTTGAATGAGTGATTTTACAATTTAGAGGGTATATTATATATAGTCAAGTTATACTGTGATATAAGCAGCTTAACTATTTTTAGAAACTGTTTTCTATAATCACAGACTAATCAAAATATCCCAGAATGCTGAATCTTGAGTCTCTTTTTAACACATTCAAATTATCTACCAGTCAATATACTATCTTAAAATAATTATTTCTCATAAATTATACTTGATTTATTGTCATTTTGTTATGTGTAAACTCTCTTACTCTAATCTTTAATGTAAAGAAATCCTTTTCTAATACATAATTGTCATGGTCCCTTTTTTCGTTTTCTTTTTCTTTTTCTTAACATATACTTTCTAATATGAATTGTACTACAACGCTTTAAAAATAAGTTTAATTTAAACCTTATTATTTGTCGGTTATGGATTATTATAAAATGGACTACAAACTTTTGGTTGTCTTTTATATGTTTTCTAATTCGGTTATGTTATAAAAAATTGTATATTAGAATATTGGTGAAACATGAAATATTCTTTTAATTATTCTTTATTATTTATTATGGGATTAGTTAGCTAGTGAAAAAGCATATTTTAGTCTATTCAATCTTGATGACTACTAGGTTGTATCATGTGTATGTTTAATCATGGTTATTAAAATTTTCATATTAACTTCAAGATATTATAATTTTATTTAGCTTAAACTTGTCAGTATCTCTAAAACATCTAGAGACACATAATGTTAGTAGGATCTCGAATTTTAGCATAAAATTGCAATTAATCACAATCTAATCTTGTTAATATATAATAAAAAAACCATAAATGGAATATGATTAAATGATATATAATAGTAATTTTTATAGAGTTTTTGGGTTTATTATTTCTAAAATCTTGATTAATGTAACCTACCTAATAACTAACATATAGATCTATATTTATGAGTTATATTTTAGTGTTGATATCATGTTTAAACTTTAAACATATTAAATTATCATAAATTCACTATCCAGTATAAATTACGACACATATAAAACAAAGTCTTCTGATTTTATTCCATTTTATGATCTCGGTCTTGTAAGAACCGGAACAATCCTTAACAAGATCTCAAAATTGATAACTTTGAGTTAAATATCTCTTTATTAATATTTTTCTAAAAAGAACTAAAAAATATGTGTCCCAATTTTAATTTTAACATATAAAATTAAAATTACCGGATTCTTATAGTTTCATTTCTTATTTAAGGATTTTAGGGTGATGATATAATTTCTTATACAATTTACAAAAAGTCAAATACGAGTTGACTAAGAGTTTCTGAGACATACCTTAGGAGGAAAAGGCAGAGGATGATTCGACTCACTAAAGAGGTACCGGAAAAATGTATCGACATTTAAAACTCTCCGGTGAAACACCGGCAAGTGTTTCAACTCTTTGATGGCGGCATCGACGGCAGCCTCCGCCTCCTCCTTGGTAACTTTATCTTCTCCTTGTACCTCCACCATGAACCGCTGCAAATGCTCAGCCGTCATCACGCCGTTATCTGAATAACGGCGGAAGAGTTCCTTGATATCCGCCGGAGGTCCAGTGTCGCCGAGCTTGAACCGTCGCTGGAAACACCAGCAAACTCTATATGTTTGCTTAGACATTTTGTGTGTGTGTGTCTGGTTGCGTGAGAATATATTATATAGGACCAAAAGGAATCGGAATAAGTCAAAAGTCAAGTATGATCTATGTATGTATGAGCAAAATATTTATTGGGGTCGATTATAAAAATTTAGGACGTATATTAATTAAACAATTGACTACTAGGTATGCTTTTCATACCTTAACTTTATTAAAATGGGTGATTATCTATATACAATAAAAATTATCTATACACAATAACTTGTGTATTATCAACTTTTATTATATACTAATAAATGCTATTAAAATGACGATTTTACATTATTTTTATATTTATTTCAGCTTTAATCAAACTGTTTGTTAGTTATATAGAGAAATTTTAAAACTAATAAAAGTGGAAACTAACAAATTACTATAATATTTTGAAGACAGAGATAATTTAGAATGAATATCTCAAAAAAATGAAAATTTGGTTTCAAAAACCGACTAACCAAGTTTAGAGGGTGTTTGGCTAAGCTTATTATAGGCTTGTTTTTAATATGTTTATTTTTAATAAGCTTGTTTTTTTCAAATTATCTTTCGAATCACAAACTTATATGTCTTGTAATAAGGAAATAAGTTGAGATTATGAAATATCAGCCGAAAAATATAGACTTATAAAACAAACACCCCATAGATCTTACAGGCTGCTGATAACAATATTAAGTTTTTAAAAAAAATAATTAAACGGGTAAATATTCTTCTACTCTTTTACCAAACAATAAAAGAAAATCTTAAGGGTGTGGGGGCGGGATTCATAAGACTAAAGCCTATATAAATAATTAAAAATTTAAGATCTAAGAGAGTTAAAAATTAATTAAAAAATCATATTTGATCAACTTAATGATCAACAGGCTACAAAGAGTGGAAAGTTAAGTGCTTTCCATCTAAACCCATGGAGAGCTGCGTACTGGGACTAGAAAAAAACCGAAAAACCGAACAATAACTAAACCAAATGATTAGCCAAGAGATATGTTGCCGAGGTGAACGTGCTTGATATTGAACCGTTGACAATTTGACACCATGAGCACGAGGTGAACGTGCTTGATATTGAACCACTAGTGAATTAGGTTCCAATTGTCACTTAATTTGGGTAGGTCAAATTGGTAGACTATGTACTCACACACAAAGCCAACAAACTTCCAACTTCTAGTAGTGAAAACAATGGTTTAGACTCCAAGTAGTCTATTTCAACAAACTTCCAACTTACCGGGTGCCCATCATCTTTCTCTTATCCAAATGTCATATTAAAGTCACATTATTTTTTCTTCCATTTTCTCTCTTATACGAAATTCAAGTATAGCTTAACCCAAACAACTCAATATTTTCTCTCCTACTCTCTCTACATAGCAATAAAAAAGGAAAAGCAGTTCGATTAAGAAACCCGAAAGAGGGCATAGTGGTCAGCCCAAGAAGCTACCAATGGCGGACCTATGTGTATACGAGGGGGGTCACAGGACACCGTGTCAATTTTGCAAACGCAATGGAAAATTTCAACGTTTTCGAGCCGGTGCCACCAGTTAATTTTTAGGGTGCCACCACTGGTTTTTTGATGCCACCAAAATCAAAGGAAAATGAAATATTTTATTACAAAAATTGATAAAATATAGTTTAATTTTTTATTTATACATTTAAAATACTATAGTTTACCTTAAAAATTACAATTTAATCAACATGACTTCGTATAAATTGTTCTTTGTTTTAAATTTGGGCCCTAAAATACCGGAATAACAACTAAAACCTCGTTAATCCGACCCGATTAACTGGAAACCCAAGAAAAAACCCGAACAACACCCTTAACTTTAAGTAATTTTATTTTAGCCATTAAATGGTTCAACCGGTCAAAAAAATTCCTGGGTCCGCCCTGGAAGCTACCTGAAGCATTCGAAAAGGGCGCTACTTATGACCTAATAGTGAAAGATGGTTTACACTACCCAAGGCAACATGGAAAATTTTGACAACATTTGTGCCCTACTTGTAAACAAGACAAACTAATTAATATAATAGGAAACATATCATGTAGTCCTTTTTGTGATAGTTGCATGTAACTAATACAAATTAAATTTTCAATTATTGCATCTATGTCCACAAGTATAACAACTTTCTCACAGTACAAACACGTTTGTTTTGGCTTTGTTTCACACTTTCACCTAACTCATAAGACAACATCAGCATTCCTTCATTTACTGACGTAAATTTTACATATGTTATGCTTTCACCCGGAAGTTAACTAGTCTAAGCTCTTTTTTTCCTTCTTAGACATGCGTCCTGGCTAACAGTTTTGAACACTCGTTTCTATAATTTAATTACATTAATATCACTTGAAAAACATAAAAAGTAGATTCAATATATAACCAATCAAAAGTGATAACATTATAGACTAAAGTGTCCAAGATCTTTATACCACTTGTAGTCGACAATGGCGTGCTCGTCATCTTTGTCAATGGCTCGTTCTCCACTATGCCTCCCTCGTCATCGTGTTCATCGTAGGCAATGATATGAAGGTTAGTCATGCATGACATGATTAGATCTTTTTAGCAATGTGTTAGTCATACGCTAAAAAAGATAATCTTACAGTCAGTCATGACAGTCATATATGTCACGACTATAGATGAACTTAGAGTGGGATATGGATCATAACATTTTTTTAACTATATCCCTATCATTTTTAGTAATTATATTCTTATGATAAATGTATTAAGTATGTTGAATATTATTGCTATGTCAATTCAAAGATGAATTTAAATAGTACTATAACTTACGTAAACAACTATTTATTTAAAAGTTTGAGTTGGTAAATATACTGACACAACAAATTTTAATATGGAAGAATTATTTTAAGTTTCTCATGTATGGGCTTGTGACACGTAAATATGTGAACATGTGGTTGTTATTGGGGAAGGTTGAATTTATCTAAACTAATAATTGCAAGAATAAATTTTAAAAAAATAATAGTAAGGGGACACTTCATTAATTATGTTGTCACCTAGAAAAATAAAGAAATCAATTAATAAGCATTAAGCAAAGTAAAAGAGCAGGTCATAAACTCCACTGATTAGAGGAGTGGATTATCTGTTAAAAATGCATTAAATTATATATAGTGTATATATAGGGGAGAGTTCATGCGATGAACCGTTGTTAGTGCGAGAATCGCGAGAACCAATCTCAGCCGTTCCTTGGATATGTGAAGTTTCATGGATGGTGAGTTTGGAAGGATAGAGTATGGCAGGGTGCATGTGAGGAATTCATGGGTGGACAATGACATTAAAAGAGGGGGAATTGGATGGCTCAGATTGGTTCTCGCGATTCCCGCACTAAGATTGGTTCTCGCATGAACTTTTTCCATAGTGTATATATGTAGTAAATACTAATGATTTGTTAAAAGGTGTTGTTTCTTATGACATAAGTTATACCTTCATTTCCTTTCTTTTTTACCCAATATCACATCAACCTCACATCAAGTGTTATACCTTCATTTTTCTTACCCAAACTTTTCCTACTTCTTTTATTCTTTTTTTAATTACATAAATAATATAATTCATTAATTAATAAATTAAAAATTCAAACAAGACTAATAATAAAAAAGTACATAATTTTGAACTTAAAAGTAAACAAACATTTTAAACTTAATTGAGAACTTAGACCATGTATTAGTTCGCTGCAGTTTTCCGAACTTTACATGGTCGAAAGTTTTTAATTGGTGGGACGTTCGGGATGAGGTTTTTATCGATGTTAAGCAATTGCTAGATTTCAAAGGGACTGCTCAATGGAAAAAGATTATGGAGGTGGTGATCTGGATATTTCTATATCTGATTTGGAGTTACAGAAATAGGGTTGTATTTCGAGAAGAAAAACAAAGTGATGCTGAGAGAGAGTGATTGACTATGTTGGTATTCAGACCCAAAATCGTTGGTAAAGTTTAGAAGAAAATCTCATTCTTGAAATAGAGGTGGTTGATTAAAGTATAATGGTTTAAGTAGAGTGTTTAGTGCAGTTTTGGCTTCTCTGTGTTTCCATTATGTACCTCACAGATAGAACATAGCTGCAAATTGTATATGTACTTCGATTTAGCTTTAATAAAATTTCTGCCTTTCAAAAAAAATTTAGACCACCCGTACTTGACTCGTATTTGCTCCTTCATCTTCAACGTCGTCTCCAATGTATCTCCGAAAAGATGACATGACGGCTTCATGTAAAATGCGTATTCTTTTTGTTGGTGCAATCAAGATTAAATATTTATATATTTTTTTTGATGACGCAATTTTAATATTAATTTAAAAAGAAATATTAAACAATAATCGAAGTTAATATGAAAAATAATAAGTTTGTCGAAATAAGACTTTAAATATAAATTTGCATTGATCACAACAATAATAAATCATGAGGATTAAAGTTGCAAATTTTATAAAAGAGCCAACCGTTTGAAAAAATGAATAAAGTAAAAATAACTATTAAACGTCAACGACAACTATTATAAAAATCATTTTTACTTAGAAGTATTTTCATTTATATAAAACATTTCGTATGATCTTAAAAGATATTCTTTTCTAGAATAAAGTTTTTATAAAATAATTTGCCAACTATTATTAAACGAAAATAATTTTATTTTGGCAAATATGAAAATACGTATTTTGGCATACAAGTTAAGTATCCTTAAGATGTATTATTATACTGTGTATTAATTATTGGTGGAATCATTGTGCCACCACGAAAGTACGTAGGTGGCATAATAATGGCCACCCATCTTGGATGAACACTTGTATTAATCTTTAAGCCAACCAAGGTACACAAAATAACAGTATTTTATTCTGGATACTTAACTACCAAAATACAGGTTTAAAAAAGAAAGCCAAAACATAACGATTACATTTTAAATCGGCTAAAAAAGCTGTGCAAGTGTGCCACAGTCGCAAGCCACGGTCGATCGTGGGCTGCGACCGTCCAGCCACTTGACAGCTTACCTTTGTCTCTCTTCAAAATATATATATACACACCTTATTTGTTCATACTCCTTATCCTTTTGCAACTGAAATTCTTTGATTATTACATTATACACTTATGATCTTTCACTTTTATATTTATGTGTGATTCTTGAAGTTGTTATCATCTTTGATTTATTAAAACAACTCAAGATTTAGCAAGATGAGTCATAAAAGAGAGAGAGAGAGAGAGAGAGAGAGTTCTTCATATATTTACCTCTCATTGTTTGCGAGTGATTATGATAGTCACCATTGTTGGTGATTTGTGAGATTTGTGAGTTTGTTCTTATGGGAAGAACAACATTGTTATTGGTGGGTTTGACTATTCACCACTTGTGTTTCTTGTTCAACTTCTCAGGGAATAACTTGTTCATATCTTCTTGTTGAAGAAGATAGGTGTTCTTGGTGAAAAACACATTTGAGCTCTTGGATTAGAGCTTGGTGTGGTTGTCACCTACCATACAAAAGTGATTGTATTCGGTGATCTGTTCCGGTCTAAGAGAACTTTTGAATGTTGTGCTAGTGAAACTCTTGATGGAGGTCAAGGAGTAGATTATCTTGGTGTCATCTCTCTAACCCTTAAACTCTTTCATACTTGCATTTATATTCTTGCACTTTTATTCTTGCTTTAGTATTCTTGCCTTTACATTTCAAGTATTTACATTCATGTCTTTACATTTTTGCACTTACATTTACACTTTTACTTTCAAGTTATTTATCTTTCTGTCAAGAATATACTTATATATATACTTACATATATATATATATACATACATACATATATATATATATATATATATATATATATATATATATATATACACTAAATACTTATATTTACATATGTATATATATTCGTTTATATTCGTGCATTTATATATTTTGTATACTATTATTGAATATCCATTTATTATTGTGCAAGTTATTATTTAAAATTTAAAAAGTGGTCATAAACACTATTCAACCTCCCTTCTAGTTTCTAGACTTTCAATTTCACATCCGCTTCTTGTATCTCCAATTGTTTTTCACGATACGAGAGAAATCGGTCATTTTTCAAATTTAACGATAATAGTTCATCCAACAACGACGTGATACTCTCTTCTTTCGACTTGGTTCCGGTTGATGCCGTGTGACAACCGTCACCAAATCATAAAAAAGTTTGTCTTATATACTTTAAGTTTAAATTTGATAAGATCTCGATAATTTAGAATTACCTTTCGTAGCTTAAGTATATATAAATAAAAGTCCTAGTTCTTGTAAAAAAAAAAAAAAAAAATTCGATGTCTCACCTAGAAATCCTATTACATGTATAAATGTCCATTTTAATCATGTAAAAATTTAATAAGTAACAAAGTACATTTTTATGTACATTATTAAATAAAATATAATGTAATAATAAATATATTAAAGATGTTTATCTTACATTATATTAATAATAATAATAATAACAATAATAATAATATTAATAATAATAATATTAATATAATATAAGAAGTCAATTTTCATCATTTTAGCCAAAGCTACACTCCATCACCACAAGCATCACCCTCACCACCTCACCCCCCCCCCCCCCCCTCTTCTTGTTGCTTTTCTTCTATAAATACCATACCATCCCACTTCATTTCTCTCATCCCTTTCTTCAATTGCTAGATAATTCTTTCTTCTCTCTAACATACATATCCTCAAGAAGATCAAGTAGAAGCCATTTCTTTTCTTCAAGTAAGAGAGTTATCTTGAAGGTATAACCACCAACCCTTAGTACTAACTTTTGTACACTTGTTATTTCTTGCAAAAATCCATCATCTTCATCATCTTTTTCTCTTATTATCTTCTTGAATATACAAGAAGATGAACTTTTAAACACATACATGTAAATATCCTATTAAAGGACTTTATCCTACCATTTGATGTATAAATTTAATCCTACCAAATGTTGTAAGGCAAGAAGCATGCATGTGGTTACTCTTATAAAAACATGCATGTACTTTATCCTACCATTTGAAGTATGAATTTGATCCTACCAAATGTTGTATGGCAAGAAGCATGCATGTGGTTATCTTTACTCATCTAAATGAAAAAGATTGGTAAAAATAATGGATAATAACCAAGGATTTCAAATGTACAAATACTTACAATATATTATCATGCATGCAAGTATCTACCTATTATATGTATAAAAGATTCTTAATAATTTCAAAACCATGTATATGGATACTATGTATGTATATATACGATTTTTATGTATGTGTGTGTGTGTGATTTTAAAAAACTATTAAATATACTATTACGTAGTAATATATTTATATAAACTAAAGATATACTCATATTATATATATTTATTGTTGGTCCCGAATGGATACTACAACAACAAATGTTTGTAGAAGGGGGGTTGAATACAAACTTTAGCAAATTAAAATTTAAGAGACACACAGTTTACTTTTATATAATTCTTATTGATGTTAATCAAGAATTACATGAACTAGATGCGGAAAATCTAAGTTCAATAAAAGGTGGCAACTAGATTTGTCTAACACATAGACAATGCTAATCTTAAACAACTAATGTCTAAGATGTTCAACACATGAACAAGTTTATTACACTGAAAGTAAAATGCTAACTCTTCTAATTCTCAACTTATGAGATTTCAGTGCTTTTCAACGCATACTTAGCATGTTTTCAACGCATACTTAGCAGCCTGCTCAACAGCAGCTTCAATGCTGTCCATGTTCTCCAGATCTTCATCCCCATCAGCCACTTGCTCTTCATCAGAAGTTTCCTCTTCTTCTTCCTCATCACTTGATTCATCCACCACTGCTGCAAAACTCCTAGATCTTGTATCCTTAGATACAAAGGCAGTAGTTGGAGCTTTTGCAGCCTCCTTCATATCATTGGTAGAGAGTTTCCTTTGTTTCACTGATTGTTCATGATTCATAAGGTTTCCATATAAACCAACCAGTGTAAGACCCTTGATTTTCTCACCATGTTTAAGCACAGTGATAAAATGATCCCAAGATTCTGGGAGAGAGTCTAGAAACTTGTTTACAAGCTCTTTATTGCTCTTGGGAACATCTGCCCTTCTTAAGTCATTAATAAGGCAGTTGAATCTGGTGTAGGTCTGAGTTAGACTTTCACCTTTATGAGCAAAGAAGAACTCATATTCTCTTACCAGAAGAAGTTTCTTGTTTTCCTGCACTTCTTCAGTACCTTCATATGCAACGGTCAAATTGTCTAGCATCTCTTTTGCAGATTTGCAATTAAGAACTTGATGATATACATCATTTGGTAGTGCAGAGACTAAGGTTGTTCTTGCTTTAACATCAAGATTAACAAGCCTTTTGTCTTCATCAGACCATTGATTTATAGGCTTTATAATTAGTCTTTCAACTGAAGGAACTTCATCAGTGGCTTCAGTTACTTGGATAGTTGAGGAAGGAACATAAGGACCTTCAGTCACAGTTTTGAGCATCACATCATCTAGGTTTGACATATAGAGAAGAACTCTACTTTTCCAGAGAGAAAAGTTTTCTCCATCAAAAGTTGGACACCTAGTGAGTGAACCATTATTTGAAGAACCATTTGAAGTAAACTTCTCCTTTCATGCTTGTGCTTTAATCAACACCATGCTTTCTGAAAATTTGACTTTACCAAGTATGGAGTTGCCAGCCATACTTAACATCATATCTTCGAGATCTTCTTTTCAAGAGTATCTTTCTCCTTTTCCAGGGGATAAAGATCTATCCTTTTTGGTTCTTTGCAGATACAAAAGGTGCTAAGTACTTTTACAAAGAAAGATATAAGGCATAATAAGAACAACACATGTTCTGCCTTTGACTAAAGAAAATATTACATAGAAAAGCTATTAACTGAGATATACAATAAAGACTCAGCTAACAGACACTGAACTGCAAATGTAACTTTGCTCAGCTAAGGATAAATGTGAAAGACTCAGCTAATCGAAATGCTCAGCTAATAATACAAATCAAAGTATAGCTAATAAACTGATCAAACTAAACTGTCAGCTGTTCCTAAGGGCTCAGCTAATCATTTGAGTATGATCAGCTTATGAAGAAAAGATTGAATAAGTAGTAAATACCTTATCTGACAGATGAGAGACATCAGCTGATCAATGTGATTGTGTCAGCTGATCCTTGACTGCTCAGCTGATATTGAAATCTTCATTAGCTGATGGTTTTAAACCATCAGCTGATCCAATGTGTTTCCTCAGCTGATGCTTTTTCGACTGATCTTTTCTTCTCAGCTGATCTTTTCTTCTCAGCTGGTCCTTTGGCTGATACTCAGTGTTAAGCTGACACTATGATACGTCAGCTAACATTTCTTACTTAGAGATTCTTTAAGTCTAAGATAAAAAACAACACATGTTTTTCATCAATCTAAGTCCAAAACTGAATATATGGTTTTGTTAACATCAAATCCTATTTTACTTAATAGACAGGTTTGATTTAGGTTTGATATTGCTATCTCCCCAACAATCTCCCCCTATTTGATGATGACAAAACCTTATCTGTTTAAGAAGAATAAGTTTGACTCGAATTTGTAAAGATGAAACTTTTAAGTGCAATTTGGTTACCTAGCTATCTGTTTTTGGTAACTCTTTAAAGTATGTTCCCTGATATTCTGTTTTTGGGAATCTTTTCATTTATGAAGTACTATGTTCTGTTTTTGTGGTATCTTTTCTATCCTTTTTCTGTTTTTAGGATTTTTTATATTTTCTATATTTACACTATGTGAGCTATCTACTAAGAGTCATCTATACTCGCATTTTAGCTAAGTAGTCCATGATCAAAGTTTCAAGCTTGATTACAGAACAAAGTATTTACATCAGAGTTTGTACAAAGCAATCTAAATATGAGTTAAACTAAGTACAGAAGTTGAACTATTCTAGGAATTGAAATTACATCTAATCTAGTTATGAAGTGTGGTCTTCATTCCCACCAAGGTTCTTCTTTGATGTCTGGACGACTTTCAACTGGAATAGTGGCAATTAGTTCATCAGCTCTAGTCTCCATCATACTTTCAAAGTGTTGACTTCCTGTCTGTCCTCTTGCCAGTCTTACAGCTTGAAAAATTAAAGCTCTTGGCGCTCTTCCTATGTCAGCTTCTCTTAGGAATCTCCAATCACCAGCTCTGTTCTTGAAGAACATCCCTTTTTCTGGCTCAGTTATGTATTTAAACATTTCTGGCTCAATATTGGAGGGCAAAGTAGTGTTGAGACTTTCATAAGCAGGAAGAAAAGGATAGTCAGGATTGACAATGATCTGTTCAATTGTGACAATGATTCGTAATATACTACCTATATGTATTATATAAAAATAAATAGAAATTAAAAATAACAACTATAAGCAATTATTTAAAGATATTCCGCATTATAAAAAAGAGAGTTATATAGACCTTAAAACACTACAAACATTAACATAATACTTTTAAAAAGGGTATTACTCTAAAAAGGACCTTACGGTGGACATTTAACATAATAGGAAAAAGGTGTGTCGACGAGTTAAAGAACTAGTCGGACTCTCTATTACTTACCAAGCTTCAACACAAGGTGAGTGTTCACAACCCCTTTTTAAATATGTTTACTCAAATATTTGGGGTGAAAGCATGAAAATAAATATTTTATTGTTTATTGTCATCATAAATATTTAAATTACGCGCTATGGTAGAATTATTCTTGATGTACTTGAGTTCTTATTAATAAAAAGTCCCTCAACTAGACATTATCCATTAACCTCACTAAAGGGGCCTATGGTACTTGTAGGTAGCGCTATTTGGGGTCGACATCCCCCACTTATGGTTGACGAACTATAGGTGTACTTTACCATCTACTAACGTCATTTAACATAGGCGTTGGGTTAAAAAAATAACAGGGCACAATATGTCGATAGGATTGGAAATGGCTCAAGCTTAGTAAAACATCCATGTATACTCAAAAACCATGCGTATCAAATTTGGGCAATAAACTGTGGTTGGACTAAAGTTTCCATCCTTATATAAATTTGTTGGGCCCAAAGCCCCAACACTATATTTATTATTGTTGCATGAAAACTTTATTTTGTGCATATAAAACTTGTGCCCTCACCAACTCTCGTAGTTGACCTTTCTTTTATTCATGCCTTTCAGGTAACCCTTGATAGGTCTTAGAGCACATAAGAGCATGTCATGTGTGGACATCATGAAACGAATTTCCAATCAGTTGCTTTTATTCTCATGTTAAAGACAATATTCCATTTCTGTACTGTATTTGGATGACTGTAATTTGATATTAATTTAAATTATCTGTAATGGTTGGGAATTTTCTATTACCTTGTGCTATGAGACCTTTTGCTGTAACACCTCGTGTTTCCGCTTTAGCGGGGTTTGACATGCGATACCAACCGCTTCACCCGATTCCAACCGATGGGTCGTGTAGGTTTGGTTGCCTCAACATCTTCGTCTTCTTCCTCATCATCGTCTTCTTTGGGTTAATATGGACGTGTACATTGGAAGACCCCATTGTGGATCTCGGATTGGATTCTGAAGCTTTGCTTCATTCTGAAGGACGGGAGTGGCTTCAACAGGAGGAACTTGGTGTCATTTAGGAGAGCTCCTAAGAATTTCCCAACATCTTTCTTAACCAAATGCAATACCATGAGGATATCCTCACGGTAAATGTCAGTGACGCTCATTCCACTAGCTCTTGTGTTGAAGAGGTTGTTGAAAATCCCGGTAAACTTTGTTACCTTAGCGTTGATGTCTTTGAACTTTGCATTTAGTTGGTGCAAGTTGCGGTAATTGACGCGTTTTCCAAGTTGAGTTTGAAAAGATGACAAGACGCGATTTGAAATTTTCTTTTACATACAACAATACTAATATATTAGTAAAAATAATAATAATAATTACGTAGTAATAATAATAATAATAATAAAAATAATAATAATAATAATAAATAATACTACTTTGTTTTTGTGAGTTTCCAGCTACGGGTCTTCCGAAATATCGACACACGCCGTGACCAACGTAACCTCTTCCTCGTTAGTCCACGATATTGATTTAGCTCGGTTGATATATGGCCCGGTCTTCTTCCTTTGCGATGGACCATCGTCTTCTATTTTCGATTGCGGTACCTGAAATTGCGATGCTTCTTGACGTTGTGGTTGTTGTTGGGTTTCCAAAACATAATCGAAAACGTAAATCGTCGGGTTTCCGGTTGGGTTTCTTGGGTGAGAGGGAATTGTTGTTGTTGAATTAGGTACCGAGATGCGAGAGGGAATTTTTTGAGGTTGATTAAGCATCCCCGCATACGTGAGTCGTGGTTGGGCAAATAACCAATTTGGTTGATAGGTGGGTGGCGGCACGTTTATGAAAAACGTATTTTCCGGCCGTTGAGGTGTGGAACTCGTAATCCTTGATCGGTTACGTCCGGATGAAGGTGGAGTATTAAACTTATTGAGATCCATAGTAGATAATTTGAGAGTAAAATAGTAGATGAAAGAGTAGAATTTAAGAAGAGAATATGATAAATTGTGTGATTAAATAAGGTGAAATTGTGATAAATAGTTGAGAAAAAAAAAAGAAAAAGAATACCGTTCAACGGTATTTTTTAAAAAGAGTGTACGTTGGAGGAGGGTGGGAGCATGCTACTCGATCGAGCTTCAGGACCCGAGCTCCTTACCCGATTGACTTACTCGCTGTAATCGTTTTGGTGTTCCCGAGCCTACTCAATGCAACCCAATGCCATCGAGTAGGGTATAATGCCACAGTTTTACACTCTAATTTACTAATGAGAAATGATATATGCTGCTACTTATCTTCTACTCACAAAATCAACACAAGTGTCAAAATAAATGGAGGGGGTGAGGAAAGAATTAGTAGATTTCACATGTCATCTTGTGGTAGGTACGAGGATGAAGTATGAGGAAAAAAAATAGGAAAATGTATCATTGTTCATTTACTAATACACCTGATGTGCGTAAAACGTACTAGTTTTAAATTTATAAAGTCCGAATTATTTACGTATGACTACAACACAAATAGGCAAGAGGACCTAATAGTTTCGTAGTATAGAAAATAAGTACGGGTGTCGAACATTTGTGGAACGAGTATGATTTGATAAAATTATACTAATCTAAATATTAAACTAAATTAATTACTAAAAAACAAATAAAAGGGGAAATTATTGATATTTTGCACTTTCAATCAACTTAAACCACTAACACACTTAGAAAATACCTAAAGCAAACCAAATAAGCAAGAAAGCAAGAAACTTGGATGGATAAATCTTATATAATGAAGATTTTCCCTCCCTAGATTCGATTTCACCATTTTTCAAGTTAATTAAATTCACAAAATCAAGTGCAATGGATACTAAATATCGTAGATCGATTTCTAAAGTGGTTAGACTCTTGTTCCGATTCTAACTCTATAATTATACTAATTAATAACCTTTATAGTCAAAAGCGCGATTAAAAAGTATAATTAGCCTAATAAGTTCGATTACAAGTAAAGATTTAACCTTTTTAAGTTTGTTTGATCAACAAAACATAAAACTAAAATATAATGGTCATTACATGTTGAAATACACATTAAAGCCTCAAGCTTAGGTGTTTAACCCTAGGATTTGATCAATCACTAGTCATGAACCCTAATGATCATAGAAATTCATGATTCAAGTTAAATAAAGAGATTGGTCCTCTACTTTATAAAAACTAAACATATAAACATCCCAAAAACAGATCCTAAAACATGCATGATCTATGATTAAGCAACACTTGATAAATATATGATAAAAGTACCAAAAATCCATGAACTAAACAACTTTACATGGGATCATCTCCTCTAGGGAGGAAAAACAGAAGAACTAGCCTAGCATGATCATACTAAAGATATGGAAGTCATGCAAAACAAGAACATAACAAAAAGGAATGGATAAACCGTAAAAGCCGAATGAATCCAAGCCTTGATCTTCAAAATAGTATCCAATCTCCAAGCCAATGCTCCCAAGCTTCTCTGGAATTCTTTAGGGGTGTTTTCAGAGGTGGAAGAAGGTAAAAAGTCGGAATAGAAGTTCTCCAACCAAATAAGAATGAAAAATATATATATAAGTGTGCTGCCTTGCTGCGTCGCGCCATAATCCGTGGCGCCGCGACCGACGCGATTTATCCCTTTTCTGTCGCCCGTTTGAAATTTGAACCGTGGATAAGGCCTATTTGATCCTGACGCGTCGCAATCCCTACATTGACGCAGCACGTTCGAGGGGTTTTTGACTTTTTTTCTCGTTTTTTCTCCGATTTAGCTCTAAACTTCAAACTTCATATTTTTAACCCGAAAATAATAAGTAACGGTAATAGTCACTATTTTAATATATTTCACCTAATTTTTGGTTATAAACGACCAAATACCGCGTATAATTAATACCTAAATATCACGATATCAACACCATAATTACTTAACCCATTTAAATTCAAGTCAACTACATTGAAACTTGAAAAAATTAAAATACTCACCAATAATAAATTACACATGTATAGACTAGAGTGTTAATACAATATAAACTAGGATGTATGACTCATAAATCATCTCTATATGCTATAGAGAGAAAAAAAATAAAAAAAATTATTTTTCATTCTACTAAATATTCCTATTCATTCACCTACCTTATTAGCTAAATATCATACTGAGTAAAATATATAATTATCTTTTTTCAAACCCTCTCTCGATTTTAACGGTTGGCTTGATATTGTAAGTAAAAGGGCGAATGATAAAGTAAAATAATATAAATTTTATCTAAAATAAATATATATAAACATTCAAACACATATTATTGATGTAATTAGAATCCAATTGTGATAAGTCATTAATGCGTTATTAATAGGGTTAAAGTCATAAAATAACGGTCTACTTTCTCCATTTTACCATTGTGGTACGTCATTTTTTTTTACACTTTTGGTCAGCTAGCTAACTTATAAAAAACGTGTTAATGTGCCCATTATATATATATATATATATATATATATATATATATATATATATATATATATATATATATTACTCACGGTGAGTGAAGAAAGAGAAATAAATCTTCAAATTACAACCATTGGATCAAATATCAAACAAATCACAGCCGTGTTAAATAGCAACCGAATTAGTCGAACTTGACTTCGACTTTTTTGCTTTGTTATCTCCACGTTTAAAATAAAAACTTAATTGACACAGGTTGTTTCCATTTTTTTAGTTGCACTTCATTCAAAAGAGTTCTATAAATTCCACCTTAAGCTAAAGATTAGAAAACTTTTCAACTTCAAACAGAAAATAGAGAGATAGAAGGGCCGATTTATTTGAAGATTTTTTATATAAAAGCCTCGATATACATGCATTGGTGAAAAAAGAAAATCACCGTGGCTGTAGCTTATGAGGGCTATAGATACCTATATTTATACATTCCGTTGAAAATGAAGTGAAAATGGAGGGGCGCGGCGGGACTACAAAATCATCGACGCAGGAGGTGGAGAGAGCCGAAACGAAGTTAGATGGAGGTGGAGAGATATTGGAGAGTTGTCAAGAGGACTGGGAGTTGTTTCTCTTACATAAAGAAATGAAGATGGAGAGCCTTTCAAAAAAGAAAAAAAAATGAAGTTGCAGAAGAAGAAATGAACTTATCAGATTTATGATGGAGATGTCGAAAAGTCAACAAAACTAGCAATGGAGTCGCGATTGATAGTGGTGGCGAGCTATGGTCTTGCGATGCGATCGAGTCTGATTAAAATCAGCGCTTCCATCTCATTCTTTCTTTTGCATCGATGGTTGCTTCTTACATGTGATTAGTCACAGGATGTAGATTAAAAATCAATGGGGTCTGTTCTTGATGAGTGTTCTCAAGATGGAGGTGGAAGTAATAATTACTGCTATTAAATTTGATATGTGACTATATGATTTAGCTTTTACACAATAAAGTGGCTATCTCATAGATTCTTGTGCCTTTTCTTTTTTTTTAAACGTTATTAATTTTCTTTTTAAAAAAGCATTTTCATTGTAGGCTAAATGAATAAATAAATATACGTAAAATTTTATGAAAATTATTCAATTTACGCAGTTAACTTACAATACTATTAAATTATTAACTATTAATGGTCTTCATTATTCAAAGTAGACAGATTGTATTATATACCTTACTGACTATATATTTAGATCGATGTCCATTTGTTGGATAGCGTAGAAAATATTCTAATTACGAGATTAAAATTAATTGATTACAAAAGTCTATATATTTATAAAGTTGCATTTCAAAATACAAAAGTCTATGATATTATGATACAAACACATATGATAAAAATGTAAATATGATATACACATATTAAGATGAGTAAATGTGATATTTTAATATTTAAGAAATGGATATATGAAAGTAAATTAATAAATTTGATTTAGATTTGATAAATAAAACTCAAAATTGAAATTACAATTTCGATTAAATAAATGGTCAAGATTGAGCAATAAGATATACGGAGTATCTTATATAAATTTTTTTGAACTGCGCATTAAATTAGTGGGTCGGGTCCGCAGTTATTAAATGACAAATATCTTTTTATCTATTTTTCAATTGTTTTCCTTTTATTTATAGTCATGTGCTATAAAACAAGCTTTATTTATATACTTCTTTTTAAAGAGATTATGCATTGAAAAACAAAGCTTACTTATAAAAGTTTTTGAAACCTACCCGGGCACCGCACGGGTATTAAACTAGTTTTGTTTATTTTGACCTGCTATAGCAGGTCACCTTTCCCCCTTTTCTTCTTCATCTTAAAATCGAAACTTTAAACCCAAAATTCTCCATTTATACTTGATGAAAATTAATAATTCTTGAGTCTATGGAAAGATAATCGAGTTGTCTATCAAGTAGTACAAAAAACGAATAAAAACGAGTTTAAAATGTGTCATTTCATCAAAAATACCGTAAGGGTGCTTAATTGGTAATGTCCGACTTTATTTAACAATTTATTGTCCTATACTTGATGAAAATTCATGAATTTGGTGTTCTTTGAAAGGTAAAAAGATTATATATAATAATTTGTAAAAAGAATTATGTAAAACGAGTAAAAATTGAGCGAAAAATGGGTTTTTTCTGCTCTGTTTTTGAACTAAATTCAAACAACATTCCAACACTTTAATCTCGAAATTCTCCATTAATACATCATGAAAATTTATGATTCTTCATCCTATGGAAAGGTAATCAAGTTATCTGTAAAGTAGTACAAAAAAAAGGCCAAAAACGAGTTTAAAGTGATTCAATTCTTTAAAAAACACTAAGATGGCCATAAACCGACTTTAATTAGCAAATTCTTGGCCTACACTTGATGAAAATTCATGAATTTGGTGTCCTTTGAAAGGTAAAATGATTATTTAGAAGGTTATGCAAAAAGAATTAGCGAAAACGATCAAAAAATTAGCGAAAACGATGAGAAACCGGCTGGAAAAGTTGCAGGTCGTTTTTTGGCACATTGACACGTTATTAATGAGTTGACCGGCAAAATGTGTAAAAAAAACATGACGTGCTACAATGGTAAAATAGAGAAAGTAGACCGTTATTTTATGGGTTTAACCCATATTAAGAAGCCATTAATGAGCCGTCGTTAATTTTATTGGTCATTAATTTATTATAATCAAGGGTCAAGATTGGATCTCTCGATACTCTGAATAAAGATGGTCTCAAATAAACCCTGTCACACACACACACACACACACACACACACACACACACACACACACACATATATATATATATATATATATATATATATATATATATATATATATATATATATATATATATATATAACTAGTAAGGTTTGGTACAGAACCATCCTTAACCTACATAACCAATCTTAGCCTTTAGATTTGATATTTGGATGATCAATGGTTGAGATTACGACCAAATATGCATTTTACATAAATCATATATGCAGTTCCGACCGAATGTGCAATTGAGGTAATTCGAATATGAAATCGTAATCTCAATCATTAATCATCCAAATGTAAAGACTAAGAATGTTTCTATAGGTTATATATATATAAGGTTGCTTATGTATTGATCATTGTTCTCTCTCTCACTCTCTCTCTCTCTCTCTATATATATATATAAATATATATATATATATATATATATATATATATATATATATATATATATATATATATATATATATATATATATATATGTTGGAACCTAGAGGGGGGGGTGAATATGTTCTTTTACTTAGTTTACCAATTTTTACACTTATAAAAACTTGTAAGTTGTGTTATAAGAATAATTCTTGAAGTTTATAACCACACAACTTATATTTGTAAAAATTTAAAGAGAGTAGAGATAGAGAGATATCACCAAGAGTAGACAAGAGATTTATAGTGGTTCATGCAAGTGTTAACAAACTTGCACTACATCCACTCCTTGGCCTCACCCACCAAGAGTTTGCTCCACTAGCTTCTCTCTTTCAAGGTAGAGATAACCCTTTTACACTTCTCTTTTTCACTTGCAATAATTAACACTTCAAACTTGCAAGTAAGGTAAAGATAACCTTACTTCACTCTAATTTTATAGGCTAGAGTTGATCCTCACTTCACTCTAATTTGAAAGGCTAGAGTTGATCCTTACTTCTCTCTAATTCTATAGGCTAGAGATAATCCTCACTTCACTCTAATTTGAAAGGCTAGAGTTGATCCTTACTTCTCTCTAATTCTATAGGCTAGAGATAATCCTCACTTCACTCTAATTTGAAAGGCTAGAGTTGATCCTTACACTATTACAAAATATATGAATGATGTTGCAATGTTTGAACTTTGATGGCTTTCACTCTTGCTTTGATCTTGATCTTGAAAGATTGAATAATATCAAAGTATATAAGCTCACAAGATATGAATATATGTTCTATGTTTTTGTTGTGCAAGAGGTTAGTAATGAATGAGGTTTGAGTTGACTTAAATAAGGAAAAAGGAGTGAGCTCAAAAAGTGTCCAGACATCTCACGGTTTTATCCACGGTCGACCGTGGCTAAAACCGTCAGCTTCCTGGAACTTTTTGAGCCTTTCAATTATAGACGTTGGACTTTATTTAAAACCACACTCAACTCATTTTTACCATAAAAATCAACTGAAAAGTAGATGTTCAAAAGGTTGGTTGATCCCATACTTCTAATTTTTGAATTTAAACACAAAAAGGGAAGTTTGGAAACCAATACACAAAGCATGTTGGAATTTTACCCCTTTGGGAGATTCCTTTGCTAAATATGGTTGTGTATTGTTTCAAAGTGGGATTGTGTTTGGTATTTGCTAAAATGGGAAGTCATAGATTAATTCAATCAACACAAATAAGTTTATAAAAAAATTTGTCCATTTTTATAAAACTATTTATAAAAATAATTTTATAAAGACTTAAACTTATTTGATTATTTTATTTGTAAGCTCATATAATTCGAACTCTTGTTTGTAGATATCTTCATCATCGACTTTGAAGATATCATCTTCACTTGTTGAGTACGAGTTCGGTTGACTTGAAGAAGAACAATATTTAAGAGTTGTGAGCTGAGCAGCGACGGTTGATTCACGGTCGACCGTGGGATCGACCGTGAAGGTTCCTTTATCTTGATTTCTTCTTTTCTTGTTGAATTGAAGTCTTCAATTATTTGTTCTTCACTTGATCATTAATTTTAGGTTTGTTGATCTTTAAAAAATGTAGCATATGAACATATGAATAATTTGATAAGCAATAATATTACTTGTTCATATTTTTAATCATCATCAAAATAAAGAGTGCAATTCTTAATGTGTGACCATGTATGCACTAACAATATATATATATATATAGAAAAGTTAATGCGAGAACCGTTGTTAGCACAAGAACCGCGATAACCAATCTAAGCCGTCAAATTCCCCCTCCTTCAATGTCATTGCCCACCCATGAATTCCTCACATACACCCTGCCACACTCTATCCCTCCACGCTCTCCATCCATGATACTTCCCATATCCAAGGAACGACCGAGATTGGTTCTCACGGTTCTCGCATGAACCCTCCCCTATATATATATATATATATATATATATATATATATATATATATATATATATATATATATATATATATATATATAACTTATTTGAGAACCGTTCTTAATATAAGAACAATTTTTAACACTATTAATTGTGATACCCTAATTTTATAAAATACATAAATCATAACCCTTCATATATACATTGTAATGATTATATAGAAGACACAAGGTTGTAGAAAAGTCGACGAGTACATACGTGACTCCAAACATGAGTTTATGATTTAAATCGGTGGAAAAAAGTGTTAGCGCCTAAATAAAGACATGAAATCATAGATCAAATATAATAAAATCTTTATTTGGGTTAATCAAGTTAATCCGAACCCAAATTTATTTTATATAGTAATACTAATAAGACTTTAGATATATTATAACTAGAGTTAATAAATTAAATATAATTAAAACTAAAATTTGAAAAGTTTAAAAATTGATATAAATTTGGATAAAAACAAAACACAGTTACATTTTATCATTTTCCTATTTTATTTTATATAATAATACTAACAATACTTAATATATATTAAAACAAAAGCTAATCAATCAAACGTAAAAGAAACTAAAAAAAATATTATCTTAAGGACTATTAATACAACAAACTTAAAGGTTAAGGACCGAAAGTAATATGTAAGAAAAGAGTAAAATAATTATTATAGAAAATTCAACATTATTTATGTTATCTTTAACGATTAAAGGATTAATTAATTATAAAACTTAAATCATAATTATTATTAACGTAGAGTTGTGTTTAATAAAGTTTATACAAAAAACATAGTTATAAAATTTTAATATGCAATCAAAGGTGATTCAATATACGATCATATGTGATTTGTAAAAGTATTATATGTGAATTACAAAATGTCTCTCCACCTAAAATTTTAAAATGCAATATGGACCATTGATGCTATGATTCAAAGACTAAAATCAGTCTCTTAGGACTATAAATTAAGTATGTACTATATTGAATATTTCTTCGTAACATAATTTTAAAACTAAATAACGAAACTAAAACCTTATATAGATAACATGAGTTTTGTTCAATAAAGTTAATATAAAAAACATAGTCCGGAAATTATACTATTCAATCACATGTGATTAAGTATACAATCACATGTTAATACGAAAATGACACTTTGCCCAAAATTTTAAAATTCAATATAAACTATTGATTGTACTGATACAAATTTTAAAATTGGTTACTTAAAACTATCAACTATGTACTATAAACTCAAAAAAAATAAAAAATAAAATAAATAAATAACGGGAGCAAACCCATACCGCCATGCGTTAATACTTGAGAGTCTTTGACTAAACAGAGTCAACTACCTCTAAAACCCTAAAAACTCCTCTCCCTCCACATCTACAGCCTCTCCTGCCCATCAGTTTCTTGAGAGCGTAAAAGTTTTATCATTAACAAGAAACTGATTTTATCTTTCATTCAAGATGCCAACAATCAGTGACAGCATCACAAGATCTGACAAAAAGAGCAAGAACAAAGACCACAAGAGAAAACTCCAAGAGCCCGAGGCTGAAATCGTTGTAGAATCCAAAAAAGACAAGAAAAAGAAGAAGAAGAAAGAAAAGGATGAAAACCCACAAGAATTCGTTAATGGAAACGAAACCCTTAATGGGTCAGATGAGTTGAGCGAAAAGAAGAAGAAAAAGAAGCAGAAAAAAGAGGAAAAAGAAATCAAGAATGATGTTGCTGATGTTGATCAGGTTAGAGAAACTGAAGATAATGTTGTGGTTTCTGGGAAAGATATTAATGATTTAAAGTACAAAGCTTTGAATTCATTCTCAGAATCTAAACTTCCTGAAGAATTGTTGGAGTGTTGTAAGAATTTCAATAAGCCTTCGCCAATTCAATCGAATTCTTGGCCTTTTCTGTTACATGGTCGTGATTTTATTGGGATTGCTAAAACTGGCTCAGGTAAATTTGGTCTTTTTGTTTTGAAATTGTTGTGAGTTTGGATTATAAAGTTGATGTTATATGTAAAGTTTGTGTTTTTGGGGGCTTATTTGGTTTAAATTTTGATTTGATCAGGGAAAACACTGGCATTTGGGATTCCTGCCATGAATCATATATTGAACAAGAGGAAAAATATAAAAACCAAGAAAGTAACTCCACTTTGTCTTGTTCTTTCACCAACAAGAGAACTTGCTCAACAGGTGTGTTTATTCTATTCATCACATGTTTAATCTTTGTTTTGAGAATGCTTGATAGTTATGATCTTCAGCTTTTGTCCTGTTTATTATATCTCTGCTTTATATATGCATTAGCAAAACTTCATAGCACAAATCATTGAGTAAAAGTATGATACAATTATATGAACAAATTGATATAGTGATAAATACGAATAACTACTATAGTCGGCGTGCTTTCTAGACTCACCTGCCTCTCTTTGACCTACTTTTGAGATGTACGAACTCTCCTAAAACCTCTTTTAAAACCAACACTGATGATAACATGATACCCTCTAACCTCTATTTATAATAAAATTATTAACTTGCTCCCTATCTATAACTAAAATCTAATATCTTATAACTACCATGATTAAAAAGCAATAGAATATGGTGCATTGAGATATTAAGCTTTCACCCGGAGCAAAACCAGACTATTGATCTCAGTTTCTTGGGTTTTGAGGGAGGTTTAATCTCATCAAACAACAGTTGATGAAATTTTGAATTTGTTTTATGCTCAACATGCACGATGCATCTAAAGTTTTGAACCTGCTTGTTATGTTTAAGAACTAAAATGATTAATGATTTCATGGTGAAATACTTATCTTTACGCTGTTGGATTTTCACCTTCTTATTAGCACGTGAAGTTTATTAAAGACAGGCTTTGGGTTATGACTTATGAGTAGACATTCTAACTGCAATCTTTAGTTTCTCTTAATTTTGAACTTGAATAAGAATGGTATACTTTGAACTTTTCTCATGTATAGTTTCTCTAACTTGGATTGACTTTGGCAGATTTTTGATGTTATATCTGATGCTGGTAAACCCAGTGGTGTTCGATCAGTTTGTGTATATGGAGGAACTTCTAAAGGACCACAAATATCCGCTCTGAAATCTGGTGTGGTAAGATCACATATCCAATCCCCAATTCTCTAATAAAACGACTGCCAATATAATATTATTATTCAATGTTGTAAATTTGATCTCTCTCTCTCTCTCTCTCTCTCTCTTTCTCTCTCTCTCAGGATATTGTTATTGGAACTCCCGGCCGTTTGAAGGATTTAATAGAAATGGGCGTATGCCAGCTACAGGAGGTCTCTTTTGTGGTAAGCAAATGCAATTCCTGAAAAGTGTGTGTAAATTTTATAAGCAAATGCAGTTTCTGAGTTTGACTTTTTTTTTCTGCAGGTGCTTGATGAAGCAGATCGGATGCTTGATATGGGATTTGAACCAGAAGTTCGTTCCATTCTTAGCAAAACGAGTAATGGTGTGTTAGCGTTTCTAGCTTGAAGTTACTAAGATATCGCAAAAATTAACCATTTGACAAGTTTATAAAATTCTTAGTCAAATTGTAGTTCTTTTCTATGATTTTACATGCTAATTTTATAAAATTCTGCAGAACGTCAAGTTGTAATGTTCAGTGCAACTTGGCCCTTAGCCGTGAATCAACTATCTCAGGAATTCATGGATCCAAACCCTGTTAAGGTTATCTTTCTTAGCTTCATACTTTATATGTATTTGGACTAAAAAAAGTAATTCATCAGAGATAATTATACTTTTATAGGCTGCAATTCGCCTTTCCATAACGTTATTCGTTTGTCAGGTTGTTGTAGGATCAGAAGATTTAGCTGCCAACCATGATGTCATGCAAATAGTTGAGGTACTAATTTTCCAAATTTCATGTTATGTATTCTTTTAGCTGAAAAGATTGTCACTTTCTTCATGATTGTAGCAATTATACTGATCTTGAAATGAAAAACCTATATAAAGACATTCATACATACATACATGCAACTACAGACCCATGATATTTCTTGCCTTAAAATATAGGTGTTGGAAGATCGAGCTCGTGATGAACGTTTAGTTACATTGCTAGAGAAATACCATAAGTCAAGAAGGTTTTTCTTTCTTTCTATCATCTTCAATTCTTCCCACCAATTTATTTCTTTTTCAACTCAATTCGGTAATTATATCTGTCTTTATCTGATATTCTTCAGGAACAGAGTCTTGGTCTTTGTTTTGTATAAGAAGGAAGCATCACGGGTTGAGAGTATGCTGCAAAGAAGGTTCGTTTCCTTACCTCCTTAATGTTTTTTTTACTAGCAGTGTACCCGCGCAATGCTGCGACGATAAATAGTTTCTGTTTTGCAACACGTCGTTTTCAAGTATGTAACACGTAATTCAATGTGACGTAATTCAATGTGATAAAATTTTAAGAAGTTCTTAAAAGTTGGAAGGAGAGAGAGTGTTAAATGGTTTATATAGTAGTATAGATATAATTTTCTAACCCGTAATTACTTTATATATTCTTGCTTTACAGGGGCTGGAAGGTTGTTTCCATTAGTGGTGATAAACAACAAAGGGCACGAACCGAGGCTCTTCAATCATTCAAGGAGGGAACTTCTCCCCTTTTGGTAATTATTTATTTATTCTTAATTAAATAAGGAATTGTAGTATTTGTTTGATGATTTGGTGAACAATTTCACATTGTTTTCAAATTTGTGTTTGTGCAGATAGCAACAGATGTAGCTGCTCGAGGGCTGGATATTCCAGATGTTGAAGTTGTTATCAATTACAGCTTCCCGTTGACAACTGAGGATTATGTTCACAGAATTGGAAGAACCGGGCGTGCTGGTAAGAAGGGAGTTGCACATACTTTCTTCATGAAGGAAAATAAGGTAATTTGCACAAGTATGTTACTTATATTCTTCAACCACCAACTACCGCCATCGTCATCACCAGTTGCTGACGGTCCATGGTGAGGTTGGCGGGTTGGTGGAGCAATTCGGGCCTTATGTTTATCTAATTTATACAATGGTATGGCACTTTAGGCACTTTCTGGAGAGCTGATAAATGTTCTTAGAGAAGCTGGACAGAATGTACCTGCAAACCTTTTGAACTTTGGTACTCATGTCAAGAAAAAGGTTGGTTTTTGTTTCTTTCTTGCTTTGAATCACTGGCTTTCTGGAATAGCTTTGTAAGTAGTTCAGTGTGTTTTTCTGTGGATTTCTTGATCTTGGTTTGACTTTTGTGGTCAACTGGTTCTTTTTTTCTTTTCAAAATGAACTTGTTGAGATTGAAATTGAAAAGTCTGATGTGTTTTTTTGTGGGTGTAGGAATCAAAGCTGTATGGAGCCCATTTCAAAGAGATATCTGCAGATGCACCTAAGGCCACCAAGATTACATTTGGCTCTGATGATGAAGATTAATTATAGAATTTGACCAAAACTATATGTTCTTACTATATTATCATTCAAGTTATGTTTTAACTAATGTAATATTTGGAGTTTTTTTTATGAAATTGCATTTGGCTTGTAGTCAACCCATTATATTTATATGATATTATTATTATTGTTTATCTGGTCTTCTGCGCATTTTCTTGTATTTTTATTGAGGGTTAAATGAACACGAATAGTCTAACGAGAGGTCTTCTAATCTGTATTCATACTCTTCAAGAGTGAATCTTTTAAGAGATTTCAGTCGACCTAGTCCTAGACCATCTTGAGATATGCAACTATAAAAATTATATTCAAAATCTAATTTAATTATGATTAAATCATTTTAATATTTAAAAACCCAAAAGAAATCAAATTATCATATTATATCCTAAAATGAGGATACATGAACTGAACCCTTAGATGTATATAGTTATAAAATTGTATATAATAATGTAAGGGTGAGTGTTTTAACCGAAAAACCGAACAACAACCAATAAAACCGAACCAAATGAAATCCGACGGTTCGGTTTTTAAAATCTCATTAGTCGATAGTTAGTAGGTTGGTTTCGTTTTGTACCTATAACCGAACCGATACCAAACCGAACCGATAAAGATTTATTAATTATCATTATATATATTTAATTATTAAAAAGTCAAAAAAATAGTAAAAAATCTCTAATTTGGATTTTAGCCAAATGCCCAAACCATTTACTGTTTTGAAATTTGCCGCATCCCCACCAAAGGGCTCATACCCGGCGGATTTCAAAATTTTGGACCATTCTCAATTTCACCCCTATGTGGGTTTCTCAATTCTTTGTTCTCCTTTCCAAAAAGTCAAAAACCCACCATTTCGCCTCTCACCCTCTCGCTATCACTTCTCCAGAGTCCCGATTTCAGACTACAGTACTTCACATATCACTGATCGCACTAAAGGAGAAAACCCTAGCTGCCGGCGCCGCCTACTTCGAGAGTTCGAGATCGAGACACCTAACCCCTACCCTTCCTTAAGAAAGTCTAAAAACCCTCACGCTGAGTCGCTGATTCCATTTGAGAAATCCCTAGCCGGTTCATTCAAGCTTCCGTTTGATTGTTTGAGGCTTCCTTGTTCAAGAACTGCACTAGTGCACGCTAGTCTCAAATGTAAGCTGTCTTTGACCTTCTTGCTTCGATGGCCATGTATTATGTAAGTAAATAATGTTTTAATCAGTTAAAATGTTCGAGTTTTTATTAGGTTCCATTGTTCGAGAACTGCACTACTGCAGTACACGCTACTCCTTGACCTTCTTGCTTCGATGACTATATAAGTAAATAATGTGTTAATGTGTTTGAGTTTTATGTCTTAGGTACTTCGGTTGTTCCTGACGTCTTGTCAAGTGTCAACAACTCAACATAAATGCGAGAAGTGATTTTTTATGTGGGTTCCAGACACCAGATTTACGTGAATTGTGTCAATGTGATAATACAAGTCATACAAGTGTGCATATTTAGGTTGTACATTTTGTTAATTTGGGTTGTGCATGTGTTTGAGATAATTTATGTTTGAGATCATTGATGCTATTTGGAAGTATGTGTATAAAGAAGCATTCACTTGGTGGCTTCCTTAGTTCTTTTCAGTTTTCATGTATGTTTTTGATTTTTTTTAGTCTTGATTATGTGTCTATGTGATAATAAATACATGTGTTTTAACTTTTAAGTTTAACTTTATTGTTTGCCACCTTTCTATTTAAAAAACACTTAAAATAATAAAATGTTTTTATTTGTTCATTTGATTTGTAGATAGAAGCAACAAATAGTGAGGATCAAAGTCCAAATTTGCAAGATAAACCGGTTAATAAGGAGCAAAAGGAACATGTTATTGATTTTGACAACAAAAATGAGAATAAAAGAGGGAACCTACGTAAAGAGATCATTTGTGTAGAAGCATTTTACTTTTGTAGAGGATAGTACTACTAAAGTAAAATGCTCTTATTGTTCAATTATAATGGTCACGGGTACTAAATAGAATGGTACAAGTGCTGTGGCATATCATTTGAAGATGTTTCCAAATGCTCACCGGTTTAAAATAAACAAGATGCAAAAAAAAAAAAAAAAAAAAAATCTAAATTGTTCTTCTAGCCCACAACTTCGGGGAAGTCCAAGAATACTTTGACTTTGCATTCTTTCAATCAAGAAAATGGTAGAAACTAGTTAACTAGAATGTGCATAAAAACAATAGACCTTTTAGTATTGTTGAGGATGAGGGATTTAGGGAATCTGTATGGGAGATTTGCTCCATCTTCAAGCTTCCGTCTAGATGCACCGTTGCTAGAGATTGTTTGTCATTATATTAAGAAGGGAAAAAGAAGCTTAAACGTCTTCTAAAAAATCAAAGCGTGTCTCTCACCGCCGATACTTGGACGTCGGTCCAAAATCATAATTATATGTGTCCTACAATCCATTGGGTTGATGAAACTTGCACTTCGAGAAAATTATTTCAATTTTTTTTTGTCAAATATTAAACCACAGGGGGTGACAATAGGAAAGTTAGTATATCGGTGCTTACAAGAATGGGGTATAGAGCTGGTTTTATGGTAACCGTGGATAATGCTTCGTCTAATGATGAGGCAATTAAATACTTGAAAGCTATGCTTAAAGGATCTCGTTCTATCTTAGATTGCAAATATATGCATTTAAGATGTTGTGCCCATATCATCAACCCTATAGTGAGAGATGGTTAGATGTTGTGCCCATATCATCAACTATCGATGTTCTATCTATAGTGAAATCAATGATGGTCATTGTCAAAGGATTACCAAAAAAAGAAAGAAGTTACAAGAGCTTTGGGGGAAGATTGGGAGAAAGCTAGATATGACTTCATTTATAATTTTTAATCCTAGTATGTTGTATATTTATTTAATACATTTTCCTTTTTAATCCTGACAGACATGGATTAGTTAAGGATTTTCTTTAGTGTAACAAAAAGAAGTTTCCGGAAGTAAGTATGCGACGTCGAATTTGTTTGTTGGGGAGCTGGTCACAATGCATGCGACCATATGAAATATGTGTTTGGATAAAGATGATAAAAAGAGGAGCATGACATCGTCAATGAAAGTTAAAAATATGAAAAGTATCGAGACAACTTGGATAACATGAATTTCTTGTTGTATGTTGCATTAGTCTTGGATCCATGAAACAAAATGTTCTTTCTTGGTTATTGCTACTAGTTGATTTATGGTACCAATGTTGAGAAAAACAATGAAATAGATAAACGACTTAATGCAACTTTGAAGGATTTATTTAACCACTACAAGAAGATGATAGACAAAGAAAATAAAAAAACACAACTCCTTCTTCATCTTCTACTTCTATATCATTTAGTAGTGGTGTAGATCTTGATTTGCATGAAGGTTACACAAAATTTATGGAAACCCGCGGGAAGAGGTAATAATATTTCCGAGTTAGATATCTATTTGGCTGATGTAGCGGAAAATAAATTAAAGGATGATGAATTTGATGTGTTGAGTTGGTGGAAGATCAATTCGGGAAAATACCCAATACTTCCTCAAATCACAAAGGATGTATTGGGAATGCCAATCCCAACCTGTAACATCCGTCTACATCGTTTGGAGAGGGGAACAAAACATGCCTTAGGATGTGGATATCTCCTATCATGAGGCCTTTTGGGTGAAATGTTTCATTCCAAAAACAAAAGCGTGAGCTAGTGAGGCAAAGCGGACAATATAATGTTGCGGGATTTGGGTCGTTACAATATCAGAGCCAGGCCGCGGACCGATGTGCACAACGAGGATGTTGTGTCCAAAGGGGGAGGATTTGTAACATCCGTCCCACATCGGTTGGAGAGGGCAACAAAACATGCCTTATAAGGGTGTGGATATATCTCATAGTATGAGGCCTTTTGGGTGGAGTGTTTTATTCCAAAAAGCAAAACCGTGAGCCAGTGGGGCAAAGCGGACAATATCATGCTATGGGGTTTGGGTCGTTACAGTATTATTACGCCCATTTTGTAATATTGTCATAGAAAATAATGGGTTTAGCAAGAGAATGCAATTAATCAATCATTTGACCAATTTTGTGGCTACTATAAATTATAAAGCAATAAAAAATAACCACTTTTGTAGCTCAATTCTGAATAATGAAAGCCCAATAAGCTTGACCAGCTTAATATAACGGTTACCAATAAAACCAATAACAAAACCGATTCGCTATCATAAAGCGCTAACCACCCCATTAGAAACCGATACCCATCGGTTTGAAAAATCACATAAAAGATATTATGGGTTTCGGTTCGGTTTGGGGTCAAAAATGACCCAAACTGACCAATGAGCACTCCTATAATAATGTAATACATGTTCTCTAGTTTATACAAATTACATTGGTAGTCATTGTGGTTTGCATTTGCTACAAGTTCAGTCCTTCACACAAACGGCAGTTAACGTCTACCGTTTAAACCTCTCATGTGCATCTCACATGAGGGTATTTTGGTCTTTTACCAATTATCTTTATTACCATATAAACTTATCTCATTTAGGGTATGTTTGGTGAAACTGGCTAGGCCTGGGCTGGAGCTACAGCTGGAGCTGGGGTTTATTAATTGATAATCCCAAGCTCAAGCCATAAGCTACTTGGAAAGACTTTTATTTTGGGGGTTTATAGGGGATTAGGGGGGCTTATGTTTTTAATAATCCCCTCACCCAAACGTGGCTAGAATGCTGGGGATTATAAAAACTGAATCCCAAGCCCCTATAATCCCATATAAGTTCGTCGCCAAACATACCATTATTCTTTATTTTTCTCTCTCTTAAACAAACAACACGTCATATCTCTTTACTCTCTCTCACTTTCTGTGAACTTATATTCTCTCTCCTAACCCACCATTGCAATAACTGAGGACAAGAGCGATGAAGTTTACGAAGGAGATGAAGATATGAACAAGAACCACCGAAAGCATTCAAGAACATAATGGATATATTTGAATCCCAAATCGTTTCTTGCTTGATTTCGAGTGGATTGATAAAACCCTATATTTAGGGTTATGCACAGTTCCACAAAAAAAACCGAACTAGATTCATGTTTATCCTTAAAAAATAAGGGCAACCAGATCGATGAAGTCTATGAAAAGGATGAAGTAAATGTTGGTGTCGATGTGCTCCGAATTCAATGTCGGTGGTGGTGATACTTTGATATTACCATAGATGTACTTTGATTTCAGCGAAATGATGTAGGTGGCGTGTGATTTCGAGGCCGATGGTGGTGGTTGTGAGTCAACCGTAGAAAGGGGAAACGAAGATGGTTAGAGAGAGAAAGAGTTTGCTGCAGGTGGCTTTCGACGGTGGCGGTGGAGCGATCTAGTGGTGGGGGTGGTGCGATTTCTAGGGATGACGGTGGGGAGATATCTAGAGATGGTTCTCGGTGATCTGATTTCGATGTTGGCGGCAGTGTGATCCTTTGGTGGGGGCACAGAGAGAGGGGGGGGGGGGGTAGATGGAGGATTGTAAAGAGAGAGTCGATGATCTTGTTATTTTACACTGTGTTCCTGAGTTAAAAATTAGGGGAGAAAATAAAAGATTTAGGAAGGAAAATAAATTTTAATTGTGTTCCCAAGTTTTCTAGGGGAGAAAAGAAAAGATTTTGGAAGGAAAATTCTTTCTTATTTTCTTTCTTCATTTTCCTCCCAAAGTAGGGAATATTTTGGAAGGAAACAAAAAAACACTTCAAATTTCACTTCTCCTCTAATTTTCTTTCAAACTTGGGAACACGCAATGACAAGAACATTTCCTTTTCTCTTCGTTTCTCTTCTCCCGCTAATTTTCTATCCTTTCACTTTCTTTCCACATGTAACTATGGAACACAGCGTTGGAGAGTGATTTTTTGACAGACTTATAGAGAGAAAGGACATGGTGTTTGAGATATGTTTGTTTGATATGAAGGACATAAGGATTGTTTGGTAATAATAATAAGGAGATAATGTATGTTTGGTAATAGTTGTTAAAATGACCAAATTACTCTCATATGCAATTCGCACGACGACATTTAATTAGCAGTTTATAAAATTAAAATGGTTGTTAATTTACTCTGAACAAAAGAATGGAATTTTCCTCGTTGTTGCATTTAAGGTAGTTAAACTAAGAGTTAGTTATAGTAATGGTTCTTGTGATTTTCACGGAATTTTACTTTTAGTTATTTAATTAAAATTAAAATTTTAACAACCGTAGAGGCCATGTTTATAATTAATTAACTCTAAAACTAGTTACAAGTACGAAGGAGTGTTTGGACAAAAAGAAATACTTAGAAAGGGTATAAATACCCAAATTAGAGCACATACACATCATACAATCACGTTTGATTGATCGTGATTTGCTCAACCGTCTAGAAATAGCTTGTTTGGCATCATCACAAGTGGATCAAACTTGAGCATCCAAGATAATACTTAAACTTTCTTGTTAGTTAATTTTATGTAATTATAGATCTGAGATTTTAGTTAGAATTTATTTTTTTTATAATTTGAACAGCAAATTAGTGGGCTAGATCCGCATTGACATTCATACGGGCCGTATGCGAACCCTGAGCCACTCACCATGAAGGATTAAACTCTTCTCCGTTATTTACGGAAACCACCACTATGAATTTTAACTTATGAATTTTAAGGTTTCGGTCTTTAACTCTCTCGCTATTTCTTGGTAATAAAGTTTTGACTTTTATCAGTTTTACCGTATAAAGATTGTGATTTTGTTAAAACTCATATATATATAGACCGGTCTATGTGAATTGTAACACCCAGATTTCAAAATGAATTTGAACTTTTTAAAAGAGTAGTTTAAACAAAACAAGAGTTCTTCTAACGAATGCATCAGATATTTTACAAACTTAGTTATGTTTATCACATGGTTATACATACAAAACATCCATCTGACTCGTTAACAAACATAACTGGTTTTAGTTGAATTCAAAACAGCCGACCTTGACAAACTGTGAACACAAATTAACAAGACAAAAAGACCAACAACAATGTACCTCATTCATATTATGCCGATGCTGTTTGTTTTTTAAAAATGAATACTTATAATTGTTTACTTTATAAAATTTCATATTCAGTTTCCTACTTTCCCACCCATTGTAATATACTAATACCCATCATGTTCACAACCATTTAAAATAAAAAGGTCATAAAAAACATTTGAATACCATCCATGTTCACAATAAAGGTAATCAGAGTAATCAAAGCAGAATAGATGCCAGAACATGCAAATAGTTTATTGAAGAAAACTAACTCAAAAACTCCAATTGAATTACATGATCCCTACCCTTCATGGTATTTATAGACTAACCTGTACGTATTAGACTATATCTAGGATTCTATTTAATTTAAATCACATAATTATCTAAATAGTCCTTAAAACTAGGAGTAGATAGTTATCTCATATTTAAATTAAACTTGATAACTTGGACTGCACTCCAATTCTTTTACTGCAGAACCCAATCCACGCCTAAGCCATGATTGGGACTCAGATAAATTCACCAACAATCACCCCCTGAATTTCTGAGTCAACAATGATAACTCTTGCACACCAAGTAACAATCTCATTTCCTTGAACCTTGTGCGTGCCAAGGCCTTCGTTAGAGGGTCAGCTCTTTGTTTGTCACCGGATACATGTTCAATTATCACCTGCTCGTTTTCAACACACTCCCGAATGAAATGATACCGAGTATGGATGTGTTTGCTTCTTCCGTGGAATACCGGGTTCTTTGATAGTGCAATTGCTGCTTTATTATCGACACGAATCAGCACCTTCTGCTTCTCCAACCCTGTCAGCTCTGCCAATAACTCCCTTAGCCAAATTGCTTGACATGCAGCTGCATTTGCTGCCATGAATTCAGCTTCACACGAAGATAATGCTACGGTAGCTTGCTTACGTGATTGGGTTCGCACCAAGATAGAAAACATGACCTGTAGTACTTCGTCCATCGTCTATGTCAACATTATGACTGCTATCACTATATCCCACTAGTTTCGTATCGTTGTCTCGCTCGTATTTTATACCGAACGAAGTTGTACCTTTGAGATAGCGAAGGATTTGCTTGATAGCACGTGCATGTGATTCTCTAGGGCTTTGCATATATCGACTAACTACCCCAACCGAGTATGTCAAATCCGGACGAGTATGTAATAGGTAACGCAAGCAACCCGCTAATTTTCGATAATGAGTAGCTTCAACTTCTGGTTCCTTTTCCGCTTTCGACAACTTGAGTCCCGGTTCCATTGGACATAACGTTGCATTACAGTCCTTCATACCGGCTTCTTTTATGATCTTCATGGCATAACTTTCTTGTTTAATCTTCACACAACTCTTCTCTTGAGAGACTTCAATACCCAAGTATTAAGTTAGTTCGCCAAGATCCGACATTTCAAACTGAGAGGCCATCCTTTTCTTGAACTGATTAATGAGCTCTAGGCATGTCCCTGTCACGAATAAATCATCCACATAAACCGCAACGATGATGAATTCACCATTAAGAACCTTTCTATAAACCGCCTTTTCTTGTAAGCATTGTTGAAAACCCATGTTCTTTAAAGTACCGTCGAGCTTTAAATTCCATGCCCTTGGAGCTTGTCTTAGGCCATATAGAGCTTTTACCAACTTGTACACTTTTCTTTCCTCTCCAGGTTTTTCAAAACCGTCCGGTTGAGTAACGAACACTTATTCCTTTAACTCACCATGTAAGAAAGCCGTTTTGACATCTAAGTGATGAATCTTCCATCGTTTCCCGGCTGCGAGAGCAATCAAGAGTCGTATTGTCTCGAGTCGAGCCATTGGCGCGAAAACTTCATCAAAGTCAATACCGGGTTGTTAGACATAGCCTTTTGCGACTAAGCGCGCTTTGTATTTATTAATCGAACCATCTGCATTTCTTTTAATTTTAAACAACCACTTTAACCCGATGGGTTTAGCATCTCTTGGAGGAGAAACAAGCTTCCAAGTGTTATTCTTTTCAATGGAATCAATCTCGGCTTTCATTGCTTGGATCTATTTTGGTTTCTCTTTGGCTTCATTAAAATTTCTCGGTTCCTCATCAAAAGTTAATAGGAGTTCATTAACATACAGCTCATAATCATTTAATCTTTGAGGTAACACAGAAGTACGAGTTGAGCGACGTACCGGGATAGGCGTAGCATCGCTGTCAGAATTTGTTTCACCGTGTTCTAGGTTACCAGTAGCATGATCTGGGCTTCCTGGTGGCTGATTTTGTCCATCAATTACTGGGCCTGGTTCATTGTTGCAAGGTTGGTCACTTTCAGCTGCTTGTTTATCACCCCACATTATTGTGAAGGTGCCTGCTTCATTTTCAGTTTGGCTTGAAATCTCGGACGTATTTCTCCACTTCCAGCCTCTTTTCTCATCACAAAAAACATGGACACTTATGATGATTTTTTTTTCATGCGGATTGAAAAGACGAAATCCTCCTGAACCGGGTTCCTTGCCGAGATATACCAATGGTTTAGACCTATCATCAAGTTTCTTCAGATGCTTTGAGACTACCCTTTCATAGGCAATGCAACCAAATACTTTTAAGTCTTCAAGGTCCAGTTTTTCGCCATAGAATTTTTCGTATGGCGTAACTCCTACCAATGCTCGCGTAGGGGTTCGGTTTATAATGAAAGTTGCATGTCGAACTGCTTCACCCCAAAAATGATTTGGTACGCTTCTTGCTTTCATGAGGCACCGAGTCATCTCGAGTAGGGTTCGGTTTCTTCGTTCAACTATACCATTTTGTTGAGGTGCATAAGGAGCCGTCAACATCCGTGCTATACCTTCTTGGTCACAAAAACGGTTAAATTCATGTGATGTAAATTCACCACCTCTATCTGAATGGAATGTCTTAATCTCTTTCCCCGTTCGTTCTTCAATCGCCGTTTTGAATCTTTTAATGACACTGAATGCGTCACTTTTGTGCTTTAACAGAAAAGACCACATGTATCTTGAAAAATCGTCGATAAGGACCATGATATAAGTATTACCAGCTTGAGTGGAGGGATCCACTGGTCCGCAAATGTCTCCGTGTATCATCTCAAGAATGCATGTTGCTTTGTATTTCGATTTCTTTGGAAACGAGTGCTTTGTTTGTTTTCCAACCATGCAAGACTCGCAAACTTGTTCTTGATGCTTAATGACAGGTACCCCTTTAGCTAACTTGTGCATCAGATTCACCGCACCAAAACCGATATGGCCAAGTCGAGCGTGCCATAGCCATGACTCTTCATCGATGTTAGCTTGCAAACAATGGGGTTTCCCCACTTTTAGTCGGGTCTTATAAAGACGGTTTGCACTCCGCGGGACTTTCATAAGCAACCTTCCACCGTTATCATGCATGGTTAAGAAATTGCCTCTGATACGAATATCGCAACCAGATATTGTAGATTGCCCGAGACTAATTACATTACTTTGAAGAGATGGAATATAATAAATATCTTTCAATAATCTTTGTTCTCCATTTTTCCCTTCAAACAAAATCGAGCCCTTTCGTTTGATGTCAACACACGACCCATCTCCAAATCGCACCCGACCGGTTATACGTTCATTTAATTCAGAAAAGTACGAGTAGTTACCCGTCATATGATTACTTGCCCTGTTATCTAAGTACCACACATCATCTTCCTCGGTGTTGGACTTGATCTTTGGCGGGATGTATTGTTCTTCATTAATAAATATAGCTTCTTGAACAAGGTTCATCATGTAAAATGCTCCTTCCTCATGATTCACATCTCCCTCTTGCGTCTCATGAAGGTTAGCCTCATGGTCTCGAGGCCGATCTGGCAATTTGTTTAGACACTCCACTCTAAGGATCAGGATACCCTGGTCTAGGAGTAGGTATCTTTATTTAATATTTTGACCAAGTTCTATTGGTTATCTTTTTACTTTTCATATGTTTTATACTTTCCAATAAATTTAACATTTTCAATACAGTCAACTTTAGATAACAGATTTCAAAACATAAAAAAGATAAATTTTATCAAATAACTAAAAACAAATTAATTGTTCTTCATATTCTTCATATCAATCGATCTTATATAAGGAGATACAAAAGAAGTAATCTAATCTTCATAACTAAAAAAAAAATAGGTATCAAAGAAGAAAAAAGAAGAAGGAAAATTGCTATTCAACAGCAAAAGAAAAACACGGCGAACTCCGGCGAACAACCCGTTGTATCCAACAATAATAGAAAACTCCGTCAAAACTCCGGCCAACCTCCGGCAAACCTCCGGCCACACAGAAAGCTAAAATACACCAATATCAGGTAGTTTTATGTAATTTTATCTTTAGCTTCATCCTCTTTTCATATTGAAAACCTCATAAATATTTACCTCCAGCCAGATCTGAACATAAAAAATGAAAACTATAGAAAACCTCGTATCTTGATTGCGAACCCAGATCTGAAGCAGCTTTTGCGTCGTTGTACGCGACGGTGGCGGCTGTACGCGACGGTGGTGGCTGTACGACGATGGTGGCTCGCTGCAGACGACGACGGCTGTAAGCGACGGTGGCGGCTGTACGGGCTGGAGACGGTGGTGGCTCGCTGGAGACGACGGCGGCTGTACGCGATGTATGTCTTCGGCGATGTAGGCGACGGCTGTACGGCGACGGCGAAGGTTTGGGGATGTAGGCGACGGCGAGGGTTTGGGATGTCGATTTTGGGACGACGGCGGCTGTACGCTTGGGACGACGGCGGCTGTACGCGAAGGTCTGTCGATTTTGGGGAGGAGAAAATGGCAGATTTTGGGGAGGAGAGGGATTTGGGGAGAGAGAATATAGTTAGGGTATTAATTAAGAAGATGGGAAGATGGGAATTTGAAATGGTGTTTTTATTATTTATTTTTAAAAATAATTATAATATGTCTTGTAATTTAAATTTTATTACTTATATTTCTTTGTAATTTAAATTTTATTATTTATATTTCTTTGTAATTTAAATTTTATTATTTTGAATTAGTGATTTTTACTATTTGTTATGTATAAGATGTCGTAAATGTTGATTATTTTTCGTAATAAAATTTATGTTTGTTAATTTACTAATTTATTTTCTTATTTAATGTAAAACATAAATTTAAAGAATACAAAAAAAACAATGAAATAAGAAAAAAAATAAAGTAATAGAATAAAAATAATAAAGAAATAATATAGTAATTAAATAAGAAAAAGAATAATAAAGTAATAAAGTAATAATAATATAGTAATTATTAGGATATAATTAATTTGATAAGAAAGTAAAAAATTGTTAATTATTAAGATATTATTAGTGTATGATTACTATGTAATAAAGTATAATCATTAAAATATAATTATAATATAATTACCTAATACTAGCCTAGGGTGTACTAGATTGGGGTGTCTCTATCAACACCCTTAAATTAAGTGAGGTGATCCTCACACAACAAATTTTAGTCATGCACAACAATGTATAAGCAGTTACTACACATAGTACATGTTGATGCTGCATAACATTGTTGTGCATGGACCACTTTTGTTGTGTGAGAATCACCTCCCTTAAATTAAACTTGATAACTTGGACTGCACTCCAATTCTTTTACTGCAGAACCCAATCCACGCCTAAGCCATGATTGGGACTCTGATAAATTCACCAACACACAAGAAGTTCAAAAGCCACCCGTTCAACAAAAAAGCCACCATTAAAATCCCACCGAACATTCAATTGCTAAATCCTTTTAGATGTTCATCGAAAGACCCATCATGTCATGATTCATGAATAATCTCGAGGCAAACTATGAATTATATCTCTGATCCGGCCCCATGTACGTAGTAATCAGAACAAAAGTTAATAGGTTGTTGTAATCTCAGATAGAAAAGAAATCTTATTTGTACCCAGTTGTTATTGCCGGAGACAGAGGTACCGGGGCCGCCAACGGCCACCATAGAGGAGGATGTAATCGACGGAGACAAGTGCAGCGATCGCACTGCGCGCGGAGGCGGTGCTGGCTGCTACGGCGGCGACGGTCAGGAATGGGCCGGAGAAATTAATAACAAACATCTTTATCTTAAAACCTTTAAAACCTCTTATTCATTCAGAATAAACGACACCTATGTTTGGAAATTATCAAGAAGAACACACATGATTTATTATCGGTTAAGTTTATAAATACTTGTAACTAATTTACAAAAGATGCGTGTACACATAAACATCTAATTATGGAAACCTTAAATACATATGTAAAACTTAAAAGCTTGAGACTAATTCATGGATGTCGAGCCAAAGGCGGAGGAGTATTTTCAGGGTAGTGTCTTTTTCCGTCGGCGGTTTCTCGTTTCTTATTTGAATAATACAAGTAACCAACTCCGGCAGCCGTGACGATACCAGCAACAACCATCGTGGCGGGGCTCATCCGCATGTTATTATTACGCCGCTCCGTCCACTTCCCCTTCAAATCCTCAGCAGCTTGTTGTCCGGTCACCATCGATCTCTTTGATTAGTTAATTCTTGACTTGTTGATCTTTGAAACAAGATAACTTTTAAGTTGTTCTTGTTTGTGTTCCTTTTTTATCGAAACCCAAAAGCAGCTAGCTTGCTTTCGTGTAAGAAAATGGTAGGGAGGTTTATACACGTGGCAATGTCTGCTTGAGGATTGTGATGACAAGTGTTATGCTTGCATGCAAGACGACGTTTAAGGGTGACGCAAACAATCGTATTTCAGTAGGCAAGATGTTTGTGTTAAATCATAAATGTAAGAGTTAATTGCATTAATTGTCCTTCAACTATTTTTTAGTTATGAATTTAGTCCTTTTTTTAAAAAGTTGTTAAAATAGTCCTTTAATTGCCTAAAAGTTGCACTCATAATCCTTTTTAACGTTTTCTGTTAATTAATTCCGTTAGTTTTTACCATTTGACTATTATAACCCTCCTTAGGTTGAGTGTTATACCACGGGAGTGGCTACGGGTAAAGCGAAAGATGGATCGGGACTTTGGGGAACACCATTTCCTCATCTTCGGGACTTGGTGCGGCAGACGAGCTTAGGCTCTTTTTACCCGACGGCAATCGACGCCCTCCCCCCCCCCACCCCCCTCCAACGGTTACCTTTTTAAAAACTAGCCGTTTTCTATTTTTTTTTATTCAACACCCTCTCTATATATATACAACATACTCTTTATTTTTTTACACCATATTTCTCTCTTCTTTTCTACTTTATCTTCTACATTAAATTACTCATCTTTATTTTTTATACAGCATACATCATGGATCCTAACAAAAAATTCACTACACCTCCGTCAACCGGACGTAACCGATCGAGAGTTACAAGTTCTACACCACAACGGTTCATCGATCCTTTCCTTGTGTCGCAACAACAATCAATGCCGATGTTCACTCCACCATGGTTTACATATACCGGAATGCTTAGCCAACAACAACAAATTCCGCTCTCCGATATTGGCTATCCGCTTCCACAACAACCGAGTCAATATCAACAACCGAGTCCATATCAACAACCGAGTCAATATCAACAAATGGATTTCTCGCAACAAATACTACAACAACAACTACTACTACATTTTCAACATTTACGAGAAACGTAACAACATCAACATGCGTTACGAGATGAAGATAATGATGATGATGATGATGATGATGACGAAGATGAAGAAGTATTCGTTGCCGAAACCCAACAACTACAACAAGAACGGCGAAAGGGAAAGCAACAAGTTGTCGAAACCCAACTGGCTGGCAATTTTCCAACGCGTGCTAAACAACAAAAGTGGACACCCAATGAAGAAGTGACGTTGGTAAAAGCTTGGATCGATGTTTCTGAGGATCCAATCATAGGAAATGCGCAAGCGGGCGGTATTTATTTATTATTATTATTTATTATAATTATTTATTATAATTATTTATTATTATTATTTCGTTATTATGATTTATTATTATTATTATTATTATTTATTATCGTTATATATTATTATTATTTATTATTATTATTATTTATTATTATTATTAACTTTTATATATTTATGTAGGTAGTTTTTGGAAAAGGGTTTTGGAAGTGTTTCAAAACCAACTCGGCAAACGCAAAGACTACCGAGGGGTGCATCAAGTAAATTCCAAGTTTCAAGATATCAACCGAAAAGTAACGAAGTTTGCCGGCATTTACAGCAACATCGAGAATTCAAGAGCTAGTGGCACGAGTGACGCGGATATCTTAAAAACCGCTCATATCCGTTACAAGTCAGAAAACAAAGGCGCAACTTTTGGTCACGAGCTTTGTTGGGATGTTCTTAAAAAATATCCCAAATGGAGAAGAGTGCCTCTCCCATATTCCAACCCCCGTCCTTCAAAAAGAACAAAATCACTATCGGAGTCGAATGTTCGATCGACTACGGGGTCTTCGGATGCACGGGCTCCTATCGACCTCAACGAAGACGAGGACGAAGAGAATGATGATGAAAATGTCCAGGCAACCGAACCCCCAAGGCCCATTGGGAGAGATCGAGCGAAGCGGCCGGTATCGACATCTACGGGTACGGGTACGGGGTCGAAACAGGAGAGCATCACATCGTTGTTGGACAATTTAGAGACACTAAACAGCAAACAAGATCGTTATTTAGCGGTGCGTGAAAAAGAGTTGGCAATTAAAGAAGCGGAAGAATTGCGTAAAGACTACGAATTTTACATCTCCCCGACGGCTCACCTTACCGGAGGTATATTAGATACAACCTTGCAGATGAAGGAGATTATACGCATCAAATGCAACTTTCCACCGCTTTAGATATTTATATTTTATTGTCTAGTTTTAAGTTTAAATTATGTAATGTTTTAATTTTTATTTAGAATTTAATAATTTAGCTTTAAATTTAAAATATGTATTGTTTTAAGTTTTTATTTAAATGAATTTATATTTTCGAAATAGTAGTTTTAATTAATTTATATTTTTCGTTATTAAATAAAATGTTATTTAGTTAAATAATTAATTGTTAAATTAAAAATAAAATTAAAAAAGGAAAAGGAAAGGAAAGGGGAAAGATGAAAAATGGGTATAACACTAGTTGGGGGGTAAGGAAAGGGGAATGGAAAGAAAGCTGATGTGGCGCTGATGTGGTTGTGGGTAATGAAAGATGAAAGATGAGTATAACACATAGCCTTACCCTTATTTTTTATTTATTTTTCTTAATAATTATGTTAGGGTTGAAAACTAAACACCCCCCACCCCTAATCAGCTAATCTGTTACCAAACCAGCTACCCACCTCCACCATGTCATTCTCTCTCTCATACTCTCTCTCTCTCTCTCTCTCTCTCTCTCTCTCTCTCTCATACTCAACCACTTCCACCACCAACTCTTAATAAACCACCATACTCAACCGGAAACCATCACCATCCGAAACTACAACCACAACTACACCCACACCCACTGTCAGGCTTCTCTCGGAAACCACCACACACCACCAATGTCGTTCTCTCTGAAAAACGCCGCCGTCGCACCCAACACCGTTCTCTCTCGAAGAAGGCGAGCCGTACGCGATATTTAGGGTTTCTGGAAGAAGGCGAGCCACCGCGATATTTAGGGTCTCTCTGAAAAACACCGCCATCGCTGGTTTTTAGGGTGGGAGTGGTGGTAAACGGCGATGGTATCTAGGGTTGCTGGTTTTCGAATTTTTGTGACGGTTGTGTGGTGTTTACCGGAAAAAAAAAAGAGTGTGGGATGGTGCGTCGGTGGTGGTGGTGCGCCAGTGAGTGAGAGGCGATTGTTTTAGGTGGAGGGTGGGGGAGGAGGTGGTTCCCGTGAATGAGAGAGAGAGTTACTGTGAGAGAAAGTGAGAGTTGACTCTCTGTGTGTGTGTGAGAGAGAGAGAGAGAGCGAAAGAGATGACTGTGAGGGAGAGTGTGGTAGAACGGTGGTTGTGGTGGTAATTGTGACTCCAGGTTGGCTGCGGTTGTGGTTTTGCAATAAATGGAGGTGAATGTGGTGTTGGTAGGCGGTTGTTTCAAGTGGTGGCTGTTGTATACGGTGGTGGTAGGTTGTGGTTGTATATGGTGGTGGTAGCGGTGGTTTCAAGTGGTGTGTGGTAGGGCGGTGGTTTCAAGGGGTGAGAGTGTGTGTGCAGGTGTGTGTGTGTGTGTGCAGGATGAGAGAGAGAGAGAGAAAAGAAAGGTGTTTGTGTGTGTAAGTGTGTGTGTGCAAGAAGAGAGAGAGACAAAGGTGTTTGTGTGTCTAGGTGTGTGTGCAGATTTATTTTTTAATAAGATAAAATATGTAAAACTAATTAAAAGTACAAAAATAGTAAAAAGACCTTAATACCCTTCGTTTAACGGACCTAGTTAACAGAAAACATCAAAAATGACTATTGGTGCAATATTTGGGCAGTTAAAGGACTATTCTTGCAACTTTTTGAAAAAAAGGACTAAAGTCGCAACTTTAGGATAGTTAAAGGACCATCAGTGCAATTAACTCTAAATGTAATGTAACGAGGTGTAAGGTATCCGCGTATTGCGGCGGGAAACAAAATATTAAGATATACCAACTAAAAATACCTAATCTTTTAGAATGATTTTGAAAATTACATTTTTAATAAAATTGAATTATAATAAAATTTGTATTTAAATATAGATAACTTTAAAGAGACACAAATATATATATATATATATATATATATATATATATATATATATATATATATATATATATATATATATATATATATATATATATATATATATATATATATATATATATATAATGGATCAATAGAACCATTATTTAAACATAGAACCATAGAACCTATCTTGACCATTGAATCATCAAAATCAATGGTTGAGATTAAGGATGACATAATTGTAATTACCTCCCAACAAACTCACGTTTAAAACTTTAAATTGTCATAACTTTTTAAGTTTTGTGAATTTTTTTTAAAAAAATTATACCAATATTTTAGTTTTTTAATCCTCTTTCAATCAAGACCACTCTTGCCATATTTTTTATAATTTTTTATGAAAATGCAAATTTTGTTTTGCATTTTGGGTTGCATTTTCAGTTAGTTCTTGTTTGCATTTTCAGTATTGGTTTCAAAATTTGCATTTTTGGAAGCATATGCATAACTTGCATCTTCGATTTTTGCATTTTCGGTTTTTGCATTTTTGTATTTTCAAATGAAACCCAGGTAAAAATACAAATTTTGAAAAATTTGCATTTTCAAAAAAAAAATAAAGTTTCAGAAATATATCGAGCCTGATCTTGTTTGAAAGAGGACGAAGAACTGAATCTAACGATATATATTTTTTGTTAAAATTCTTAAAAACGAATTAATTATGATCATTTAAAGATTGAGGGGTTTTTTTTTAAAGTTTGATGGAAGGGAGGGGGATGTCACGTGTCATCACCTAAAGTGGTTCTTTAGGTTCTATGTTTAAGTAAGGTTTTATATATATATATATATATATATATATATATATATATATATATATATATATATATATATATATATATATATATATATATATATATATATATATATATATATATATATATATATATATATATATATATATATATATATATATATATATTTGAAGAAGATCCATTGAGAACCATTTTTAGTGCGAGAACCGCGAGAATCAATCTGAGCCGTTCAATTCCCTCTCTTTCAATGTCATTGTCCACCCATGAATTCCTCACATACACCCTGTCACACTTGATCTCCCCACGCTCTCTATCCATGAATTTCACTTATCAAATCAACGGCTAAGATTAGTTCTTGCGGTTCTCACACTAAAATCGGTTCTCAATGAAACCATCCCCTATATATGGTGAAGTTTCTAATGCGAACGGCTGAAAAATACGAACGCTGCGAACGCATTTAAAATGGACGGTGGAACATTTTCTTTTTACGGCGGTAGGGTAAAATCCTTGGCGGTGGTTTAGCTACTTTTTATTAACACTCCATGGTGGAGTATTTCTTTAATTATCCTATATAATAGAGTTAATTGTCTGGTCCTTAAACTTGGCAAAAATCTTCATTTTTGTATTAATATTTTGTAGTGTATTTTATGGACGGTTTTACAGCCAAAATCTTCATTTGTCAGCTTTATTTTTGTATTAATATTTTGTATTTTTGTGGATTGATATAAAGTTTTCAGGGAAAAACGGGAAACGAGGCCATATCGGGGTAAGCTGTAGCTCCAATATAACGTTCTGCTGAACTTCCCAAAGGGAAATGGGGCTGATTCTCTTCGGATTCGCGGACGGGAACTGCCTGCCCTGCACCAAACCAGCCTCATTATCATTCCTAAACAAAAATAGTTAATTTTACATGTATTCAAAACAACCGATCATAAGAAACAAAATAAAAATAAAACACAAAAGACCATAAACAAAAATAGTTAATTTTACTTGTATTCAAAACAATCGATCATAACAAACAAAATATAAATAAAGCACAAGTCACAAAAGACCAACAAACTGATCAGATGTCTGCTCATTTATATTATTCTGTTTGATTTTTAAAATGAATACTTGTAATTATTTATTTTATGAAATTTTGTAATCAGTTCCCACCCATTTTAATACCTATCATGTTCACAACCAATTAATATAAAAAGGTCACAAAAAACATTTGAATACCACCGTGTTCACGAGAGGTTTAAAAGCCACCCGTCAACAAAAAAGCCACCGGTTCTTCTATATACCCACATACTCAGTCGATTGTACACATCTTTTATTGGTTCATTAACTAAATTCCCACGGAACATTCAATTGCTAATGGATAAAATTGCGGCAAACTATGAATTATATCTCAGATCCACATGTACGTAGTAATCAAAACAAATGTTAACAGGTTGTTGCATGTAATCGCCGGAGACAGAGGAACAGGGGCCGCTAACGGCCACCATAGGGGCGGATGTAATCGTCGGAGACAAATGCAGCCATCGCACTGCGCAGGCGTGCTAGCTGCTACGGCGGCGCAGTCGGGAACTGACCGGAGAATTCAAAAACAAACATCTCTTACATCTTAAAACCTCTTCTTATTCAGATTATGTTGGAATTTTATGTGTAAAACACAACTTGAATGTTATCAAGTTTTGTGTCCCACATAGGAGAGGAGAAAAAACTTTGGTGGGTTTATAAGGGATTTCCCTCCCTTAGTATTCAAACCAAATGGTGGGGGTCTAGTAGAGGTATCCCCACACACGTCGAGCCGTTAGCCGCTTGCCCGCGAGTTGCGCGTGTAGGCGCACTTCGATCGTCGCTATGAGTTAAGGAGCTTTTCTTTTTCAGTAAAGTGGGTCGGAGCCCGGGTATTCGTTTCGAGGTCTCGAGTATTTGATCCAAGCAGCAGATGGGTCGTGTTAGGACCCGGTCTGCGTCAGGTGCGAGAAATGGGGGGTCAGCCCACGTTTGTGGGAGTTGCCCCGAATTTTCGGACCTGATCAGCTCCAGGCTCGGCTTTAAAAAACCGAGTCCAGCTTCCCCATTCTGTACACTACGAAAAACTGCTTCTGCTCTCTCCTCTTCTCTGCATTTTTCTGCATACAGCTTTCTGCCATCGTTCTTCCAGATAAACACCATTACAGTGTTGTGTTTTGGTGTTCTTGAGACTGCATTAAATCCTGGGTTTATTACGTTTGGAGGTTGCAGCAATACAGCAACGTAATCACCTTTAATGACAGGAGATAATCCGTGCGGTTCTTCGGTGTTTGCTACTTTCAATCAACGAGAATCAGGTTGGTTTTACATTTATGTTTCGCATTTTAATAGTCCGATAACGGTACACTTTTCTTCTACCTTTCTTTCTGATTGATCGTGTAGGATCATCAGGGTTGGCAACAACTTGGTAATTAATAATAAAATCGGATTATTTTGCTTTGTAGAAGTGATAAGAACAAACAAGGTATAATCTTTATATACATTGTTTGTTCATATCATTTGTTCATATTATTTGGTTTATATAATTGGTTAAATCTCTCTTGTTAATCTGAAACCTATTTACAACAATCTTAAAGGTGATTAGCTTTTGATAGTTTTTTGTGAAACTATTTTGATTTCAGATTAACAATCACATTCAATGGACTCTGAATTGCCTTTAGCCAACCTTCGCTTCATGAATCAAGAGTTTGTGAAGCTTGACCGCTTTGATGGGCGGAACTACACCCGTTGGGTGGAGAAGGTCAAGTTCATGCTGATGGTCCTAAAGTTGTATTACATTCTGGACCCTAACCTACCTCCCATCCCTGCTAACCCCATTCCCAAGGAGGGGAGTGAGGCAGATCAGAAAGCAAAATCTGATTTGGAAAAGCAGTGGTTGAAGAGGAAGGAGAATGAGGATCTTTGCCTGGGGCACATTAAGAACTAACTCTTCGACCGCTTGTTCGATCTGTACGCGCAAGTTACAGATCCGAGGGACTTGTGGAAAGCGTTGGAGGCTAAGTATAAGGCACATGAAGAAGGTACCAATAAGTACCTTGTGTCGAAATATTTATATTTCTGTATGGTTGACAACAAACCAATCATGGAGCAGGTTCATGAGCTCCAGGTTTTAGTTAACAAATTGAGAGAACTTTCAGTTGTCCTCCCATAGCTCTTTCAGGTTGGGGCAATCATTGCAAAATTGCCGCCTTCTTGGAAAGATTTTTCCAAGTCAGGTTGGGGCAATCATTGCAAAATTGCCGCCTTCTTGGAAAGATTTTTCCAAGCGAATGATGCACAAGTCTGAAGATTATAGCTTGGATGACCTATTGAAGCACCTCCGCATTGAGGAGGAAACACACAATAGGGACAAGCGTAATAAGGTTGGTCCGAGTGTGCATCATGTTGCTGGGGGTTCTGGTTCTAAGAACAAGCAGCCATGGGTCCCGAATAAGGGGAAGAATCTTAGGCCTAACAAGCCTAGTTTCAAGAAACCGGGCAATCAGCAGAACAAGGCCAACTCCTCCAGCCAACCGAAGAAATTTTCTGGACCATGTCACGTCTGCGGAGAGACGGGGCACTATGCGCGAGACTGCAAGGATCGGAAGTCCAAACCTGCGGCTAATGCGGTTGAAGAAGGGGAACACTTTGTTGCTAATGTGGATTTTGGAGGGGTCTATATGATCTCTTCTTTGACCAGAGTGACTGCGTCTCGTGGTTGGTTTGTGGACACTGGGGCCACAATTCATGTTAGCGGACAGAGGACTGATTTCCACACCTACCGTCATGCGCCTCCGGGAACGGTAGTGGTATGTGCGGATGGTCATCGTGCTGAGGTGTTGGGGATTGGCGACGTGACATTGAGGTTCAAGAAAGGTCGTTTGGTCACCCTTAGTGATACACTTTATGTTCCCACTATCTCTAAGGGGCTTGTGTCTGCTCACAAGTTTGATCAGGGTGGTTTCAAGATGGTGCTTGAAAATGGCCGGATCGAGATCAGCAAGAGCGGGTTGTATGTTGGGAAGGCTGTGAATTTAGGGGTCATGTATCGTTTATGTTTAGCTAGTGATGATGGGGTGAATAATGTAACCGTTTCTAATGTAGCTAGTAATGATGTACCTTCCAGTGTTGGAAGCAATGATGTACCTTTCCCTTTTGCTAATGAAATTGATTATTCTGGTTATTTTGTTTGTTCTATTTCTTTATAGCATAAACGTTTAATACATACAAATGTTAAAAATATTGAAAAAATGCAAAGTAAAGGTATGTTAAAATTTGACAAAGAGAAGTTTGGTAAATGTGAAACTTGTGTTAAATCTAAATTTACAAAGAAACCATTTCCTTCTGTCTAAAGAAATACATCATTACTTGAGTTGATTCATTCTGATATATGTGAACTAAATGGAATACTTACACGAGGAGGTAGGAGGTATTTCATCACATTTTGCGATGACTCTAGCCGTTATTTATATGTTTATTTGCTGAGATCAAAAGATGAGTCTTTTGATGCATTTAAAATATATAAGGCAAAGGTTGAGAATCAACTAGAGAAACGGATTAAAATTCTTCGTTCTGATAGAGGTGGAGAATACTTCACGAGAGAGTTTGATGCATTCTGCGAACAGAATGGCATTAAACATGAACGAACTTCACCCTTCACTCTCCAACAGAATGGTTTGGCTGAGAGAAAGAATAGAACCCTAGTTGAGATGGTTAACTGTATGTTGAACCAATCGGGTTTTTGATATCGCTCATTTTATACATATTTCTAGTGCAATATTAAATCATTTTAGCCTACGTTTACGAGAGAAAATAGATCAAAAGGCACTCTTTACCTTTATATTTAATATTTCAGGCTAAATATATGAATGGAAGTTTATTTGGTGATTAAACGGAGAAAAAACGAGAAAAAGTCAAATATGGTCAAACGATAAAGATCGCGACACGACGCGACAGAGAGGTCGCGACGCGACGCGTGGCGAACAGACTTTTATCGGCTAATTACAAAAGATCGCGACGCGGCGCCATCTTCTCGTCGCGACGCGACGCAGTCTGGTAGTGCACATGCTGAATTTTTTTCCAGTAATCCGGATTTTTGGCACCTTGCATCTTTTTCTCCATAATTGTACACCATTATTAATCACATTTTGGGCGGGAAAGTGACCATTATGGAAGAGCCATTTGTTTAATTAAAAGCATGACTTTAAGAGATCTATATATATTAGGCATTTGTATTAGATTTAGTAAGTAGTATTATTTCATTATTAGTTAGTAGATTAGTTAGTAGAGAGAGGTTGAAGCTTGGAGGATTTGATCAAGCTTGGAGAAAAGATCAAAGTCACAATTGTACCCGACATCTTTCCGGTATTCATGTTAAATACGTTTTTTATGTTTTACTACGATTACGGTATGTGTAACTAAACTCTTATTTTTCTCCCTTTAGGAGATGTATCCTTGTAATTTGGTTTGATTATATTTATTTGGATATTCAACGTGTTATATATTTATCATGTCTTGTTTGATCAAAGACCCACATGTGTTGAAATCTCTATATTTGTTGTTCATTGCTAAGTATTGTACGTGTTTGATGACCAATCTATCTTTGCATGCTCGAATCATTATTATCTATAATTTGTATAGAATATTGACTAGTGATAGACCTTATCCTAGGGTTGAACAACTTTGTATTAGATTTTGACGTGTGTGATATATTGCATGTGATGATCTTTCCATGTGATTTATGGTTGTTATAGTTTATTTCTACCATATACGATTAAGTCTTGCATGATTTGAATTAATACGATTAATTGTGTTAATTATTGATTCTTGAACAACGAGTTAGTAATTTTACATGATTGATAAGTTAGATATTCCGACCCCGAGATCTAGCCTTCTTTAGAAATCGGTATTTGACGCTTGATATCCATTGCACTTTTATATATATAATCTACCATATTTATAGGAGAAATCAACTTTAGGGAGGTTAGTTTTTATTGCCAAGATTCCTTGCCAAGAGTTCCTTGCCTTTGTTTGTTACTTGTCACCTTTGGTTCCATATTTGATTCCCCCCTTTTATTTGCTTAATTGTATTTATCGTATTTTTGCGGTTTAGTTTTATTAACAAGTCTCACCATTCCCCTTGAGTTCGACACTCGGATTTACCAATACTATACTATAATTCGACTGGGTACACTGCCTACGTTGTGTTGTAGTTTATTTATATAGGTGAATTTAATCTATAAATTTAAGACTAGTTTGCATCGCAACAAGTTTTCGGTGACATTGCCAGAAACATAGTTAAGAACACACAACAAGTTTTTGGCGCCGCTGCCGGGGAATGACTGTATTTTTATAAAACTTAGACTGTTTTTATTTTATTTATTTGTCTCGTTTTTTTATATATTTATATATTTATATTTATATATTTATTTGTATATATTTTTTATGATTGTTATTGTTGAGATAAGTTTGGGGAAGTGGTGTCTAGAATAGTCGACTCGGATTGGGGTTGTTGGATTTTCCGAAAGGTTTAATACACCGAAAGGATCCTGCCTCCCGAGTGACCTGCCTCGCCATTTTCTCTAACGAGTCAATACAGTGATAATCATATATTGTATTGTATTGTATTGTATTGTATTGTATTGTATTTTATTTTCTTTTCTTTTTCTTTTTCTTTTTCTTTTTCCTATTTCCGAAAATTCAAAAAGATTTTTTTTTATTTTTTTTTTGTAGTTTGTATTTTCCTTTTCCTTTTGTTTTTTTATATTCCGAAAATGTTCTAAAAAAAGAGTGTTGTATTTATTTATTTTTATTTGTTTTTCTATTCCGAAAATGTTCTAAAAAAAAGAGTGTTGTATTTATTTTTATTTTTTTCCTATATTCCGAAAATGTTCTAAAAAAAAGAGTGTTGTATTTATTTATTTTTATTTCTTTTCCTATATTCCGAAAATGTTCTAAAAAAAAGAGTGTTGTATTTATTTTTTTATTTCTTTTCCTATATTCCGAAAATCCAAAAAAATTACTTATTTTTGTGTGTTTTATTTATTTTGTTTTTATTTGATTGTGTTTGTTATTTCTTTTTAGTTGTTTGTTATTTCGTATTTTCTTTAATGTCTCTTTTGCAGATATGAACCCTTGGGATTATACGATCTCTTGGGATTCCTTCCTTAAAGATTTGTTGGAAGAATTTTATGACGATGGCATAGAGCGTGATGATTACGACTTCATCAGCAATGATGATGAAAATGACAGCCCATTCGGTTCTCATATTGAAACAAAACTTAAATCTATATCATACTATTTATCTCACTCAGATTTTTATGACACTGTGTATTTAAATCCCTATGTGGATGAGGGAGGACTCAAGTGAAGATGAACATTCTGATCTTGAACCAAAAGCAATTTGGGGACCCACACTTCTTGAAAGAGATGACGTGGAAAATTGTTCACATGAAATATTGGCCTATCTCAAATTTCTACTCTTTGATGAGGAGAATACAAAACCAGAAATAGAGGAAGAAAAGAGCTTAGAAATAGTTGAGAGCCGGTTGCATTATATGTTTAAAGAACAATCAAGTTCACAATCTTGGGAAGGATTCAATTTAGAAAATGCAGAAAAGATATTTTTCGATTTCAATAAATCGTGTTGGGACGCGATGCGTGTGACAATCTTCATAATAGGTAATTTTTATATATATTCAAGTTTATATAAATATTACCACCCGCATTTAATTGCAAGTGTGGGGTCGTTGGATCAAATTCGTAATAAATAAATCCGGAGTCAAGCTAGAGACTCGGACAAAAACAAGCACTTCTCGGGAGGTAACCCGTGTTATAACTTTGTGGGTATATTAACTACAAACCCTCACGAGACTACAACTCGTCCTTTTCGGGCTACCAAGAGGTTTAAAGGCTTATTGCATACGCTAAATGCAATCGTGTTTCCTACGAAAATGTGAATGGTTTGTTTATTTTCTTTGTTTTTGTTTTTATTTCTTTTATTTTTGTAGCGTGTTTGTGTGTTTGTTTGGTGTGTTTTGTTATCTCTTACAATCTGCTCAAGTGTTTCAGAATGATCTATACGGAGTACGCACTTATGATAATATTAAGTTCATCGGAAATTTTTATACTCCATTACCTTTTGAGGAACGACAAGACCCAAGGGAAGTACTATTTTCCCTTATTCTTTCATACCTTTTTGATATGATGAGCAATGAGGACATTGCATGATTTAAGTGTGGGGTATGAGAAAAATATCACTTGAAAAATTTTTATTTTCGGGTTAATCACGATTTTTATTGGGCATTGATTTTAATTAAGAACATCTTTCTAGCAATAGTCAAATGTTAGTTAAAAATGCCATGTTGTGAGATGTGTGAGCTAGTTATGAGATTTTACTTAGATTTTTTGTATAGTATTTGTGGCTTTACTATTTTTCTTCGAAAATTTTCAATTCTTTAGTAATTTTTCTTCTTTGTGAATTATTCAAGATTTATAGGTTGAGCCCTTTTTGAGTCTAAAAACAGCAAGTTGATACATTTGATATCATTAAAAAAAATAAAAGCTGTAACTTGACAAAAATAGGTTGAGTAAGATTTTCTGATTTTACTTGTCATATGCTATGCTTAAAAGAGAAAATATGAGCCAAACATGCACAAATTGAAAAGTTTGTAGAACATAAGTCGTTATGTGGCTTTTGGGACTCGAATTAGTAGACTCTTTGGGATGTTTTACACCTAATCACCTAAAGCCATCTGGTTTGGGATCGGTTGAGTTGAGGGTTCGTTACATGGGTTCCATAGAAAGTCACGGACTTATATAAAAGAAAGAAAAAAATGAGCAAAAAGGCAAAAGCATATATATAGTAAAATTTGAAAATCAACAATAAGCTTTGAAGTTGAGGGATTCCTCAATGAGTAAATCAACCATGTTTTGAATGTTTGAATAATTCATGAATTAAGATTGGTTACTTTTGGAAAGAAGAGATTCTTGGAGAAGTTGAGAAGTTGCGGAGGACTTTAACACAAATATGTATAATTATCTAAGTACAATTGAATTCTTGTTCCAAATCAATCAAAGTGGCGTTGGTAAGTAATACGTGATTCTTATAGGTGATGTTTTCTATTAACTTTGATGCGCTGAGATAGATTGTGATTTGCTTGAGGACAAGCAAAGATTCAAGTGTGGGGTATTTGATATCGCTCATTTTATACATATTTCTAGTGTGATATTAAATCATTTTAGCCTACGTTTACGAGAGAAAATAGATCAAAAGGTACTCTTTACCTTTATATTTAATATTTCAGGCTAAATATATGAATGGAAGTTTATTTGGTGATTAAACGGAGAAAAAACGAGAAAAAGTCAAATATGGTCAAACGATAAAGATCGCGACACGACGCGACAGAGAGGTCGCGACGCGACGCGTGGCGAACAGACTTTTATCGGCTAATTACAAAAGATCGCGACGCGACGCCATCTTCTCGTCGCGACGCGACGCAGTCTGGCAGTGCACATGCTGAATTATTTTCCACTAATCCGGATTTTTGGCACCTTGCATCTTTTTCTCCATAATTGTACACCATTATTAATCACATTTTGGGAGGGAAAGTCACCATTATGGAAGAGCCATTTGTTTATTTAAAAGCATGACTTTAAGAGATCTATATATATTAGGCATTTGTATTAGATTTAGTAAGTAGTATTATTTCATTATTAGTTAGTAGATTAGTTAGTAGAGAGAGGTTGAAGCTTGGAGGATTTGAACAAGCTTGGAGAAAAGATCAAAGTCACACTTGTACCCAACATCTTTCCGGTATTCATGTTAAATACGTTTTTCATGTTTTACTACGATTACGGTATGTGTAACTAAACTCTTATTTTCCTCCCTTTAGGAGATGTATCCTTGTAATTTGGTTTGATTATATTAATTTGGATATTCAACGTGTTATATATTTATCATGTCTTGTTTGATCAAAGACCCACATGTGTTGAAATCTCTATATTTGTTGTTCATTGCTAAGTATTGCACGTGTTTGATGACCAATCTATCTTTGCATGCTCGAATCATTATTATCTATAATTTGTATAGAATATTGACTAGTGATAGACCTTATCCTAGGGTTGAACAACTTTGTATTAGATTTTGACGTGTGTGATATATTGCATGTGATGATCTTTCCATGTGATTTATGGTTGTTATAGTTTATTTCTACCATATACGATTAAGTCTTGCATGATTCGAATTAATACGATTAATTGTGTTAATTATTGATTCTTTAACATCGAGTTGGTAATTTTACATGATTGATAAGTTAGATATTCCGACCACGAGATCTAGCCTACTTTAGAAATCGGTATTTGACGCTTGATATCCATTGCACTTTTATATATATATAATCTACCATATTTATAGGAGAAATCAACTTTAGGGAGGTTAGTTTTTATTGCCAAGATTTCTTGCCAAGAGTTCCTTGCCTTTGTTTGTTACTTGTCACCTTTGGTTCCATATTTGATTCCCCCCTTTTATTTGCTTTATTGTATTTATCGTATTTTTGCGGTTTAGTTTTATTAAAAAGTCTCACCATTCCCCTTGAGTTCGACACTCGGATTTACCAATACTATACTATAATTCGACTGGGTACACTGCCTACGTTATGTTGTAGTTTATTTATATAGGTGAATTTAATCTATAAATTTAAGACTAGTTTGCATCGCAACAAGTTTTCGGTGACATTGCCGGAAACATAGTTAAGAACGCACAACAGTTTGCCAACCAATCTTTGGGGTGAGGCTCTACTAACTGCATGCCATGTGCACAATAGGATTACTAGTCGTGTGATTCCTACGAGTCCATATGAGTTGTGGAAAGGGAGAAAACCAAACATCGACTATATGAGAGTCTGGGGGTGTTTGGCTTACTACCGCACACCTGATCCTAAAAGATCCAAACTGGGATACCGAGCTATTAAGAGCATATTTGTTGGTTATGCGATGAATAGCAAAGCCTACAGACTTTTGGATAAAGAATCAGGTGTTATCGTAGAATCCAGAGATGTGGAATTCTTCGAAGATATGTTTTCAAATGATGTTGAAAAGTCAAACCCCACTGTAACTCCTAGTATTTCTCGAGATGTTCCCGAGCCTTCTCGAGTTATAGAAGAGCCAATGAGAAGTACTAGAGTTAGAAAAGAAAGAAATCTTGGAGATGATTTCTTGTCTTATTTGGTTGAAGGGACACAAAAGAAAGTGACGAGATAGGTCATTTTCGCCATTAAATTGGATGATGACCCTAAGAGCTTTACTGAGGCTATGTCATCTAGAGATGCTCCTTTGTGGAAGGAAGCTGTGAATGATGAGATGGACTCAATCTTGGGTAATGGAACTTGGGAGTTAACTGATCTTCCCAAGGGAAAGAAACCTATTGGATCTAAGTGGATATTTAAGAAGAAATACCACCCAAATGGATCCATATCTGCCTATAAAGCAAGATTAGTTGCTAAGGGGTATAGGTAGAGAGAAGGCATTGATTATTTTGACACCTATGCTCCAGTTGCTAGGATTAGTTCTATTAGAACTCTCATTGCAATATCCGCTTTGAAAGGACTGTACATTCATCAAATGGATGTGAAGACAGCTTTTCTTAACGGATACTTAAATGAGGAGATTTATTTGGAGCAACCCGAAGGGTTTGTGATACCCGGACAGGAAAACAAAGTGTGTAGACTTATTAAATCCTTGTACGGGCTTAAGCAAGCGCCTAAACAGTGGCATGAGAGGTTTGATACTACTGTCACTGCCTTCGGTTTTCGGCACAACGGTGCTGATAGGTGTATTTATACTAAATGCACTTCTGATTACGCGGTAATCACTTGCCTATATGTTGACGATATGTTGATCGTTAGCAATCACCTAGAAGGTATTTCTGAGACGAAGAAATATCTCTCCTAGAACTTTAAGATGAAAGATCTTGGAGAAGTAGATACCATTCTTGGTATTAAGGTGAAACGAGTAGGCAACCAGATTTCTCTAAGTCAGTCTCACTACATAGAGAAAATTCTGGCAAAGTTTCAGCATTTGAATATAAAGGAATTTAATACTCCTTTCGATTCATGTGTGAAACTTGATGTGAACTCTGGTCGAGCAGTGGCTCAACTAGAGTATGCGAGTGCAATTGGTAGCATGATGTATGCTACACATTGCTTTCGCTGTAAGCAAACTGAGTCAGTATACTATTAACCCTGGTGTAGAGCACTGGAAAGCAGTAAGCAGAGTATTGGGGTACCTGAAAAGGACCATTACTCTTGAATTGACATACGCGTCATCTCCCGGTATACTAGAAGTGTATTCTGATGCTAGCTGGATTGATAAAACCAGTGATTCAAAATCCACAAGTAGTTGGATTTTTACATTAGCTGGAGGAGCTATTTCTTGGGTGAGCAAGAAATAGACGTGTATAGCTCACTCGACTATGGAATCCGAGTTGATTGCTCTAGCTGCGGCGGGCAAAGAGGCAGAGTGGATTAGAGATTTACTCCTGTACATCCGTCTGTGGGATGTTCTTATGCCTTCTATTCCCATGTATTGTGACAGTGAGGCCACACTGTCTAGAGTATACAATGCAGTGTATAATGGGAAGTCGAGACATGTTGGTCTTCGACACGATTTTATGAGACAACTTATTGAGAACGGTACCATCAAAGTTGTCTTTGTCAAGTCGAGTAAGAACTTGGCAGATCCACTTACCAAACCTCTGAATAGAGATTTGGTTGGAACTACCACCAGAGACATGGGTCTAAAACCACAGTAAAATCGGTTAGTGATGGAAACCCAACTTGAATTTAGTGCTCCTATCTCTCAAGTTTAAAGGGTAACAAACAAGTCACTTAATCGATTGAAGGCACTATCAAATTGTGATAGATCGATGTGTGGTAATGATAGTGCGTCGTTGCCGAGAATTAGGTTGAGATTATTCTCTTAACAAAGTTTTGGAGGCATCTAAGCAACGAAGATGATGTAAACTTTGTCTATATGACCTAGAGGTGGTGCCGCCATGAATGAAGATTAGAGGTTTATCTTCTAGAGGGTCATGAATAGGATTTATAGCGCATGGCCATATACGCGCTCAGTGAAAACTAGAAGATATTATATGATATGTGTAGGTGAGTCGGAGAGGTCACTAGGTTCTTGGTTTAAATCCATAGAATACCATTGAATCGATTTCTCTTTGTTCACTTGCATCAAACAAGGTTTAATCTTCGTGACACCTATGTGATATCGCACATATGAATGACAAAAAAACTTTCCAACATGGTGGGGGATTATTGAAATTTTATGTGTAAAACACAACTTGAATGTTGTCAAGTTTTGTGTCCCACATAGGAGGGGAGAACAAACTTTGGTGGGTTTATAAGGGATTTCCCTCCCTTAGTATTCAAACCAAATGGTGGGGGTCTAGTAGAGGTATCCCCACACGCGCGCCGAGCTGTGAGCCGCCTGCCCGCGAGTGGCGCGTGTAGGCGCACTTTGCACTTCGCACGCACGCATCGTCGTTAGGAGCTAAGGAGCTTTTCTTTTTCAGTAAAGTGGGTCGGAGCTCGGGTATTTGATCCAAGCAGCAGATGGGTCGGGTTAGGACCCGGTCTGCGTCAGGTGCGCGAAAGGGGGGGTCAGCCCACGTTTAGGGGAGTTGCCCCGGATTTTCGGAGCTGATCAGCTCCAGGCTCAGCTTTAAAAAACCGAGTCTAGCCTCCCCATTCTGTACACTACGAAAAACTGCTTCTGCTCTCTCCCCTTCTCTGCGTTTTTCTGCATACAACTTTCTACCATCGTTTTTCCAGATAAACACCATTACAGTGCTGTGTTTTGGTGTTCTTGAGGTTGCATTAAATCCTGGGTTTATTATGTTTGGAGGCAGCAGCAATACAGCAACGTAATCACCTTTAAGGACAGGAGATAATCCGTGCGATTCTTCGGTGTTTGCTACTTTCGATCAACGAGAATCAGGTTGGTTTTACATTTGTGTTTCGCATTTTAATAGTCCGATAACGGGACACTCTCCTTCTACCTTTCTTTCTGATTGATCGTGTAGGTTCATCAGGGTTGGCAACAACTTGGTAATTATTAATAAAATCGGATTATTTTGCTTTGTACAAGTGATAAGAACAAACAAGGATTAATCTTTATATACATCGTTTGTTCAATCATTTGATCATATTATTTGGTTTATATAATTGGTTAAATATTTGGAAATCAGGAAGAAGATACAAGGCACTCCTGAGAACAAAAAAATACTCAAGACTAACGATCGATCGACTTCACACACATGATTTATTATCGGTTAAGTTTATAAATCCTTATAACTAATTTACAAGAGATGCGTACACATAAACATCTAATTAAAGAAACCTTAAAATCTATATGTAAAACTTGAAAGTTTGAAACTAATTAACAGGCCGGCCGGCCTTCAATTCATGGATGTCCAGCCAAAGACGGAGGAGTTTTTGCAGGGTAGTGGGTGTCCGTCGACGGTTTCTCGGTTCTTATTTGAATAATTCAAGTAACCAACTCCAGCAGCCGTGACGATACCAGCAACAACTATCGTGGCGGGGCTTATCCGCATATTATTATTACGCCACCCCGTCCACTTCCCTTTCAAATCCTCATCAGCTTGTTGTCCGGTCACCATCGATCTCTTTGGTTAATTAAATCTTAACTTGCTGCTTTCAAACAAAATAATCTTTAAGTTGTTCTTGTTTCTGTTCCTATTTTTATCAAAATCCAACAGCAGCTAGCTTGCTTTCGTGTAAGAAAATGGCAAGGAGGTTTGTACACGTGGCAGTGTCTGCTTGAGGATTGGGATGACAAGTGTTAGGTCATGCGTAGCGGTATTTGGGTTGGTGTCGGGTTGGCTTTGGGCTCGGGGAATATCATTCTGTCCCTTTTGGATTGGTTTTGGGTTGGTGTATTTCGGGTCCTCCAAACCGAGAATATGATTGCAGTTTTTTTTTTGGTTTGAGATCGTAAAGCGAGAAAAAAATATTCGGTTGTTTGGGTTGATTGTGTTGGGGATGTTTCGGTTTTGTGTTGAGTTTGGGTTCGGAAGAAAAAAGTAAAAAAAACTGATGTGACAGCTGAGATGTCATTTGGGTTGAGGTTTGGAATACTCTTGGTCTTGTGCTTGCATGCAAGACTATTGATTTAGAAAATTTTGAACTTTTACTTAGAATGGTTATTTGGTATGATATTTTAGTTGCTATTAATATGGTGAGTAAAATGTTACAATCTTCAACTATATGCATTGATGCTATATTGATCAAATAGATAGTTTAATAAATATTTCGAGAAATATAAAAATGAAGGTTTTATTTCAAGTATGATTGTTGCTAAAATAATTGCATATGATATGGATGTAGAACCTATATTTTCTAAAAAGCGACGTGTTATTAGAAAAAAACAATATGACAAAACTACTAGTGAAGATCAAACACATTCAATTGAAGAATCCTTTAGAGTTAAGTATTTCTTGGTTGTAGTAGATTATGATATTTTTTTTCTCAACTAAAAGTGTTGCAAATGACTTTACCAACTATAAAGATGTCAATGGTAAAAATATTAGAGTTTGTTAAGTATCCAAATGTTTTAATTGCATACAGAATATTGTTAACTGTACTCGTAACTATAGATCAACTAAGATAAGTTTTTCAAAACTTAAATTACTAAAAAATTATTTGAGGTCATCAATGTCTCAAGAAAAACTTAATGGTTGGCCATTTTATGTATTGAGAAAGATATGTTTAAAAATATTGATCTTAACGATTTTATTAATGATTTTGCATCAAGAAAAGCTCAACAAAGCATATTTTTATGACTTTTTTTGGTGCAAGTAAAATGAAAGCTAAAATCATCGGAAGTTATTGTATCATCTATTGTTACAGTTAGTTAGCTACGTACAATTGTAAGTTTCTTATTTTTGAGCGTTTTTTTTATAGTTTAGTGTGTTCTTATTTTATTTTTTTTAACAATTTAGGGGCCCCTTTTCTAGTTTTGCTCTGACCCCAAAAAAATATGAAACGGCCCTGACACCGCTACGTCCCTTTTTGGGTTAGCCATTAGGTTGAAGGTTTCGGTTGGCCAAACCAAAATGTAACCTCTCTCCATCCTACCCCACCCCACCTTCTTTCTATCTCTCTCGTATCTCTTCCCTTCCCTTCCCCCTTTTTCTCTCTTTTAAATTTTTATATTGTAAAACATAATATAAGTGTGGTAAAATTGAGTTAAGATATACTACCTTTTGAGTCGAGAAAGTGAAAAAAAGGAGAAGGTCATGTAACAGTGATGTGGCATTTAAGTCAGCGAGAAGAGAATGATGGGTGCTACTTAGACTATGTGCATCGGATACCATGGGTATCCAAGGGTTTGGCCAACCCTACCCGCACACCATAATTTCTCACAAGGGTTCAAGAGGGTAAGAGAGAGTGGGTTCTCCTACCCGTGAGGGTACCTGCCTGCACAAACACACACATTTTTTTTTCTTTTTCTCCTTTTTCTTTTATCTCTCTATCTTTCTCTTCTTCTCTCTCTCATTCATAATATATATATATATATATATATATATATATATATATATATATATATATATATATATATATATATATATATAATGGATCAAAATATAACTATTATTTAAACATAGAATCATAGAACCAATCTGGACCATTGAATCATCAAAATTAATGGTTGAGATTAAGGATGGCATAATTGTAATTACCTCCCAACAAACCCATGTTTTTAATTAAAAAATACCCCCCAAAACTTTAAATTGTTATAACTTTTTAAGTTTTGTGAATTTTTTTTAAAAAATTATACAATATTTTAGTTTTTTAATCCTCTTTCAATCAATACTACTCTTGCCATATTTTTCAAAAAAATTTATGAAATTGCAAATTTTGTTTTGCATTTTGGGTTGCATTTTCAGTTAGTTCTTGTTTGCATTTTCAGTATTGGTTTCAAAATTTGTATTTTTGGAAGCATATGAATAACTTGCATCTTCGATTTTTGCATTTTCGGTTTTTGCATTTTTGCATTTTCAAATGAAACTCAGGTAAAAATGCAAATTTTGAAAAATTTGCATTTTCAAAAAAAAAATAAAGTTTCAGAAATATATCAAGTCTGGTCTTGTTTGAAAGAGGACGAAGAACTGAATCTAACGATATACTTTTTTTGTTAAAATTCTTAAAAACGAATGAATTATGATCATTTAAAGATTGAGGGGTTTTTTTTTTAAAGTTTGTTGGAAGGGAGGGGGATTCCACGTGTTATCACCTAAAGTGGTTCTTTAGATTCTATGTTTAAGTAAGGTTCTATGTGTAACCTTACCTTATATATATATATATATATATATATATATGGTAAGGTTACACATAGAACCACCCTTATACATAGATGAAGATGGCCGAATTTTCAGATCTAAGGTGGTAGATGGCCACTTATGGACCAACAGGAGAAACAAAGAGTGGTCATCGGGTAGATAAAACGATGCATGTGTGACCAAATGTGAGCGACGACGGTGAGAAAGGACGAAGGTAATGAGGGTTCGGTGCCGGAGGACACTTCTCATGGTGTCGGGTGTGATGCCGGAGGTCGAGATGGGTACGGCAAAGGAGATGTCGGTGGTTGGGTCTGATGACGGAGGTAGTGGTGGTTGCTGATGATTAGGGTTTTGTGGTGGTGACGGACGCGTCTTTGATGGTTGGGTTAGCGGAGACGGCGGTGGTAGTGGTGGCTGGTGATGATTAGGGTTTTCTGGTGGGGGATTACAGATCATGCGTTTTATTTGCAGATGTTTGGGTGAGCAGATCAGAAATAGAGATATTCGGCAAAGGAGATGGCGGTGGTTGGGTGTGCGATGGCAGTGGTTGGGTCATGGGTGTGCACGCGGCGTTGATGGCAATGGTCGGCAAAAGAGATGGCGGTGGTCGGCAAAATAGATGGCGGTGGAAACTGAGCAGGAACGGTGGAAACTGCGTAACACCAGACGCCGGAGGTGGTGATGGGTGAGACATTGGATGTGGTGATGGATGCGTCTCTGAAGGACGGAGGTAGTGATGCGTACATGCCGGAGGACGGATGGGAATGGTATTCTAACTATCAAAAATATTAACGGAATATATATCTTATATCTCATTATATTTAGTTGTTATATTATCCCCTTTATATTGGAGATTATGTATTGAATTATAGTGATCCATTCCATACTTATAGGGATTAATATTGTATATATATATATATATATATATATATATATATATATATATATATATTGTAATCTTATTCCTTGAGAAGTCAAGAGAGAGATTGATACATCAACAAAAAAGAAGGTGCCGGCGGGGTGGGTATGTGCCAGGATGGTGGTGGTTGTAAAGTGGTGGTCGGCGTATGGGAGACGTGAACGGCCAAAGGGTGAGGAAAAGTGAGATTTGTGTGGGCAAGAAACTTGGAGTTGGTGTATTAATTGTCAAGATACTAATGAAATACCATAAACCATGTATAGTAATGGTTTTACAAAACCATGCGCCGCCTATTCCTATCTTCCATAAAAAGGCTGCAAGCCTGCAACACTATAATTTTTCTTATTATTTAATTAATAATTGATATTTATTAACTTTCTTATAATATGAAAATAATATAATACAAAAATACAAATACAAAATAGTTAAAAAAAAACCTACATGTTTTACACCGATTAACGTTAACTTTATATTAATAATAATTTTCAATTAAACTTTTTAAAAATATAAAGTCATACCATAAATCTTATAATTAATAAATAATATTTATTAAGATTTTTCTATGCAAAAATAAAATGAAATAAAATTTAACAAGATATATACGAGAATAAGGTATGGTATGATATGATAATAATATAATTGTTCAATAAATACACATAAAAACGAATAATATTGATTTAGTATGTTATTAAAATTACTAAACTATAAATTATATAGAATACTGTAAAAACATTATTAAAACTAGGACATGTTATAGTTGCATCTTTCATTAACGTAATTCGTAGTAGTTAACGTATATTTACTTCAAATTGATGTATAAGTAATAAATTTGTTTATCTTTTATCTACTATTATACATGACAGACATGACGCATCGGTCTCAATTAGCCAAGTAGATATGCTACTCGGAATAAGAATCGATCGTCGAATTGTAATTTTTTAAATTGAATTTGTGAAAAATATCTTATATATATTTGTTTGTTTATTTATAGCATGAGCCTTTATTCATATACTTTTTAAAAAAAAAACTATTTATAAAAATGAATTAACATAAAACGTACTATTGTCTATTAGACATTTTAATTGACATTTAAAATTATCAAAGCTATCTTAATTTAATATTAACCAGAAAAAATTATATTTACATGCAATTGAAATTAGTAGAAAAAAAGAATTTTTTTAATATCACCCATAAGTAATTTTCAAACTTACGTAAATTAATTTAATATTATCTATAACTTTTTATTAAATGACATTATTTAAACTTTAATTTCCTTATAATCTCTAACTATCTAATATTTATAATTCTAAAGAAATTTAAGAAAAAAAATAGTTGAAATAAAATATTTTAAAAGTAGAAAGATGACATCATAACACTATTCTTTTAATAAAGATTAAAGATTTCTTGGTTCAACTTTTCTTTTCTTTTTCTTAATTTTAATTTTCTATTTATTTTTTTATTCTCTATTAATAGATAAGACATTTTTAAAAAGACAAATTATGTTAATCATTACTATAATATAATATTATTAGATTAGATGCTAATGTGATATACGAGTTGGTTTAAAATATAATAAATATTAACATCAATAAAAAATATTAATCGATATAAATCGCAAATGAAACAAGAATTTTCAAAAAATGATGGTGACGAATTCGTCAACCTCAAGACCAACAGTGCATGGACATGTGGTTGAGGGTAAACGTAACAGCAGAAACACGATATCAGAATCCGTTTCTCGCACAGTTACACAAGTTATAGAACATACACGTGGAAATCGTTTAAATATGTTAGATGAACAAAATATGTATATAAATTTTATGTGACGAATATCTTTGTATCTATTTTCCGGTTGTTTTCCTTCAATTTATAGCTATGTATTATAAAACAAGCTTTATTAAATACTTTTTCAAGAGATTATATAATGAAAAACAAAATTACTTATAAAAGTGTTTAAAATTAACCCGGACACCGTACGGGTATTAAACTAGTTATTTTATAATGCTGTCACATTTGCGCCACATCAGCTTTTATCTCTCATACCCCTTCCCTACCCTCAAGTGGAGTATCACACCCCATCTACCCCAACCTTTTCCACTCTTTTCTAATTATTTTTTAAATAAATTTTATAATATAACAAAATAAAATATTCTTATATTGATTAAAAATTAAAACAATACAAATAATAAGAAAAAAAATTTCTAACATTACTAAACATTAAAAATGAAAAATAACATAACATTTAGTATTAAATATTAAATAATAAAACATATAAAAACCTAGTTATCCTCGTTGTTGTCGTTTCGTTTACGCCAAAGATGTTCGACCAAATCCGCCCGTAGGTTGGCGAATCCATATCAAAATAGAAAAAAATGTGTTTGTGGTGTAGGTGTAGTAGAAATAAGAAGAGAGTGGGTGAAATAAAGAGGAAATTAAAAAAGTTTGTGTGAAAAATGATGAAAGTTTGATATGGTATTTATAGAGTGAATTAGAAAAATTTTTAAAAAAATTAGTAAAAATTAGAACTAGCCTTTTGGCTAGGTTTTTGAAAAAAAAATTATTTTAAAACTTACCATTGGAAACAGTCAAAAAAGAAAAAAAAAAGCTAAATCGGTGTGGGTTCAAAGGTTTCGAGAAACCGTATGCTAATCCACAGGTTTGGAACCGCTAGGGGAGTAGCGGTGTGGCATGGAACCCCCAGCTAACCGCTGGGGGCGCTACGCATGGCATAAGTATGGATTGGATGTGAAGGTTTAAGGGATAAAGGGTTAGAGATGGGAATGATGTGGATGATGATGTGACAATGGATTTGGGAGGGTAAGTGAGGTTGGATGCACCAGGTAGAACTTGTCCTAGGGGTATCTGAGTTTTACAACATCCTCAAGGTCTTGGGTTCAAATCTTGGGGATGGTGATTTCCTTAAAAAAATTTGGTGCGGGTATTATTTCTCACAGTGGTGGTTTCCGTAGATAACGGAGGAGGGATTAATCCCTCATGATGAGTGGCTCGGGGTTCGCATACTGTCCGTATGGATGTAACTGCGGACCCGACCAACTAATTCGCTGTTAAAAAAAAGGTAAGGTTGGATTCACATAGTCTTATAAAACTGAAGAAATGGACCCCAACTCGAACCATTCAAACCTGTTTAAGTTGACACTGTAATTTACCATTCCCAGCCCGAACTCGTTCAACCCATTCGAAAACCTGTAAATCTGAAACTTAAACCTACTAAACAAAGTTCCTAAACAAGCAAAAAATCGAAGCTCCAAATCAAATGAATTGAGCATTTATGTTTATTTGTTTATATAAATATAAATAATAATGTTATTTTCGAACAATCCTAAATTCTTGAACAACAAATAGAATAAAACTATCATATTCGAACCTTACATAGACCCATAGGAACAGATTTTGTGAACCTTACTCAGATCGGTTAGCATACCTTTCCACATTCTTGTCAAGGTTCAACCCAACCATGGCTTCACCCAACCCACAGCTTACCTCTGCCAGCACCTTCGGGTCCGTGTAATGTGTGACCGCCTGAACGATTGCACGAGCCCTACGAGCCGGGTCACCGCTCTTGAACACACCTGAACCAACAAACACGCCGTCACATCCCAACTGCATCATCAGGGCTGCATCAGCCGGAGTAGCAACACCACCTGCTGCAAACTGCACCACCGGAAGCCGCCCCAATTGTTTGGTCTGCATCACCAAGTCATATGGTGCGGCGATTTTCTTGGCAAAAGTGAAGACCTCGTCATCATCCATGTTTGCAAGGACCCTGATATCCCCCATCACAGATCTAACATGTCGTACTGCCTCGATTATGTTGCCTAAGATGTTGCATAAAAAAAGGAATTTCAATTCACATACGAATTGCTATGGATTATTATTTATTACTCAATGAAAATAGCTTAAAAATCGAGAAAAACATACCAGTTCCTGCTTCCCCTTTGGTACGAATCATGGCTGCACCTTCACGAATCCGTCGCAAGGCCTCACCTAAATTCCGACAACCACAAACAAACGGAATCCTGAAATTATGCTTGTTAATATGATTCATATCATCAGCCAACGTCAAAACCTCGCTTTCATCTACATAATCGACGCCAATCGCCTCCAGAATCTGTGCCTCAACAAAATGCCCAATCCTAGCCTTCGCCATGACTGGAATCGTAACCGCCTGTTTAATTTCCTTAATGAGTTGCGGGTCGCTCATCCGCGCAACGCCGCCTTGCGCACGTATGTCAGCTGGAACACGTTCCAGCGCCATGACGGCACATGCGCCGGCTTCTTCGGCTATGCGGGCTTGTTCGGCGTTAACAACGTCCATGATGACGCCGCCACGGAGCATCTGAGCGAGGCCAACCTTGACGGAGTACGGTGACTTCTTGCTCTCGGTTAATGCGCCGTTACCGTACACCGCCACGACGCCGGTTCCGTCCATTTGATCGGATATTCTTAGGCCTGTGTTAAGTTCAGTGTTTTGTGTGTGTGTGTTTTTAGAGCGATAAGGAGAGAATGGTGAAGGAGGCGGTTTTGGATGTTATGCAAGGAGTGTGTTGTTCTGCTTTAACTATTAGGGTTTAAGCTTTAGGCCAAATTAGACCTTTATGTTCTAGAAAATGACAGAAATGATCCCTATAATTTTATATAATTCGGTTCAAGTCATCTAATGACAATGACTAATGTTATGTATGAGAATGGGAATGAGGATGAGATCCTATGTTTCAAGAGTTAATTTTTAAAAAAATTCGAAGTAAGAATAACAGTTTCTTATATTTATTTTGTTATACCGGAGATCCTCAATCTCAATATGTATTTCCTATTAATGATCCTTATTTACCTTACACATTAAGAGTAAAATCGTCATTTTACGAACTTCTTTGTTAAGATAACAATAAAAATTAAAACACCTTCCCTAAGCAAACACTAATCATCCCTTACTCACCGGAGAATTCGTTTATTTCACACACTTTGACACCTAATTTATCCACTTACTAAAGAAGTCTTTACTACAACCCTAGAATTTGCCGCTGCTAAGTATCGAAGGAAAGCCATAGCCACAACCATTACTTGTTTTTTGTTTTAATGATTCTTATTATGTTTTAGATAGATAGTTGTAAATGCAGTTTGCTAGCGGAATGATCGGAGAGGCTAGGGAACCTTTCTTCCCGTAACGTCCTTCCTTATGTAGCAGATATATAAAAGAGTACACAATAAATGAATCAAAACTCGGTTGATTTATCATATATCAAATTAGGGTTTTGATTTGGGTTTCCAAAAGGCTGAATTGGTTGTAATGAGATATGTGATTGTTTTTGTTGTGTGTGTGTTTTGATAGGTTGTTGTCAAAAATCAAAGTAGTGCAAGCTAGATTTGTATGTGTGGGTATATTCTTACTTTGTTTATAACCAATAACTCATGTGAACATAATGAAAATACAAATTTCTTTTGATAATAAAATTGAAGAGAATAATATCATATTAAGGTGAAATTAAAATTAAATAAAAAGTTATCTTATTACTACATTAATTGAATTCAGTTGTGTAGAAATGTAATAGGAAGGAAGGGTTGGTTTTAAAACTACAAGGAGGTGTTTAGTCTTATTACAAAAGATGAAGGCTAAGTTTATAGTTTAACCATGAAAAAGGGTGAAGAACGAGTGAACCAGCAAAAAAAAACGAAATTAAGCTACGTGGGCCGATACACATCCAGTCGCCCACAGGCAACGACGACCTGGCTCCTAAAACATCATTCAAATTTAAAAATATCCCAAAAATGAAAATGCTGATAAACCCGAGAAGAAAATTGATGTAACGATGATATGTTAGGAAGAATGAACGAGGCTTTTACTCTCTTAGATGGTTTTGACTATTTTTCCTAGTTCTTATATGTTAAAGATCTCAAGTCGAGACTATAACACATGGCCACATGCACAAATATCATGTGGCTCTGCATTTTGATAAACAAATGGGTATGAATCTTTATTTAGAAAGAACAAGCAAAAACATTGCAACATGAAATCAGACTCCATTACCAGTAATCTTTGCAAGAACAGACGCCGTTTTTGAAGCAATGAAAGCGGCTTCGATCCCTTACTACTATCTCCCTATCAACTATCTCCGATATCAGCTTCAAAGCAGCATGACAATCTTCACACACGCGAAGATTCTTCATGATTCTAATCGGTTTATCATTTGCTGTATTGATCAAACCAAACACAACTGCTAACTTTTCACTATGCCTGAATAAAAATTTAACCTTTTCACTCTCTTCTATGTCAAGAAGAACAACAGAAGTGTTGGGTACATACCCTTTTAACTTCATTTCTTGTAGTAACTTCTCCCATCTTTCTTGTATTTCTTCACTTTGGGGATGAGTTTCGTCTCCAGCTACAAACTCGTGGACTACTCCGTTTACTGATATTGAACTCCACCCGGGCGTTTTCTTTACCCCTTTATGTCTCATTAACTTTCTAACTCTTGCAGCATCTTCCCACCTCTTAGCTTCTGCATAAATGTTGGATAAAACAATGTAGTATCCATCATTAAGTGGATCTAATTCAAGAAGGTGTTTGATTGCTTCTTCTGCCTTTTCAATGTTCTTGTGGACCCTACAACCGCCGAGTAAGGCTCCCCATACCACCCCATTTGGCTCGATTGACATATTATTTATGAATTCACGGGCTTCTTTGAGTAAACCCGCCCTGCTCAGGAGATCAACCATACAACCATAGTGTTCGATTCGGGGAACTATGCCATAATCTTGAATCATGCTGGTGAAGAATTGGCGACCCTTGTCGACCAACCCCATGTGGCTACAGGCATGTAAGAGCCCGATAAAAGTAACCCCATTTGGCTTGATTTGTAATTGAATCATTTGGGAAAACAAATTTAAAGCTTCCTCTCCTTTTCCATTGATAGCTAACCCTTGGATCATAGCTGACCATGACACAATTGTTCGTTGCTCCATCTCCTCAAAAACACTACAAGCTGCTTCTAGACATCCACATTTGATGTACATATCTATCAAAGTGTTGCAAATTCGAATATTTCTTCTGAACCCGCTTCGGTTTGAAAATTCGTGAATCCTCCTTCCTAAATCGAGTGCACCGATATCTGCACAAGCTGCAAGAACAGCCACCACAGTTACCTCATTTGGACATAATTTCTCCTTCTCCATTAGAGTAAAAAGATCAATTGCTTCTTTTGGTTTTCCACCCTGAACAAAGCCCATGATCATAGATGTCCATGACCTCACATTCCTCTCTGGCATCCTAGAAAACAACCCATAAGCTTCATCCATGTTACCGTTTTTAACCAGCTGTGTAATCATTATATTCCATGTAACAACATCTCGGTCAGACATTTTATCGAACAGTAAGCAGGCATCATCAATTTCACCAGAAACTGCATAAAGATGAACCAGATTGTTCTGCAAAAACAAATGGGATCGGAAGCCAAGTTTTTCAATATACCCATGAATAACCCTCCCGTCTAAACCATTCGAAAGTTTTGTACAAGCTTTAATAACGAAAGAAAAAGTAAAATGGTCGAAACAAACATCGTATTCACATAATCGACAAAACAAACGAATCGCATCACTAGGCGAATCACTCTCGGAAAATTCTTTCAAACAAGAATTCCATATAACAGTCTCGTCATACCCAGATTGCTGAATGAGTTTTCTAGCATAGGGAAAGCTAGGAGTCAAGGCGCAAACAGACGCAACATGGGGAAGCGTAAGGATAGCGGCAGAGGTGTTAGTTTTGATGAGATGGGCATGAATTTGTTTGAGTTCAGATGGTGAATTGAAAGTATGCAGAAGATGATTTGCAGAGGTTTGTGGTGTGAGTTTTGGAGAATTCGTTTGGTGGATTTCAGGAATTGGTAATGAAGTTAAGGAAGGTGCATAACGAGACATTTGATCTTGTGTTTGATCCGATATTGATTCTCTCATGAGTCATGACTCCTTCATTCCTCCTATAAACACAAGTAATACTTGTCGACACGGTTATAAAAGAATTGAATGTTTGTGAACCGTTCGTGAAATTGTTCGGCGGGAAGTTTGTTTAAACAAACGAACATGAACAACATTTTCCGTTTGTTTAATTAAACGAATGACCACGAACAGAGCTCTCTTTCGTGTTCGTGAACGTTCGGTTATCCGTTCGTTTATATTCGTTTATATTTTATATAAATATATACATTTATATTATATGTGTGTGTTTAAATATAGTGTTTATTTGTGTTTAAAAATACTGGATTTGTATTTTAGTGTTTATTTATCCGTTACGTTTGTTTATCACTTAAATGAACAAACAAAAATATACACGAACGAACAAATCCTTAAACAATCGAACACACATGCTCGTTCGTGTTCCTTTATTTGTTCAGCTAAAGTAAAACGAACGAACATGAACACAGATTTCCGTTCATTTATCCATTTGTGCTCGTTTATTTGTTCGGCTAAAGTTAAACGAACATGAACAAGCGTCGTTCGTGTTCGTTCACAAGCCTACTTGTAGACTAATGTCATATTTGTGATATGTCAAAAAAAATTCAATGTTTTGTTTGAAACCTAAGTATAGTCTAGCCAAAAATTCAATATTTTCATAAAAAAAGGTTAAATGCACAAGTGAGATCGGGTTGAGAGAACCGATAGCTAACTCGAAGCGGAGGGTGCTGTGATGTTCCCGGCCAACCTAATACGACCCGAACATTCCCGAAAGATTTCGGTCTGTGCGCTACACATGGCCTTACAAGTAAAGAGTTTATTTCTTTTTATTTTCTAATTTATTAGTTTATCAAGATTCTTAATATACAAATTAAGATACAAAAGTATAAACTTATGACAAATGAAAATTTATACAAGGGTTTTTAAGGAAAATACAAATATTAAATACTCAAAAAGGGTATAAGTGTGAAAGAAGAAAATCTCTAAGATAGACAACATGCAAGCTATTAAAGTCAAACCTAGAATAACAGCCGATACAAAGCATACAAACTAAAGTCCTGTAAAGTAAGATGCTAAAACACCACCTTGACCATTTGAGCTGCAACATTGGCTTTCTAGTTAAAATCGGAAGTGCTTAGAATCACTGGACCCTCGAGAATAGATCCTCGAGCTTGATTGTGTCCGCAATTGAACCATTTGCTTGAACTCGTTTGATCCTCCGATCCAAATCAACTACAATGCTATTGACAAGCTGATGAAGAATCAAATGCCAAGTCTTCGTATGAGAAGAGAAAATTGTAGAATAAAAGTACTTAGATATATGAGTTGATAAACGATAAGTTTTGCTGGATAGAAACTTTCATATGTGACATCTCGAATTCTTTTAGTTACTTTTCTATAAAGAAATTCATATAAAGTTGTGTGTTTTGGTTATGCACATTTAATGTAAGGATGTCAGTGACCTAATATATTGTTTTAATAAAAGAATTTCTACTTGTTCAATTGTTTAAGTTTCATCACAGCTTATCTTTTGTTCATGTTATGAGTTTATTTTTCAAAAAGAAAAAACTTTTTTTTGTCTTAACTTATTTGACAACACTCCATATGCTCTGAGAGTGTTTCATACAAACATAGAAAATCAAGAAACTTGATCAATGCAGTTTTCATAGAAGTTTTATAAACAAAATAAAGCATTTTCAATCTTATGTTTATAGATTTATAAAGGGTTAAAGTCACTAAAGACAAAGACGTTTTCTCTCATGTTTCGATATGACACATTAACTTTTTTTTTTACACATATAGCCATTTAACTTGTAAGAAACCTGTTATTATAGCCATTTTAGTGATTTTGACCTGCAATAGCAGGTCACCTTCTTCCCCAATTTCCTTCACTTCGAATACAAACTTTGAAGCCAAAATTCTCCTTGTACACTTAACGAAAATCAATGATTTTTGACTCTATGGAAAGGTAATCGAGTTGTCTATCAAGTAGTACAAAAAAACGAATAAAAACGAGTTTAAAATGTGTCAATTCATCGAAATACCGTAAGGGTGTCGAATTGGTATTTACCGACTTTAATTAGCAATAACTTGGCCTACACTTGATGGTTTTTCATGAATTTGGTGTCCATTGAAAGGTAAAAAGATTATCTACGACAATCTATAAAAAGAATGATGTAAAACGATCAAGAATCGAGCAAAAAAATGATCTTTTTTCTGCCCTGTTTTCGAAAAAAAACCCCAAAAAAACGAGACTTTGAGCTCAAAATTCTCTCTCAATACTTGACGAAAATTCATAAATTTGGTGTCATTAAAAAGGTATAATGATAAATTACAAGATTCTACAAAAAAAAAATCACAAAAAACCACCAAAAATCGCAAAAAAAGGCTGAAACCGACTTGGCAGGTTGCAGGTCGCGTTTTGGCATATCGACACGGTTTTGGAAAGTTAAATAGTCATATGTGTAAAAAAAAGTTAATATGTCATATCAGAACATTGAAAAAAGTCTGTTTGTGTTAAGCAACTTTAACCCATTTATAAAACATGAAAACATTACTTTCCATATTTTTTTTAATAAATTTGATTGATGTTTTCTAACTTTTTCACTCATCCTACTCGTTGTTACCACATATTAACCCATGAGGCATATTTTCTTTTTCTTTTCTCTATCTTTTCTTATTACAATAGTATCACATCATTCTTTTTTATATCATTCTCCTATCTTTCCAACAACAACAAAACTATAGTTTTTATCCATTTACTTTTATCCTACTTTTTATATTTGAAAAGTGTGATGCATGTAAGGTAGATATGTTAAAAACTCAACTGCACATTGTTTACATGACAATTACAACAACAACACACAGATTAATACATCAAGAACCATCAATAAGTTGATCTTTAACCACAAGCTCTAAAGGCATATGAAAGAGGGAAATAAGATCTGCTATTCAAACACAAGCGACGGTTCACCAAGCGTTTCCAGTTCTTCCTGAATGATCTAGATTTGTTGATCCTGTTGAGAGACTATAGCAACCAGTCGATGCTTTTTTTTATATGAAACTGGAAGATCCCAAATCTCTTTTATTCAAACAGCAAGGAACTCCCAACTATAACCCCTCAAGAATAGAAACTTTTACACTTTAAGCACAACTTCTATCAGCCTTACATTACTGCTCCTCTTTATATCCTCCAAGCTACAAGGCTACACAAACCCACAAACTTTATAATTAATTAATTTCCAAAATATGTTCCATGTAAAGATTGATATCTCAACAAGATATATAGAGAGTGGGAGAGAATGGGGTGACGGGTAGGATAGAGTCATGAAGTAGCTAAGTAAGTTAGGTTTCATCAAGGCCATAGAGTGGGTGTTGCTTTTGGTGTTGCTGGTGTTGCTCCACCAAAAGCAACATAAAAATATACCACACGACCTTCGAGGACAACATAAAAATCGTTTAATGTAATTGAACTAACCAACAAAACCAAATCAAATTAACCAAATTGTAACTATTAGTTTGATTTTTGATTAACCAATAACATTGATTTAGGTACGGGGGAAGCCAAATCATCCTTTTAGAAACCAAACCGTTAGAGTGTAATCAAGTCGATACAACTTGCGAACTTCTTGAAATTGACTCAAAAAATACTCGAAAAAACTTGGTTTTTAGTTGAGACAAACTTGAAATACTGAAGTATTCTATCGAGTCGATCTCGAGTAATAGAACACTTGACTCGTAAAGCTCGTGAATTTTATCGAAGTGTGTGCCATTTTACGTTTGTAACCCTTTTTATATGGATAATTTTTCATAAATTTAACTCAAGCCGAGTTTAAAAGTATCGAGTTGAGTTCAAGAGTGTCCAGTTGAGTAATACAAAACTAATTAATATTATTTTTAAATAATAATTCGGACTAATGAGCCAAGTCGAGTAGAAATCAATAGTATCACATATCACATCAAACTTGATCTCAAGCTTTCAGACCTTCTAACAATGTTTTAACTCGTCTCGATTATACCCTACAAACCACCCAAAATTATTTGGAAAAAAAAAAAAAAAAAAAAAAACAATAACAGAAATTCTATAACGACTTTCCACCGTTCCTTTCAAAATTTCTCCCATCCTCCCTAAAATAAAACACAGGTCAAGCTAGGGCATCCTTCATACCGGCAGTTGGCGGAATCCTCATGGATATTGCTCTGTTTTCTCCATCTTCGCTTTTTCATGAAGACGATGCCAGTTCTTCCGGTGATCACTCTGTTTCTGTATATCTCAAAACACATATGTATTTGTTTATGCATCCCTATTGACCGCTATTGTTGCTGCTTTCAGATGAGGAAACACTAGACAACTGTCAGACCTACGTTGAGAGAAGTCACCGATTTTCTGGAATCGTGAGTGTTAAATTAGTGTGTTAATTTGTCTTTTCATTCTGCAGTTTCACGAAAGCTCTTAAATATCAACATATCATCTCTAGGTTACTGTATCTAGAGTTGTTATCCTATGCTTTGTAGGACTCCAGTCAGTTGTTATTCATTTTAGGAACTTTTCTATTTACAAAAGCATGGGTGAGAGTTCTGTGTTAATGGCTGTTCTAAGATATTGACTCCACAAAAGCATTTGAGGTGTTTCTGAATGAAATCCATATGCCAAACCGGTACAAGTTAGTACCTGAACTTTATGTTAAAGGAAAGGAATCAAGACGACGTTTTTGGATATCTGTTCTTTGCTCAAGAAAAGAAAATTACATTTAAAAAGTAGATCCTTTTCATTAGTTATGAAGTTAATAGAATTCCTGGTAAAAGAACATTGTTGAATTCAGGTTCCTTGTCTGTGACAATTAACTCCTTGTTTATAACCGTATCTTTTTGTTATGGAGGAAAAAAGTAGAAGTTAGAGGTGAGACTTGTTTTAACTTTTAGGACAGATATGGTCAGTGGTCTATTAGTTGCATAATTAACTCCTTGTTTATAACCAGTGTGCCCGTGCTTGCTTGATCTTATGCTATGGTGGATATAAATGTTTGTAGGCTTCCCATGAGGGTATACTCAGTATTTTCATATATGTTTGATTGCAGGAATTGCTCATTCGAGAATTTTCCTTCCACCAAATGAATGCCAACTTACTATGGCCAGGAACATTTGCGTTTGTAGACTGGTTAGTTGAAAACAGGTCAAAAATAGAAGGACGGCGCATCATTGAGTTGGGGAGGCAAGTCCCGTTGGCTTACCTCAATATTAGTGTTTCAATTATTGCTTATGTTATTTTGGTCTAATAGTTTTTGACTCTGTAGTTCAATTTTCTTTTAGGGATTCTGTTCTTTATGTTAAATTTTAAGTGACTGCAGTGGAACAGGTGCATTGGCCATCTTTTTGAAGAAGTTGTATGAGGTAGATATTACAACTTCAGATTACGATGATCAGGAGATTGAAGATAACATAGCACATAATTGCAAGGTTAATGGAGTAACTCCTGTGCTTCCTCATATCAAGCGTTAGTTCTCTATTTCGTTTGGACATTGTAATTCGTTATTGTTTATGCAATAAAAAGGAATTACTAGGAGACCGAAAGAAAGGGGTCTTTTTTTTTTGGGGGGGGGGGGGGGGGGAGGCGGAGTGGTGGACAAGTGGTCAAATGAATCCTTCTAAACAAATAAAAAATGTAGTGGGTTGGTCAAGTGATTCGAGTTGACCTGTTTTATCTGAACACCATATAGGGTCCCCCACTTAGAAACCAAGTAATCATGCCTAGGCCGATTAATCTCTTGAAGGTAGTCAACTGACTATATACCGCCTAGCGAATTTTACAACCCTGGTTGCTAAATTCCTTTTCTACTTCCTAAAAAATAAAAGGAGCATATGCATAAAAACAATTAAACAAATAAAACAGCAATATCTGAATTTGAACATGTCAAACTTCAGTTTCTCATCTAATAGGTTAAGATATTGTACTATTGCATCATAATTCATGAAGATTTAACTATATGGCAAAATTAACAACTTAATTGTAGAGAGAATTTGTGAACCTATAATTATCTAAATTACTTTTCCAAACATTTTATACTTAAGGAATCTAAGAAACTTAGTGCTAATTTTGGATTTAAGAAAGCAAGGAGACTTGAATTTTGAAATTAAATTGTGGACAGGTTACGCTTGCAGGATGTACTTGTTAGTTATTTAAAAAGTATAGCTCAAAATAATGATGATGTAGTAAAATACAAATGGTTAGTGTGATTGCTTCAGCTCATATTGTGATGCACATTATACAAATTTTTTTTGGGTGTGAATGCCACAAGACCCAAGAGCTAGCAATGCCAAGCAATTGCTGCTCAAATTATGATTGAATGACATGGGAAGTCAAGTTGCAGCTGTCGAATTGTTAATTGATTGCTGCTCGTAGTTCTTCTATCCATATTGCTGATTTTTTAATACTTTGCTATTAAATTTATGGCCTATTTCTCCTAAATGTTACTTAAAATTCATTAAATATCAAGTGTTATTAATGGGTCAGATGGGCCAATTGAAGATAAATTGGTTCTTTTTTTTACCCTAGGTAGTACTCTCAAATTAGAGTTGACAACTTTGACTGATTTACTTATGAATGTGTAGGTTTGGGTTGTGTTTTATCTCATACTGGTCAAACACGTTGAAAGTCATTCGTCTTTTCTTAGTGGATACAACCTTCTAAATTGCTTTATTCAAAGATATTTTTATGATCGTAATATTGCTTCTGAAATCATAACTAACACCTTGATTAATCTTATCTTTCCTTTTTTTTGTACAAAAAGGACATAAAAGTTTTTGCGAGTCAACGTGCCCAGCCTGGATAAAATGACTCGTTTCGAACAGATCTATTTTAACCCGCCTGACCACTCATCTTTCCACCTTTACAGCAATTATGTTTTACTTTCTCTTTTTCCAATTTTTTATGCATGTATGTTGTATTGTATCTTCTTTTATTTTCTACCAGATTCATGGGGTGACCCCTTTCCAAATCCTCATCCAGATTGGGACCTCATTATTGCTAGTGACATTTTACTGTGTAAGTATTTCAATGTTATCTCCATCTCTAGATTAGAATGTAAGATGCATGGCATCAAAATAATAACTTTTACTTAACCACTGTTTACTTGAAACAAGAAGATTTTGTTTTTACACTGTCAAGGCTAGCACAACCTTTTTACGGCTAGCCATGAAGAGGCTAAGTGCTATATAAGTAACATAAGCCACCGTACAGTTGCTCAATGGATTCACCAAATAACTCCTAGAAATTGTTTCTTTTTTTTACGGTTAATTGCACCTTTTTTTATTCGTGTATGACTGATGAATTGTGCACTTCCGTATTCATATATATGCTTATAAGGCCACTCATGGTGTCGGTTCTGCAATGGTTTATACATTATGTCATATTACCATTGGTTGATAGGTTTTGTAGAGTAAGGTTATTGGGGATCATCTTACTGAAAAAATGATTAAAGTCTGCAATTTTTTTTGTTGGTACATTCTATTTTAAACCCTAATAAGCAAATCTTGTGTAAAGTTACAGTAACGACAAAACTAGGAATTTTGTGCTGCATTAGTGCATTATATTATCTGTAGATAAAATTGTAACAAACAAACATTGAAAGAGGCAGCTAACATTTGCTTCGTTTTGACACGAAAAGGAAATATTGTGTTTAATTTGTGACATCTGGAATGAAAACTGCTGCAATTGCATTGTATATGTCATTCCTTTTCATTCTTCAATTAACATGCATGTTTCCTCTTTTCTTTTTAAGTGATAAGTTTTTCAACAATTGAACTTGTAAGTTGGTTTTTAAAAAAAAAATCATTCTTAAAAAAATCCAAAAAAACTATACTACATGTGGAATGAACTCTTATAAACAAAGTTCGCAAAATTAACAAGAAAATTGAACCTGTTCTTTTTCATTCCGAAATTGCTCGTTCTTGTGAATTGTACTTTTCTAAAATAAAGGTTTAGCTACAAGAAAATGCTGACTCAAATTGTTTTAGGATTTAAACACTCGCTTATTTTTCACTTGCAATTTACTTTGTTATCCACAAGTTAATAGTTCTTGAATCAATTAACTTCATGGGTTTGTAACAAAATATGTTATTGCCCTACTTGTTTACCTTTTTCACCTTTAACTCTGTTTTATCTTTCTGATCAGTTTTCCATTGTTATTGGTCTTTTGCAGATGTAAAGCAATATCCAAACTTAATTAAAACCCTGTGCTTCCTCCTAAACTCTTATACACAACGTGAAACTGCTGCAACACCACAGGCTCATGGTAAATACCAAACTTGTTAATCGTTATTCACTTTTTGACTATTGGTGGCAAAGTAAACAGGTCAAAACAGAGGGAAAAATACGGGCCGTGTCGAGTTGACCTAAATCACTCTTTGGTTGGGATATTTTAAAAGATAAAAGTTAGTGTTTCAAATATTGATCATAGAAATTATATATAAATGAATTAGGAGGTTTCATGTATTAAAAACACACTCAAGGTGAGTGTATACCTTTCACTCCTTTCATGATGAAACAAGCCTTTAATCCCAAACCGACCCGTCAATTAGTAAATGGGTCGAAACTGTGACATCTTTTGATTAAGGTTTTGTGTGTGTGTGTGTGTATTTTCAGATAGTAGTTCAGAACTGCCCCAACCAGCATTCTTGATGAGTTGGAGACGTAGGATTGGAAAAGAAGACGAGTCATTATTCTTTACTGGGTGCGAAACTGCTGGTCTTAAAGTACAACATCTGGGATCTCGGGTTTACTGTATCACCCCTGCCAAACCTGCAATAAATGAGGGATAATTTCTCCAATTCTTGATGGAAAAAAGCATGCCTTTTTCTGAACCTAATCTTAGCTAAATTCTATCCCATATTTTTTTTACTGGTTGGATAAGTAGGAGTATGATCAATGGGTAGTTAGGGTTGGTTTGACCACTGGCTAGGACCATCTATTCTGATCGTTAGGATCACGATTGGTTAATGATCAGGGCTGGTTAGGTGGGGGGTTTTGTAGTGAGTTATTTGATCATGGGTTATGGTTCATGCTTGGTGAACATACTAAGCAATAAACATACACATTATGCTAGTTATTTACACATATGCATGTACACATGAAACTAAAACAAGCTCGACTATGATAACAACTCCCGGTATTCAAATAGAGACATAAAGACGTCATTTTCGTGAGAAATATTACTGTTAGAATCCGGCCTTATAACACTAATTTTGTGTGCATATATGCACTCTAGGCTCTGAATATAGCTGAAATATGACCACCCCCCCCCCCCCCCCCCCTCAACCCAAATAATAATAATAATAATAATAATAATAATAATAATACACCGAGTTGTAGCTGAATCTGCTTCTGTACAAAACTGAGCTTTGTTAGCAACAAGCTATAATATACTATAGTCACATTTGAACATGCACAAATGGACAAATAGATCCACTAACATACTCCGTATAACTCGCATAATAAGCTTTGTATACAATCAAAGCGCTATGGTAACACGTAATCTGCTATGGGAAGGCACTGAGATTATATTTATTACTAATTAACTAAACTGATACATATAAAAAAAATAAAAAATCATGATGAAGTTTGTTAACCTACCTCTTATGGTCCCCCAAACTTTCCTGGGTTGGCATCTTTTATGCCCTGAACTTGAAGTTTCACAGGTGTAAAGCCTTCCCATCTCTTACGAGCGTGAGCCTTGTGGTAATGGGCGTAAAATCTATGATATGTTCATGACCGTAATATATAACCTTAACGAATGTGAAGTTTCATCACTATGAGTTGTTTTCTTCACATTTGGTAAAATGAGATGAGATCAAAGGAGAACGGTTATTTGAAGGAGAATGCATTACTAGATGCATTTACAAAAGTTAGATGTGTCTATAATAATTAAAGCTGAAGGTGATTTGTCAATTTTACAAAAATTAGATACACTCACAATGTGATAGTTTTAGTCTTCTTGACTAAAAAGAATATGCACCTTGTGATTCAATTTATTGTTTCATCAAGTCATCATATGAATTACTTCGTGAATTGTTCGTTCTCTAATTTAGTTTTTGTGTAGCTTTTGTTTTTATTTTCAGTTTATTATTTCTAAAACCAAAATCCTATTTTCAAAAGATTAAGAATTAGCTAATATCATAGTATTGGAGTTTCACAACCGTTCCCTGAGATCGACATCCCGGTCTTATCATAGTTATACTAACAAACGATTGGTACATTGTCATGTTGTGAGTTAGCCATATCTAGTTTAAAACCGAATCATTTTTATACGCTTTTGCTAACCATGCATCAGCTACGGAAAAAGGCACAAACGTAGAAAATCATGATTGGTGTTTTTAGAACCGAATTAGGAGTGACGTCTATTGTCTTCAAGTTGAGAGAAGGGAGACTGCGTTGGTTTGGACACGTTAAAAGGAGTCAACCGACAACGCCAATTAGGAGGGTGGAATATATTCTAGTTGATGGCACTAGGAGGTGTGGTTGCCCTTTTCTGGGGTGGGAGGATAGAGTTAGAGCGAATCTGGAGGAACTTTCTCTCTCTAAGGACATGATCTCAGATAGGTTTTCTTAAAGAAGGTGAATTAAAATACAGGGATAGGAATGCGAGGGTTTAGCAGGCTTGGGCTTAGGATAAGAAATGAGTTTGCATTATAAGTTAATATCTAACTAAATAAATAAATAAGAAATTAAACCTAACTTTTATAAGATAAGTGACTTAACGTTAGAAGTTTATAGTAACCCATTAACATTTAAGCGATGAATACATATAATATCAACTTTGCTTGCATTTCTTATGATTTATATTTTTGGTATTACATTCTTCACTTACCTTTTATTTTATTTATTCCCATTTTATTTTATAACGTTTTTATTATTATAATGTTTATTCTTTTTATTATTTTATTTGATTATTTATTTATCTATCTATGTAAATTATTTATTTTCATTTTTATTCTTGTATTTACTTACTTATTTATTCTTTTATCGCTTTTGATGTCGGAGGTTAATCCTAAAAAACAATCTTTTGATCTATGCGTACATATATGATTATCTATATTTATCTTTTTTATACCCTGTAGCAGGTATAGGTATTGTTATTATTGTTATTGTTGTATAGGTGTATATGTATATAATCTACTAATTTAATATATATTATTTATTGAGTAGAGAGAAAATCTGACCCGTCAACAATAAATGTGACGTCAATGCTTACGGGAAAATATGACGTGTGCAAATGAATTGTTCTTATTGGTGAGATGTGGGAAATCGTCAATTTTAAATTAATTGAGGATGGGTTTTATTGAAAATTGGGAGGGTGATTTATGAAATATTGAGAGGGTTAGATGAAAATTGTATATTAATGTAAATAATTTTATGTTGTTTATAAATTATGTTTAATAACTTGTGATATATTTTGTCTAGAGAAAAAATAATTATATTTTGTGACCATCTCATTTTTGTCTACGTTTTGGCATAAATTTTATCGTAATGTCATTTTTTTTAAAAATATTAGTATATTTTTAATTTTATATATATATATATATATATATATATATATATATCCGACGGAGCAGAGATAAAATACTGATGTGGCAAGAAAATGATGATGTCATTGATGACGTGTAATTGTGACATGAGTAAATTGTATCATTTGATTGATAGATAATGATAGGAACTCTAATATTACATTTTAATTCAATATAATTGGAAGGGTTTGGGTGTAAATTGTGAGGGGATTGTATAAAATATGTGAAGGGGTTTTATGAAAAATGTATATTAGTGTAATTAATTATATGTTGTTTGTAAATTATGTTTAATAACCTGTGATATATTAAATTTAGAGAAAAACTGATTACATACTTATGACCGTCTCATTTTTATTTACGTTTTGATATATATATTTTATCGTAAAATGTCTTTTTTTTAAATATACTTTTTTAATTGTTTTATCCACCTACAACAACGGGTAGGTAATTTTGAACATTTATTTATTTTTTATATTTATTTCTTATATTTATTTCTCTACATAAAATAGTCGATATAATCATTGATTTCTTGGTCTTTCGGTAAAAAGAATAAAAATAAATTGTTTTTTCAAATTATGTTGTATTATGATAAAATTTTGACATAAAGCTGTATACAGAACTACCATTATCACTTTAGGGCTCTTTAAAATTGATGATTAATGTGTGGATAAATAACTGTATAAAAAACTACAACTCTACATAATTACCGTTTAGTAAAACAACCGTTATGTTAGGGGGTTTTGTAACTACAAATACAACTTGAAGCTTGAATTCAATGTTATATTGTGTGTCTAATTATATTTAGTTAAATAATAAATTATACTTAACCAATTTTATATATGTATAGATACAATCTATTCTATGTTATTGTATTATATTTATGTGATCTAATACAGATTAGATCGATGTTATCATTATTTAATTTCTAATAAATTTAGTTTACAATTACAAAGAATCAAATATATAATTGTTTACTAAAAGTGTCTTTTAAACACTTGATATTATTAGATCAACAATAATATTATGGTTCTGCTTTGATAATGTCGGGGCATAGCTTCATCACGAGAAACACACTAAATACTTTACTAAAAAATTTTAGACATGTAATATAATTTATATTTTTAAAAATATATAAATATATATAAATAATATTAAATATATAAATTTTATTTACATACCCCGAACATCATATTTTGATTATGTATTTTATTGGTAACGACACAAAGAAGATATTGTAAAAGCATATTCACTTCTGAAAAATAATACGGTATGTAGCGGAACACTTGTTCCCTCCCCCTATTTAAAAAGAAAAAAAGCGAGTCACCCTCAACCCCCTGGCCCAGTTTTACCAGCAACCGATAACTACAATGGCTTCCACGGAGACGGATCCATGGCTGCTTGAAAACGGCACCGTCAAGAGGCTAACCAGAGAATCCAGGAGCGGCCATGGACATAGTCGAAATGCTCACAACATGTCTTCCTCCACCCTTCGTGTAAAGTCCGATCTGCTCTTCATCTCCAATCTTCCTTTCTCATTTCTCAGGAATTTCATTGCCAGCATCCACGAGGTCATTTTCGGAACTAAATTATCACTTCTCTTTCTCGCCGTCCCGATCGCTGTCGCCGCTCACTACTTCCGGTTGTCACGGGTGAGTCCACCAAAACCCTAAGAAATGCGTTGCAGTTGCTTAAAATCACGAATGATTTATTGGTTTAATTAAATAATTGCAATTGATGAGTTCAATTTTATTTTTTTATGAAAAGTAGCCATGGATTTTTTCATTCAGTTTGCTTGGATTGATTCCGCTTGCAGAACGCCTTAGTTTTCTGACAGAGTACGAAATTGCAGTTACCTCATCTTATTATCATCCTTTTTGAAATAAAATAAATAAATAATAAACTGATTAATTCTTTGTTTTATATTTGTAAAATGTAGGCAAATTTCATTCTACAGCGGCGCTACAGGTAAAATAATACGAAAAAGACATTATTTTTTTAGGTTAAATAATTTCAACCAATCACTTTTTTCATAAAAAAAGATTAATAATAAGAAACAACGGACATTTTATTTACTATTGTGATCCACTCAAAATATTATGTAATTACCAAAAGGTTTATATGTATTAAGGGGCTGTGTTCTGATCTGACTTGAAAAAAGGATTTTAATTATTTTATGCCTACTTGCTTTGTTCCTCAACAGAATATTATAATTTTCCAGGTATTTTAGATATTAAATTATAATTCCAATCTGCTTATTCCAAAGAAGCTAACTCGCAAACTGATTACATTTTTGAGCAACCAAACTGATTATCTAAAACTGTTTATTTATTAGGAAGTGATTCTTCCACGTAAGTAATTGATTCATCCACATTAAATATATGCTTCGCCAACTTGAAAGATAGCCGGAAGGATATTTATACCTCACATGAATAAATCAATTTTTTATTGGAAAGAATCACTTCCTTATAATCACCCCAAAAGCAGGCATTTAATTTCAGAGTTGAATATATAAGGGTCTTTAGGTAATGAGAGTGAAAGACACCAAGAATGATGCAGACTTAAGAAATTACAGTAGAGTTGACAAGTTTATCAATAATTAGTGGTAGGAAGAGAATATGATTAATGTGATTTATATATTATTTTATCGTTTGCAGTTGGAGGGCTATTAAATGCAACATGTGGAAATGCAACAGAGCTTATAATTGCAATATTTGCATTATTGCAGCACAAAGTGGATGTTGTCAAGTACTCTCTATTGGGTTCAATTCTCTCCAACTTACTTTTAGTACTTGGAAGTTCTCTCCTTTCTGGTGGCCTTGCAAATATATCAAAGGAGCAAAAATTTGATAGGGTATATGCTCTGTCTCACAATATTATTATTACTAGTTCAGTTAATTTGAAGGAATTCGTAAATCACCTTATCAATGACTAAGCGGGTTCTGTTTGACTATACATATAGAACATAGTCCCTTTAATATGGATTTTGAAACTACACTCTCTAAAGTAGAACTTGACTAAAAGTATATTCCTTCTACGTGCAATTTTCCCTTGCTTTATCTGTTATAGGATGACATTTTAAATCTTCAAATATTATGTACGTTCATGATCAAACGTAAGGATGCAACTTGGTAAAATTGAGAATGATTTTGAAACTAAAGATGGTGTGCTAAGAAAACTACTAGTTAGGCGAAAACACATGGTGAAGCCCTGCAATTCACCTCTGACACGAGAGTATGATTTTAAAGTAATATTGAGAGAGTTAGAGGGAATATAGCTTACCTCAAAATTGGCATGCAAAAACCTTTAAGATGACAACTACTGTTGTTAGTTGGTGTTGCACCAAAAGCTTGCCTCATGCAACTAATGAGTTTCCCGTGGACACTTAGATGTGGCAAAATCGATGAGTGTACTATAGACAAGCCGACAAGGTAGTGATGACAAGAAGTCAAGCTCCCTTACTTTGTACAAAACGTTCTTCTTTGTCAAACTTTGCCGAGGGGAACCACAACTCTGACTCCTAAAGAAGGACCATCTTGGAACGTTTTGCTAAATGGCGAGGATAGTCCGAAGCATATGGGTATGGATCCTTCTCCAAGACTCTTGGTGGCGAATCCATAGTACTAGGGGTGTAAACGAGTCGAGCTTTTATCGAGTAACTCGAGCTCGAACTCGAGCTCGGCTCGTTCGAGTCGAACTTTATCGAGCTCGAGTTCGAGTTTGAGCCCAAAAAACAAGCTCGAATTATTTAACGAGTCGAGCTCGAGCTTCTAAGAGCTCGGCTCGAGTCTTTATCGAGCTTTTCGAGCCTTGTATAGTATTGTATATTTATATATGCAATATGTATATATGATGGGCTAATATTAGAACATATTAAAAGTGAGTACTTATTAAAACAAATCTACATTATATACGTACTATTTATAATAAGTAATTAGTAAAAAATCATAAATTTCAAAAAAAAATTCTATATTTGGAATAATCTGGTTTTTTGACCTTGGTTATGCTCCTTTGTTAGTGTGGGACATGATCCGTTGGCAGTAAAGATTAGGTTATGTTAGGATGGGGTTCGCTTTTAAGCCCCCAATCTAGAATAGCAAGGTTTAACCCTAGTTGATGCTAGATTCAAGTTGTTTTAGCCTTCATTTTGATATCTTCTTGCATTACTCATGGCATTTGTAGCTTGTTGCAACCACACAAGTAGCCTTTCCATGTTCCCAGTTGCATGACCTAGGGAGCGTGAAGTGAAGGCACTCATTTTTGACTTCGTGATCCCTTTGGCAACGGCAGGGATCATCATCGCCCAACACGTGTATAGTCAGGATGATATTTTGTTCTTGTTGACCCCTTTTAAAGGGGAATTCAACCTTGGTTTTGAACTTTACATCTTTGAGCCTTTATATCCCTGTTCACATCTTAGTTTATTACAATGTTCTTTGAGTTCCTACTTTGTATAAAGCCGTTTGAAGTTCTATTCTCTTCTTCCTTGGCCAGAATGTTCTCAAGATTATTAGCAGCCTTTGAAATCGATTGAGAGTATATTCCTTTTAATTGGAATTTGCCTTGCTTTATGTATCATCAAATGGGATATGATGTCTTCAAGAACTATATATATGTGTGTGTGTGTATATATATATATATAGTGGAAGGTTCAAATGAGAATGATAAATTAAATGAGAATGGAAGACTCAATCTCAGCCGTTCATTTTGTAAGTGGAATTCATAGATGGAGAGCGTGAGGGGATAGAGTGTGGCAGGGTGCATGTAAGGAATTCATGGGTGGGCAATGAGATTGAAGGAGGGGGAATTGGATGGCTGAGATTGAGTCTACCGTTCTCATTTAATTTGTAATTCTTAACCTCCCTCTCTCTCTCTCTTTCTCTCTCTCTCTCTCTCTCTCTCTCTCTATATATATATATATATATATATGCGTGTGTGTATACATACACACAAATATGTATGACCTGGGATCATATGACAACATTCTCATTCCATGAGAATGCGAGTACATTTTTTTGAATTCTTTTTGGTTCAACAGGGATTTCCTAAAACCTTTAATGTGAATGTTTACATCACAAAACCTTCATAGAGATTTTATCTCCTGTCAAGGTAAGCCTTTGATTTTTTCTTTTTCTACAAAACACTTTTTAAGGTTAAAAGAAAATTATTGTGTGAAGAAAAAGAAATAAAAAGGTTTGGATGTTTAAAATTTGATTTGGAAATTGTATTCACGTTCTCTGGAAATGAGGTTGTTCTCACTAGAACCATATAAGTACATATGCATGGCTGCCATGTTTAAGATGCATATATATCTCACATGGACGCTGGATTGATAGAAGTTAGGGTGTGATGGGTCCTATTTCCCTCTAATTTTGTATTGATAGAAGTTTTCAAAGTTCTAGTGTAAAATAGTAAAAAGAATGTTCATCCTTCCCACCTTGGGGAAAATCACGTAAAAGAAATGTAGCTCTATTCAATATTTGCTTTCGGGAATGTACTTCTTAATACTCTTTTATATAATTATAAACTAGTAACATACGCCCTTACACATTTAAAGCGGCGATCCCTAAAAGAAATCTATTTCAATGTACCTTTTATGTAAAATATGCCTCACCAAAAAAAATGTAAAAAAGAAGTACTGCTATCAATATATAAATTTCATACGTTTTCGCAGATTTTCTAGCTACAAAATTATTATGGTGCTGTGCTTTAACCTCTATGTTGATGAAACAGAAACAATCAGATGTGAATATATCTCTATTGCTGCTGGCATTGCTGTGCAACATACTGCCCTTGTTGTATAATTATTCTTCTGCTGCGTATGATCAACGTTCAGCAGCTGATTTGTTAAATACAGCAAAAGCAACATTAAACTTGTCGAGAGCTAGTTGCATTCTCATGCTGCTTGCTTACTTTGCTTACCTTGCCTTCCAGTTATGGACTCACAACCATATCTTTGAACCACAAGAGGTATTTACGCTCACTAATGCATATATCCTATGCATATTACAAGTTACGGGGGTGTTATTGGGGCTTTGCAAAATCCAGGATGAAATTCTACCGTACCTGGTACCATGCTGATACCAGGTTCCTCAACACCAATTGTAGCAAAAATTTGGTTAAAAACAGGGATAATTGGGTGATATTATTTCAACCTGGGATAATCAGTTTTTTGTAACTGGTATTAAACTAATTATCCACTAATGATTATTTGACCCCTAATTATCAGATAATCAGAACCAGAACTTAACTATGAAAACAGTTGCAATAATCAGAGGATACTAAAACAGAAATCTTAACAACCCATACATATGCATCAACCACTCATACAGTACAACTAACTAATGGAATTGCTTATAGGAAGAGGCTGAGAACAACTTGGATGCAAGCAACGATGAAAGTGCAGTTATAGGATTTTGGGGTGCCATCATTTGGCTAACTGGAATGACGGCAGTCATCGCATTGTTGTCTGAATATTTAGTCGACACTATTGAGGTATTGGGTTTTATTATTAATCTCGTGGGTACTTTTTTTTATAAACATTTAAATTTAATTTATTATTACACAGGAGGCATCTACATCATGGGGACTGCCATTAAGCTTCATTAGCATCATTTTGCTACCAATTGTAGGAAACGCAGCTGAGCATGCTGGAGCCATCATTTTTGCTTTTAAGAACAAACTGGTATTCATATAATGTATAACTTAAGTTATATTACACGCTAATGTCAAACATCACTGAGTTTCTTGCATGATAAAGTTTGACATTCTGTAGACAAAGGTGTGAATGTTGTAGTTCTTCTTGGTAGAAAAATAATAAACTTTATGAATGCAGGATATAACTTTGGGCGTGGCACTTGGTTCTGCAACTCAGATTGCTGTTTTTGTGGTAAGTTTGGTTATTCATTCTTTTCAGGTATTCCTAATTTGGTCTAACCACTAATAAATAAAGGGTATGCGAGTCGAGTGAAGTCTAAACCTATGAGTGGTGAGTTTTAGATAAAATTAACCTGAGCATGAGCCACAAACCAAGGCTAGGCTACCTAACTTTCAGGGCTCAAACTTTGAGGTGGGAATTTCATCAAAAACATACTCAAGGTTTTACAACCTCCTAAATTTTTCCATCCAAAAGTTCAAAATTTTATTTTAGTAATAAGTTTTATATTTGAATCAAAGTGATGAATTTAGTGAATCAATGCAGTCTCACGCTTCTCATAATATAAGCCCCTACTTGATCTATGTTTGCGTCTACACACACGTAGAGATTACAGGTTATTCAAAGCTCTAGTTATACTTTAACAAAAATATTTATTATATGATCGGATCTTAAAAATACTATTTTTGATATAAGTTCTTTTCATTTGATTTATAATTTGTTTTTGTGTCTTATAGGTTGAAATCTAATTTGTGTTAAGTCGATTTCCTTAAATATTTATTTATTACGGAGTTTTATTTATTAAAATGATATATAAATATCTAAATAGCTATCTAATGGTTTCCATTTAGTTTTATACGAGGGATACCTTAGTAACTTCAAATTACTTAAAATTAAGAAATTAAAATAGTGAACTAAATAATTTATATTACAATATAGATCAAGTTTGTTCAGATCGGGATCTGTTACGATCCCACATTGGCTGAAAGTAAATTAAGTTGGTGGCTTATAAGTCTAGGTGTCTCATCCCCCGCCATTGTTAAAGGGTGAATTCTCAATTGGGCTTATGGTGTTATACGAGCCTAGTATGAGATACGTTCATATCAATTGGTATTAAAGTCATCCCCATCTTGCAAGGTTCCAACACTCAAAGTGGTGGCTTGGACCCGAAAAAGAGGGGCCCCAATCGTGACTCGGAGTGGTGACTTGGACCGGAAAAGAGGGGTGCCAACCGTGACCAACATAGCCGTGACCAACGAGGACGTTGGTCCTTCAAGTGTGGGGTATTGTTATGATCCCACATCAGCCAAAAGTAAATCAAGTTGATGCTTATAAGTGTAGGTGTCCCCTCCCCTACAAGCCGGTGTTAAGGGGTGAGCTCTACACTCGAGCTTATGGCGTTATACCGGCCTAGTATCGGATGGGTTCGTATCAAGATCCTACCTAGGATCGTTGTTTACTCTACAAGACCGGGATCAATAAGATCGGATCATGATCGTGAGATCTTAATCAAAATATTCTTTATTAATAGTTGTTCTAATTCATATTTAAATACTAGATTATGTAACTAATTTATAGAATCCCACAAATCAATACACAATCAAGTTAATTACTATATAAGTATATGAAAACTCTTGACTCAAACAATATAGCAATTCCAATTAACGTGTATGAAGATTCAAGAAAAATAAATAAACAAAGAAACACACTCATGGAAACTTGCATCTCCAATGACACAAAAAGCAATTGGAATTAAAAAACAAAGAAACACACGCACTCCTTTTGGTGATCTTACGATCCTATATACGATCCTACGAATTTTACGATTCAACAAAATCGTAATTTTGATAACTCTAGTATGGATGTATATATACATATGTATATAGACTTGGGATTGGGCTAGAATAGAGAGCATATTTTTTTGACATTTTGGAAGTATTTTGTAAAAGATGAATTATTATTTTTTACTCAGTCAAGGTTAACCTTCATGAAAAAGATCAGTTTGAAGGTTTTGTGAAGCAAACTTATGCACGGGTGTTTTTGTTTAAATATCCTTTACAGAACTATTGTTTCGGTTAATAAAAAATAACAGTGGAAAACATAAAGAAGAAAACATGTTTTAAACGTGTAGAACTTGATTTGATGTTTGTTCTCATAAAATGTGGTTATTTTCACTGGTTCAGCCCAACCCAACCTAACTGATCTTTTTGACATGTCCTAGATATTTACTCAATTTTAAACGCATTACCCTACCTGCCTTTTGCCACCTACACTCAAACCTCACCACATGGTTATTGTAATACTATTGGTTTTGTAATTATAGTTCACATATTAACTTTTTTTGAAAAGATTAAAAGTGGACAAAAAAAGTGTTTGCGGGTCAACCTAACATGACCAACGGTCCAAACCCACCATTGTCACTTCTTATGTTTCCTGAGTATAGCATGATATTCTTTTCTAGAAGCATCTTTTTTAATCATATTATGTATGTGATTTATAGGTCCCAGTGAGTGTAATTTTTGCCTGGATAATTGGTATCGACATGGATCTTCATTTCGGTCTTCTTGAAACTGGTTCCCTTTCTTTAGCCATTTTACTCGCAGCCTTCACATTGCAGGTAATTCTTCCTTTTCTTATATTTTTATTATTTCTTTTAGAATTAGTAATGTAAAAGTACTAGTAAGAGAATAATTTGTATATTAGGCAAACAATTTCTGCAACAAACACTCCAACTTTATGCCTTAAAAGCATCAAATGGATGACAACTGATATTAGTTTTGAACAGTCTAACCTCTATAAACATCCAAAACCTAAATATATTCTATATAAATTTCAGGACGGGACCTCGCACTACCTTAAAGGAGTGGTTCTTTTGCTATGCTACATTGTTATAGGAGTGACTTTTTTCATCCAAGATTTACCAACTGGTAAGCTTTTGCAACACCATTTTTTCTCTCTTCTATTTCTGATTCTGATTGTAAATGTTGAAAATTTTGAATTTGTTCCTTAATTTTTTGCTAGACCACGAGAATAGTGGTAAACATGTGGGACTTCAATCATCAAACTAACAAATCTCTGGAGTTTGAGGCCAGGTATTCTTATTTGTTGATGTGGTATAGAGGTGGCAATTTCGACATTTTGCTGTAAATGGGTTAAGTCGGGTTTGTTTTCTCTAACGTTTTAAACATATAAAGTTAAAAGGCTTAACTATAAAGATTTGAGTCGAATTGGTCTAAGGTCATTTAAAGTGTAGTGAGATGCTTAAAACCTCCATATTCCCTTTTCTGAAAGGAGTAAATTCTGTTTTAACCCTTAGATTTTACCTTGTAAAACGGGTTAACCTCAAACTTAATTTTTCATTAATTTAGTCCCTGAGAAACCTGTTATTTCTGTCATTGTTCAAAGCATATTTGGACAGATTGTTTGCATAGATCTGAGTGGTCGTTAAAAGAAAATGATTATTGGAAATGTTTCTTTAAATAGAATTCCAATTAACCAATAAAAGCCTTTAATTTTTCCAATTTTGACACAAAAAAACCTCAATTTTGAACACCACAATTTCTAGATTTACTTGGATCTTTTAACTAATGTACATAACACACGAACCTTTCTAACCCGATCTATATTGGGTTTTATAATCGCCATTTTCTAAAATTATAATTGTTTTGGTGCAAATGAACAAATCTGTGGCAGAAACGCACCACCTCAATACAACAACAACAACAACGATACCCAATCCCGCAAAAGCGGGGTATGGGGGAGGTATAAATGTAGACAATCATACCCCCACCAGAATGTAGGGAGATTGCTTCCTGCAAAGGACCGCAGAAACGCACCACCTCAATAATCTAACACAAATGTCCATAGTGGGCCAGGGGGCGACAATTGGATCTCCTGGTATTGGTGGAGGACTGTGGTTGTGTGGAGTTTTGACCTTTTTACATCGTAGCAAGTAGATAAAAACACAAGTTTGAGGTAAAACTAACGAGATAAAATTAGTTTATATATTTTTAAAGTAATGAAACTAAAATTTGTGTCTAAAATGATTTAAAAAAAGGGTTAAATCGTTTTACATTGTTTAATACATAACTTACTCCTTTATATTATTGTATTAATATATTCTATTTAATTATATAGAACACATTTGATATAATTTAAACTATAAAAATCTGTAGATTACCCAACTCGCTCGACCCACTCATTTTGCCACCTCTAACATGAAATGATCTTTTGAGACACGATGATAGTTTTTTATCTCAGACCTTCTAGTAATGGAACTAATTATTCTTTGTTATTTGTTCCAGGGTGGGATCAATATACATGAAGATGAGGACGAAGACACATTCGTTATTCTTTAAACGCGTTACACGAAAAGCCCATCTGTGTTAATAATCTTGCTTGAGCCATACAAGTTCTGATGCTGCACCAAATGGTCATCCATCAGGCCAGTTTGCATCTGCATCTGCAACTTCATTTATTGTTCATAATATCCATTCTACTTGTTACTTATATCATCAAACCATCTTTTTGAGAAAATATCAAGACCCTTTATTTAAAAAAAATAAACATGAAGAATTTTCAATAATTGTAAATGATTTAAGCTTCCTAAAAAGAATCAAATGCAAGAACTTGTTTGGAGATCATACAACAATTACATCAAATGATTTGGTAGAAAGTGTCACGTACATAGGTTAGACAACAATGTAATTTTTTTTTATAAATATGTTAAAACATATGATCAGGTGTATGCAATGACTCAATATATGGTAAATACAGGTGTTGGGTTTCTATTGTTAATTTGTTTGGGTAATAATTGTGAGAAATAGTTTATGTATGTCGTTTTTTAATTTGAATTATTTTAATTTTTATTTTGAACTGCAAACACATACCCGTCTACTAAATCTACTCCATTGTTCACAACGAGACTTAATCCACAACTTTTTGGGAGGGACACCGCTCCATAATACCATATACCACACGCATTTGGCTACAAACCCTTTGATATTTAAATTATTTTAAATGAAAAATAAGGGACAAAAAGATGAAGTAGATATGGTTCTTTAGAAACACTTTTCAATACGCTAAAACAAAATCTAGCTAACACAAACGATTTGACATGCTCCTCACATGAGATGCAAATCCGTTAATATGGAAAGAAAAAGTTCAGCCAAAGGGTTAAGAACTTAAGATGTCGACCTTCGAAGCACTCTTGATTGATCAATGGATCAAGACCTTGAATTTTTGTTTAAAATATCGGTTTGAATCATCCTGGTAGACGTATGAATCGAAGGAAAATCATACATAATAATTAAACTGTAAACGTTTTTGCTATTTTTCACTAAACCAATTGCCATTTACCTTCCAATTAATACATTAAAGTTGCGGAAATTAATGCTAATGTAATATTTTTGAATTTGACATTTAATCATAGGTTTTTGCAAGTCACCATTGATTTTTTTCGTTTTATTCTGTTATTTTATTTATTTATTTAATGAATATTATTGTTATTTTAGCTCTTTTTTTTTCTCACTAATTCGAAACTACATAAAACAATACACTCTTTTTTCTTTACTATAAAACTTGATGATACAAAAAACTAAAACTATTACCATTTCTTTTATTTCTTTTTTTCACATTAACTTTCCTTTCTATTTTATTCTTCCTATCTAAAACTCAAAACACATTGTAAATATTGGTATATATGAATATGATTATGGAACAAAGGGTTCTTGTTTGAGTACATGATAAGTAGAGGAGAAAGAGCTTGTATTATTCTGATTGAATAAATGAATACATCAGAACGAAAAGTACAGATAAATATATACAAGATGGAAAACAAATATTAAACTCCTTTGTAACAAACTCAACTAACTAATTAACTAGTTAACACCCCCCCCCCCCCCCCCCCCCCTCAAGCTGGTGGATATGGAGATAAACCCAGCTTGGAAATTGCCTCCTTATGTCGTGATCCAGATAGGTTTTTCGTAAAAATGTCAGCTAACTGATCTGTGGTAGACACATGAGACAAACTTATCAAACCACTTTGTAGCTTTTCACGAACAAATTGACAGTCCAATTCGATATGTTTAGTACGTTCATGAAAGACTGGATTCTTGGCAATATGAATGGCTGCTTGATTATCACACTTTAAAGGAATAGGTGTGATATGTGGAACTTGAAACTCATGTAATAATCTACTTATCCAAGCAAGTTCAGAACAAATACGCCTCATGGATCTATATTCAGCTTCAGCGGAAGACAAAGAAACAGTAACCTGTTTCTTGGATTTCCATGACAACGGAGTTCCACCAAACAAAATGAAATAGCCACTTACAGAACGTCTAGTAATCGGACAAGCCACCCAGTCACTATCGCAATACGCTTCAAGACTAAAATCTGCTGTATTACTCAGATACAAACCTTGAGAAAGAGTACCTTTAAGATATTTTAAAACATGAACAACAGCTTCATAATGAGCTTCACAAGGTTGCTGATTGAACTGACTTAGATATTGAATGGCAAAAGACAAGTCAGGCCTGGTATGAACCAAAAAATTTAACTTGTCAATCAATTGACGATAAGTAGTAGGATAAGCTAAAGGACTATCCATTTCAGGTAAAAGCTTCAAATGAAGTGGCAAGGGAGTAGTAACAGGAATACAATCACTCATAGAATAAGATTGTAACAAATCTTTAGCAAACCTTTGTTGATTAACAACCATGCCACCCAGAACTTCATTGAACTCTAATCCCAAAAAGAGATGAATATAACCCAAATCTTTAATCTTGAATTGATCATCCAAGAATTGTTTTAAAACTGATATTTCCTCAAGATTATCACCTGTGACTAAAATATCGTCTACATAAACAGCAACGATAATAATACTACCATCAACTTGCTTGAGAAAAAGAGAATGATCATTCTAGGAGTGCTTAAAACCTTTAGATTGTAAAGCAATTGAAAGCTTTGCATACCACTGACGCGAAGCCTGTTTTAATCCGTATAAAGACTTCCTCAATCGACAGACATGAGAGGATGGAACGCAAAGACCAGGTGGTGCTTTCATATAGACTTCTTCGTGTAAGTCGCCATGTAAGAAGGCGTTATTGACATCGAATTGATGAACTCTCCAACCATTTTTGACAGCCAATGAAACAAGAGCTCGAACAGTAGTGAACTTAACCACAGGAGAAAAAGTCTCGTGATAATCAATCCCATGTTTTTGAGTGAACCCCTTCGCAATTAAACGTGCCTTATAACGCTCAATAGTACCATCGGATTTATATTTGATTTTGTACACCCAACGACACGGAATAGGCTTTTTACCTTTGGGAAGTGGAACAATATCCCAAGTGGTATTAGCTTCCAACGCTTGAAATTCAGATTGCATAGCCTTCTCCCAGTGTGGATTTCCTTGTGCCTCATTATAAAAAGCAGGTTCAGTTCGAACAGAAGCATGAAAAGCAAACGCAGAAGCATTCGAGGAAAGGGAAGATCCAACACACAGATTAGTAAGAGTATGAAAACAATCAGATGTAGAACTTTGAGCATCTAAATGATAACATACATAATCATGCAAATGTCTTGGAGGATTGGAATGGCATGTGGATCGTTGTAAAGAAACATCAGGTGCAGTATTTTCATGCTGAACATTTGCAGGTGTGACATTATCAGCAGATTGATAAGCATCAACAGCAGGTTGAGGAATATACGAAGAAACAGGATGTTTAGAAGTAGAAGATGAGCGTAAAGGAAATTGTTCTTCGAAGAATTTAACATCCCTTGAGACAAAGATCTGGTGAGTAGCTAAATTCAACAACTTATAAGCCTTTTGACCATATAGATAGCCAATGAAAACACATTCAACAGCTCTTGGCATAAACTTATTAGTTGAAGGATGCATGGGAGAAGCATGACAGGATATGTTTGAATACATGATAAGTAGAGGAGAAAGAGCTTGTATTATTCTGATTGAATGAATGAATACATCAGAACGAAAAGTACAGCTAAATATATACAAGATGGAAAACAAATATTAAACTACTTTGTAACAAACTCAACTAACTAATTAACTAGTTAACAGTTCTTGGCATAACGGTATTTATGTATTGTTAAGGTATCTCTCTTCTTAAAATTGAGGATTCACGTCTTATTGGAGACATATGAGTAGTTTAACAGGGTGTTTGTATTTTCTATAAAAAAAATATACGAATATGATGATGGGCTTAAAAACATTACACTCTCGGCCCAAATGCACATAGTCCAACATCACCTCCAAGCCGTCACATACTCGCACCTACAAAGCTGTTTGCCATTTCCAAAGAGGAAGCTTGCCTATACAAAATCTCATGGTCTGAATCGAAAGAGGAAGCTCGCCTATACAGAGGTCGTATGGTCTGAATCGACGAAGGACGAAGAAGAACCCCATTACCCCATACGGCATTACAGCCGAACCCTAATCTTTCTTGTTCTTCATATATCGAAGCTTATCTAGCCAGAATCGAAGCTTACCTGGTCCGAATTGAAGGTACATGTTCTGCTATTAATTAAACACCAAATTTTTAAGCAAGCTCTTTTTTTATCGAGCCCTAATCTTTCGAAGAAGGTACTAGTTTTTTTTTTCGAGCCCTAGTCTTAATGTTCATTGAAAGGTATGATTTTTTCTGTTCACTTTACATATTAACTAGTATTTGGCTTAAAGTTTGTCAAAAACTCAATATGTGATTTACTACGATTCATGCTTTTGGTAGGATAGATGAAGTCTTTCTTAATAGACTGAAGAGGATAACAAAATACATTTTTTCCATCTTTTTATAACTTTTTGTGATTTTCTTATGTATTAAAATATCCTAATGTGTCCATATTATTTAGGTATTTCAAAAGGAGAAGACCCAACCAGGATCATTTTCTTGTTCCTTGAAGTTTTTTAAGGTTAGCTTTAATGTATAACATTTGTTGTTGCTGCTGTCTTTTTTAGTACAATTCAAGTTTTTAGTCTTTCAGATTGTTGCTTTTTCAATAATGTTGCGGCTGGTTTTAGACAATTTAATTAAGATATGACTCAGGTTTTTAGTCTATTTTAATTCAAATTATGGCTTTTTTCATTCAAGTTGTGGTTTTCAGATTAGATCTAAGTCTATAATCAAATTGTAGTTGGACATGCCACAAGTTTTTTAGATATAATCAAGTGTGTTGCTACTAACTACTGTTGGAAATTTGTTGTTGCAAGTGGTATAAACTTTCTGCTGTTGATTTTTCAAATATTGTTTCTGTTTTTCTGTTTTTTAGACATGCTTCAATCTAAACTTTATAGTTTTTAAATGAACATATGGAAGTATTTTGCTTCTGCAGCTTATAGACCCATTGGAAGTTTGTTTTGAAATGTTAGCCACTTAGCCCATTTATCCTTTGGTTAATCGTATTAATTTTTAACCAACACTTGTAAGGTAGACTTTTTGTGTTCTTGCTTTCGTTATTTGACCATTTCGGACTTGTATTCTAATACTAAAGGGGTGTTTGTTTTAGCTTATTTAGGGCCTATTTTTCTAGCTTATTTCTTATAAGTTAGTTTTTTCCGGCTTATTTTCTGACTTTTGAGCTTATTATGAGTTAAAATAAGAAAATAAGCCGGGCTGCCGGGCTCATGAAAAATAAGCCAGTTAAAACGAGCTTATGAAAAATAAGCCCGGAAAATAAGCCCTTCATAAGCTAAAACAAACACCCCGTAAGTTAGAAATTGCCATTCAAAAACTTGAAATCTGAAATCCCGAATTCGCGTCTTGAATTATACATTTGATGCTGTAATATATTATTAAATTAATTTTTTGTCAAGTCGAGCTCGAAAGTGTCGAGTACTTTCTCGAGTCGAGCTCGAGCTTGAAAGTTAAAACTAGTCCGAGCTCGAGTTGAGTTTCGAGCTTCGAGTTTTGGCACATACTAATTGGACTCTTGTTTGGCTCAGTTTCATGATAGACAATGATTGTGAGATGGTGCGAGAAACATTTATGCTGCAGGAAGTTTGTTTTATAATTTAGATATGTCATTTACCGGTTTCTTTTTGCATATAACATTGCCGAGACATTCATATTGTGACAAGAGCATTAAACTAACTAATTCATTCCCGTATAGATTGCAACAATCTACTCTACATATAGCATAATGAAAGCGTTAACACCAATCAAATGGATGGAATGGCATTCCATAATTGTAAAATATGGGCTGGGAGAATCTTTTAGTCCAATTTCAATCCATCACTAGTGTGTTGTAGTGACTGGAAATAGGTAAATTTAGCTTCAAATTTGCAAAATCATCAAGTTTCTATGTACTGAAAGAGGTTTTTGTTGTATTAGAGACGCAAAAGATGAGCTCCTTGAGTTTAAGAAGCATGTTGGCTCAAGCTGCAGTTAAAGGAGTAACAGAAGCAAAGGCAAAGATATTTGGTCATGTACTTAACCCGACTGGTCAAAGATCTGCCAATAAGATTTTACGCAAGAAATTTATTGGTGAAAAAGTAGTGTCATGGTATCCAAATGACATCCAGAAGGAGGACCCAATTGTTGTGGCGCGCAAAGAACAAGAGTAATCTTCCCTCCCTCCCTCTCTCTCTCTCTCTCTCTCTCTCTCTCTCTCTCTCCCCATAGAGACTGAATTTAATACATATGCTTACATAGTTACATGTAGAGGTGGCAATTTTGAGCCTTTTACTTTTAAACGGATCGATTTGGATTTCCTCACTAAGGCAAATAGATTAGATAAAAACAATAGCTTCACATAGGTTGAACAGATTGAAAGTCGCCCAAAGGTTATTAAATTTTTTTTAGTATATTGTAATAAAATTATATATAGTGTTAGTAATAAAATATGTGATAACTGATAATTATTTGTAGAAAAAGTTTTAACAAATGGATGAAAGTTGTTATGGGTCGACCCAACCTGAACCCATTCTGACCTATTACTATTTCCCCAATCTGTCCATGTTGCCACCTCTAGTTACATGCAAAGATTTCTTATTTTAAACTTGGGCAGGACATACCATCTGCACATTTCCCAGACTACCATGTCAAGAATAGATTTCTAGTGCATTCGAAAAGAGCTTGAATGACACATTTTCTTTCTTGCTCAAGTTAATTATGGTAATCACTTTTTGTTGTTGTTAACTTATGACTCTGGATATGCAATACTTCGTTTTGTAAATTTAATGTCTAAAATAGCTATAAACTGGTACACAAGTATTAGCCTATTAGACCTTTCATTTTCATTGCTCAACTGAACCTCTACTCTAGCAATAGTGACATGTGTGCACAGGTCTGTGAAACTTTTTGAAGTTACTAAGAAGCAAATTGATGATTAGTTTGTCACTTTAGATACACTGCACTCCTTAATCTGATCTGTTATTCAATTAATATATCTAACATTCAGATGAGTTTTGGATTAAAGATTTGAGAATGAGGGATGGTAATGGAAGTGATACATAGTATTTGGTTTGAAGTTATGGGCTTTGCTATTAAGAACCATTTTTCACAATTAGGAACCTTTTTATGGAGACAACAGAAGATAATTTTAGCATGCAAGAAAAAGTAAAATTAAAGTCTGAAATGATGAGTAAGGATGTAAAATAGCCAAGCTACTGACAAACAACTGGAGCTCTACTCGTCATAAGCTCGTCTCGATCCAAGCTTGAACCAACTTGGAACTTGTTCAACTAGCGAGCTCAATCCCAAGCTTCATGTAGTGAGCTTGATAAGGTTTGCACTTTGCAAGCCTAAACTAGCCAATAAGTCCTATAAATATAACATTACATCCATGATCCATTCCTAAATAAGAGCCCACCTTTATATTTTGATTTGTCCCAAAAATTGTCCACTTCTAAAATAATTAACATAATTTGCCATGCTACCTTGATTACATTCAATTGCAAAATTGTATTAGTTTTGCGTAGAATTGTGTATATTTAAAAGGATAAAATTGTTATAGAACTAGTTAAAACGTATCACATTCCTACAAAGTGTGGCTTTTGTCTAGTGGACAATTATTTTAGGATGGAGTGATGTATTTATACCATCCATAATGAATACAATTGTTTATGTTTTTGTTAATTTTATATAATAAATTAATAATAAATATTTTTGTATATATTATTACAAAAATGTTACGAAAATATTATATATAAATACATAAATTAATTAAAAATTAGTTTTGCATGAGACAAGCTCGAGCCTCTAACTCACGAGCTGAGCTCTAGCTTTACACGCAAGACTCTAAACGAGACGAGCTCGAACTCGAGCCTGAGCTCTATGAAGTTAAAACAAATTTTGATTGTAGTTAAAGACGGGCTCTGCAAGGCTTGTTTACACCCCTAGTGATAGTAACAATTTTTCTTCTTATTGAAACCGAACCCACATATCCTCTAATATGCATTACTCTCTTTCTCTATCTAAATCTATCATTTATCATCTCTCAGTGTTTATTTCTTTCTTTGTTATGGTATAATTACTTATAGCCGCTCAGATAACAATGAGAAACCAGTTTTGATTATGACGGGAAGGAAGAAAGCCAATTAATCGAGTTGTGGACTTGTGGTTGTATAAACCATCACCAACCATTGTAGTTTAGAAAAAAGAAAGCAAGATTCAAATATCTAGTTGTTCAAATGGCCTGCTTACAGACCTAAATACACAATAGTGCTAATAGATGTTTCTCCCAAACTTTTATTTTTTTTAAGAAGGTGCAGAACAGTTTTACTAGACAAAAATAGCTAAGAATAACAAATGCATGAGGTTGTGATAAGAACAACCTAGAAAAGGAAGATCTACAGTAAGGAAAGGAAGATGGCAGTTAGGCTTGAAGTCTGTGGAATTGGACTGATTAGGCTTGATAATTAACAAACTCAATCCATCCCTCCCTACATGTTCCTTTATTCTAGAATAAACTTTCAGTTAGTGGGCTTATTAGGCTTGATAGTCTGTGTGGTATTGGACTGATTGCTATCAACTGCTGCCTTGTGAAGATCAGGCTTGTCCTCAAGCCAAAAAGAGGGAAAATTGCTTTGGATAAGGAGTCCTCCCACATGGCCTCGTTGGCAGGATGGTCGAACCTCTGGATTAACCACTGCTTCAGCTGCTGCCCGCCCTCCTCTATGATACTAGAGGCACATTTCTTAAGTTGAGGGGTAGTTTGACGTTTTGAAGAATCCATTTTGAGACCCGGCGTGAAAGTGCCTTCAACAGGGGATTTTATAACAGCTTTTTTGAGCAATGGAACGTGAAACACGAGGTGTATCTTTACTGTTGCAGGTAACTGAAGTTTGTAGGCAACAGGACCAACTCTGTTGGTAATGAGAAAGAGGCCGTAAAAACAGGCTGATAGCTTTTAATGGATGCGATAGACCAAAGATTGCTGATTGTGTGGCCTGAGTTTAAGATATACCCAATCGCCCAGGGTGAGTTCAATGTGGCGACGATGCTTATCGACATAAATTTTCATATAATCCTGAGCCTGAGAGAGATCGTGTTTTAGCTGTTTACGTGCTTCATCCCGGTCTAGGAGGTCGTGTAAGATAGCCTTGCAATGAATTTCACCCGGAAAAGTGGAGAATAGATGGAGGGGGCAGCCATAAACATTTTCAAACAGTGTGGTGCTTGTTGACAAGTGGTAGGCTATGCTATTCCAATACACAGCCCAAGAAAGCCAATGGGACCAATTTTTTGGCCGATCTGCAGCAAAGCACCAAGGTAAGTTTCAAGATTACGTTCGACCACCTCTGTTTGGCTATCGGTTTTGGGTGGTAGGCTGAGTTAAACTATAGTTTACTCCCTTAATGTTGAAAATTTCTTGCCAAAATTTGCTCAAGAAAACTGGGTCCCTATCATTGACGATAGATTTAGGAATTCCATGCAATTGGTAGACCTCTTTGAGGAGTACCATATTTTGAGAGATGGTTGACTACAACAAGTAGTATCGTAACCCTTTGACTTTGGGAGACCGAGACGATTAAATCAATGGAGAGATTAAAAGGGGTTGTAGAAGACCTACAGGGGCTAGACTCTAGAGAAGAAGATTTGTATTATTGGAATATATCGCATGGCTGGACTGTTTTGGCCATTCCAAACCAATCAAAATGAGCAGCAATGCGTTTGTAAGTTCTTTAGAATCCGGAATGGCCACCGTAAGGGTTGTTATGGTACTCGTGTAGTATAGGGATCTATCGGAAGCAGATGGAAGGACCAGCTTGGTCTTAGGGATCAGTGGGGATATGAACCCGATTTCAAAGTTTGAGCCAGAATGACTCGATCATAGTTCAGGGTCTTTGTAGCCTCAAATACTGTGATTCCGTTCAGCCATCGAGGATATGAAAACGTGTGTGATAATTCAGCTCTTTTATAAATGCGAGAAAGAGCATTAGCGGCATGATTTTCATGTCCCGGTTGCCATTTTTGCTGATCTAGGGTTATACCTTTGATCAAGGAGGCACCTCAAGCTCTTGTGATCAGTGTAAACCGTAAAGTGCCGACCTAAAAGGTAAGGTTGCTAATATTGGATTGATAAAGCCAATGCCATGATCTCCTTTTCGTAAGCAGATTTACTAAGGTTTCGATTCGCGAGGCCTTGCTAAAATAAGCATTAGGTTCCTTGCGTGAGGACCGACCCAATTCCATAACCCGAATCGTCAGACTTAATTTCAAAGGGTAGGGAGAAATCTGGTAAGGCGAGCATCATGCCCACCGTTATACATCTTTTGACCTCATCAAAAGCAGTGTGTTGGGAAGAAGACCAATGAATATTATCTTTTTTTTCGTCAATTAGGTTAATGGTTTGGCGAGCTCCCTGCCTCCCCATAACCCCTAATAAATTTCCAAAGTAGCCTGTTAACCCAATAAATCCACGTACGCCCTTCACGTTAGTGGGAACAGACTAGCCACACATTGATTGATTTTTTGTCGAGTTCATGGACGCTCCACGGCTGTCAATGATGTGGTCAAGTACTCAACAACAGATGTCAGCCCAAAATGTACCAGCTATTCTAAAAGTTGAACGGAGGCAGTTAGATGCTGGAGATGGTGATCCCAAGACGAACTATGAATCAAGATATCCTTAGTGAAAAAAGAGAATGCTCTTACGAAGAATTGGATGAAAGATTCGATTCACGAGGGCTTGAAATATTGTTGGGGTGTTTGTCAAGCCGAATGACTGGTCAAAACACTCATAATGTCCCTCGTGAAAAGTTAAAACGTCTTAAGTTCTTTTACAAACTTTATATTATTATTTTAATAAAATTGTTTTTGTAAAGGTACTTAAACGCAAAAAGTTAATATTTAAAGTTTAAAATGAAATACAAGAAAATGTTTGTGGGTCAGCCCAAGGTGTACTAAAAAGTTACTTGTTACAATCTGCTTGCTGCCTTTATGTTGTACCATTAACAACAGGGCTCCTTGTCTTGTGCTAATGATCTAAAAGATGTAAAGTTGCTAAGCTAATCTTTAGAGCAGATATTGGGTGTGTTTGGCGAAACTAGCTGGGATGGGGCTGAGACTGATTAATTGATAATCACAAGCCCAAGCCATAAGCTACTCGAAAAGGCTTTTATTTTAGGGGCTTACGAGGGATTATGTTTTGTAATAATCCCCTCAAAATTCTAACACCCGAACGAGGCTCGAGGGCTGGGGATTATAATACTAGAATCTCAAGCCCCTATAATCCCCTATAAGCCCGTTGCCGAACACAACCATGTACTCTATCTGCGGGTTTATAATATGGATGATTAATATGATTACATCTCGTTGCAAATTATATAATGATAATCATTGGAAATTCACTTAACCGTTCTTCCTTTTGGAGGTTCTTTTCACTCCCTGTAGTTCTTACCACGTTTTCTTTTAGGGTTTGATGTCACAACTTAAAGAGTGAAGGCCTTTGCTCACTCTTTATCTTTGGTGATTCCTTTCTATTGAAGAATATGATAGTAACTTGTTTCCCCATATACATCTATGAAGATTTTTTGTTGACTAAGTACCATAATCTTTTAATAAATAATGTATTGGTCCTGCATTAACTTGATCCTTGGATATAAAAAAGGATTTTTTTTTATGATGCGTTGTCATGTATGTCTTGAAGATATATACTCCCTTAGTTCATTCCCTTGTAACAACATCATTCATTTGTATTGGGTAGAACTGTAGATGTAGACCGATTGTAAGACCCGTCTACTTAATGGATATAGAAATAGAATCACGACACATAAAATCGAGGACTAGTTAGGGGAATATGAGTTGGTTGGATAACGTGTCAAAATGCTTTTAGTTCTTTTTATAAAATTTATAAGTAGTTAATGTATAAAATATGCTTGCAAAAACAATATTTATAAAATAATTATGTAATCGTTTTAATAGTGATGTAGAAGGTCCAAGCTCGTAAGCATTTTATTTCAATACCCTTTAAAAGACTTCGGGCTGTTCCCTCTTTGGCTATTTTTCAAAACCCGTTAATGTAAATAGAACCTATAGATCGACTTTAATCGTGGTAAATGAGTCAAAATAACCGTCTTTAAGAACGATGAAAGGAAGATATGAACTTCGAACTTGGTTGTTTTTACTTATTCTGTTGATTGGCATCATCATGTGTAGACTAGTAAAACAATAGCTTTTGTGCTATTAATGATTCTGCTAGGCAATTTTAATCATGTTTGCTTCTTGAATCCACAAACAATTTATTTTTATAAAAATGCTGTTAACTATATATATTAAAACATATCATTTCATATCTGTCTTAATTTTGCAGGCGTTTATCAAAACTTGAAATGCTGAAGCGTCGTGGCAAGGGGCCGCCTAAGAAGGGACAAGGAAAGCGAGCTGCTAAACGTAATAAATAGAAACCAATGCAAGTTTCTTTTTAGCTACAAAACTTAGAGGCTACTTAAAGCTAGTAAGATTTGAAAATTTTCAAACTGTTGGAGCTTGTTCATGATAACTTAGAGCTACTGAATTTGAATGAGGCATCTGTTAATTGCCTCTAAATGAATACCATTTTTACAAGTGATTTTAAGGGTTCAACCGTGCAACTGCAAAACTCATGTAAAACCAGGAAATAACAACCATTTCAATGCAACTTTTTAGTAAGCTTTTACTGCTCTCGATCTTTATCAATGTCGTCGTTCTAAAACTTTTAATACCAGACTGTCTTTAGAGATGATTTTGACCGACTAATATCCTTCGTAGTTCTAGCCGCTACAAGTTTATATTCATTGTACAGTATGTAACTGAACTGTTGCACCCTAATGCTGTGTTCCCCAGATGCATCAAGGAGAGAAAAGAATGAAAAAGAAAATTGACGGGAGAAAAGAATAGAAAAAAAATGATAATGATTGTGATTTTGCATATTCCCGAGTTGAAAAGAAAGAAAATGAACTTATAAAGAAAAGAAATAAGCTTGTGTTTCTGAGTTGGAGAGAAAAGAAAATGAAAGAAAAATAGTCATTATATAATAATGCCCTTATTTTTTTAAAAATAATTTATTACGATTAGGGGTAGTTTTTTCACTTACGAAAAAGTATAAAAATTTTCTTTCCTTTCCTTTCCTTCAATTTCTCCCATTTTTAGGAGGAATGTTTAGTAGAAACAAATTTTCCTTACAAATCATTTCTTTTCCCTCCTTAAAATTAAACACTGGAACATAGTGTTGCAAAGTAGCAACTAGAAAATCTTCAACAAATAGATTATTACAATTTACAACTACTAGTACTAATCTTAACACGTGTTACTATTTCATTTATGCATCACGGATAACGATTATATCATTTGCGTACGCTTTTTTTTAAGAAAAAGATTATATAGTTTTTAACAGTACACTATTTTAATATATCCAAAAATAATTATCTACTAAAAAAAGAATGTTAGTAATTGCTAAATTTACCACCATCTCGCAACTTGAGTAAAGTCGGAGTGGAAAGCTATGAAATGAGTCCACCGCGTCTTGGTAGAAGGATTTGACAGTTTGACTTGGCATTTTTTAAATTGACGTAGAGATAACCATTTTAAATTCTTGATCCGCCCCTTATTAACAATGGAATATACTGTAAAAGCGACTAGGATTTGTAAGAGGAAGAAGACATACCAGCCTAATTCTACCGTTGAAGTCGATGTTTGAAAATATATACTGGGCCTTTGACTATGGACTAACATACATGCCCAACCTAGATATAAAAATACAATAGATATACACTAACATTTTAAATGAACTTATTTCTTTTTATTTTAAAGGATAATTTCATTTATATTAAGTGTTATTAAATTAAATATGAAATTAAAAACACCATGATCCCAAAATTTGGTATGGTGATAAGTAACCGCTACAGGTCTGAGTGGTGGATAAGTGGTGGGAGTGAAAAGCTAACATGATAATGTGGTGTGTGTGATAGAGTATAACCATGTCTACCACTCTAAACACATTAAATACACACTGTACTATGATCAACAAACACAAACACAAGCATTTATATTATGACAAACAAACATCCGCACAATATACCATGATCCACACACACTTGCGCATACAATTACTCTATATATAGATTTACATAGACACACACATATACTCAAATTATAGATCTATAACAACCTAAATTGAAGCGCGCACTCACTAGCGCTTGGATCCATACAAACACGCACTAAAACATATACACAAGCCTACATCTAGATACATAAGTAGAAATTGAGGAGAGAGGCATCACACAAGGGAAGCACACACGGTGTGAATTAAGTACGTGTATGTATGTTGAGGTGATGGGGATGGAGCAAAGGAGTTTGACGATGGAGGGTTAGTGGTAGTGCTGAGCATAAGGTGGTTTTAAATCCAAACCGAACTCAAAATTTTAAAATCTGTTTTAGAATTTTCAAATTCAATGGTTTCACTTTCTAATGATTTATGTTGTAACCCTTTAAATTGATATTTTTGAGTTTAAAACCGTTGTTTAGGCCATTATATGCTATTGAAAAAACAAGCCTTGAAGCTTGTTAGTTATATGCAATTAAGAAACAACTACGACAAGAAATTGGCCATGAACCAATGAGTACGGATAAAATATTGAGAATATAGGTTTAACTAATTGACTAATGGGTCGTCCGTGTAGTTGATTTTAATTAATAATTAAGAAAATTCCAAGTAAGTTGCCATTACAAATTTGATTTAATAAGTAATTTTATCCAGTTGGGTATGATAAAACCCTAAACCTTGTTTTAAGTAAATTACATCAATTCCTTATACAATTTACTAGAATAATTTTCTTAAAAAAAATAGTTCTTGGGCTCTCTGATTTCCATATCGCCACTCCTCGTCATATAACACTTGTTTTCTCCATGGATTCATTGCAGAAGCAACATTAAAGTGAAATCGATGTCCATATATCCAATCAAATAGTGTGGGTTATATGTGACTTTGCCTAAGTCATGGGGTTTAGTTTTAACTTTGTAGAAGTTAAGGGGTTAGAATGTAAAATGCCAAATTGTATATAAGGCATATAGATTTGAACAATTAGAGAATCGTCATTTCATTTCCAGTTTGACATTTCTTGTAGTTTGTTTTGTTCAAGATCAAATTCAAGGAGGAATAAGGAGATATTGATCCCAAGTTCTTGATTGTGTTTTGGTCCAATTTCGTGTGCCATTTTCGTTTATTCCACAACAAAGTGGTATCAGAGCTTCAAGGCTCGTTTGTATTCTGGGTTTTGGAGGTAATCGCCGGAAAATCGTGGTCGCCGTAGAAAGGGAGTTTTCTTGGCGGGTTTTGTTCTTGGATCACGATTTTGTGTCTTGGAGACGAAGGTTATTGGTGTTGGAGTGTTTTCGGTGGTTTGGGGTTCAATCGTGACTCAATCTTGGAGTCACAAGGGTGTTAACGGCGAAGAAATCCGACAAACTCGTCGGAGAAGACGATACAGGTCTAGTTCGCAAGGTTTGGGGCCACTTCGCACGGTTTGGAGTCAAGTTCGCGTGTTTTTGGGTTCAGTTCGCAAAGTTTGAAGTACACTTCGCTGCCCCGGGTTCAGTTCGCACGAACTGAAGGTGACTCCGCACGTATTCGGCCCACTTCGCACGAGAAGCAGTCTGTTCGCACGCAGGAGCAGTTCGCACGTGGTGAAGTTAGGGTGTGCGTTTTCGAAGTTTTTCATACGTGTTGGAAGTTAAGATGGCTCCACCGTTAATGATGATTGAAAAATTCACCGGGAAAAACAATTTCAGCCTATGGAGACTAAAAATGAAGGCATTGTTGAAACGTGAAGGTATTTGGCAACCGTTAGCGGGTGAAAGGCCCAAAGATATGGAGGAGGCCGAGTATAAACAACAGGATGAAAAGGCTCACTCGACGATCCTGTTATCACTTTCAGACGAGGTGCTCTATGAGGTCGCGGAGGAAGAAACCGCAGCGAGTCTATGGGTGAAATTGGAGTCATTGTATATGACGAAGTCGCTGACCAACAAGTTACTCCTAAAACAACGTTTGTTCTCATTGAAAATGATGGAAGGATCAGTTCTTAAAGATCATCTCGATGAGTTGAATTCAATCTTGATGGATCTTAAGAATGTGGAGGTAAAAGTCGAAGACGAAGATGCGGCGTTAATCTTGCTTGTCTCTTTACCCCAGTCATATGAGAACTTTGTGAATTCGTTTGTTGTTGGTAGAGATACCATTTCTCTTGAAGATGTAAGGTCAGGCCTTCATTCAAGGGAACTTCGTCAAAAGGCATCGGGTAATGGCGTGGATTCTCAACCAGTTGGGTTGAATGTGGTTCGGAATGATCGAAATGGCGATCGATCAAACAAAGAAAAGGGAAAACAACGTAGAGGAAGGTCAAAATCACGGAGTAGAAAACCGGGTTCAAAAGATGTTTGTCACAATTGTGGTGAGAAAGGCCACTGGAAGAGGGAATGCCCAAAGTATAGACCTGGTAGTTCTAATGCTAATATGGCCAAGGAGGATACGAATTCAGAAGCTGATCTGGTTCTTATGGTATCCAGTTGTTATTTGGGAAACTCACAGGAGTGGATTCTAGATTCGGGATGTTCGTTTCATATGTGTCCATACAAGGAGTGGTTTACGACGTATCGGGAACAAGACTCTGGGAGCGTGTTAATGGGTAACGACGTGGCATGCAAGGTGGTTGGCATTGGGTCAATCAAGATTCGTATGCATGATGGAATCGTGAGGACTCTATCCGACGTTTGACATGTTCCAGATTTAAAGAAGAGTTTGATTTCGTTGAGCACTCTTGATGCTAAGGGATACAAGTATTCCGGTTCAGGTGGAGTACTTAAGGTGTCCAAGGGAGCATTGGTGGTTATGAAAGGACTTAAACAATCCACCTTGTATGTTTTGAAAGGTGAGACGGTGGTGGATAGAGGCACCGTAGCTATTTCTCAAACCCAAGATCCGAACGTGGATTTGACTAAGATGTGGCATATGAGGCTTGGTCATGTTGGAGAAAAGGGCATGGAACTGTTGAGCAGTCGAGGTCTCTTGGAGGGGCATAAAGTGACAAAGTTGGGATTTTGTGAACATTGTGTGCTTGGCAAGCAGCATAGAGTAAGCTTCTCTAAAGCTGTTCATCAAACTGCAGCTCCTTTGGATTACTTACATGCAGATTGTTGGGGGCCGTCGCGTGTACCATCTTTAGGTGGTAAGCGGTATTTTCTTTCGATTATTGATGATTTCTCGAGAATGACATGGGTGTTTATCATGAAACATAAGAATGAGTCATTTGAGAAATTCAGAAGCTGGAAAGTCTTAATCGAAAATCAATTGGGGCGTAAGATCAAGAAGCTGAGAACCGACAATGGGTTGGAGTTCTGTTCAAAAGAGTTTGATGGGTTTTGTGAAAAACATGGGATTGCAAGACACAAGACGGTCCGGTATACACCGCAGCAAAATGGAGTGGCGGAACGGATGAATAGAACCCTGTTAGAAAGAGCAAGGTGTCTGTTATCAAATGCCGGTTTATCTCGTGGATTTTGGGCCGAGGCAGTTAATACGGCCTGTTATCTCATCAATCGATCACCGGAGGAAAAGAAAGTGATCCTGAGTAGAGATGTAACGTTTGATGAGAAGTCTATGATTCCTACAAGTGAGAGTGTCACCAAGAAGGTGGAGAAAAATGATGATCTTGGTAACAGTTTGGGTGATAGTGAGACCGATGAAGACAATTTGAATGATGAAGATGTTATGAGCGTTTTGGGTGTTAATGATTTTGACACAGGGTCTTCAGATACACTATCAGGGGTTACAACGACGCGGCCAGGGCCTACGGTAAGGCAGGCCGAACCAACACAGACAGAGCATTCGTCGCAAGGGTTATCTCGTGAAGGTGGAGGTGAAGGTGGAGTAAATGATGGTGGTTCATTGGCTCGTGATCGGTCGAGGAGACAGATCAGACCACCGGTGAGATATGGTTTTGAGGATATGGCGGCTTATGCGTTACAAGTTGCTGAAGATATGGATAGTTCAAGCGAACCGGGGTCATATCGAGAAGCAATTGTGTCTAAAGATGCGGGTTTGTGGTTGAGTGCAATGTCCGAGGAAATAGAGTCGTTGTATAAGAACAAGACTTGGGTTCTTGTGGAGTTACCAAAAGGAAGGCGGGTCGTCGGATGTAAATGGATTTTCAAGAAGAAAGTCGGTTTAGAAGGACCCGAAGGGATTAGATTCAAAGCACGGCTTGTGGCTAAGGGGTATAGCCAAAGAGAAGGTCTTGATTACAACGAAATTTTTTCTCCTGTGGTTCGTCATACATCTATTCGGGTGTTGTTATCTCTAGTGGCGCATAGTAATCTGGAGTTGGAACAACTAGATGTAAAGACAGCTTTTCTTCATGGGGATTTGGAAGAAGAGATTTATATGGCTCAACCGGAAGGGTTTGTGGAGCAAGGGAAGGAGAACCTGGTGTGTTTGTTGAAAAGATCTTTATACGGTTTGAAGCAATCGCCTAGACAGTGGTACAAGCGGTTTGATAGTTTCATGGTCAGTCACGAGTTTGTTCGGAGTCCATACGATTGTTGTGTTTATCATCGGAGGTTGATGGACGGGAGTATGGTGTACTTACTTGTGTATGTGGATGACATGTTAATCGCTGCTAAAGACATGGTGGAAGTCCAGAAGATAAAGGATCTTCTGAGTACCGAGTTTGAGATGAAAGATTTGGGGCCCGCTAGAAGAATTTTGGGAATTGAAATCTTAAGAGATCGGAGAAACAAGAAGTTGTTTTTATCTCAAAAGGTTTATGTAGAGAAAATTCTTCATCGATTTGGAATGTTTTATGCTAAACCGTTGAGCAATCCGTCATCATCGAGTTTTCGTCCTTCTATGGTTTGTTCGAATGAAGTTGACAATGATGATGAGTATATGTCAAAAGTTCCCTATACTAGTGCGGTGGGAAGTTTGATGTATGTGATGGTGTGTACACGACCAGATTTGGCTCACGCAGTTAGTGTGGTTTCTCGGTTTATGGTGAATCCGAAGAAAGACCATTGGGTAGCGGTGAAGAGAATTTTTCGGTATCTCAAAGGTACGGCTAATGTTGGTCTCATATATGGTGGTGACCGGGAAGTTGTGGTAACCGGGTATTCGGACTCGGATTATGCAGCGGATTTGGATAAGCGTAGATCCCTCACGGGTTATGTTTTTACGCTTGGAGATGCAGTAGTAAGCTGGAAAGCAACACTCCAACCGTCGGTTGCGTTATCTACTACTGAGGCGGAATATATGGCGCTTACGGAAGCGGCCAAGGAGGCTATTTGGTTGAAAGGATTGGTTGGAGATCTGGGTATCAATCAAGACAAGACTTTGGTGCATTGTGATAGCATGAGTGCTATAAGTTTGGCCAAAGATCAAGTGTTTCATGATAGAACGAAACATATTGATGTGAGGTATCATTTCATTCGTTCTGAATCAAGAATTAAAGTGGTGAAAGTCGGAACCAGAGACAATCCTGCGGATATGTTGACTAAGGCGGTTCCGGAATTCAAATTTAGACATTGTTTAGATTTGCTTAACATTGGAAGTTGGAATTCAAGTGTGACTTAGCTAAAGTCAAGGTGGAGTTTGTGGGTTATATGTGACTTTGCCTAAGTCATGGGGTTTAGTTTTAACTTTGTAGAAGTTAAGGGGTTAGAATGTAAAATGCCAAATTGTATATAAGGCATATAGATTTGAACAATTAGAGAATCGTCATTTCATTTCCAGTTTGACATTTCTTGTAGTTTGTTTTGTTCAAGATCAATTTCAAGGAGGAATAAGGAGATATTGATCCCAAGTTCTTGATTGTGTTTTGGTCCAATTTCGTGTGCCATTTTCGTTTATTCCACAACAAATAGTGCAAGGAAACTATTTCAAAGGCAACCATCTCTTTCAATAGTGAGTTTCCGCCATAACACACTCACTTCTCACTTTAACTTTATGCCATTAATTGTTAAATTACTTAATCCAACCCAGTTGAATTCACTTATGGTTAAAGATTATATGTAACTTGCTATCATGGTCGTTTCACTTACATGACATTTCTTTGCTTTGAATTTGCCAATTTGTATAATCTCTCTAGAAAAATGAAACTATTATGCTTGAAATTAGTTATTATGTTACTTAGGTCTTGTTTGTTTCACCGTAATGCGAAGGAATGAAAAAGATTTTAATTACATTCATGTTAGTTATGGAATGACATTTCTCTACCTAAAGGAATATATACACTTCAAAGAATTTAATTCTTTTCTAAATAATGTTACCAAACGCAATATATAAAGAAATTTGACATCAATTCCATTGTGAAACAAACGGGACCTTAGAGTTTGGAAAAAGGAGAAAGTAAAAAATGAAGACTTTTCAAGCAAGACCTTCACTAAAAACCGTTGTGACAGTCATGATACAAGCCTAATACTCCACACTCATGGCTTGCATCATGAGATTATGGACTTGAACAAAACTAATTATGTTTCATATAATTGGTTAAAAACAAAAAAGTTCATCACCCGAACGACTAGCAAATGACTGGCCATGACTTACACGATCGAGTAGCATGACGAGTAAAGTTTGATGGATAACAAACTTGTCATCTATAGCTCCATACGCTCTCAAAGACACTACCATCACACCACATCTTTGTTCTATTTCTTTTACTAATAGTCTAATACCATGTACTAAGTTAATGTAAAAGACCTTGTTTAAACAAGTTATGAATAAGGCCATTTATCTTTTGCAAAATATATTTAAGGGTTAAAGACAACGGAAAAGATTATTATTTTTTTAAAAGAGTCATTGTAGGTCGTTTATTTTTTATTACCTAAACTAGCTAAACGACCTGTGTATTAACACAGGATAATATAAGTCAATTTTAAATTTATATAGTTTTAAAGAGTACTAACATGTATAGTACTAACCCGTGTATCATTAGATTTTCTGTAAAACCTCTTTGTAAACAACATTCATGGTTTTTTTAGTAAGGTTTTCTTCATCATCGCAAATTAAAATTTTTAACCCCTTCTTACTCTTCACTCGAGAACCCGTCCCGTTCATGAGTGAAAACGTGTCTTTTTAATACTTTTTATAGATACCCTTATTAAGGTATATAAAGTTACATTACATGTCTAAAAGTTTTTAGTATAATATTAATGTGTTTCTCGTGATAGAGCTTTATCCCAACATTGTAAAGACATAACTATAATATTATTGTTGATGTTCATTTTATTAGCTATTTATATATTTGAATCTTTGAAATTGTAAACTAAATTAATTAAAAGTTAAATAACGATGACATCAATCTAAGTATACACAAATTAGATCACATAAAAATAAGATTCTAGCATATAATATATTATGTCTATACATATGTAAATCACTTACGTGTAATTTATTTTTCAATTAAATATAACTGAAAACAAAAGATATCACTGAATTTCAAATATCCATGTAATAATTTTTAATTTTATGTACCAAGTTATTAGTTAAAAATTAGAAAAATTAGACATTAAATTTTTTTATATAAAATTTCAAGTTGTATGTGTAGTTACAAAACCCATTAACATGATAGTTGTTTCCATACCTAGTAATTATGTAGAATTATAGTTTCTACATGGTTATTTACTCACAACTAACAATCAAATTTAAAAAGTTCTAAGTGGTAGTGGTAGTTTTGTAAACAAATATATGTCACTAATCATTGGTTATAGTATGGTTTGTATTCTTTTTATCAAAAGCTAAGAAATAAGTGATGTATCGACTATATTATGTAGAGGGAATAAATATAAAAGACGAATAAAAATATCTAATAATTACCTACACATTGCTTTTGATAGATAAAACAATTAAAATATACTAATTTTTTTAAAAAAAACTCATATTCCGATAAAATTTATATCAAAACGTAGATAAAAATGATCTGCTTACAAATATATAATCATTTTTTCTTAAACAAATATATTACATGTTATTAAACATAATTTTCAAACAAACTATAATTAATTACATTAATATACAATTTTCTTAAAACCCCTCACATATTTCATATACCACACCTAACAATTTACATTTAAACCCTTCCAATTACATTAATTATTTAATTATTTTCTATTTTATTTAAAAAATTTAGGTTTTATAGGGATGATGATGTCATCATCCTTTTTCTTTCAATATTATAAAATAGTCAACGTATTTTGTAGTGAATTGTGAAAGTAAGCAATGACTTGAATTTTTCGATTTACACAACTCTTTTGAGTTGGTAGCTTTTGTTTTGAAATAAAAACTACAAATCTTATTTAGATAAAAAAGCAATAAACTTCATTTAACAAAAATCTTTAAAATAAAAAACTTTTTAAAATAGTTTTTAAAAGGGTTTAGTTCATAAAAGGGTTTAGTTCATAAAAGTGTATCTAACTATACACCTTTTGCTATTATGTACTGAACTTTCAAACTTACCATTTGATGTATTGAACTTTTAAAATTTTAACTTTCTATTCTTTTTTTACCTATTGAACAAGTAGCAAGTAATCTCTTATTTTTTTGTTTATTTTTATTGTCACATCATCAAATTCATAGCCACATCAGATCTGAATATGAATATGCTAAGATTCAAGAACTTATCTTCAAACAAACATATTCAAGAATTCATCTTCAATAATTAAGAACATTCCTAGATTCAATGACTCATCTTTAACAATTACTGTATATGAATATGCTATGAATATTCTAAGATTCAATACATGGAGTTAAAATCAACGATGAACAAGAAATCTAGAATGAAGAAAGAAAAAAAAACCCTAAATCTGGAACGAAGAACCCAAACAGAATCGAACAAAGAACCCAAACATAATCTGGAATGAAATCTTCAAATATTTCATGTTTCATCTTCAAACATGAAACATGAAATCGAACATGAAATCTGGAATGAAATCTGGAACGATGAACAAAGAATCGTAGCCTTAAATACCTTGGAATCGTAGCCTTAAAACCTAACATAATCGAAGCCTTAGCCTGCCTACAACATACATCTTTCTCCAAAGTATGAGGTTTTGAGGTTAAGGTTCACACACCAAATCTTGTTGCTCAACCAGTTGGGTACAAAAGAAATTCAAAAGAAACAGAACTTAAATCGATGGAATCGAGTACATAAGAACATACATTCGTTGGCAGATCTGAAGCAAGAAACCCAGAACTCAAATCGTCTCAAATCGCACTTGAATGAACAGATGAAAACAGAACCTTGAAATCCCTAAACCATTCGTAACCAAGAACAGCATAACCCTAAACCCATCGATGGCCAAATCACCGCAAACTATTCAAAATCGTTAAAAAACCCTAAATTTCAGATCTTGAATCGCACTTGAAGCAGATGAAGATATCTTGAATCGCACTTGAATCGCAGATGAGAAGCAGATAAAAAACCCTAACTCGAATCGCACTTGAAGCAGATAAAAAACCCTAACTCGGATCTTGAATCGCACTTGAAGCATATAAAAAACCCTAAACCCATAGGATGAATCGCAGATGGGAAGCAGATGAAGCCAGACTGGTGGTGGTGGTGCCGGACCTATGAAGATGGATGATGATGAAACTTATTATTATTATTATTATTATTTTTAAACAATGGAAAAACACATCAGTCTCCAACTCAACACATGTCATTGCCACATCAGTTTAACCTGTGCAACATCATCATCTTACCTGCTATAGGTTGGATACACAAAATTATATTTTTTTGAAACTTAGATACATGGTAAGTTTAAAAGTTCAATACAAATAATAACAAAATATATAAATTTTAATACACTTTTATGAACTAAAACCTATTTAAAACTAGTCAAAAGTTTTTAATGCAAAATTACCTAAATTTAATTGGTACAAACTGCGGCTACTCCCGCCAAACACACCATGATTTTGTCTAGCCGGAGTTTCCACAGTTGTATACTTGGATCACCATCGACTGTCAATCGCTGATTTCCATTTACCTAATCTTTTAGATTGTCTTTCCCTAATCGCTGCTCAATCGTTGTTGATGTTGCTCACCATGCCCTAATCGCTGCTCAATCGCTGTTGATGCTGCTTACCATGCCCTTATCGCTGCTCACCATGCCCTAAATGTTGACTAACACCTCAAATCAGGTATGTTGTTTATATTCATCTTCACAATTCCTGTTGTTGTATGTTCGATTGTTGTTGATGTTAATATTGCTACATATTCCTCTTCAAATCTCATGTCAAACAAACAAGAGATGAGATAGGATTTCAAAGCCTTCATACCTAAGTGAATTTGAAGGGATTAGATATTGTTTTTATAGTAAAGAGAACTTGAAGGATTGAGGTTACATATTTGCCGCTACATAAAACCAATACAATTAACATTAACAACAGAAAATTAATGAACAAATTGCAATAAAAAGGAGCCAACAATATAAATAATTATTAATCGGTTGCTCTTACAAATCCTACGAATCTCTTTCCATGGGCCTAAACTCAATGCCTTGGACAATAATCCCGTAAAAAGAGCCTTTTAAAGATCGCAGTTTTACATTCATTGAATAATATCTTTCTAGATCATGGAACGGTTTACATAAAATGACTTCCATCCAACCATCATTCCTCTGCTCCATCCAATTATGTGTACCAGTAAAGCAGTATTTTGGAACTCCAGCACCTTTACTTTTTGGAATGTTCCACAACTCTTTGAATTTAGTGTTTTTCTTCTTTGGGTTGATTACTGGTATTGGTTCACGCGAATTCAAATGTGTAAATACTGTACTTGTCTTCGTCTCATCCAAATCCAATTCACAATATGCTTCCAGCATACACCCATCGTCAGGCTTAGTGTAGCCATTTACAAATTTAAAGACAAGATAGCATGCATAGAGTATCTGAGGTGAAAACATGTCTGATTCAAGTTCACATGTAAAATAGTACTGAGGTGCATTCTGAAGCTGTATCCCCTCCTTAAACCTGTTGATGTTGGAATTTAGATAACCCAAGAGTTTTGGAAGAGAATTAGTTACTGTTGTTCAAGCTATAATAAAAATTACATTTTGTATCTGATCCAAAGAGAGAGAACCTGGATTCAGATAGCTTTATCGTATTGATTAGTTCATAATTGGAGTCGTTGCGAAAAATCTCTCTTGCTCGTAGCATATGGCATTTATCACCAGTAGATTTGCATAGGGAAAACAACTGCTCAACAAGTAGACTCGAAGTGTTACAAAACATATATGCAATACTTATAATAAGTATTAGGGCAGCAATATTATCGTAACCTGTAAGAACAACATAAACTCAAATCATTGATGATTATTGATTATGAGATTACCTTTCGACCATTATCGATAAGTATTCCGGCACAGAGAAGGAAGTAGAGTTCTTTTTCTACGGTAGTCCAAGGCATGTTTGACCTATGAATTATGCCTAGATAATCATATGGCGACTTCTTATTCCAATCTACATATTCTTTTGATGCCGAGAAACCTTCTTGTCCATGGTGACCATAGTGTGGTTTCTTCTGTAAGTGAATACAAATTAATTGTGATAAGGAAATACAAATAGAAAACCAACTACAAACATACATGCAGGTTATATAAGAGCATCCATAGTGGCATTCCGTCTTAGGGTGTGTAATGGTAGTCATGAGCCAGGTTTCAGTGACAGAGTGTCATGACTATGGCTGTTTCAGTTATGAGCCAGTTATGCTAATGTGATACTTAGTCATCCAGTCGTAAGTCGTAACTCGTGACAGTCACCCCTACGGGTATTTTAACCGCAAATATTACTATAAAAGTTATTAGCGGGAAAAAGATAACATTACCATCTCTACAGGTTGAAATTCAAGTCCATGAATAATCATGTAAGGTAATTTCTCTTCTTCTCCCCATAAAAGTCTATTTAGAACAATGTCAAAATAAGCATTCTTGTGACTGTTCATAAAATGCCACAAGGTAGACTTGAATTTTCCGTCATCTCTTCTTTGTACTGCTAAATGTGCCGAGGATACACACAACTCTTCACATTTCCACTTTATCCATACCCATCTTGATGAGTCAAGATGCAATGAACCTGCACTGTCATCCCACTTGTCGAATGAAAATACCAAGTTAGCTGCATATAAGGTATCCAATGATAACATGCTTGTGCTTATGCTGCAACAGATATTAAGTTCAGCAATATGAGGATACCGTCCTGTCACTTGAAATCTGCAACCGCGACATTTGAGTGTGTTACTGACAGTGATAAACATATGTTGCATTAGGCAAAATTGCAGTTCATAAACATATGCGTTTTATATAGAGTAAATAAGAAATTGTTTTTTAATTTTTACTGAACACTTAACATGATAGCCCATGAAGAAAAGATCGGCATTACCTCACTGAGTCATCTCTCCAAAGTAGCTGAGGAGAAAGTGGTGTTCGCTGAGGAGATTTTGATTTCTGTTTTATGAATCTTTTTGTTGATATCATTTCACTTTTATTCCCATCATCATCTATTGCAAAGAACTGTGTTTGCCATTTGTCAGAATTTTGTAAATTACTTAATATTAAGAAAAGAAGAAACAAACACTTCTAAACTAAAATCATACTAGTTTTCTAGTTCAAATAAGAACATGTATTTCAGGGTTTTATCTATGAAAAAGTTGAAAGACACTAAAACATTTTGTGTTTCTAAGTTATTTTCTTGTTACTATTTTTAAATCTTACGTTGTATTTTTTAAGAGAAATTAAGGGAAAGGGCGGGGAGAAAATTTGAGCTAAATTTCTCCCAAAAGTGGGATGGTTAGAGAGAAGCAATGTTGAAGTTCTTATTAGTTTTAATAATTATAAGATTCTTTACATATATAATTGTAAGTCTTTGTAATGGGAAGCAGTAAGGGTGGGGTGATCTCCACCATGTTGTGGTATTCACAAACGCCACTACATGGCGGTGTGGTCATGAGTCAAGGGTGGTGGCCATAGCGCAGGTTAAAGAAATGCAGTCTGCTTTTCTTTTCTTTTTTGCTTTTTGTTGTTTTGATTCAGATTGGTTAGTGGGTATATATAAATTATGTGAGTCTATAATTTTATATGGTGGGGAGTGATCACTACGAGGTTTCTGTAGTGGGCTGAATGGTGAGAAACTGAGAATACGTGGAAAGCTAACGTGAAGTGGTGGAGAGTGAGGGTTGAGATTTGAGAATACTCAAAATTCTAATATTACAACTACTTCCTGCCACCACATACCTAATGCCACCGCCACCGCCACCGCCACCGCCACCGCCACTACGACTATGGTTAGAGACTTTATTGCTCAATGTCTTAACATATTATTTTAATTTAGGTGATTTCTACATAATATTACTATATTAGTTAGATATGTTTTAGTTTCCAGTAATTCTAAAGGAACATATCTCTGATAATAAAATGATATGTTGATTGCAACTTCAAAGAAAATGTGCGGAAATATATATATACCCTCTCGCCATTATCGAAAAAAAATCCTTTGCGGAGAAGCATAAAGAGCTCCTTTCTGGTTGAATAGTGTCCAGAAGGGTTTAACGCCTTTATTATGTTGTCACTGTCATCTGGTAGCTTCATCTTCCAATATTCATCCGACTCAAATTCCTCTATATTAATGGTACCTTTTGACTTCTCTTCCTTCACAGCATATTCATATTCCATCTACCAAAACTCAAGTTAATCTTCGATTACAAATAGAATGTACGAAATAGAATCTCAAATTGCGAAAATGCCACTCCGTCCAAATTTTTAAAATTCAATCTGGACCATTGACGGGGCTGATCCAAGTGCTAAGATTAGTCCCTTAGGACTATGCAATAAGTATGGACTATATTGAACATTTCTCATCTATTTATTATATTAGTTTAAGAATTTTATTATATGCTTTAACAAATCTTGTGCAAAACTTACTTGAAGTTTCAGTGATTCTTCAAGCTCTTTTGTCACAGCATCCATGGTCGGTCGTTGTTCTCTATGCTTATCCAAGCATTTATATGCGACTGCAACAAATTTACTCAAGGAGTATGAGTTCAATTTTTCCCTTATACTAGGATCAATAATCTCATCCAATTTATTTTTTTTGTAGGATTCTTTGATAGATTTGGCTGTTAACAAGAAATCATCATCGTTGGCACGAGCGCACAACCTCCCACACAAAACTTCAAATAGTACCATACCGAAAGAATATACATCAGATTCTTTTTTTACGATACCACTGAAGAAGTATTCTGGTTCGCAATAGCCTGGTGTGCCACAAACATGAGATATAACAGAACTTCTACCTAAACCTGTTAAGCTCAACTTGGACAATCCAAAGTCAGAAATCTTAGCAACCCAGTTCTTATCTATCAAAATATTGGCGCTTTTTATATCTCTATGGATTATGGCTTGATGCTTCCCGACGTGTCTATGGAGGTGATCCAGCCCTCGAGCAGCACCAGCACATATTTGGAGTCTTTGTCGCCACGTAAGAGTAGTGTGTGCAGAATTATTACGCCTTAAATAACGATCTAAGCTTCCACGTTCTGCATATTCATAAACAATGATCTTCTCCTTGTCATCATCACAAAAACCGATAAGAGAGATTAAGTTTGGATTCTCTTGGCCAGTGAGCAACTGAATCTCCGTCAAAAACTCCTTTAACCCTTGTCCGAATTTGTCATGTAACTTTTTTACAGCAATCATGATACGTCTTTCATGGATGAATAGTTCTCCTAAGTACACGTCACCATATCCACCATTTCCAATACAAGTATTGAAGTTCTTGGTTGCTACTTGTATCTCTTCGAATGATAGTTTGAGGTGCTGCGATTTTTTCAGGGCTGCCATTATTGGAGAGTAGGAGCCTCAGAAAAATTGTGCAGCTAATCAATATTGACTTGAGTTCTAAATAGTTCAAAAGTTGCAAACCAAGTAATGCTCGCTAGTTCTTTGTCCTTTTATAATATTGCCGGCCCTTAGAATGCATATATACACCGTTTTTAAAGCCATATAGTATCTTTTTCAAACATATGCCAAAAGTCACCTACTGAATTTATTGTGCACTGCAAATTATGTCTTTTGACATTTATACCCCTCCTATCATGTCTGGATGAAAAATTAAAGATATAAAAATTAGCCCATCATTTCCTTCTGTTGATGGTGATTCTGCCCTTCTCGTTAGAAACTTCATCTGTCCTTCTCTGTTGTCGCTCTTCTTTGCTTTCTGCGATTATCATTTCTTGCTACTTCTTCCATTATGGGTTCCTGCTGTAAGTGAATCACATTCTGAAGGTTTCAAAGGTAAATTTGTTTTTTAATCAAATCATTGAGTAGAGGTGGAATAGACATATATCTGTCTAGCATTTATTGCTACTTCCATTATAAGTTTGTTCTCGCTGGCATTAGTTTGATTAAAAACAAATTTCAATAAGGTGTGAGCAAATGAACAGAGTTTGGGGTTTTAAATCAATATAATTGAGGGGTAAAATTGTCAAACCAAATAAAAATTCAGTGGACTATGTCAAAGTGCCGCCGCGGGGACCACCGGACCAGTATTCAACTTGATTCCTATTTAATTGTCCGAAAAGAATCTTTCCTCACTTCTCTATATATATTTATATAAAAAATATCAATGCTCAATCTTGTTATATTGGGATATGAGGAAGATATAATATAGATAATTATATCTCTACCTGTAAGTAAATAAATTGTTTACTGAAAAAGATCTCCAGCATTGTATAAAAAAAGCAGTAAAAAATAATGGTAAGTAATAATAATAATAAATCCATAAATAAAACAAAAAAGAAGATATTAAAATTAAAAATTAAAAAATAAAAATTAGTCAATTACTTTAAATACACAACGACGGAATTTGAACATCACGAGGTTTTAATAGCCCCGCGCAATGCGCCGGGTGAAAGTAATTAAACCATTAGCTTCTTACATGTATACAATTTACTTTTCATTATAAAAAGCATGATTTTTTTTAGTAAAAATAAGTCAATTTTGATAACGCAAGTAAAAACAACTATTTTTCTTTACATGATATACACTTATTCTTCTTCCCTTTTCTCAACATATTATTTTCCTCAAATGTAAGCATGTGTTTTTTTAATCATTTTACAATAATAAACTAAGTCAAACACTTTTTAAAAATAAGCTTATTAGCTTGTAAATTATAAATTAATCAAACACCTTTTTCACTAATAGCTTATGATATTGAAATTATTTTATTATCTAGCTATTGAGAACTTTGAATTATCATTTATTTTATATGTAAGCGATTTTAAAGTAACTTTGAATAATGCATATATATTAGCTCTTAAGTATAATTGTCTACTACCATTTTTAACTATTTAAATAATAGATCATCATAACCTCTATACCTCCTTTGCAATCATGACACCACCATTTAACTGTCACCTACAACTTGCAACCTACGGTATTCTCATCCCTTCCGGTCCCAATCTTTTATCCCTCCAAATTGTAGACGATATTTGTAGTTAACAAATATTTTTAACCAATTCTATAAATTTCATGTTCAACTTAATCATCCATAAAAAGTGGTATGAATTTATTTAATTTAGTTTCATTTGATGTAAAACAATCATATTACGAATACAGATAAATAATTAACCAACTACATTATTTTTTTTTAAAACTAAAACATATGAAAATAATTAGTTAATTACCAATAAAAAAGATGAAAAGATGGTAGTAATGAACAGCTCATAGTGGCGTACTCTCATATTCCCAAGACAAATATATTTTCATTTTTTTTTATTACAAATCACCTTCATCTTTCACACACATACATACATACATATGTTTTCTCATCTTAACATGCGCCCTTCATCTCCCTTTTCTTTCACGGCAGAGAAGTCACCAAAACCTACAACGGATGACCCCACCGCCACTACCACCAAACAACTGGCGTCGCCGTTGCCATAGACGCTGATGCTTAGACCACTATCTCCACCACCGGCCTCCCAAGAGCCACCACCTTCTCGTACATCCGGTACTGTTAGAAATATTAAAGTGAGGGGTGTAATATGTAATTACTCAAAGTTGAGGAAATACTATATAAAGACATTTCCCCCACATTTCAATGTTAAGCTTTGCATTACCAACTTACTTGTGTTTGTGAATTCTCTCTCTCTCTAGCTCTCGGCTCTCATACTCAAACCGAACACACAAACAAACAAACACTAAACATCAAACATAGCTTCATCCGTATACATTACGGGACCAACAATTGGTATCAGAGCCAAACTTGTTTTGGCTCGTGATTGTTCGAAAAAGAACTTCAAGATCTCGAAGACTTCAAGCTCACTAGAAGAAAAGATTCTCGGTTTTACACAAGTTCAAGAACATCAACTTTCCTCAAAGAAACTTTAGCTTAAACGACTTTAAAAGGTAGAACTCGGTAGAGGTATAAACTTCATCTTTTTTAAACTACCTTTGAGTTGTTTTACATAGCTTACAAACCTACGAAATTTGTTCTTGAAGAAAAAGTTGAACCGAAAGTTTATTCATACATTCTTAGTCAAGAAAAGTCATTAAATACCCACTTTTCAAACATTAAATTTTCTGGGTATTTAAGCATTTATTGTGTTCTTGATCTGAATAGTGAAACCTGTAGAAGAAGAAATCGTCTTTTTGTAATTTATTTAATTATAAATTATAAATAGCTTAAGTGTTGAACAAGGAAAGTCAAGCACTTGCCATACCAATCAAGTACAAAGTGGTTAGACACTATTCAGGGTAAGGCAATCTGATTTGACAAGGACATATCAAAGTCTGTCAGCCGGATCCCCAATCGCATGCGATTGGGGTGTGCAGCTTATCGAAGCTGTTTGCCTGAAGTCTAAGTGTGAATCGCATTTGATCGAATCGCATGCGATTAACACTTGCATCTATCAACTTACCATTGGAATCGCACTTGATTGAATCCCACTCTTATTCTGTATTGGCAATCGCATGCGATTGACAGAACTAACAGTTTACTTTCTAAGTGTTTGATGAGACAGGTTTGATTCGCATTCGATTAACCATTCATACTAAGTCCTTATTCTGCTTGTTTTCAAGGATACCTAATCGCATTCGATTGACCTGTAATCGCACTCGATAAGACAAATTCCAAATCAGTGACATTTCTTTTACTTGGACAAGTGATTGACCCATCTGGACTTGACTTAAAGAACTCTTGAACATTTGAACTTAATCAAAACATTCTAATTCATAATTGAATTTAATCTAAACCAGATCTAATTCAAAGGTGAATTAAATTACCTTAAGTCTATCTAGTTCAAAGTTGAATTTAATCCTCTTAAGATCTAATTCAAAATTGAAATTCATAAGACTTAGTTCTTTAATCAATCTTCAAGACACTCTATAATCAAGCTTGAACAGTCACACCTTTTTAGTGAATCTTTCGAACAATCAAACCATCTTGCAAGTGAACGATCATTTTTCATTAAAACAGTAATCATGTCAAGTACAAATGAAATGATGTCCATTGGCACCGACACAAAACCTCCTGTTTTGTTTCGGGGGGAATATAATGTTTGGAAAGGTAGGTTCATGGACTTCCTTGAACACAACGAAATCTGTGGAGACAAGATGATTGAATGCATCCACAAGGGAAACACCAAGTTTACAAGTTTCGTTGAAGCCGACCCAACCAACAATCCCCCCATTCTCAGACATGAGCGAGAGAAGACTAATGATGAGCTGACTGCTACTGAAAAGGAGATCAAGAAAGCAGAAAGGCTAGCAAAATACTACCTTAAACAGGGTCTCTCGTCTGAGATTTATCTAAAGATCAACAGCTTGGGTACTGCCAAGGAAATATGGGATGAGATCAAAAAGCAGCTGCAAGGGACTGAACAGGGAGAGTACATCAAGCGCACTCAACTGGTCAATAGTTATCATGAGTTCAAGGCTCATGAGAATGAACTCCTGTCTTAAACATATGGCAGATTCTGCAAGCTGCAAAATGAAATGAGATCTAATCAAATTGTCAGAACTGACCTTGATTTGTATTGTGTTTTTCTGAATTCATTAGGTTCTGAGTGGAAAGGCTATGCCAGACTTTACAAACAGATCAACAAGGATCTTACTTCAGTCACCTTCCATAACATCTTTGAAGATCTCAATCAATACCAAGACGAAATCTTGCAGTCTAACCCGAAACAACCAGTTGCTGATCCTCTGGCCTTGGTTGTGGCTGACAGAACTCCATGGGAAACATCATCAAGATCACTAAAACTTAAACATGTGGCTCTCAGTGATTCGGATCAAGATGATGATGATGCTGATTCAATCGAAGCTGCCTTTCAAGCTCTTACGGTGGCCAGCAAGAATTTCAAGAACCGCTTCAGCAAGACCAACAATAGACAACGGTTCACATCTGGTTCAAGGAGACCTGAAAGAGCTGCTCCCGTCTACAAACCAAGGTACCAGAGGGATGAGAGGAAGGAAGAAAAGAAAACCGACTCCAAATGCTATAACTGTGGAAGGTCAGGCCATTTGATCAGGAACTGCCCCATGAAAAAGACGAAAGATGCAGAGTACTACCGGCAGAAGTACCGTCTGTTCAAACAAAGACAGGCTGGGAATGTACTGCTAGTCGAAAAAGATCAGTTCCCGGATGATACAGAATCGGACAGTGATCTGGATGGTGAAGATCACGCTCAATTCTGTCTGATGGCACGTAATGGTGGAGGAGGTAGAGAGGATGATGATGGTGATGATCTTTCTGAGCCAGATGAGGAAAGCTTGGATAACGAAAAGGTATCTTCTAGCTCTAACCTTAATATGGGTTTTAAACATGAACACATACAAACCATATTAAATCGAATGAAAGAGTTAGAAAATCAGATACTAGATTTGACCACTAGAAATCAAGTTCTAGAAGACGTTTCACACAACAAGGATATAGAGGCACAAACAATAATTAAGCAATTAGATAACGACTTAATCAGCCTTAAGATCCAATTAGCTGCAAAAGAATCTGAACTCTTAGAGTTAACTAGTAGAACCAATACCATTATACTAGATCTTAAAGCAGAATGTGCATGTGCTGAAAAGGATTCTGAGATTCTTAAAAATGAACTTAGGAATGAACTAAGTACTCTTTACTCAAGAATCTACGAACTTGAATATCTTCTATCCAAACGCGATCAAAGTGACAAGATCATATCTCAGTACAAAGAAAATGAACGTCCTTTCTCCAGATGGAAATTCGGTGGGCTTGGCTTTAAACACCCAAATGCATTAAGCAAGGTTACATCCAAACAACTGTACAATGCAGATCTGTTTGGCGAAGGTATTACCCAACGGATGGTCTTTATTGGCCAAGAAGAGGAAAGGATTGAAGAAGAGGTCAAACGAACTCTTAACCACAGAACTGAAATTCCGTTTGACTATTCTGATCTGAATGACTCACATCTCACTAGTCTCTCTTCATGATCCGATTCTGATGTCTCATCCTCTGTTTATACTGACGAAGAACTCTACTCACCTGTCTCCCCAAAACCTTTTGTTGAATATATACCTCACAAAGAATTACAAGATAGATTCAACACCTTGCAGGAATTCTGCTTTACCCACCTCATTCAGCAGGACCTTGCCAAAGCCATTCAAAACGATTTACAACTTCCTACCTCTGATACATCCTCTTTAATACAAGAAACCATCACCCTCTAACAACAACTTAAGACTTCCTTTGATCATGATGAAAAGATCATTGATAAACTCTGCAGGAAACAGTTTGTCCTGAAAGAAAGAATCAAGAAGCTCCAAGAAGAGATGCAAGCCCCTACTACTCCTTTCACATTTTCTCTTTTTGGGTCAAAACTGGATGATTTAACTCATACTACTACCAAACCTTCAATCTGCAAAACACCAGTAAAATCTGTTAATAAACCTGATGTAACAAATCTTAAGCTTATACAGATTTACAAACCAAAGCAACACTTCACTTCTAATCAGAATTCTCGTGTGCACGTAGATATACCTGAATCGTCACGAGCTGCAGCCAGTCGACCACGACTAAGTTCTAATCTTTTACCCTCTACTACAGATGTGAAGAAGTCTGGTAACAAGGAGCATCAAATAACTGCATCAGGGCAAAGAGTCATTCCTAGATCCACTAGGAAGTGTTCAAATTTGAAATCTGTCTGTGAAAACATTTTGATGTTTGATTCTGTCTGTAATCATTCCTGTTCACAAGACAAAACTGCTTATACCATGTTTTGTATGAGTGATGGTTGTACCCATGGACACTGTGAATTTAACTGTTGTTATGATCAATTGCGAAAATCTTTAGGTGTTAAACCATGTGCTGATTGGACTGATATTTATGCTAATCAAATATTTGTTCCATTTTTAAATTCAAAAGGTTACATCATTCACCAATGGATCACCACTCGTCAATCACATGCACTTAAACACTTAAACAAATCCAAACGATTATTAACTATCAAGGAGCTGGAAGTTTATAGAAAGCAAGGCTACGAGGCATTCAAGAAGGCATGGAGCGCCCATGAACAGTACCTACATTCTCAAAAACGCTCATTCATTCAATCATCCACCACTGCTAAACCTACCAAACCCAAGCCACCACCTTAACAACGAGTTGGAGAACTCACTGTTCCAAAGCAACAAGTTCATCCCAAACAAGTTGATGTGAGACAGTCAAACCCTATTCGCAAATCTTCACAAATATGGATTCGTAAACCAAACGCTTCCGCAACTCGATCGAATCCTCAATCTCCGACTTCATCAACTATCATACCAATAGTGGTCACGAAACATCCAAGGAAACCAATCATAAGAAATTCTGTTTCCACCAAACCTAAGGTCAAACAAGCTTGGGTTCCGAAGCATAAATCTTTAGACATATCACTCTCGGAACCTGCTATGACTACATCTCTCTCACCTGTAGGAACTAACATATATGGACCCATTCATATATGGGGACCTAAACGTGCCCTTTTCTCTTTTTGCAGGCGCCTTACTTGTAGTACCTGGACTCCGGCTGCTCCAAACATATGACTGACAACAAAAGTCTTCTAAAAAATTACGTTCCTAAGTACTCCGGGACTGTACGTTTTGGGAATGACCATGTTGCACCAATAATGGGGTACGGAGACATAGAAAAGAAGCACATCAAAATCAAGAAAGTCTCCTATGTTGAAGGTTTAGGTCACAATCTATTTAGCATTGGACAGTTCTGTGACAAGGATCTGGTCGTTGTATTCAAAAGGAACAAATGTTCTGTGATCACAAAAACGGGTGATGAACTACTTGCAGGCTCTAGGAAATCTAACCTGTATTCCATAGATTTGGAGAAATATGATTCTCTTACATCTGTGTGTCTCCTGTCCGAAGCCTCCAATGATCTTACTTGGCAATGGCATCGTAAACTCTCTCATATGAACTTTCAGAATATTAACAAACTAGTCACTGGTGACTTGGTGAGAGGCATTCCCAAGCTAAGATTCAACAAGGACCATCTGTGTGCAGATTGTGAGAAGGGTAAAATGAAGAAGGCTTCTCATAAATCTAAACAAGTGTTTAGCACTACTAAGCCTTTAGATCTCCTGCACATGGATCTCCGTGGTCCTATGAGAATTCAGTCCAAACATGGGAAGAAGTATATCCTAGTTATGGTGGATGACTATTCCAGGTATACTTGGGTCAAATTCTTGTGTGCTAAAGATGAAGCTACTCCAACAATTATCACATTCATCAAACAGCAGCAGAACAAGTATGGTCAGAGTGTTGTCTCAATCATCAGTTCTCTGCAGCATACACACCACAACAGAATGGTGTTGTCGAAAGAAGAAACAGAACCCTTGTTGAAGCTGCCCGCACCATGCTGTCATATTCCGGGCTCCCACCTTCCTTCTGGGCTGAAGCCATCAATACTGCCTGCTATACGCAGAATCGCTCTTTCATTAACAAACGTTTTAATAAAACTCCTTATGAACTGGCAAATGGCATAGTACCTAATATCAAATACTTTCATGTCTTTGGTAATAGATGCTTTGTCTTAAATGAAAAGGATAACCTAGGAAAGTTTGCTCCAAAAGCTGATGAAGCTATTTTCCTAGGTTATTCCACTGAGTCTAAAGCATATCGAGTTTTAAATAGACGCACAAAGAGCATCATTGAGAGCATCAATGTAACATTTGATGATACATTGGGTGTCTCTGATTTTTCACCAAAATAAAAAACAGATGCTTCTGAACATACCTGTTCAGGACCAGTTATTCAAAATAAAGAATCAGACATTTCTTCCAGTTCAAATTCTAATCTTGACTTTATGTTTGATTTCTTTCGTTCTGAATCTTCCCCAGTTGTGACTGAAAACAGGGACAACACAGCTGCACAAACAAGTGTCACTATCACAGCTCCTACGGTCACTGAGACAAACCCATTTGCTGATCTATATGCTGAAGATTCTACATCTGTCTCAGTCACACAGCCCCCTGGGACTGCTTCTATAGCTGACAAAGATAGCTCACCTGTGTTTGATTCAGACCCAAATTTCTCCAGAGAAGATGAAGAAGAAGCACGACACTTACAAGATCTCATTCCTTCATCTTCCACCTCACATGAAATTAAGTGGACCAGACATCACTCTGAAGAGAACATCATCGGAGATCCTTCAGTTGGCATTCAAACAAGATCCGCAACAGCAAACGAATGCCAATTCTCTGGTTTCTTAAGCATCATTGAACCCACCAAGACCTGTGAAGCTTCAGATGATCCAGATTGGGTAATAGCAATGCAGGAAGAATTACACCAATTTGATCGTCTCAAAGTCTGGCGATTAGTTCCTCTCCCATATGGCAAATCTATTGTAGGAACTAAATGGGTTTACAAGAACAAAAGGGATTCGGATGGAGTGGTTATTCGTAACAAAGCTAGGTTGGTCGCTAAAGGCTACAATCAGCAAGAGGGCATTGACTATGATGAAACTTTTGCCCCCGTTGCTCGCATTGAGGCTATACGACTCTTTCTTGCATATGCAGCCTCCCGCAGCTTTCGAGTCTTTCAGATGGATGTGCAGACAGCTTTTCTCAACGGTGTACTTAAAGAAGAAGTCTATGTCTCACAACCAGAAGGTTTTATCAACTCTAAATACCCTAACCATGTATATATTCTAGATAAGGCCTTGTACGGTTTAAAACAAGCCCTACGTGCATGGTATGATGTCTTATCTGAGTACTTGATAGGTGAGGGTTATTCAAAGGGAAAGACAGATACCACTCTATTCACAAAGACTAAAGGTAGGGACAAAATTCTTGTTCAGATATATGTGGATGACATCATCTTTGGATCTACGAATCTAAAGTACAGTGAAGAGTTTGCTCAAACAATGGCAAACAGGTTTCAAATGAGTATGATGGGAGAGATGTCATTCTTTCTCGGACTCCAAGTAAAACAGTTGAGTCATGGCAGTTTCATATGCCAGTCTAAGTATATCAAAGATCTTCTCACCAAGTATGATATGCTCAACTGTAATCCTATATCCACACCCATGACTGCTAAGGCACAACTATCCGCAGATCTTGATTGTTCTCCTGTAGATCTGAAAACCTACCGTGGGATGATTGGATCGTTACTGTATCTTACTGCTAGTCGTCCGGATATCATGTTCTCTACCTGTCTCTCTGCCAGATTCCAGGCAGGTCTGTGGTACCCCAAAGATTCAAATCTGGATCTTCATGCTTACTCAGATGCTGACTATGCCGGTTGCAAGATAGATCGGAAAAGCACCTCTGGTAGTGCACACTTCCTGGGTGATCTTTAGTCTGTTGGGCCTCAAAGAAGCAAAACTGCGTATCCACTTCTACAGCTGAAGCTGAGTATGTTGCTGCTGCAATGTGCTGTTCACAAAGTCTCTGGATACGAACACAGTTATCAGACTTTGGCCTTAGGTATGACAACATTCCATTACAATGCGATTCCCAGTCTGCCATAGCTATCTCTTGCAATCCGGTACACCACTCTAAAACCAAACACATTGATATACGTTATCACTTCATAAAAGATAATGTAGAGAAAGATCTTATTGAGCTCCAATATGTTCCTACTGAAAATCAGCTTGCTGTCTTGTTTACCAAACCATTAGACGAAAGTCGCTTCACTGAGTTGGTATCCAAGTTAGGCATGCTCAATCTGAAAATATAATATACTGTTGCTCCATTTTTCCTTTCTTTCTTTTTTGTTTAGAGTAGGTGTTACACTGTTTGTTCTTTGTGCAGCTTCATGATGCAACAATCAAGGGGGAGTGACTTTCTGGTGCTATACATGTATCATATGTGTAAGAGGAGAAAAATCATACACATACTGCACATGTGTAGGGGGAGAAGTATCAAACTGTGACACATTCCCTAAAATTTATGCAAGAGTCTAGGGGGAGTGTGTCAAACAAACATTCAAATCAACCAAATCTGAAAAATTCAATTTTCAAAACTCAGATATCTTGAGTTTTTCAAGTATTGGATCAATCGCATGGATAACCAAAGAGTTAATCGCACGCGATTAAAGTCCCAAAGAGTCAATCGCATAGATTGAGACCAAGGGTTAATCGCACGCGATTAAAGCCCCAAAGATTCAATCGCATCGAATGAGACCAAGTGTTAATCGCATCGATAACCAAAGGGTTAATCGCACGCGATTAAAACCCCAAAGAGTCAATCGCATTGATTGAAAGACCAAGTGTTAATCGCACACGATTCATTAGCATGTTAATAGGACCAAGTGTTAATCGCATACGATTAACACATCAAAGGGTTAATCGCGAGCTCTATAAGCCGGGTTTCTTTACCATTCGCATTGGCTATCAGCCGTGTTTTTAACCGACTGTGAGGGCCAATCAGAGCTTGACACATGTCTTTTTTCACTGACATAAGTTACTCATCAGTTACCAAACGTCCTTCACACGATTTAAAATTCGAAAATTCGACTAAGTGTTCTCTCGTTTTGTTGGTTACTTGATTTCGAAAAACATCCCGTTACTCTGCCAAAATTTGCAATTTAGTCTCAAAATACTCCTAATCTCAAAGGTAACAACTTGTACAGTTTACATTTTGAAGATTTTGAGTTAAAAGGGTATTTTTTGGCCTTAGAACACCCATATGCGAACGAGAGTCTGAACACTTTGAAGGGATTTTTGGTACACGAAACTTACTTGTTTGATGAAACAAAGTATGCGATGAGTATATTGAACACTTGGGGAACACTTTGATGTAAAAATATTTCAAAAATCTCGAAAAGTGTTCTTCGTGTTCTTGGGGGGTATAAACATACACTAACAATTTGGTTTTTGGCCTAAAAAGAGGTGTTAGGGTGATTTTTTGACTATGCTTCAGTACTACAAAGTTGTTCAGTACTATATAATTGACACTTTTAAAGTATCAAAACAACTTTTTTATACTAAAAATCATCCTGTACACAGTGAGGGTTCAATACTTAGGGTGTTAGAACATTGGTCAAACTTTTGTCATGCATATCTCTTTATCCTTAACTTAACTGTTTTATCTATCTGTACAGATAGAATGGCTCAAGCTGTACGTGACCCAGAGGAGATCATGCCCCAAGCAAAATTCCTTAACACCAAATCTCATGAAAACAACCATTTTGTTGACTTAAGAAAACTGAGAAACCTTACCTACCCAATTGTCACTGAAATTCTCAAAATACACCCACTCAATCACCTACTGACCTATAACCCAGCCAAAACAGCCACACATGTACCTGAACTATACGTTCAACAATTTTGGAAAACATGTGATGTGCGGATCAATGACAAGGGTTATGAAGTAATCCATGCTGAGGTCGACGAATTTCAAGTCAATATATCTCTTAGTCGCCTTAGAACAATTTTTGCCCTACCCAGAGCAGACAGCAGACCTCCTACAACAGACTTTGAGGAAATCCCAGACGAGGATGCATGTCTTGCAGCTATAATGGAGATAGGGTATGATGGTGAGCTCACACGTAAAGGTCAATTCAAACGCAACAGCTTGCACCCAAAGTATAATACATTAATGATAGTGCTTCAAAGGTGTCTCACCCCAAAACACTTTAGTTATGAATTCCCCACTGAGTATCAGCTCAAAATTTTTGTCGCTGCAGCCAACCATATGCATGTACACTATGCATTTCTTCTCTTCCAAGATATTAAAGCTACTATGCAAAGGAAGAATTCCCAAAAGAAGAAAGATGCAAACATGCTGCCGTACCACCGCTTCCTACCAATGATCATCCAGTTTGTGATGGATCGGAATGCTGATATTCCTCGGAGGACAGGTTTACCTTCTATTACTCCTAAACTTTTCTTGTCTATAAAACCTGCCGCTCCAGCCAACATGCCAATTCCAAGACCCTTCCCTGTATCTCTCTTAGACCTTTGTGAGCAGAATGATATTGTTAAGAGTTATAGGAAGAGTGTAGGAATACCTCCCATGGTTGTGCCAGAACCGGCCATACCTGCCCAGGGAGGTGTAGAACCTGGTGAGGAATTAGAACATAGGCCTCAGACATCTGTGGGAGATGCTGAGAGGGAAGAGCAGAGAGAAAATGAAGAGAGGGGAAGAGAAGAGGGTGAAGGTGATGAGATTAGAGAGGGAGGGGATGCATATGATCCCGCCACCATTCAAGCCATTGTTCAGACTCTTTCTCAATCCACCCGCACCTAAGCTGTACTAGAAGAACTTGGTCTTGACATTTCTGAGTCATCCAGTTCTGAATCCTCTCTTGATGAGTCTACTTCCCACCGAGGTGGTGCCCCTGTTCCTGAACCTATCTTATCACCTTTTGGCACCCCCGAACATCCAATTGCCAAACCTATAGAAAGCACCCCCTCATTCATGAAACTAACTGAACCACCATCAACCTCACCTGAAGTGACACCCACTGCTAAACCTGACACTACAATTTCTCAAGCAGGTGGGCTTGTCATTCCTTTGAATCCAGCAAGAAGGGCCATAGTTGCCCCTGAACATGATATTCCAGTCACTTCACCAAGTCATTCCTTATCTGTTGAACCTGGTTCCGTCGCCCCTGACTCTCTCATTCAACCTGATCAATATGCGGGGTATGGTGCGGGTAGCGGTGATGATGAAGATAGTTTTGTTGTTAGGAGTGCGAGTGATAGAGAGGAGGTGAGAAAAGAAAAAATGAGTGCTGAGGGTTCCCAAAACCCAGAAAGCCGGGAAGCCACATCTACTATGGGGCCTAGCACTGCTGGGCCTCATATTGAAGAAGTCGCGGTGATCCCACCAGTGCAAGTTTCTGCCCCACAAAGCCACTACGGTGTCTCTCAACAGGCACCGTCTTTATTGCACAGGGTTATAGCACATACACTGGGTCAACCCCAATCGGGTGTTGGACCTATTGAACAAAGAGGACCGCCTCCCTCGTCCTCGACTCCTTTTCGTGCACAATTTGATATACCGCGGATTTCCGCATATCTTGATCAACACCGTGTTACCATAGATGCACTGAGCTTGTATATTCAGCAAGTCTCCCAAACTTCTATAGGCGGTACCTCTCAAGGTGCCATTCGAGGATTAGAAGGAAATCCTGTTGGAGCCAACATTCCTGCTGCTCCAGTAGGTGGTACTGCCTCTGTGGCTGGTACCTCAACCGGAACTCTTCGTGATTACGGGTTTGTTTCACGTGCAGAACTTCATGATCACATTCAACAAGCCGTGGCACCAATCCACCAACAACTGCTAACGACAAATCAAAGGTTGGATCGGATTGAACAAGCTTCCCAGGCCCAAGCTCAACACTTGAACAGAATAGAAGCACTCCTTAATGCTAGACCTGCAGTGCCAGAACCACAACCACAACCTGATCCATCATCTATGTCAGTTGATGCCTTAAAGAGCTTGCTATATGTCAGACTCCTGGAACAACAGCCAGAATCAGCTCATGATCAAGACCTTCTGACTACTCTTCGCAACGAACAACGTCCATCGGGAATCTCCATGGTTGACTTTCAAGAGTTTCATGAAGACGTAAACAACAAGATAGATGGGATCACCAGAGGTTTCTATACTTCTTTATCAAAGGTTACTGATCGGCTGACAATACTTGAACAAACTTGTCAGGCTCAGGCTCAGGGAAGCAAGAGGAGGCGGGATGATCAAGATCCTGATGATCAACCCGAGGGGGAGAAAAGAAGAAGATTATATATGACTTCTCCCTCTGTGGCTACAAATGTACCAGTTGTACATGTTCCTCAATTCAGTTCATACTTATATGCAGGTACAAGTTCAGCTGGGTCTGGGAGTCAACAACAACAATGTAACACCGTACTTTTAATACTACCTTGAAATACGCGCGGAAGCTAAAACACATTTCTAATATAATATAATAAAGAAAATACAACTTTAATCTGTTTGATTAACAAAACAACATATACAGTGTTACTAAAAAACAACAGGCTCTGTACAAAACATTTTCAATATCAGAGTTATGATCAGTCCTAAAATTCCAGTTTCATCTCTTTGATCCACATACCAGGTTTAACCTGTAAAAGATTACAACAGTGGGGGATTAGCACAAAGCTAAGTGAGAGAATAGATACCACAAACGTACAAGGCATAAAGCCCAAACAAACAATGCTCAAACAAACAAGAGAACCGCGGTCTTGCGGACCTTCAACCAAATGCCGGCCAAAGCAAAGGTTTACCGATAGCCTAGTTACCACAGACAACATTAATAGCACTTCTTGATTACAACAAATGCTTATCAAGACAAATACTAATACTGTATATCTTTAAACATAGGCCCAGCTGAATAACAACCGCCAAGCTGATCTCACAACAACGTCATGTATATATATACAGAAAAGAGCAAACAATCAGGTTATATATCTTATACATCCAAGATATATATCCACTCACCGATATCTTCAACAGTTCAGGCAACTCAGTCTTTTCTTACTACCGAGTCTTGTCTCCACCTGAACAAACAACTAACAATCAGTATTTGCTTAATCATCAAACAATAAGCACAATACTATAATCAAACACATATGCACATACAATCACAAGTACATATCAATTCATGTATTTACAATCAATACACACAATTCACTATCACTCTTTACTACCTGTAATTTAGTGAATTCATCCAACTCCTTAGCTTAGGCAATTTACATACATCCTTTTATAAGCCAAGGCAATCAGTTCATGATTATCTCTATATCATCCAAAAGTTGATCTTTCATAACACAACCTTCACAAATTCCTAGCATAGGTATTGTTAGAATTCCGATTGTGTCCAAATCCGATTAGATCAAATCCGATAGCTTCAAATCCGATTAAACATGAAATCCGGTCATCTCAAATCCGATAAAGGACAATTCCGAACAAACATGGAATCCGATAGACTTGAATTCCGATTAAAATTCCAAATCCCATAGTATCGGAATCCGAGTAAAGGCAAATCCGATCAAGTCTTACAATCCGATAAAACATCAAATCCGAGTAACATGGAATCCGATAAAATCTAACAATCCGATAAACTTAAAATCCGATAAGCATACAATCCGATAAAAAGCTAAGGCAATTGTTTCAGTTTCTCGGATTCTCAACAATCCGATTACATTTAATCGGATTTCACAAAATCCGATCGATTCATACATGAATCCCGATCAATTCATACTTAGCAATTCCGACAGCTTCAAAAATGATTCTAACTTCAATTTTAAATCTGATTTTAAGCATGCAACTACATATATGTTTCCAGAATTGAATTCTAACATATATTTATCATTCTAACATCATAATCTAACATACCTGCAACCTAAAATCATCAATTCATCAAACAAAGCATTCAATCGGATTTCTCACATAAAAAATCATATAAATCCGAAATTAATCAACATTTAACATATAATTCTGTAATCAAACCTCTTTGATGCAAGTCTACTTCAATTAAACAGATTAAGATCAACAATTTCGATTCTACTTCTTCTTTCTTTCTTGCTCTCGGCCGGTTCTCCCAAAACACACACACTCACTTTGTCAATTTTGCATGTAATGAGAGAAGATGGCAATTTGGTGGTGTATTAGGTGTCAAAACCGACACCTCATAACCCACTCACACATAATCACAATTAAATAACTATTTTTCACAATTTAATTAATTTAATTAATTAAACTCATAAAACAATTAATTAACCACTAATATAAAGGTAATTCAACTTAATTACCTTAATCCTACTAGGCCGGTAAGGAGGGTGTTACAAACAACATATGGCCGATGAAGTTTATGAACGACAACAAAAGAAAAATGCTTAAAAACAAATTGTATTTTATGTACCTCAGCAACAATCTGAACCGAGGCCAAGTTATCTTGAAGAAGGTGAAATACCTTACGAGCAGCCCCATGTCGAGATGTTTGACTGGTCTAGTGACTCAGAGGAACAAGTGAAAGATTTATATGAGTCTATTCACACATCACCTGCAAGGCATGTGGGGGAAGGTAGTTCTGCTCAACCGGAGGAAGAGACTGAGGATTCTGAGATGGAAAGACTATTCAAAGGCATTGATGAATATGTCGAGTTTGCTGCACGTCCAGATTCTCCTAGAATTGTCCACAAATTTGATGATATTCCCAGTGAAAAAGAACTTGCACTTAAAAGAAAAGAAAGGGAAGCAATTTCTAGAAGGGAAGCTAGGAGAAAGCCTAAACAAAAGAAACCAATCTTCGACGTGTCCAGGGGAGTGAGATTAATGTTGAAGTTCATGAAACTTTTCCTCCTCCTCCTGGTCAGTTTCAAGAATCAGATGCCGATGTACTTGAAAGAAACAAACAGAGAGAGGCAGCTGAGAAAACAAGACAAGAGTCTGAATGGCCCTTGCCAAGGAGCTTCATTGTGCCACCTGCTCCTCCAGTGTATCGTGGGGATCCAGGACTTGATGCAGGCAACATGTTCACAAGAAGTGCTGCCCAACAACCTATATGGAAACCGTATTTTGTCAATGCTGCTAATCTTGAAGAAAGAATTCCAAACATATTCAACAATGAGCTAATACAGGTTATTTCCCCTGAGTTGCGGAACATGGACGACAAACAGAGAAGAAGATATGAACACATCCTTTCTCAGTCCATGACAAAACCTGAAGAGATCAAATCAGAGTATCCTATAGTTGAACTTATCAATATCTATGCTCAGACAACCTTCAGAATAAAGTATGCCATCTTTCATGTCAGAAGAGCAAACAACCTGTCATACTTCCTCAACGAAGCAGACTTAAGATTTGTAAGTATTGAAGACATCAGCTTTATCTTTGACACCCTCTCTCAGAAAAGAGGAAAGTGGCCTGAAGAAGAGTTTGGAAGAGGTGCTCTAATGAAATACATGAGAAATTTAATGGAATACTTTGAGGAACATGATCTGCAACTCGGAGCTGAAAACAACTATCTGAAAGTCAATCTCTTAAAGCCTAACCATAGCCATCCAGATCTAGAAAAACTTGAAGAATTGACAGTTATCTATGATGGGCATCCAAACTTCAAAGGTGATCGAGGGGTCGTCTCAAAGAATACAAAAGGCGAAAAGATCTTCATCAGACTTGATGAACTCATGGCGTATTCAGACGACACTTTGAAATTTCTCCATCATAAGATACATCAGAAAGTGTGGGATAACCGGGCAGCCTATACTGATGAAGAACATGCGAAAGCCTATCGTGCTATAGAAAGGATGAGAACGACACTGTCAAGCTGAAGGCAAATACGCAAGTGGCAAGTGGCATTCTGGATTCGCAACAAATCAGCCTATGAATAGATTAATGTATTTATTTGTTGTGAATGTTTACACACCTCACTTAGGGGGAGATTGTTAGAAATATTAAAGTGAGGTGTGTAATATGTAATTACTCAAAGTTGGGGAAATGCTATATAAAGGCATTTCCCCCACATTTCAATGTTAAGCTTTGCATTACCAACTTACTTGTGTTTGTGAATTCTCTCTCTCTCTCTAGCTCTCGGCTCTCATACTCAAACCGAACACACAAACAAACACACACTAAACATCAAGCATAGTTTCATCCGTATACATTACGGGACCAACAGGTACCTCTTCAATCGAAAACCTCAACTTCGCCATCGTCTAGATCTACAACCGCCACCGACCAAAATCGTCGCCAGGCTATTTCAAGCTCCAGTTGCAGCCTCTGATTGTGGTTTTAACAATTCCCTACTCTCATTCTTATTTTTCTCGGGGGTTTTTAATTTCTCGCGATAACTTCAAAATATCGTAAAATCAATAAACCGTGAGATTAAGTGCAAATTACCGAAATACCCCTCAAAATCTCGTGAGATATTGCTGATTAACTTAGCAAATTGATAGATACACGTGTGTAATAGCCCGCGCGCGATGTTTCGGGTGATACAAATTAATACCTTAATATTTTTATGCATCTCTTTTAATTTTCACTTAATGGTAACCAAGTTTTAGTATTATTAACCAAAAAGTGTTCAAACTTTATCACACAACACATATGACATAGTTTTAATAGCCTCAATATAAAAGTTATAAAACTAATCAGCATTTAGTGACCAAAAGACTTATAGCCTAACGGTATCAGATGCTGTTGATATCCCTTAAACATAATAGAAAGTAAATAAGTTTAAAAAAAGCTAAATTAAATGCATAGTAAAATTATAGCTAGATTAAATGCATAGTAAATAAGTTTAAAAAAATCTAAATTAAATGCATTGTAAAACATCGATGTTTACAATTTGCACTCATTTCTTATTTGTGATCTAAAAGGAAAGAAATAATAGTAATAATTAGTAATAATTATCTCTCCATATATGCTTCTTCTCGTAGCTTCTTAGCATCTCATGAGATCTTTAAAATCTCTCAAAAGTTTTAATCATGAGATGAGATAAAATTACCCAAGTGTCCCTCAAATTCTCATGAGAAAATGCTTGTTTCCTATGCTAATTGATAGACATAGTAATTATAACTAGTCCTTATAAAACACAATTTAAATCTTTAAAAGAGATAGGTTTAAATTGTAAGTTAGAAAATAATTTATAAATGTCAGCTTATCTATATATATTTATGTATAATGGAAATTTATGGATAAAAGTAAAAATGATTATTATAAATTTTAAACATAACAATAATAACTCATGTTTTATAATTAATGTTTTAGTTTACAACTAGTATAATGACCTGTGCACGCACGGGGTGAGCTTTAAAAAACTAAAACATTTGATATGTAATAAAGCATAAATAAACTATATAAAATAATTTAAACAAACAAAATCATATTCATAGAAATAATAATTAATAGAACAACATATTTATCGAATGTTTAAGAATTGAATTAAGACGGGGCTTTCATAGTTTAAAGGGTTAAAGCCATAAAATAACGGTCTACTTTCCCCATTTTCCCATTGTGGCACGTCATGTTTTTTTTACACATTTGGCCAGTAAACTTATCAAAACTGGTTGATATTGCCATTTCGTGACCTGCAACCATTTCAGCCCGTTTTTTGCGATTTTTGGGGCGATTTTTGATCGTTTTGTGTATTTTTTTTTTGTAGAATCTTGTAATTTATCATTATACCTTTCAAATGACACCAAAATCATTAATTTTCGTCAAGTATAGAGGGAGAATTTCAAGCTCAAAGTCTCAACTTTATTGGGTTTTTTGTTCGAAAACAGGGCAGAAAAAAAGACTCATTTTTTGGTTGATTCTTGATCATTTTACATCATTCTTTTTATAGATTGTCGTAGATAAACTTTTTACCTTTCAATGGACACTAAATTCATGAAAAACCATCAAGTGTAGGCCAAGTTATTGCTAATTAAAGTCGATAATGACCCTATTCGACACCCTTACGGTATTTCGATAAATTGACACATTTTAAACTCGTTCTTATTCGTTTTTTTTTTGTATTACTTGATAGACAACTCAATTACCTTTCCATACACTCAAGAATTATTAATTTTCATCAAGTATATTTGAAGAATTTCAGGTTTAAAGTTTCGATTTTAAGGTGAAGAAGAAAAGGGGGAAAGGTGACCTGCTATAGCAGGTCAAAATAACCTAAATGGCCATATCAACCGGTTTTAATAAGTTTACTGGCCAAAAGTGTAAAAAAAACATGACGTGCCACAATGGAAAAATGGGGAAAGTAGACCGTTATTTTATGGCTATAACCCTACTTTAAATAGTACTTCTTTCTATATTACATTCATAATTTTATTTATTCAGTTACTATCATCGTCACAAATATAAAACATTGAGGGAATTAAATTTACTTGGTGTGTACAATTATTTTTAAAAATGATATGAAGATTCACCTTACCTTAACATATATTATCTGAACCGGAATATAATACCTCAATAGTGTTTAACATTGATACATGTATTTATTTATGCGTTCAACCTCTTCATTTGCTCGAGCATAAATACTATCTCTTAAAAATAATTTAGATCAAATAGATGTTCAATTATATCAAGTAATCATTTATTTGTTCAACCTCTTCTTTCGTTAGACGTCCACGTGATACACGGTTAGTCATAATTATTTTTATCAAAATATAATTATAAAAAACATAGTATTTTAAAAAAATGTGAATCAAAGATCTAAATATAAATAATTAATGCTTCTTAATTTCAAAATATTAGGGATTATTCTAAAATACAATTTAGTCATTATTTCTTATTGTTATTACATAAAATCCAAATTATAAATTAAAAAGGGGGTTTAGTATCAAAAAGTGTACCAAACTTGTCACTTTTTGCTATTGCGTATACCTAACTATGAAAGCTACCGTTTAATGTATCGAAGTCTCAAAAATTAGCATTTAGTGTATTGTTACCTTTGATAGTAGCTTACATCTGATGTGACAAAGGTTTTGGGTGACGTGTCATTGAAGGTAGGTGACATGTCTTTTATTCTTTAACATTAAATAATAATAATAAAAATAATAATAATAATAATAATAATAATAATAATAATAATAACAAAATCTTTATCATCGCCTTCAACACTAACAGATCTTCCATGTACGGCAGCGAAGACAATTTGGGCTTCTTGTGCAACTTCTTTCATCTTCATCATCGCCTTCAACACCTTGTTGGTGCGATTAGGGTTCTCAAGGTTTGTTTGATTTCGTTGGTACGATTAGGGTTCTTGCTAATTTGTGTCAACCGCTTTAGGGTTTCTCACTACTTCGAGGATTTGAAGGTTCGACGGCGATTTGGGGCGATTTAGGGCAACTACACGACTGCACCACCATCACCGACTACCACCGACTGCACCACCAATCTGGTTAGGGTTTTGATTTGGGGTGACTTCATCTTCATCTTCATCCACAGTTGCTTCTGATATGTGATTTGAATTTAGGGCTCATCTTGAACAGGTAATCATTGGGTTTCTTGTTCGACTAATAATAATAATAATAAACAGATCTTCATCGAGAACCCTAAGAGGTTTTTGTGTTCTTCCTCATCAACAGATCTTCATCTATTCGATATTTAGGGTTCTTATGATTCTGTTCTTATGATTTAGGGTTCTTGTGATGTTCTGTTTCAGATCTGTTCTTATTATTCAGATGATTTTATGTTTTGATCTTAGTTACCCTGATGGTTTCACATGTTCTTCATCATGTTCGTCTTTATCTTGATAAAAAAAATCCATATTTAGGATTTTAAAATATGAGTTGGCATTTTTTAATGACATGGCAGGTATTTAATATGATGTGAAATTTTTAAATAAATTAAAATTAAAAAAATTACATGGTAGTTTTTAGTAAGTTGGGTATACTAAATGGTAGTTTTAAAAAATGAGTATACATAATACCAAAAAGTGACAAGTTCGGTATACGTTTTGATACCAAACCCAAAAAAAATACACAAATCACCTCGTTAGCTTATAATAACATTATCTCAAAATTCGGAAGTCATACTCATAATCTTCCTTTTTGATATACAAAGCTCTGGCTGTTAATTACCTACAAATAGTGTGTTTATTGAAACCTCAAACTTTAATCAATAATTTATTATGAAAACACAGACATAAAAAAACAGATCGAGAGTTTAACGTTGTATGATTATCTCGATGAAAAAGATAATTGATTTACATATTCACAAACATAAACTATCCCATAAAAGATATTATAACTCATTAATCTGTTGTAGATATATATTATTATATACTCTAAGTCAAAAATACCTTATAAAAAGGATTACTGATCTAGTGATTTATAACATGAAAACTAACCATAAATATGTTCACTAGTTTATAGTTTATAAAGAAAATAATCAAGAAAAATACATATAATCATTTAGACAAAGATTAAGTGTCATTGTATTTTAAAAACAAAATTAAAGATAGTAATTCACTTTTTTCAATGGTTATACTTTTTACTAATAAAAATTTTAAAAAAATTTAATTTTATATCATTACGGTAAAATTACATCAAAACGTAGATAAAAATGAGACGATTATAAATATATAATTATATTTATACTAATCATTATATATTAAAAGTTATAAAAGAAAAACTACAAACATACACAATTAAATACATAAATAAAATATAAATATATAATTTATATAAATACCCCCTATATATTTTCATACAACTCCCTTATAATTGGTTCCATATACAATTGCAAGAATCCTTCTAATTGTGGAAATCAAAATTAAAAATTTTGATCAAAATTAATAAATGAGAGGTTTTGATTGGTTAATAGAATTTTTTTAAAGAAAACTTTTCCATATTTGATTTTCTTTTAATATAAATATATAGATGATTCACATTAATTACTATTTAATTAGTATTCAAACTTTTCATATATAAGATATGATTGATATTTTTAAAATTTTAAGCCATACTTTATAACTTTTATCCATAAACCTTAGGGTTGTGGTTATCATTTTCTTATTCAAATTAATTATCCAAATATATTAGAGATCGGTATTTAACTCTCTTTTTTCACAATTCAAAATTAGGGTTTCGATGTTTTGGCAAAACCTACCAAAATTAGCACTGATTTCTTTACATAGCTTCAAATAGGGTGATGATTTTGTACACAACAAAATTATCCATACGTAACAAATTTTATGCTTCAACTTATACTTTGTGTAGTTTATAGCTTGTACCCTTCAAATAATATAGCGTTTGAATTGCTTTTATGTGTTTTCATACATTGTTACATCTAAATGTTTTTAACAATAAAATATGATCAATGCTCAAAGAGTCAAACTATAAAATCAACTTCAAACTATTATTGAGAAGTACAAACACCGGTTTCATAGTAAAGTTGTAAGCTTAAACCATGTTGAAGCAACCCCTTCTTTGCTACAAACAGATATTTTCTTAGGTAACACTCCTTAGGGGTCCCTGCAGACCTATTCCAAGGTAAACTTGAGGAGGTAAATCGGGTAAACCACAAATAACCTTTGTCTTATACCGCATGTCTCCAACCTCTAGTGAAGCCACCATTGCAACGACACGACAAATGAATAATGATTACAAAAGTTCTGCGATTATGGAAACACATAGTTTTTCTAGCTTATTTAGTGTGTTTTGGTACTCATCAACACGTACAAGCTCATTTCCATCAAGATAGCGACTAGCGTCTTCTATGGCAGTTTCCATTTTCTTCATATCTTCGTTCTGGAGAATCGTCTTACCTCCTATACTCTTAACTTTTCTCTTGACGTTGTAAATGTATTCCTCCAACGCGTTACGTGCAAACACCTTCTTCTTATACTCGTTATCTTCAACTTTGTATTTTTCAGCATCTTTCAATATCTTCTTGATCTCTTCCTTTGAAATCCACCGCTTTTCGTTGTCAACAGTGATCTTTTTTTTAAGGCTTGTCGTTAATTCCTTTACCCAACAATTCAAAATACCATCGGCATCAATGTTAAACACCACTTTTACTTTTGATTTACCCCTTGGAGCAAGGGGGACGGTGACTTCAAATTTCCCCAGCAGAATATTGTCGTCAGCCTTACTTCTCTCACCCTGGTAGACGTTGAAATGCATACTTGTTTGATCATCACTAGTTGTAAAATAAATTCTTTCCTTCTTTGCTGGTATCGGCGTATTTCTTGGAACTATGACAGAATAGGTGCCATCATATGCACCTACACCGAGTGACAGAGGGACGGTATCTAGTGACACCAAATTCTTTAACTGTATACTTTTTTCGCGGCTTAAGTTATCCGCAACAATTGTTTGCAATCACCTCACTTTGATCAATCTTATTACAGAGCTCCTTTCCATCAAAGAACTCTCGCAACAATTGTTGCACCTTTGGTATCCTAGTTGACCCGCCAACAAGTACTACCTCGTCTATATCTTCTTTATTAATTCTTTCATCTTGCAAAAACGTCTTCACATTCTCTATGCACTTATCAAATAAAGACGCGTTAATATCTTCAAACTCCGCACGTGTAATTCTCTTAGAAAAGTCAATACCTTGATGCAAACTATCAATCTCAACGGATTACCAAAATTGTATCTCTCATTATCACCTAAATATACATTTTTATTTGAACACCCCACTATTCTTTCACATACATGTAATTAAAAATTAAAAGTTATTTCAAGTCACCTAATAAAAAGAATTGAACAATGATTCTTGAAAATACGTTGTGGGATTTGGACCTACATAATGTGTTATTTTAGGCATTTCGAATATAAGTTTCTTTTATTCTTATTTATTTATTTAACTATACTTGGTGTTTGACACATGTAACGTACGTTGTCGATCTCCAAATTTTAGGTATTTCGAATATAAGTTAATTTGTATCAAGATTAATGAATTTAGGAAAAATGATTATGTAACTAACTTGGTTGTTGAAACAAACATTTGTTCAAAGAAGGGCATTAAGAGAATTAGCATACATTGTGTGAGAAATTTAACTTAAATTTGTAAAAAGGTAACAATATAAAATTTTCTTTACCGAGAAAGGATCATAATTTGTCCATGTGACTATCCAACAATGTTTTAAGACTCAGGTGGATCCGGCCGGTCGATGCGGGACCTGTTGACTAGACCGGATCAATTTAGAGCGGGGATTTGGCAATTTATGACCCGGAGTGACCCAGTTGGGTTAATTGCTGAACCGTCTATGTTAACCGGTTTGATCCGGTTTAGTATTTTATTTTAAAGAAGTTTTTTTAACCATATATCTCTAACTCACTTTCTAATGTCCCAAAATCTTTAATTTTGGTTTGATTGTTAACCTATGAGAATTGTTGTTTAATGTTTGAGTTTCCATTTTTTTTTTGGTATTGTATTTTATGTTGAACTTAATTAATGTGTTTGGATAGATGATATTCTAGGTTTATGTTTTTTTTTGGTTATTATAGACAATGTTTTCTTTACTTTTTGTAGTTTATATATATATATATATATATATATATATATATATATATATATATATATATATATATATATATATATATATATATATAGGCAAAAGTTCAAACGAGAATTGTTTTTCGTAACCGTTGTTAGTGCGAGAACTGCGAGAACCAATCTCAGCCGTTCCTCGAATATGGGAAGCTCATGGATGGAGAGCGTGGAGGGATATAGTGTGGCAGAGTGCATGTAAAGAATTCATTGTGGGCAATGACATTGAAAAATGGGAAATTGGACGGCTCAGATTGGTTCCCGCGGTTCTCGTATTAAGAATGATTTTCAAATGAACTTCTTATATATATATATATATATATATATATATATATATATATATATATATATATATATATATATATATATATATATATATATATATATATATATATATATATATATATATATATATATATATTTATTTATTTCAACAACAATATTCAATCCCTCTACGGCGGGATATGAGGAAGATATAAAATAGAAACAAATTTTTCATATTTAAATACACAACAAATTTAAAACCAAAATGCAAAATACATACACAACACTACAATACAGCCCAAAATGCAAACAAATTTTGCATTTAAAAAAAATTAAAAAAATATGGGAAGAGTGGTCTTGATTGAAAGAGGATTAAAAAACTTAAAGATTGTTATAATTTTTTTATTTAAATTCACAAAACTTAAATAGTTATGATTATTTATATATTTGAGGGAATTTTTTTTAACTTGAATTTGGAAAGTGATGTAGCATTCGTGAGTTATGGGGTGGGAGAAAGGGATTTTTCATGTTTACCCTTTTCATTTTTAATTAATATATAATAATTACAATTTTGCCACAAATTAATATGAGTCATTGATCAAGTTAATCTAAAGGCCAGGATTGGTTCTTTAGGTTCTTTGTTTAATACATGGTTCTTTATTGATGCTATATATATATATATATATATATATATATATAGGGGAGGGTTCCATCGAGAACCAAAAAAATGCGAGAACTGCGAGAACCGATCCCCATCTTTTTAATACTAAAATATCTACCAAATGACAAGATATTAAATTATGAAAATTATACCAAATTAACGACAAAAATATGCTCTTTAATATGACATCCATATTGCTATATATTTTTCAACAAAAAAAATTTGTTACATATATGTAACATACCTTATAGTACTGATCACATATATGTTAGTACTGATTACATATATGTAACATACCTTATAGTGCTAGAAAAAAAATCCAGCAAAAACGAATTTTTTTTGTTGAAAAAATATAGCAATATGGATGTCATATTAAATGAGCATATTTAGTATAATATTCATAATTTAATATCTTGTCGTTCGGTAGATATTTTACGGTTTAGATCGGTTCTCGCAGTTCTCGCATTTTTTTTGGTTCTCGATGGAACTTCCCTATATATATATATATATATCGGACGGTTCAAACGAGAACCGTTTTTCGTATGAGAACTGCGGAACCAATTACAGTCATTGATCAAAGAGATGGAGGGTTGAGATTAAAGAGTTGTTAATGGATAACCTTAAACTAACCAAACTCATCATTAATTAATTTAGGGTAGTTTGTACATTTTTACATTACCCCCACATTTTTTAAACTAATATATACATCAAACGGAAAAGTGTTAAATTATAAAAATTATACCAAATTAACGAGAAAATTATGCTCTTTAATTTGAGTCCGGTCTTGATATATTTATTCACTAAAAAAATTGTGTTTGTTGGGGGGTTTTTCACTACAGCTCTTGACAATTGCAATTGTGCAAGTTCACAGATTTGCACCTGTGCAAATATTTGCATCTGTGCAAATTCACAGATTTGCGTATGTGCAAATATTTGCACCTATGCAAAATCACCTAGTTTTTCAATAAAGATGTAAATATGCGCATGTGCAAATAGATGTAGGATGTAGATCTAAACCAAGAATGTCGTGTATACCTAAATAACACTATAAATCGATCATTAACCAAGCTAAATACTACACCATCCGTATATAATTAAAAACATTATTTTCCTTTATATATAATTTTTATAAGTATAAAAGAATATTTGCATTAATCTAGTATAAGTTTTAAAATCAAAATTATATTACATGATTACATTGGTGATAAAAAGAGAAAAAGGCAGTTAAAAATTATTTCTAATCTTACTAATTCATGTGCCACGTGTGATGTGTAGTACGTATGTATAATAAAAAAAAACTAATAATAGAAAATGTGAAGAGTCAGGTGGAGCACTGGAGCACCTACCTTGAGTGGAGCACTGGAGCACCTACCTTGAGTGTTGTAATGGTTTTTCTTTGTCAGAACCCTCAAAAGCTTCAATTCTCAAAACAAACCCAAATAAAAGTATCTAACTCCTTCTTTCCCTCTCTCGTAAATTAACAGATACTAATGATCTCTTAGCCTAGTGGTTAAGAGTGAGGGGGAGGCAAAGCCTTCTAAGAGGTCCAGGGTTCAAACCTTGGCAATAGAGTTTAATTCCAACTTGGTGTTACTAACTTACTAACAGCTAACTTTGTCGTTCAAAAAAAAAATTAACAGATACAAAAATTCTTTTGCCCTTCTAACTCTTATCTTCTCCAAACGTTACAGATTCAAGCAAAATGATATCACCTTGTATTTGAGATCTACTTATTAATCACCATACATTACAGATCTGGGTTTGTTTAGATTCAAAAAATTTCGAACGAGTTTTCCCATATACTACAGATTTGGGTTATGGGAAGAGTTCGAATGCAGATCTGGGTTATTGAGTTTTCCCATATACTATAGATTTGTGTAGGTTCCGGCTTTGAGCTCAAATAGAATGAGAGAAGGAGATGAACAGGTCGCCGGGAAGGAGTTGCATAGTAAAATGCATTTTGATCTACAACATCAAAGCTCGAAGAGAGAGAGCGGGACATAGTAAAATGCATAGTTGCTGACGGTACTACGATATCCGAGAAGGAATAAGTGTTGGTGACACTTTGATGGCGACGGTGATAATGGTCGCCTGTAAGATGTGAATTAGACAGAGAGTGTGGTTCTTGGGTTATGAAAAGTTACCAGCCTTAGCTACTTTTTAATTAGAAAAGGACAAAATTAAGCAAATGACTGTAATACCCTTTTAGTTTATTATTAAATAAAAAAGACAAAGAATTAATTGATTGGTCTAGAATGGTTCTCGTAGTCCTCGTACGAAAAACAGTTCTCGTTTGAACCGTACCATATATATATATATAGGGTGAGGTTCAAGGGAGAACACTTTTAAATAGAGAACAGAGAGAACACGTGTAAACTTGTAATTTATTATTTCTTCTTTACGTTTATGTTCACCCATAGCTACCCAAAAGTCAACTTTACATCCTAAATCTTAAAATCAAAATTATTTCTATAATTATTAACAATTTAAAATTTTGGATGCATTGATGCATCAAATAACACTTTTGTATGCATCGATGTATCAGGATTATATTCGAACATATTATAAAAAAAACGTGACATATTTTAAATCCGATGATCAATGGAATCAAATGCCTAAATAAATTGTGACAATTTTTGAATCATATGATCAATGAAATCAAAGTTTCAAAAGTGTTCTCTCTGTTCTCTATTTAAGAGCGTTCTTCCTTGATCCTAACACTATATATATATATATATATATATATATATATATATATATATATAGGGGATGGTTCATGCGAGAACCGTTGTTAGTGCGAGAACCGCAAGAACCAATCTCAGCCGTTCCTTGGATATAGGAAGTATCATTGATGGAGAGCGTGGAGGGATAGAGTGTGGCAGGGTGCATGTGAGGAATTAATGGGTGGGCAATGACATTGAAGGAGGGGGAATTGAACGGCTTAGATTGGTTCTCGCGGTTCTCGCCCTAACAACAGTTATCGCATGAACTTTTGTCTATATATATATATATATATATATATATATATATATAGGGGATGGTTCATGCGAGAACCGTTGTTAGTGCGAGAACCGCGAGAACCAATCTCAGCCGTTCCTTGGATATGGGAAGTTTCATGGATGGTGAGCGTGGAGGGATAGGGTGTGGCAGGGTGCATGTGAGGAATTCATGGGTGGGCAATGACATTGAAGGAGGGGGAATTGGACGACTTAGATTGGTTCTCGCGGTTCTCGCGCTAACAACGGTTCTCGCATGAACTTTTGTATATATATATATATATATATATATATATATATATATATATATATATATAATTTGAAAAGGCTAAAAACTATGTTTAACCGCGGGTCAACCCGGTAAGAAGACTGGGTCAATCAAAAATTGTGTTTTTAATTTAATGCTCATCTTCTTCATCTTAAATGTTCATCTTCTAACCCAGATTAAGTCTTGTTATCTTTGACACCGTGTAGACTCGATAACACCCTTAACGTCTTCAACCAATTTCAACACAAATCAAGTATAGGCTTGTTATTGTAGTTCAACTATAATAATTAAATAATAATATTCAGTTGATATTAAGTTAAGATTTTCTAATAAACTGGAAAATACTGAAATTGAAACATAATTCATATCACTAGTATTGAATAGGAAATCATTTAAATTTATAAAAAAAAATCAAGGAAAATGAGGAATGAATTACCTTGTGATAAGACGTTAAAAAGAATTAATGTCCCGTTTGGTTCGCTGGAATTGGTCGGAATTGCCCGGAATTGGAATTGAAGATTCCTAATCCCAAGTCGTGTTTGGTTTACAGAATTCTAAGAATTGGATTTTGAATTCCCCCCAAATCCTAAGTTTATGGAATTACAATTCCATCACTAAACCAATGGAATTGGTCGGAATTGGCCGACCACCACCACCAAACGCCATTGCCACCACCATCACCACCGCCGCCGACCACCACCAACCGCCACCACCGCTGCCGACCACCGCCAACCGCCACCACCGTCACTACCGCGCCGACCACCACCAACCACCACCACCATCACCACAGCCGCTGACCACCACCAACCGCCACCACCTCCACCGACCACCACCAACTTGAAATTTGGAATTTCATTCAATTCCGCGAACCAAACACACGAAGGAACGGATTCCGTTGGAATCCTTCCGATTCAAATTCCTTCCAATTCCAATTCCTAAATGAATTCCAATTCCGGTCAATTCCATTCCGCGAACCAAACGGCCCCTAAGAGGAATAGACGATTGGGCGGTACCGGCCGGGCTCTTCTTTTTGGTGCCGGTGGAAATTGGGAAGCAGGTGTTAAAGCATCGACTGCAGGTCGCTCTAACTGGAGATTGAAGTCAACCCCAATCGCTCTGGCAGAAGTCGTCAACTGACTCAGAAGGAAATATCTACTACTCAAATGTGAAAGGTTCAACCAATAGCTAATATTGAGAAATACATTGTGAAAATCATCAGTAATATTATATATATATATATATATATATATAACTCTCTCTCTCTCTCTCTCTCTCTCTCTATATATATATATATATATATATATATATATATATATATATATATATATATATATATATGGGGAAAGGGAATATGTGGCTATTTGGTACCAAGCTTAGGTGTAGAACCAACAAAAACTATGTCGTTTCATTCCTTAGAATTAACAAAATTTGCACAATATACTTGACAGGTATAATCGTGGGTTTTGATCGTGGGTTTTTTTAGAAATCGATTTCATCTCTACTGGTTAGTGATCGTGGCTTCCATTCTTCCACTATTGAATCAATATCATCGATTTCATCTCACTGTTCATCTCACTGATTTTGATTTTGATTTCGGCACTGTCAGGTTAGTTCTCGTGGGTGTTCTTTTATTTTGATTCGTTGGTGGTGGGTGGCCAATTAACAAACCTCTTTTATGCTCAATTGAAACCATTGATTATATCCATCGTCACCTTCATTCCCCGATCAAAAACAACATAGAGGAAGTCTTAATCCAATGGTCTCTAGAAGATACAGAGTTAAGCAAATAAAATCATCAAGTTTCCTGGAACCCTTTTTTTAAAATAACATCAGGAACCCGTCTTTCTCAAAGCCTAAAGAATGAATAAAGAGAAATGTATCTTAATCATGTTTTCTTTTTTCCTTTTCAATCATGTTTTGGAATAAACAAAAACAGGGAATCAAGTTTTCTAGTTGTTTTTTGGCTTTGGAAGAAACAAAAACAGGGAACTACATGAATTGATCAATTGCGTGTCCTGATTTTAATGTGAATTATCTGAATTGTCATTGGTGATGAATTGATCAAATGAGTTTTGTGGTTTTTCATATGATTTTGATGTTGACATCAATACTTGGTCATTAGTTACTATGTTTTTCTAATTTATAACACTTCTATTTTCTACAGAGCATCACTTGAGCCATGAATGTAGAAAGTCAGTCAACAAGTGAGGCATTTGAAACTTCTTTAATTGATGATATTGATTCAAATGGTTATTTGTTTAACAATATGGATTCTGAAAACCAAGAGAATGGTATTGATACACATGGTGATTTGGTGGAGAAAATGGATAATGGAAACAATAGCGAGAGACACATAGATGTATGCATGAATCCTCGATGTAATGAAGTTGAAAACGAAGTTGATGATGAAAACATTGTGGGAAAGGTTTTTAATACGCTTAATGACGCATATACCTTTTATAACCAATATGCATTTGTACACGGATTTGGTATACGTATTCATTGGGATTATAAAAACAAGACCACAAATGAAGTTTATCATAAGCTCTTTGTGTGTAACAAAGAGGGTTTCAAGAATTTGATAGGTGATGGTGTTAGCCGGGATTCTACTAAATGTCGAAGAGAGGTAAGAACCGGCTGTGAAGCAAAAATACGTGTATCAAAAACAAAAGATGGGAAATGGCGTGTGGATGTCTTTAATGATACACACAATCATGAGTTAACAACTTCCCCGACAAAAGTAATGAAGCATCATTCTCACCGGAAGTTTCACCGCATCGAGGCTTGCAAAACTCTTATGTCGAAACTTAGTCAGTCTGGTTTAAGACCATCTCAAATTACAAAAACTGTAAATGCAATGAAGTCTCCACTTGAACCAGATGTCACATCTAAGCAATGCGTCGATATTTTATCTGAGCAAAGAAAGCAGTACAGAGGTAAGGAGTTTTATGGGCTCATAAAACATCTTCAAGAAAAATCAAGATCTGATATTAATCACTATTTTCAAATAGATCTTTGTGATGATGGGTCTCCTCGAAATATTTTTTGGGCTAATGGAAGATCAAGAGACGCATATGTAAAATTTGGAGATGTTGTCGTTTTTGATGTTACATATATGACCAATAGATTTAAGCTACCATTTGCTCCATTAATTGGGGTGAATCATCATGGTCAATCCATACTTTTTGGTGGTGCATTGCTAGAAAAATGAGAAGCAAGAGACTTTTCAATGGTTATTTGAGCATTTCTTAAAGTACATGTTTAACAAGCATCCTGTTGCAATAATAACAGATCAGGATAAAGCAATTGGCAATGCAATCTCCAAAGTATTTCCATACACCCGACACCGTTTTTGTGCATGGCACATTAATAAGCATGAGTTAGAACATCTTCGACCTTTTGCAGCTCGTCATAGTGATTTCCAAGAATGTTATAGAAAGTGGAAGAAAAGTGATACAATTACCGAATTTGAAACCCAATGGGAAGTTATACATACTAAATATAACCTTGAAAGTAGTAATTGGATGATAGACATGTATAACCAGCGAGAACATTGGGTAAAAGCTTTCCTTAAAGATGTTTTTTTGGCCGGGATGACAACAAGTGGGCGAAGCGAGAGTATTCATTCTTATTTTGATAATTATGTTAATTCAAGGACTATGTTGAATGAATTTGTACTCCAATATGATAAAGTTGTTGACTGTCGGAGGGCTGCAGAAGAAGATGAAGACTTCAGACTATGAACTCAAGGCCAGTGCTTTCGTCTCTACATCCAATAGAAGCAAAAGCAGGTAAACAATTAGTTCCCATTATGTTTCTAGTTATTTTTTTAATGGAAAGTTAACAAACATATTTTTTTGGTATGAATTATATACAGGTAAACTTTATACTAGAAAGATTTTTAAGGTTTTTCAAGAAGAATGGAAAGAGGCGACAAATAATTTAACACACGAGACTGTAAGCAAAAATACACATCAAAACACTTATTTGATTAGACAAGTGACTATTGATAAAAAATATTGGAGAGTTGTTAACTTTCATTTTGGGGATAAGGTTGAAGCCACATGCTCATGTGCTAAGTTTGAGACATATGGAATTTTATGCAAGCATATCCTATATGTGATGAAGAAGAAGCATGTCAAAACCCTTCCAGATCACTATATCTTACCGAGATGGACGCTTGATTCTAGGTACAAGGTTGGTAATAGTAGTATTGAACTCGAAGAAAGGAATAATGAATGTGGAGTTAGTTCTTTAACTTTATGGTCTGTTCATGGAAATTATACCAAATCAATTGAACAAGCAAAAGACTCTCCATCTGAGGTAAAGAGATTGAATAATTTTTTGGTGAAGTTTATAGAAGAGCAAATGACCCGTAAAACGCCAACAATGGTTGAGACTACATATGAAGATTCTTGTGTTGGAACTTCTCAAGTAAACATGATGTCACAAATATCTGTTCGAGATCCTCTTGCTCCTACTAATACTAAAGGACGTCCAAAAAGTGCAACCAAAATCAAATCTTCGTTAGAATTTAAGAAAAAGAAGACATGTTCTTACTGTAAGGGTTTAGGTCACTACATCACGGGTTGTCCAAAAAAGAAGGTTGAAAATGCTTTGAGGGGAAAAGAATGATGTTTTTCAATTGAAGCGAGTCAAAGTCAATCATACTTGTTAAAAAGTTAGAGCAATCACATTATACATTTGTTTCAGTTTTTTATCATGAAATAAAGTTAGAGGAATTAAATTATACTAGGTTTCAATTTCTTTTATCGATATTATTTACGTATTTGACTCTTTTTATTTCATTGTTTCAATTTCTTTATGCATTTGAGTAGAAAGAAGATAATGTTGCTAATTATCTAAGGGTATTCTGTTTTCATAATCAAAAGTGTAAATGATCTGTTTTGATAATCAATAGTGTAAATGATGTGAACTACAGTTAAATGATCAAAACATAGTGCATTTGATCAGAAAGAAGAGAATGTTGCTAGTTACATAAGGAGTGATTCTTGTAATGATAATTACAATAAATTAACTAACTGAATCTATCTAACATAACCAATACCCAAGCAACTCACAACAAGACTACAAACTAAAGGTCACTAACTAAATCACAAATTACTGATGGAACACTCATGTTGTCAAACCACCTCATAACAGCAAACTCAAACAGCAACACCATCTTATTTGAGCGTCTAAAAGTCTCATCAAAATCAACCTTGATCCATTCTTGCATGATCTTGCATCCACTGTCTACAAAAGTAAATACCATAAAATTAAAATAAGCAAAAAGCATGGTATATAAGTGTTGAATTTATAGTTAAACATAAATTTAATTTGGAATACATGTTCTCATCATTCAAATTTCAAAGCTGCTGTTTTTCATATCTCAATTTGGCATTTTTTTGATGATGTATTTTTTGAATTACTTATTGAGAATTGACAACAGGTGCACCAGGTTGGGAGGCGGCGGGGTGCAGCACTCCAGAACATCTCTATGGTATCCCTCTGTGTGGAATTCTTGAGGTTATAAAAATTTTCACCACTGAAGTTGGAATTATTTAACAGTTCTTCGAAGGGTAAGATGTTAATGTAAAATTTCAAACATAATCCAACTCAATTTGGGATTATGGAATTAAGAGGTTTGAGTTAAAAAGTCAAGGTGCATGTGTATGAAACAAATATTGGACAAGGTATAATAAAAGCTTTTGATAACTGAACTACAAAGTTTCGCCTTTCACAATCCCAAAACATGTTAACTGTCAAATTTGTCTTTGACCTGATCTTGTCCCGCACTGTTGAAAAACTAATCCGATCTCTTGAAGTAAAACGGTCAACTTCATTGAACCAAAGACAAGCAAAAAGATTCGAGATTGGAACATGCTCTCTTATCACCACGCATCCTTCTGGCACATGTATCATGAATCAACCATCAAATCCACAAGAATTCAAGAAGATAATAAGGTCGTTTAGATGTACCATTTGTAAGTGATTACTGATATGAATTTTATAGTTAAACAAGAAATCGTAATAGCAATCGGGGTATATGAAAACAAACCAAATTGAGATTCAGCTACACACAATGCACAAATTTAATTAGGATGAAATTCAAAATTAACACACCTAAACATTTACAATACCGATTAGGTTTAAAAACCCATGAAATACATGTATTAAACCAACCTAATCTGGACATGTATGAAAACCTAATTGAAGAACCAAGGTGTAATCGGTATTCTTTTGGACAGACAACAAAAATGGAGAATCATACCTAATTAAAAAAAGTAAACTTCCAAATCAGAGAGACGGAAACGTAGTTATACAGATTGGAGAAGTTGCGATGAGTTGTGAAGCTACGATGGATAGTTGATGGAGCCGACGAGGGACTGTTTCGTTTGAAATCTTTGAGCCATCGAGACGTGTCCCACAAATAAAAGAAACGACGTAGTTTTTGTTGGTTCTATATATATATATATATATATATATATTAAACCCTAAACCCTAAACCCTAAACCCATCGAGACGTGTCCCACAAATAAAAGAAACGACGTAGTTTTTGTTGGTTCTATATATATATATATATATATATATATATATATATATATATATATATATATATATATATAGGGAACGGTTCAAACGAGAACCGTTTTTCGTACGAGAACTGCGAGAACCAATCTCAGCCGTTCCTTGGATATGGGAAGTTCATGGATGGAGAGCGTGGAGAGGATCAAGTGTGGCAAGGTGCATGTGAAGAATTCATGGGTGGACAATGATATTAAAGAAGGGGAATTGGACGGCTCAGATTGGTTCTCGCAGTTCTCGTACGAAAAATAGTTTTCGTTTGAACTTTTGCCTATATATATATATATAGGGGAGGGTTCCATTGAGAACCGATTTTAGTGCGAGAGCCAATCTTAGCTGTTGATTTGATAAGTGGAATTCATGAATGGATAGCGTGGGGGGATCAAGTGTGACAGGGTGTATGTGAGGAATTCATGGGTGGGCAATGACATTGAAAGAGGGGGAATTAGACGGCTCAGAATGGTTCTCGCGGTTCTTGCATTAAAAATGGTTCTCAATGGAACTTCTTCCTATATATATAGGGGAGAGTTCATGCGAGAACCGTTGTTATTGCGAGAACCAATCTCGGCCGTTCCTTATATATGGGAAGTTTCATGGATGGTGAGTGTGGCAGGGTGCATGTGAGGAATTCATGGGTGGGCAATGACATTAAAAGAGGGGGAATTAGATGGCTCAGATTTGTTCTCGCGGTTCTCGTACGAAAAACAGTTCTCGTTTGAACTTTTATATATATATATATATATATATATATATATATATATATATATATATATATATATATATATATATATATATATATATATATATATATATATATATATGGTAAGGTTATTTTTTAATTGATTTGACAAAGTTGTAATATTTCCTGCCACAACGTGCGGGTTATATTAACTCGTTTGTATGTTTTACAAAAGTTATTTTAAAAATTAATAAAACATTAAATAGATAACAGATAAATAAAAAATGAAAAAAAACTGAAAAAATAAAGATGTTGCGAATGAAAATTACTCAATGTCACATAGTTACCAAAAAAATTAATAAAAGAGTTAACAGATAATAAAGAAATAAAAATAAAAAAAAGAAGAAGAAAATTGACATGTTACGAATGTAATTTATTTAATATAGTGTGTGAAATTGTGAATATCATACATCTACGTTATAAAAAACAAACATGTTATCAACTAGTAATTATTTGCCAACGCCGTATTACGCAGGTACCATACTAGTAACACTTAAATTAGGTAGGGAGAAAAGAATGAGAGAGAATGATATGATGATGATATGACATTGGGTAAGGCTATCCGTTATACTCCCCCTTTCCAATTTCTTACCCGCTGCCACATCAGCGCCACATCATTTTCTCTCCCATTTTCTTTCCTTACCCACTTCACCCGTTATACCTTCCCTTTTCCCTTTCCCCTTTCCCCCATTTTTTATTTTATTTTATTTTTATATTAAATAAACCATTATTAAACTAAATATTTTTTTTCATTAATAATTTTAAAAAAAAAGTTACATAATTTAAAAATTCATACGACGATAATAAAAAAAAAGAAAATTACATAATTTAAAATCCTAAAAATACGAAAATAAAAAATAAATAAAAAGTACATAAATTTTTTTTCAACTAGTCTTCATTCTCGGGTACTTGAATACTCCCAATGTGTTTGACCAAGTCTGACCGAAGGTTGATATGAGTCTCCCGGTTATTGACTTGTCGAACGTTTTCTGCCCGTTGTTCCTCACTGATATGTGCTTCGATATCATCCGCTACAAGGTCGTCATCATCGAAATCATAAATCGCATTTCCTTCGTCTTCAAGAATAATGTTGTGTAATATTTAGCACGCGTACATAATATTTCTTAGCCGTGCCGGAGTCCATGGTCGTGCCGGGTTGTGAAGAATATGCCAACGCTGTTTAAGCACACCAAAAGCCCGTTCAACGTCTTTTCTTGCCGATTCTTGCCGAGTCTTAAACTTTTTCCTTTTCTCGTCTTGTGGGAATGTAAATGATTTTACGAATGTTGCCAAATCTGGATATATCCCATCGGCAAGATAATATCCGTGTTTGTACTCTACTGCATTCACCTCAAATGGGCAATCAGGAGCTTTATCGTCGTACACATCGTTGAATATTGGCGACTGGTTGAGAACGTTGATGTCGTTATTGGAACCGGCAACACCAAAGAATGCATGCAAGATCCACAAATCGTGAGATGCCACCGCCTCTAGCATAATTGTCGGTCGCTCATGGTCGCCTCTCATATATTGACCTCTCCATGCATTCGGGCAATTTGCCCAAGCCCAATGAGTACAGTCTATGCTACCAAGCATGCCGGGAAAGCCGTGTTTGGCCTCATGGGCGGCATACAATGTATGAACATCATTATAAGTAGGTTTGCGTAAGTATTTTCTTTTATAGAGATGAATGATACCTTCGCAAAAAGTGTATATGCAATCCCGTGATGTTTTCTCCGACATCCTCAAGTACTCGTCAAGAGAATCGGCAGCGGTCCCGTATGCTAATTGTCGGATAGCAGAAGTACACTTTTGTATCGGCGAAAACCCTTTCCGCCCTCTTGCGTCCCATCCCAACTTGAAAAATTCATACTTTCGCTCGAGATCATAAACAATACGTGTGAATAGGCATCTGCTTATCCGAAACTGCCGTCTAAACATTTCATCGTCATATACCGGGGTTTCACTGAAGTAGTCGCGAAATAGCATCTCGTGTCCTTCAATACGATTTCTATCTTTTGTCGGCCTTCTTCTTTGTCTACTCGAGGTTTCTTCGTCGTCACCAAAAATTAGGCGGACCGCTTCTGTCGCAATGGCAATTGCAACCGTACGTTGACGATCCATAAATTCTTAAGTGTTTATTGACTCGGTTGGTGAATCTATATTTAAAAAATATAAAAATGAGAGAGATAGAGAGAAAATAGAGAGAAAAGAATGTGTAAAATGATATAAAATTATTGGAATGAATGAGGTTTATATAGTGATAAATTAAAGAATAAAAATTTTAAAAAAATAGCCGTTTGCAAAAGTAGCCGTTGGGGGGGGGGGGGGGGGGGTGGGGGTGGGGTGAATTGCTTCGACCTACGCAGCGAGTTCTGAGACCCGGAGCCCTCCTACCCGCGCGAGTCGCCAACCACCCGAGGTGGTGTAGCTCGCGAGCTCGCCACTCACTCGCATGGAGCTCGCCCTCTCCGAGTCGCCCATAACGGAAGGCCTAAGGAAGAAGGGAAAGGGAGATATAACTAATGACCTTATATTCAAATACCCTAGTTGCGATATATTCTGCTATTAAATAAAGTAAATTGCCCTCTTTTTTATCTAATCTGATATCAACGATTCATTTCGATCACTAGCTAATTGGCAATTTTTTTATTAATAAACATTAATTAAGTAAATAAGAATCTTTAAGATTTTTTTGTAATCACAATATACCTTAAACAAATAAGAAAACAAGTTATCGACAGCATGAACATAACTGTGAGCAAAAGGTGAAGTAAAATCTCGATCGAGTCCTCGACAAGCAGGGATTTGAGAAACCCGCCTAACTCCGGGTTTCAATTTTCTTTCACTAATCTTCCTATTTCATACTCTTTCTCACTAAATGATATATTTGTATTTCACTAGTTCTCTATTTTAATCTTATTTATTGATTTTTACACTTGTTTGAATCTTGTAGGTATGAATATAAAATGAGGGAGATAGTACTTCTTATTTTAATTTTCACTTAAATTTATCTTATAGTTAAATTTCTTTGATCTCAATCTAATTGTATATAGTGATTTTTGGGATTTTAAATAATCACATAATATCCTGCCATGTTAATTAGAGGCTTCAAATAGGGTGATAATTTTTTTAACAGTAAAAAAAAGGAAAATATTAGACAAAGAGCTTCGGTATAGCCATGTTTCCTGCTTAGCACCCTTAATATATAGAAAAATCTTCCAACAAGATGCTTAGAAGAAAAGGAATACAAAGTTACAATAACATTACAAACAAATACAGAAGATATTGGAAGAGCTACATACGCATTTCAAGAGATAATGAAGACGTATGCTGCTGCAAATACACTTTAAACCTAGGTTTTCGATTCGTATTCCAAAGTGTTACCATATTTGTGAACAACAAGGAAGAGATCTTTGCTACCAACAACTAGTTTCTTAAGTAAATCACGTAAACCACAAATAACATTTGTCTTATACTGCATGCCTCCAACTTTTATTGAAGACATCATTGCAACGACACGACAAATGAATGCTGATTACAAAAGTTGTGCGATTACGGAAACACACAGTTTTTCTAGCATATTTAGTGTGTTTTGGTACTCATCAGCATGTACAAGCTCATTTCCATCAAGATACCGACTAGCATCTTCTATGGCAGTTTCCATTTTCTTCATATCTTCCTTATGGAGAATCGTCTTACCTCCTATACTCTTAACTTTTCTCTTGACGTTGTAAATGTATTCCTCCAACGCGTTACGTGCAAACACCTTCTTCTTATACTCGTTATCTTCAACTTTGTATTTTTCAGCATCTTTCAATATCTTCTTGATCTCTTCCTTTGAAATCCACCGCTTTTCGTTGTCAACAGTGATCTTTTTTTTAAGGCTTGTCGTTAATTCCTTTACCCAACAATTCAAAATACCATCGGCATCAATGTTAAACACCACTTTTACTTTTGATTTACCCCTTGGAGCAAGGGGGACGGTGACTTCAAATTTCCCCAGCAGAATATTGTCGTCAGCCTTACTTCTCTCACCCTGGTAGACGTTGAAATGCATACTTGTTTGATCATCACTAGTTGTAAAATAAATTCTTTCCTTCTTTGCTGGTATCGGCATATTTCTTGGAACTATAACAGAAAAAGTTCCATCATATGCACCTACACCGAGTGACAGAGGGACGGTATCCAGTAACCCCAAATTCTTAAACTTTATACTTTTTTCGCTACTTAAATTAGCCGCAACAATTGCTGCACCATATGCAATCACCTCACTGTGATGGATCTCGTGATGGCTCTTATTACAGAGCTCCTTTCCGTCGAAGAACTCCTGCAACAATTGTTGCACCTTTGGTATCCTAGATGACCCACCAACAAGTATTACCTTGTCTACATCTTCTTTATTGATTCTTGCATCTCGCAAGCACATTTCCACAGTCTCTATGCACTTACAAAATAAGTTTGCATTAAGATCTTCAAACTCCGCGCGTGTAATTCTCTTAGAAAAATCAATACCTTGATGTAAACTATCAACCTCAATAGCTAATGTAGTAGTTGAAGAGAGAGATATTTTTGCCTTTTCACAAACAATTCTCAGTCGATTTAATGCCTTTAAATTCCCACTTAAATCTCTATTGTACATTCTCAAGAATATCTTGACAAAGTGGTCCACCATTAAGATGTCAACGTTATCACCACCTACGTGATGGTCACTAGCAACAGCCTTCACTTCTAACTCACCATTTTCATCAAGGATTACCACGGAGACCTCGATTTTGGTACGTCCGAAGTCAAAGATGAGCACATGATTAGTTCTCTTGTGTAGTTCGTATGAAGTTGCAGCCGCGATAGGCTCACTAATTATTTGTAGAACATTAAGTCGTGCAACTTCACCAGCATCCTTTATTGCAAGACGCTGAAATTTATTAAAATACGCTGGCACGGTGATCACTGCATCTTCTACCTTTGTACCAAGGTAGCCTTCTGTAATCTCTTTCATATACTTGAGTAACATGGATAAAATATATACCGCATCAATTTGCGTTTCTTCTCCGGCATGTGAAACTACAATCATAGGAACGTCATTAGTCCCTCTTATAAGTTTGAAAGGCCACAATTTCATGTCTTCCTGAACACTAGCATCACTGAATCTCCTTCCAATTAATCTCTGCACGTCTGAAAATCGAAAAACTAAATTAATTAAGGAATCTTGAAAAACATTTCTTTAATTTTAAAAGCTTAACATTAAGTTTTTAATCATAGGATTCAAGGTATGAAAAAAGTGCACACCGTAGATGGTGTTGGTAGGGCTTTCATTGGCTTGGTTCATGGCAGCTTCACCTATTAGAAACTTGTTATCTTTGAATGCAACATAACATGGTGTACTCCAGTTACCTTGTTCGTTGAGTAAGATCTCAACTCGTCTATCATGTTCTTTCCAAAGTCCCACGCGAGAGTATGTTCTTCCCAGGTCTATTCCAACAGCAACCATTATATATGCGCGCTAGGTACGTACGCATAAGCTAATGAGAAACATATAATTAACTATATACAATGATAGCTTAGCTAAAGTTATATTATAGTTTGATGCAGTTTGCCCATATTTATTTTAACTAAATTTTCACATAAGCTCATATATGTCACCTTCTTAGTTATGTAATTCTTTTTGTAATTTTTTTTGTTAAGAATTGAAATTATACTCCATTCTCAATAACAAAAAATGTATTTTATAATATTATTAATAAATATTAATGTTTATGTTACGTTTCACTATAATTTGCTCAAAGAACTTATAACACATTTAAGTCTCGTTTGTTTTACCATAATGCGTAGGAATAAAAATGATTTTAGTTTCATTCATGTTAGTTATGGAATGACATTACTCTACCTAAAGAATATAAATACTTCAAAGAATTTAATTCATTTCCAAATAATGCTACCAAACGCAATATACAACGGAATTTGATTTCAATTCAATTACATTACTTCACAATACGGTGAAACAAACAGGACCTTAATATTATAGTAGCTAAACCAACTCCGATGAGGTTTTGCATAAAGACAAATTTTTGAAGTTTTTGAAAAAGGATATAATAAAATGTTTGTAATACAAAGGGGTTAGATTACCATTAATATCCAACTCGTCACAGTTGTTATTGTGTGTATTGCAATATAAAAGTTTTTTTTTTTGTGTGTGTTATCAATATTTTAATTTATTACTATTGTATGTATTTTGGTTACATAAAGAAGGGAAAAATATACGTTTATGACATACAATACAAAGTTTAATACATAAAATAACGACAAATCAAATGTTCCTTACATACAACAGCTAAACGTAATAGGTTTGATGTATTTTATTGAGCTAAACTCTACAATAAATAATTGAATATATAGAAACGGATTAATCATTTTTTAATTCATGAGTGGTTGTCAAGTAAGAATTGTATATTCTTGAAACCCAAAGCGTTTACTTGAATAATTAATATTTGAAATCGATATAATATATGTCACAACTATATATTATATTTCCTAACCTATTATCCATTTAACTAGTCTTATTGTAATTAATAAATTAACCAACTTTGTTTTCCTATTAATTATTAGGGGATATCATATATGAATTAAAATTAAAACTGTCAACTGTCATGAAACGCTAATTAATTAGAAGCTTCAGTTTCTTTGGATATATATCAAATTCGTGGTCGTGTCATCGGTTTCATGTAAGTTTTGTGTCGATTTCGATACATTTATATTTGTGTGAGGTTCGGCTTATATCATTTTTTCTTGTCAAGTCCGTGTCGGCCATTTAGGCCAAATGTGTTTGACAAGTAATTTTTTTGGTTTTTAAATACGGTTTTTGAGTATGATTTCTAATACGGTTTTCCGTTTCCACTAAAATTTTCTTTATCAATCTTTCAAATTTCATGTTTGTTTTCTAACTTTCGGTAAAAAATTCAAAAATGATTTTTATTTATATTCTAACTTCAATATTCAATGTTCGTTTCGATTGTATTCGAACTTTAAATTCGGCATTTGTTTCGGTTTGATTCGAATTTTGATTTTACTTTTTTATTCAACATATATAAATTAATATAATAAAAACTATGATGTACTACTATTTGTGTCAACCTGCTTTTAACCCGACACATTTATTTTCGTGTCGATTTTGTGTCAACCTGCTTTTAACCCATTTCGAGTTTGTTTCGCTTTTTCCACGTCAAGTTTGAATAGGTTTCGTATCGACTAGAATTGCCAGCCTTCCTTTTATCTAACATTTTATATTTCATAGATTTTGTTTAAATAGCATGTTATATTCTAAAAGGTCAATAATGATTTAATCATCAAAGTTTTAGTTCAGTTTCGGTTAATCATCAGTTTTTTTTCAAACGTTTTTACCATAAACTTTGAATTTGTTATGATTTAATCTTCAAAGCTACACATGCTTTTTTTGTTTAAACCTTAATGTTTTTTCCAAACGATTTAACCCTTAAATTTTTGTTTAAAAATGGTTTAACCCTCTAAGTTTTGTTAAGTTTTTAATTAAAACTAAAATGCATAATCTAGTAGAGAGGGTAAAATCGAAAACCATACAAAACTTAAGTGATTAATCAATTTTTTTAACAAAACTTCAAGGTTTAAACTATTAGAAAAAAACTTTGATAGTTAAACCGAAATTAAACAAAAACTTTGATGATCAAACCATTATCACCATATTCTAAAAAAAAATAACCACCCAAAATTTAACCCCGAAAGATACGTTAAAAAATAAGTGAAAATAAGGAAAAACATATGTGAATAGTGCAAACCCTTTAACAATTTTTTAGATCAGCCACTAACTATGGGTATAATTTAGATAATTCTTAAGCGACTTGAAATCGATTCAGAAAATACTAGAAATACGAGCCAAACTCGAGCACAAGTTAATTACTTGAGTAGGCTATTGAATCGAGCTCAAGTAATAAAATGTTCTGCTCGTGAATATCGTGAGCTTTATCAAGCTTGTGGCACATTACCCTTTTACCATATTATATTTACATAATAATCATTGATTCTATCCTAGTCGAGCTAGTTAGCTAAGTCAAGATCAAAATTATATAACGAGCTGAGCTTGATTAAGCTTGAAAATAAAGGTTTCAGTTTCGAGTTTTCCACTCGAGCTTGACACCATGTAGACTCGATAACACCCTTAACATCTTTAACCAATTTCAACACAAATCAAGTATAGGTTTGTTATTGTAGTTAAACTATAATAATTATTTAATAATCTTCAGTTGATATTAATTAAGTTGAGTTTTCTAATAAAATGGAAAATACTGAAATTGAAACATAATTCATATCACTAGTATTGAATAGGAAATCACTGAAATAAAAAAAAAGGAAAGAGGAAAATGAAGGAGGAGACGTTGGAGGAATTAATTACCTTGTGATAAGACGTTAAAAGGAATTAAGAGAAGTAGACGATTAAAGACGGCGGGCGGTACCGGTCGGCCTCTGCTTTAAGGTGACGGTGGCAATTCGGAGGCGGTACCAGCCGGGCTCTTCTTTTGGGTGGTGGTAGGAATTCGGAGGCGGTGTTAAAGCATCGACTGCAGGTCCGCTCCGGCTGATTAAAGTCAACCCCCGATCTCTCTGGCAGAAGTCGTCGACAGACAGACAAGGAAATATATACTAATTGAATGTTAAAGGATCGCGATCTTGATGGTAAGATCGTACGATCCTACGATCTTACTAACCAAAAACGCGCCGGATCGATCGTAAATAGGTAGGATCGTACGCAGGATCGTAAGATCGTAGTAAGATCATAGGATCGTACAGACATCTTACGATCTCACGATCCCAATTTTTTTGTTTTTTAACAATTTTTTTATTATTACTATTATTTTACATTTTTATTTTTTACATTTTATTGGTTATTACTACTATTTTTATTTTATTATTTTTAAATTACTAAGTGGTTAACGTTGTGCTAAAAACAATTGTTCGCAGTTTTCTACTTTTTACACGTCACATTTTTAAATTTTTTTTTTTGTTATAAAAGATATAGGTTTACAAGACTAAGATTTTTTATGAAATAAAGAATTAATGTTGTGCATAATATGCTCTAGATTTATTGATGGTGTTTAAGACCCACGTTTTTTATAAATTTTATTATGATATGTTAACCAATGAATTGTGGTGAGTTGTTATTTATGCTCTTAATATTTAAAATTTGGACGATTTCATATATGTTATTTTAAAAATTAATGTTTCATTCTCTCATAAAAAGTTATATAATTGGTTTTTGACAAAAATTATAGCATATAAAAAACCTAAAAAAACATTAATGACTTGTGGTAGGATCTTACGATCCGATCTTGCAAAGACGAAAACGATATTAGGTAAGATTCTAATCTTGAACTTCAACCAATATATTATAAGTCAACTAATTAAATTTAGAGAATCTTATATCTTCTTATATACTTATTAAAAGAAATTGTTATATCATATTTGCTTAATTAATGGTTATTCCATCAAGTAAAATCTTTAACTTTTTAAAACTTTTTTTTTATTTTAAATTTTAAATTTTAATATATATATATATATATATATATATTAAATTGTCAATTATTTTGCTATTTCTCAAGTAAAGAATAATTATACTTTAAAAGTTCTAATTTGCAATAAGAAGTTGACCCGGGGTCTTTAGCTAGTAAATAGTAAAGGAAAAAGTTACAATTGTCACTTAGATTAACTTTCATATACACAGAATAAAGTGTGGATATAAAGTAAACTAAGGTGCATAACTCATGACCTTTATTTAAATTTTATGTATTAAATTTTTATATTATAGTTTTGACGTATTTTCTCTTTTAAAATGTAAAATTTACTTTTAATGTAATTTTTAGAGTAAATTACAAAAATCGTCCCCGTGGTTACCAAAAATCACACTTTTCGTACTTTATAATAAAAAATTACACCAATGATCACTGTGGTTAGTAGTTTGTAACACATTTGGTCCTTTAGGCAAACGGCCGTTTGTTTTTTGTTAAGGCCCCCTCACGTGCCTTGCACATGAGTGTGTTTTGGTCATTTTACCCAATAATCTATGTTCCCAAAAACAGACAAACAGATTCCTTGTCATCCCTCAATAGTCAGTCTTTCTCTCAAACACAGACAAACATATTCCTCTCTCTCTCTCACACACACTCTCTCTCTCTCACTCTTACACATACTCTTTCTAAAATTGGAACCACCACCACCGGCGAGATCCTTGTGGCACCACCACCACCGGCGAGATCCTTGTGGAACCACCACCGCCGGCGACACCCTTTTGGAACCACCACCGTCAGAGAAACCACTATGGAACCATCACTGCCACCGTCACCACTGTGGAACCGCCGCCGTCCTCTTACAACATGTCACCACTTTGGAACCACCATTCGCCACCACCACCATCAACGAAGTCCACCATCTACTCTCTCTCTCTCTCTTTGCCACCATAGCCAGGAACCTTGAATAACCTCGCCGCCACCATCAATCTCTAACCATATCGCCTCTCTCTCTCTCTCTCTCTCCCATTGTGGGATTCACAACCACCAGCGTCACCTTGTCACAACCACCACGTCGCTGCCCTCTATTTCAAAACCACCACTGTCGCCTATTCACAACCACCACCGTTGCCTGTTCAAAACCACTACATCGCTTGTTCACAACCACCAACGTCACCTGTTCACAACCACCACGTCGCATCTGCCCTCTTCCATTTGTACGGGCGTTAGGTAAGAGATAGAGCAGACCGATTGGTTTTCTGCATATGGGTTTTTGGTGACGATGAACAACAGATCTTGGGATCGAGGTTTCTGCATAGTCGATTTCTTGAAGCAGATCTGCTACCTAAGTGATATTTCATCTCAAAATTAAAATTTTCATCTGTTTCATCGCAGGCTAAGCCTTCTACTTTGATTTCTTCTTCAAAAATACAAATTTTTATAATGTATTATATCTCACATTAAGCTCTATATGTGTGTGTTTTGTTTGGATCAAGAAGAAACATGTATTAACACTTTCAAGAACACAACAAATTAGGGTTTTGATATATTCAGAGATGTTATTTAGAAATCAATCAAAATCTTAAGCAATTAATCTGGTTTAAAGAATAATTAATATCTTAAAAGTTTGTTTTCTATTTTTAATAAATCATTAGATATATTTAAAAGTAATTAAAAAGGTTAAATAAGAATAAAGGATAGGATTCTGTTTGGAAACATGTCTAACAGATGAAATGACCAAATTGCCCTCATTTTAACAGTCAAACATAGTCAAATATAACGGCCGTTTGCTTAAAGGACCAAATGTGTTACAAAATGCTAACCACAGTGATCATTGGTGTAATTCTTTATTATAAATGAGAAAAAGTGTGATTTTTAGTAAACCACAGGGACGATTTTTGTAATTTACTCTAATATTTATACATAAAACCTAAAGAACTCCTGTGATAGTGACACGTGTAATTTTCAGAGAGGGTAAAACGGGAACATGCAAAAATTTTGGAGATTCACGCACCTCCTTCTTCAAAATCCAATTGTTGGATGAAAAAAAACCACCCCATCATTCTTTGATTAATCAAAACTTACTCATTTTTATTATACCATTGGTCTCAGAATTTTATTTTCTATAATTCAAGATCAATCGTGACATATTTTAGATATTTTTTTGAAAATGCAAATATTTCGTTTGCATTTTCAGCATCTTTATAAGAAAAAAAAACAGAAAAATCATACAGATTGAATATGCAACCACATGAAGATGATAACCAAATTGCAAGCCAGATGAATATTATAACAAAATACAACCGAGATGAAGAAGATAACCAAAATGCAACCTAGATAATATGATTAACCGAAAATTCAATGTTTGACAAAAATGCAAATGCTTCCATTAACAATCTAAAATACAAACAACCGTATTCTCACATTAAAAATGCAAGAAACAACAATATGAAAATGTAAAGCAACAATATTTTCACATCAAAAATGCAAAAAACCAACAACATCTTCACATCATATGCATTTTCAAAGTTACATGCTGAAAATGCAAAAAACAGCATCAAAACCCAGAAATCAAACCCTTTATCTGATTCAAACAACAACATTTTCACATCATATGCATTTTAAAGTTATCAAAACCCATAACATGATATGCTTTTTTTAAAGTTACATGCTGAAAATGCAAGAAACAACAATAAAAACCTCGAAATTAAAAAATCTTTCTCTGAAAATGCAAGAAAAAACAACGAAACCCAGAAATCAAAAACCTTTCTCAGAAATCAAAAACTTTTCTCTGGTATTGGAAAGTTGCTTGGCCGGCGGCATGTGCTTAAAGACAAAATATTTGATAATAGATTTTCAGACTTGGGTTGCAGTCGACGGTTGCTCACATCCGGCAAGCAGCGGTGGTCGGCGGTTTTTCTTGACCGGCGGTAGTGAAGAAGGTCGGCGACAGGAGAGAAACTGTGTGGTGGTGGTTGGTTTTCTTTAACTTGGAAGAAAAAATGAGGGAAGAGAGAAAAATGGGAGAAGAGAGAAAATGAGGGAAGAGATGCACGTTCTAGGCAAGAGATTTTTTTTTTTTTGAGTTTCTAAAATTCCTCTTGAACATATCTTATATGCTAATAAATTATTAGTTTTCATTTATATTCTACTTTTAATCACAGTTCTTGACCATAAAAAACTAAGGGTTCATATTGGTTCTTTAGATTCTATGTTTAAGGGGTGGTTCTAAGTTGATCATATATATATATATATATATATATATATATATATATATATATATATATATATATATATATATATATATATATTTGATAAAGTGAAATTCATGGATGTGGAGCGTGGGGATCAAGTGTGGCAGAGTGCATGTGAGGAACTCATGGGTGGGTGATGACATTGAAGGAGGGAGAATTGGACGGCTCAGATTGGTTCTCGCGGTTCTCGTATGAAAAACAGTTCTCGTTTGAACCTTTGCTATATATATATATATATATATACATACTAGCATAGTACCTGCGCCAATGCGGCGGCGACAAATAGTTTTGCTTAATAAGTTGTTTATTTTAATTATTGAGTTATTTAAGTTCCATAAATGTTGATGAATTTAGGTTATAGGTTATTCAAATTAACAAGTCTATTTATACACATTTTCTAATAATTAAGTTCAACTATTTATTATGTGACGGAATATTTATAATAAAATATTTAGTTGTTAAAATATTTTGTAATAATTAAGTTTAATGGCATTGACTTGATTTACATATTTTCTTATTATAAAAGGTTTGGTCACTAAAATGCTATATATGAATCTCATTAAATCTATCTAATAGTTACTTCATTTAAAAATTTTCATTTACTTTGATTTGTGGGTAGTTTAGTACTTTCAATTTACTTAAAAATTAGGACTTTTGAAAGTTGTAAATGATTTATAAAGGACTAGTATTTTACCCGCGCAATGCGGCGGGGTAAAATAGTTTCATTTGTGGACATAGGGGTGTTCAAAATTCGGATATAAACCGTTTAACCGTAATCTGAACCGCTCCGTAACCGAAAAAGCCGAAACCGTTTTCAAATTCAAAAACCAAAACCGATTACCATAAATACTTTAATTACATAAAACTGAAACCGTTTTCAAATTTGGTTTAAAAACTGAAACCGATTACATAAAATAGTACAACTCAAATAACATTATTTACAATATGTTTCAGCAATGATCTTAAACACTTTAAATACTCTAATTACATAAAACTGTCATAATTTAAATACATAATGAATGCTTTAAAACTGTCAAAAAATTAATTACAAAAAAATGTTCTGAATTTAATGACAGTTGTACTATTTTAAAAGTGTAAGATTGTTGCTCAAAGTTATTGTAAAGCATGCTATATTACTTGTACTACTTAACTTAAAAATTTATTTTAAAAAAAGAGTTAAATGCTTTATAGAGTAGTAAAGATTAATATATATATATATATATATATATATATATATATATATATAGAGAGAGAGAGAGAGAGAGAGAGTATGGTTAACATAAGATGTATAAATATGTAAGAATATGTAAGATGCGTGCGAGGGGATCTGAGCCGTCAGATCATAGACGCTGACAAGCATCATCTGGTCAGCTAAGTTATTAATTGTGTTGACTTAAAAAGGCGCAAAAGGGTATCATCGTAAAATGCACCAAATCAAGCATTTATTGTGACATTATAAAACGCGCGATAATCATGAAGGGTTTCTTTTAAAAAAAAAATCGGATCAATTAAAGAAATAGAATATTCATCTGAATAAGAATCACCATTTTTAAAAAAACAAAATAAAAAACTTTTTTGTGAGTAACATAGACAATTTATTTTGGTTTTTCATCTATTCGGGAGAAGAAAAGCTTTGATAGCTGTGAAGATGAAAGGGAAGAAGGAATGTCTACCATCGCCACGTAGAATACTTATTTTTTTCGATTACATTCACTTTTTTTTTTTAAAAACATCCAAAAATGATGAAAATCTTGTTAATTGAGATTACAGGAACAAGGAAAAGCTCACGATTAATGGGGAAATACAGTTCATCACGAAAGGGGCAACCTCCTGTTCACATTAACCTAGAATCTGATGATGATGAAGTACGGGCAGATGTGAAGAACAATGAAGGTATGTTAATTTTCAAATGCAAGAATGTATGAAAATAATTAATATAACTTCTAATCATCATATTTATGCAGATTATAAGAATTGATGCTTGTATTCTTCTGTGATTTTGTGAACTAGGGTTCATGTTTTATGCTAGATTTTGTATTGTCTAGTAAAAAATCCGATGAAAACAATAACATGTAATAACTTAATAACAAACGTTTAAACTATAATCATACTATGTTATCATCATATAATATTCATCATGCTAGATTAAAACCAACAATAACATCACCCAGATTTCATAGTTGCAAAAAACCCCAAAAAAAACCCTAAAACCCCAAAAAAAACCTAGGAATTCATGATTCATCAGAAAAGTAAAAAACTAAGAAATAAGGTATAGATGAAAGCTGGTGATTAGTCAAAGGATTCAAGAGCTGCATGGAAGGTGACTCTTTTGCCTTGTAGTGTAGATGTAAGTCTGATATCACGGATTTTAGATATATATTTAATGCGATAATTAATTGTTTTTTGATTAAAAATAATGAAAATATGTTTAATATATATTTAATATTTTAAAATATTGTTTTTCAGGTTCAAATTCGGATATAAAGTGATAAATATGAAGAAAAAGGGATAAAATTCGAAGATAAGCAACAAAGTTTGAAATTTCCGAAATTCTGTCACTAAATGATCGCTAGCGTCGCTAAAAGCCACCATTTAGCGTCGCTAAAGGTGATTTAGCGTCGCTAAAGTCCCAGTGACAGCTCTATATATATTTTCGATTCTCCTTTCGGTTTAGCAGCTTGGGGTTCCGACTTTTGGACCCTAAATGATCAGAAAACACCATTAAAAAGCAGAGAAGACTTGGAGCAAAGCTTTGGAGCATTGGAGCTTTATTTTGAAGATTAAAAGTGAAGATCATTCGGCTTTTACGGTTTCTTTCATTCTACTTCATCATATTCTTCTTGTTTCTTAATTTCCAGAAGTTTAGAATGTTGAATCTTGGCTAGATCTTCTGTTTTCCTCCCTAGAGGAGATTAAACTCATGTAATGGCTTAGTTTAATTCATGGTTTTTGATACTTTATTTATGTTTGATCTTGGTTTTGCCTAATCTATGTTTATCCATGCTTATGAATCTTTCTTGATTGCTTAGAATCTGATTTTTATGTTTTAAGAGACCACTTGAATCATAAATATTGAATCTTGATTATCTAGGACCAATAGGTGATTGAGGAATAGTGATTGACAAATCCTATGTTTTTGAGCAATTAAAGTTAGAGTCTTTTGCATGTGATGTCCATATAATGTCCATATAATAACCTATTAATCGAATTATTGCTAATTTAACTAGTTGATTGCACTTTTGACCATAAAGGTAATTAATTAGGGTAATTAGACGGTTATAACCGGATCAAGGTTGTAGCTACTTTAGAAATCGATGCATGAATATTATTTATAAGTATCATTAGCTTATCTTGCCATGAATTTATTGCCATGAAAAGGGTTGAGTTGAATCTAGGGAGGGAACATCTTCATTATTATTAATTCTCCGAGTTATTTGTTTTCTTGTCTCTTTTGCATGCTTTTAGTGCTTTTAGATAATTTAGTAGTTTGAGTTGGTAGCAAGTTCAAATATTTTACAACAAATCCCCATTTAATTGCTTTCTTTATTTTTTTGTCCTTAGTTTAGATTTATTGCTTTTTAGTTTAGTTTAGATTAGTTTAATTAGTTTAATATTTAAATTAATATAATTTTATCAAATCATACCCGTTCCCCTTGAGTTCGACACTCGTACTTATTTTCTGTACTATTATACGATTAGGTTCACTTGTCTATTTGTGTTGTAGTCATACTAAATAATAACGGATTTTATAAATAAAAAACGGGTACGTTTTACGCACATCAAAGCCTAATCTTTAGTAACAGATTGAGTAGCTTTAGGTAAGTAGTCCTTAAGCTTCTGTATTACTTCACCTTCATCTGCAACATTGACAATCATGGCATCAACACTTGAATCATGTCTCCAATACGATCAATTTGAAATGTTGAATGTTTCATCAATTCTGAAATGTATGATTCCTCGTTGAGTGAAGGACATGTGAACTTTCTGAATGCCTTTGTAGATGTCAGTGGATTTGTTGGTAGGCTCCATGTTTGTGTTTTGTTGGGTAAGGTGTAGTGATGAAAGGTTTATAATGTTCTATTTCATCAAAATGTGTTAGTAATTATGGGATGTGAAAAGGGTTATGGGGAAGATAAAGTGACGGTAATTATATAATAAAAAATTTAGATAAAATAGGTAATGATTATATGAATCAAATCGGTGGGATAGATGTCATAATTAGGGTATTGGATGTATTTAAAACAAAAATAATGGATGAAAATAAAATTAATAACTTAAAAAGAATCATTTTATGAAATTTAAATCGACGTTAAAAAAAGATTCTGATAATTTTTGGCAAAGTAAAAAATATAATTTTAAATATGGAAAAAGTTTTTACAAATATAATTTTAAATAATAATGTTATATATTATTAAGGAGATTTGTAATATTACGTGATTATTTTAAAAAAGAATATGTTAAGATACTTATAAAGATGGAAAAAGATTTTACAAATATTTGATGAAAATATAAGTAATAAATTTCATATTGGATGAGAATAAAAGTAGAGAATATGATATTGTGAAATATTTGGAGGATGTTATATATTATTAAGGAGATTTGTAATATTATGTGATGAATTTTTTTGTAGGATATTTCTGTGGATATTTTTACTTGGTTAAATGGATACCATAATATTATTACTTGGTAGTGAATATTAAAATCATATATGAATTAAAATCTTTAGAAAATGTCAAAATTAAAAGTAGTGAATATTCATCGATTTTATTTGTGGAAAAACTATATCTTACAAGATTTTAAAAGATTTCATGGCTACTAGGGACAAAGTAAGATTGCATTGGTATTAGATGTAAAAATTAATTAACTTCAACGATTTAAAATGATGAAAAAAATATAAAAGATTGCATTGGTATTAGATGTAATTAATTGATGAAAAGACAACACTAAATTGATGAAAAGACAGTGCAATGAATATTTTTTTGGTATTTATTTTTCATATAAATTTAAAATCTTAACAAAATTAAAATTAGTGAATATTCATCGATTTTATTTGTTAAAAAACTATATCTTACAAGATTTTTAAAGATTTCATGGATGCTAGGGACAAAAATAAGTTAATGACAAGACAATACAATTGGCGGTTAGCAAGGTTTGAGGTCATCAACTTAAAACTCTTGACGGGACCAAGGTTTGAGTGAGAAGCTTGATGAATAAACTGTTTCTTAGTATATGTCAACTGGCGGTTAGCACGAAGGAACTGCACATCGGACTTGTTGACTAGACTGTGATTGTGTTTCTCAATAAAGGCAATTACATCGATTATACCAGAAGGTAAAGATCGAAACTTGAGCATAGCAGGACACCCAATACGACATGAGGCACGGTTTATGCTTTGAGAGCTGTTTTCATATTATTAGAACAATTTTCAGTAATATTCATGGCACTATGTTAGTCTATATTCTTCAAGCTGTTTTCATCAGTTTTCTTTGTGGGCTTATGACCTTGCTTATTACAATATAAATGCTTGACAATACCACCCTTTGCAAGTGTATAGTAACCACCTATCTTTGTCTCGAAACCTCCGGAACTCGCATATTTCTTATAATCATCCCATAATGATTCAAACGATGAATATTGTTTGCCAACGTATGGTTTCTCATCAACAACCGGGATCCAGAATTTTGACCCAACAAGACTACTATCCTCTTTCCCATTATAGTATTCAACATTTGATGGATAATCTTTAAAACAGAAAAAAAAAAAAGCTGATATAACAGGAGAATAAAAAAATAAAAGCATACCTTCTTCTGACGTTGGGCTGTCTTGCGAAGCTGAATAACGATTGAGAGAACCTTCAAACATATCATAAAAAACGATTATGTAAAAAAGATTGTTTTTGCATTTTATATCAATACTGATGAAAATCCCATGCATTACTCATTACGTAAAAAAATTAATAGCATTGATATACCTTCATCATTGGTGTCTAGATTATCAAGCTCCATCGTGGCAAGAAAAAACAAACGCAAAAGACAAAAAAAAATTGCAGAATGTGAGAGAATGCAGACAACAATGTCTAATAATAAAAATTAAAATAATTAAGATAAATAAAAAATGTGTGAAAACAAAAGGTAACTATTCGGTTACCATAATACACGGAAAAATGATTGAAAAGTCATTATTAATATTGCATCTTACACATCTCATAATTTATCACATCTTATTTGATTCAATACCTATATATATATAATATATATATATATATATATATATATATATATATATATATATATATATATATATATATAATTTGAGAACCAGTATTAATGTGAGTACTATTTGTAACTACATTAATACTCAGTAATAGGAGTATTTTGGTCATTTATATCTTTACCCAACCATGAATTGCATACGAGTAAATAAATTATTATTAATAAGACTTGATTTTCCTAAAATACACCTCATTAATGTATTATAAATGAGTTATTAATGAGATATCATTTTTATTAGCCATTGATTTATTTTAATCGAGTGTCAAGATTGGTTGTCGCGATACCCGCAATAAAGATGGTTTAAACCCTTCCTTATAAACACACACACACACACACATAAATACACACGGGACACGACCGTGTTGCATCGTAAAATACGCAACCATTATCTTATGGATCACTGTCGTGTCTATCATGAAGACACGAGCATGTCAACTGGGACACGACAGTGTTAGGTTGATTTCATACCTAGGGTTAGGCACGACTTTGTGGGGCATGTTTAGTAGCCATGTAGGGTTACATGGACGTATAAAAAGCCTTAACAGAGGTTGTATTGGGCACTATTAGGTGACAGAATTAGTTCCTTAATTAATGAATTTGTGGCAAATTGATTGATGTGTTCATATACGTGCGTACACAAACGTTGATATGTATGCTCCTAAGCATTCATGCTTACTCCCAAATTGATTTGTATTCATCTATGTGCGTACAAATGTGTAGATATATATGCTCACCGAGTATTCATGCTTACTTGTTGATGAATGATTTTTTTGTTTCTTACGTGTGCTACCAAATCTTTTTGACAAAAGACAAAAGAAAAGCTCCAACTTTAACAAATAACTAATGCTTTCGCACATACCCCATTTTTATTAATTATTTTCGTATAGTTTTGATTGAAACAAACTTGCGGGTTTTGGTATCAATGGATAATAAACAAATCTTGTAGACAATCCTTTTTAAGCCACTAAATTGTATTTAAATCTTAATGCTTATTTATAGTTGATTTTGTAAAAATTTACATACATGATTTCAATTTATTGATAGATTTAGAAATACATTAAAAAAAATGGGGGCGATACCGTGTGTAGTGGTTGCGGCCGGTGGCTGTTGGTGGTGGTGCTAGCGATATTGGTGGTGGTAGTGATTTTGTGGTGGTGTTGATAGATGACGTGTTACGATGGTGTAGTAGTTGCTGCCGGTAGCGGCGGAGACGAAGGTGACGGTTGGTGGTGGTGCTAGAGGGTGGTGATAGCGATATTGGTGGTGGTGTTGATAGTTTACGTGTTACGATGGTGTAGTGGTTGATTCTGGTGGTGGTGACGACGGCGATGGTAGTCGTTGGTGGCGTCAGAGGGTAGTGGCAACAATATTGGTGGTGGTCATGATGGTGTCAGTGGCGGTATACGCACCTGAATCCATTACCCTGAATTCATTACACCCAATTTACTTAGGAATGATTCATTATCCCCTAAATTATTCATTACTCATTAATAGGTTAATAACCAAATAGGTAATGATTAATTATATTTCACCTAATCAAAAAAACATAAATGATTACCATTATTATTTTTTACACATACAACCCCCAACCAAAAAACAACAACAACAACAACGGTACACAATCCCGTAAAAACGGGGTATGGGGGAGGTAGAAATGTAGACAATCATACCCCCACTTACAAGTAGGGAGATTGCTTTCTGCAAAGGACCTCTGGCCGTGGAAAAAAAAAGAAAAAAAAAGCCACTAGTAACGCAAAAGGAAAAGAGAACTAAACAAAAACAAAGAAAGTAAATAGTAATAGTAATAAGGAAAAGTAACGAGATTTAAAAAAAAATCCGCTGCAAAAGTAAAGGAAACAACTAGCCCGAACATAAAAAAATAAAAAAAATAAATCTAAAAGTAAAAATAAAAGAATAAAAAAATAAAGAATAAAAAATAATAATAATAATAAAAAATTAAAAATTAAAAAATATAAATAAATAATAAATAAGTAAATAAATAAATGTAATAAAATAAAATAAAATAACCAAACACCCCCTTATTTTATACCGTCTGTCTTCATATTGCCACTCCTACAATCCTACCCATATAACAAACTTCTTCTTGAATCTTAACGGATTCATTCATGGCAGAAGCAACAGCCAAAGTGAAATCGATATTCATATATCCAATCAAATCCTGCAGGGGAATCACTGTTTCAGAAGCAACAATCTCTTCAACTGGTGAGTACTCTCAAATCAATCTCCCGTTTAACTTTCTGCCATCAATTCCTAAATTACTTGATCCACCCTGCATACCCACTTGATTTTGCTTATGCTTCTAGATCATCTGTAACTTGCCAGTCATCTCCTTTCCACTTATTTGACCTTTTCCCCCTTTAAATTTGTCAATTGGTGAAATTTCTCTACTGTTGGCTTGAAATTTTCTATCTTTACTGTTGATATACATACAGGGTTTAGATGGGATAGACAGTGGGTTGTTGTAAATTCCAAAGGAAGAGCTTCTACTCAAAGAGTGCATCCAAAGTTAGCTCTTGTTGAAGTAGAGTTACCTGCAGATGCATTTTCAGTGGGTTGGAAGCCAATTCAAAGCTCTTACCTTGGTAAATATCCGTCTCTATTGTTTTTTTAGTTTTTTTTTTCAGGGGCTTTGATTACAGGGCTTGGGATTCTAGTTTTCATAATCTCCAACCCTCTAGCCTCGTTCGGGTATTAAAATCTTGAGAGGATTATTAAAAACATAGTCGCTCATAAGCCCCAAAATAAAAGCGTTTCAAGTAGCCCAGCTAGTTTCGCCAAACATACCCTTAATCTTGTAGGATAATGAAAACTCAATATGAATCTTGTATTATATTATTATAGACTTCAAATAAAATGAGTCCTGATTCGTTTATACAATTGAGCTAGGTTATCCTACCTAAAAAGCCGAATCTACATCATCTCTGATAAATCTTTCAACAATTTATTCTTTTATAATATCATATGATTAGTAAGAAGAAAGTGAATCATTGATCTAAATTTCTTATAAACAGTTATAAGAGCACCTGGGATGGATGAGCTTAAAGTGTCACTGTGTAGACCGAACCAAATATGTGACGGTGTCTCGGTTTGGGAATGGTCAGGATCTGCTTTAGATGAGGGAAATGAAGCCTCTAAATGGTTTTCTGATTATCTTGGCAAGCCTAGCCGACTAGTGCGTTTTAATGAAGGTAATTCCATCGGGTCAGTCACTTAAAATAACTCTACTTGAAAGGGAAAAAAAGTGTAATAGGAAACGGGTCGTTTGGGTCAAACAAGCTGAGAGTCAGTCGAAGAGTATTTAATATATTTGATTTAATGTAATGTATGCAATCATGAACGGTATTTTTTGCAGAAGTTTATTATTAGAGTTAATTACATATTTGGTCTCTGAACTATGTCACTTATTACACCTACAGTCCCTAAACTACGTTTATTACACTAAGAATCCCTGAACTAAGCATTTAGTCACTCTAGGAATCCCTGAACTATGTCACTTTTTAAGTGCTTAGGGACTATCAATGTGACAAAATATTTAGTTCAGGGATTCCTAGTGTAATAAACGTAGTTTAGGGACTGTAGGTGTAATAAGTGACATAGTTCACGGACCAAATATGTAATTAACTCTTATTATTATGAACATAAAAGTGTTTCGGGTCAACTCATCCTGAATTGAACCAATAAATCGTTCATTTTGACTTGACCCGTTTTGACACCTTTGAGAAATAGGAAAAGTTAGAAGCATGTTTATGTTCATGCAGAGTCAGAGAGTAGACCAGTGGATCCGAATTATGCACCTGGATTCAGGGTTATGTTTTCTGATGGATATCCTTTCCTTTTAGTGTCCCAGGTTGGTTTTCAAGTTTGTTCTTGTATGAATCTTTGTAAATAAAATCTTTAAACTTTTATGCATTTGTTGCAGGAATCTCTAGATTCATTGAACAAGCTTCTGGAGGAACCCATACCCATAAACCGGTTTAGACCAAAGTATGTATCCGAATCTAGCTTGCAACTAAATAGATTAGAAAGATTCATTATTCTTATATGTAGCATTGGCTGAAGTTAAAGGTGATAATTTTGACCCGTTTACTTATAATAGGCCGATTTGAGTAAAATGGCTAAACTATAAAAGAACCATGCTTAAATAAAAACGGATCAAATGGTTCGAATTACTTTATTATAACTAATCAGATTATTATTGTTAATAGTTTAGTTTTGAATCATATCCTTCGTGTTACATATCTCAGCATTCTGGTTGATGGTTGTGAACCATTTTCTGAGGACCTTTGGAAGGAGATTAAAATACAAAATCTAACATTCCATGGTGTTAAGCTTTGCGCCCGCTGTAAGGTAACAATATTGTTAAATGTATTCTTAAATTGCTGTAAAAAATGAAAAAATATGTTCTTATTAAGTGGTTTTCAGGTACCCACAATTAACCAGGAAAGTGGAGTTGCAGCTTCTGAGCCAACTGAAACTCTTGTGAAATTTCGGTCGGGAAAAGTGTTGTGTCCGGATCGAAAGGGGCAAGGAATGGTGAAGTTCTTATTTATTAACATTCGTAACAAAATATGATTTTATTATTTTCTTATTCAAAAAACAAAAATGGGATTATTATTATTATTATTATTATAAAAAAATGGTTTTGCAGGTGTACTTTGGACAAAATATGATATGCCAGGATTTACATGAAGGAAATGAAAAGATCATAAAACTTGGAGATCCTGTGTATGTTACCAAATCCTTCTCGTCGTATCATGATACATCAACTTGATCTATATCATATAACACGATATAAGCCTGATGTAGAGGTATGACCGTTTACATTCTACCCCCGGGCGGTAGGTGAGATTTGTTGTTTTTTTGTTGTTGTTGTTGTTGTTGTTGTAATTTGATCTAAACATCATCCGGTCTTACAAAATGCACATAATTCAGTTACATTATTGTACAATAAGAATAAATTGTAGGACTTTGGGTTGTGGTTATCTTTGCAAAATGCAGAACAATTTACTACAGATCCAAAGAATATTCGGGTGATACATCTAGAAATCGCGGAAATGTTACTGTTTGCTATCAATATTTGACAAGGTTGTCAACAGTTGAATTTCATAAATTTTGAAGAGCATCTGAAAATAATGGTTACAAAAGTGACCACTTCTTCATGTTAGATGGAGCCCCTAATGATACTAAAGTTAAATTTATAAATTGGGACATTTTGTGCATTTGTGAAATTTTCGATGATCTTACACATCCACAATTATGAATTTTGTGAATATGGAAATGCGATTGTTTTGCTCTTATGATTTTTACTAATATTTATATTTTTATTTGATCATATATATAGAGGACGCTTCAAACGAGAACCGTTTAATGGTGGTCGATTAAAAGTTTAAACGATTAAAAATCATTTATATACTTATTCTCCTAAAAATGGTTCTTGTTTAAACTTTTTCATAAGAGATCTACAATTTTCTAATCTTCTTTCCCTAGATGATGGTGTTGAATGGTGGTCGATTAAAAGATTCATCATGTCTGTTCTTATTCCCCTAGATAATGATGTTGAATGGTGGCCGAGTGGTGGTCAGCAAAGGTTGTGACAGTGGGATAGTGGTGGCAAGTGGTGGTCGTCGGTAAGTAAAGACAAAGTTGATGGTTGTTGGGGAGATAGCAATATCAAACCTAAATCAAACATGTCTATTAATTAATATAGGATTTGATGCTAACAAAACCACATATTCAGTCTTGGACTTAGATAAATGAAAAACATGTGTTGTTTTTCATATTAGAATTAAAGAAATCTGTAAGTAAGAAATACCAGCTGACGGACCAAAGTGTCAGCTGAACACTTAGTATCAGCTAAAGGACAAGCTTCAAGAAGATCAGCTGAGAGGAAAAGATCAGTCAAGAAGCATCAGCTGAGGATCTACAAAGGATCAGCTGATGGTCCAAAACCATCAGCTGAGGAAAGTTTCAAGATGTCAGCTGAGCTATCAAGGATCAGTTGACACAATCATATTGATCAGCTGATGCCTCACATCTGTCAGATAAGGTAGCTGTTGGTGCATACATGGTCTTACATTTAAAAGTGCACTCCTTGTTTTGATGATGATAAAAATATACACATGTGATACTATTGCTTATCAAAATTATTCATATGTTCATATCTATATTCTTAAAGAAAACTAACAAGCCTCAAATTGATGATCAAGTGAAGTACAAACAAGTAAAAGAATTTAACTCAACAAGATATGAAGAAAACAAGTTTTGAAGAAAGCGTAAAGTGTTCACGGTCGATCCCACGGTCGACCGTGTATCAACCGTCACTGCACAGCTCACTATTCTTAAACATTGTTCCTCTTGAAGTCAGCCGAACTCGTACCCGACAGCCGGTGGCGAAGAAATCTACAAACAAGAGTTCGGAAAATATGAGCTTACAAGAATAATTAATTAAACAAGTTTAAGTTTTTACAAAATAATTTTTATAAACACTTTTATAAAAAATTCAAATATTTAAAAAAAAATCACAAGCTTGGTTGAAAAAGTATAAGACTTCTTATTTTGGCAAATACCAAAAATAATCTAGCATTGAAATAAATCAACACCAAATTTAGAAAATTAAATCTCTCAAAGAAGCAAACATCCAACATGCTTTATACATTTGCTTTAGAATCTTCCATATTGGTGTTTTATTTCAAACATAAGAAGTATGTCACAACCCCTCTTTTTCTAAGCTTCTTTTCAGTGAATATTTAAGGTAAAAATGGGTTGTGTGTGATTTTGGTAAAAGGCCAACGTTCATAATTGAAAGGCTCAAAAAGTTCTAGTAGTCTGACGGTCGATGCCACGGTCGACCGTGGATCGACCGTGATATGTCTGGCCACTTTTTGAACTCACTCCTTTTCTTATTTAAAGTCACTCAAGTCTTGTGATTTACTAACTCTTGACATTTGAAAAACTCAGAACATATTCTAAGATCTTGTGAGCTAACATTCCAAACAAAAGATATATCATCTACAAGATAAAGATCAAGATCAAGATCAAGAGCAAGAGTGAAAGTCTTCAAAGCTCAATCATTACTTTATCTTTCTACATATTTGTAATAGTGTGGGGATCAACTCTAGCCTTTCAAATTAGAGTGAAGTAAGGATTATCTCTAGCCTACATAATTAGAGAGAAGTAAGGATTTTCTCTAGCCTACATAATTAGAGAGAAGTGAGGATTAACTCTAGCCATCAAATTAGAGTGAAGCTAGGCTCATCTTAGCCTTATTTGCAAGAGAGAAGTTTTAGTGGAGCAAACTCTTGGTGGGTGATGCCAAGGAGTGGATGTAGTGTAAGTTTGTTAACACTTGCATGAACCACTATAAATCTCTTGTCTTCTAATTGGTGATATCTCTCTATCCTTACTCTCTTTATTTCAAGTATATATTTGTTGTGCTATAAAATTCAAGTTAAATCTTTTAAAACACAACTTACAAGTTTTTATAAGTGTAAAAATTGGTAAACTAAGTAAAAGAACCTATTCACCCCCCCCCCCCTCTAGGTTCCAACAGTAGCTATTACTTATCCAATCTTTTTCTATATAAGCTGATCATACTCAAATAGTTAGCTGAGCCCTTGGGATCAGCTGATTGTTTAGCTGATAAATTCATACAGCTGAGCAAATCTAGTTAGCTGAGTCTTTCACATTTATCCTTAGCTAAGCAAAATTACATTTGCAGTTCAGTGTCTGTTAGCTGAGTAATTATCCTATAACTCAGATAATAGCTTTTCTATGTAATATTTTCTTTAGTCAAAGGCAGAACATGTGTTGTTCTCATTATGCCTTAGATCTTTCTTTGTAAAAGTAATTAGCACTGTTTGTGTCTGCAAAGAGACAAAAAGGATAAATCTTTATCCTCTGGAAAAGGAGAAAGATACTTTAGAAGAGAAGATCTCGAAGATATGCTTCAACAACTAAGTATGGCTGGCAACTCTATACTTGGTAAAGTCAAATCTTCAGAAAGCATGGTGTTGATTAAAGTACAAACATGGAAAGAGAAGCTTACTCTCCCAAGACATAAAGGTAGTACTTTAATAATATAATAATAGATAGTGGGCAAACACCTTACTGAAAAGTATGTTCACTTTACACACTTTGTGTATAAAGTTAACTTACTTTTCACCCACTAACTTTATCTATTACAATGTTATTAAACCAAGTACCTTTGTCTCCTTCTCCACTCCATCAACCCGGACACCATATGGCTTATATATACCCAAGCATGGAAACATGCTAAAAAGGTGAAGAGATAGAGTTGAACACTGAAATCTCATCTGTTGAGAATTAGAAGAGTTAGCATTTTACTTTCAGTGTAACAAACTAGTTCATGTGTTGAACATCTTAGACATAAGTTGTTTAAGATTAGCATAGTCTATGTGTTAGACAAATTTAGTTGCCACCTTTTATTGAACTTAGATTTTCCGCATCTAGTTCATGTAATTCTTGATCTACATCAATAAGAATTATATAAAAGTAAACCGTGTGTCTTTTAAATTTTAATTTGCTAAAGTTTGTATTTAACCCCCCCTTCTACAAACATTTGTTGTTGTAGTATCCATTCGGGACCAACAATGGTTGGCAGGTTCGATTGGTTGGTTTTAAGGTCGATTCGGTAAAAGCACAATAGATCTGTGATTTGAAATGTGAGGAAGGGAAATAAGGACAGGGTGATGGGAGGTGATTGATTCGTTAGTGGTTGATTCGTTTAAGTGGAGACAAAGATGATGGCTGGTCAGGAGATCAGTGGTGGCTGATTAAGGGGTGTGTGAGATAATCGAAGAGAAAGATAGATGAAAAGTAGCGATTTGAAGTCGATGACCGATGTTGAAGCCAATAGTCATGGTCGCCAATGAAGAATTTGATGACCGCTGTGAACATGTCGACATCTAAGTCGTCGAAAAGAAGCGAAGATGGAGAGATGAGAGAGAGTTGGTGTCGTGCCATCGAGAGATAATTATGTTTAGTTGTACTAGAAAAAATGCCCTTTATATTTTAATTTAATTGTTTACAATCTAATTAAAATAAATAGTCAGGATTGGTTCTCGCGGTTTTTGTATAAAAACAAAAAAAAGATTACATAAACTCTATTGTAGTAATATTTAAACTCATGACTTATGAGTAATGTTGTTGTATATGTAGTTACATATTAAATATAAATGTAATTCGAAAAGGGTTTTCCCGCTTTTTCAAGTTTTAGGAAAGTTGAGCTCTGCTATCCTAAACATGTACGTGGGTCTCTTCTATGATTAAGTGAGCATGAGTCTATATTCCTCTTTGACTATCCAAGATATTTGCATCTAGCATGGATTGAACAAGGGTCTCTTCTATGATTAAGTGAGCATGAGTCTCTTCTATTATGACATAAGCATTCTACCACCGGACAACTTTATGACGGTTAAAACATAAATGTACATATGTTAATATCCTACATTCCACAACATCAACGCATGTCTACCAAAATGTTCTAGTCAATATATAGAAAAAGCAAAAAGGAGTGACAAAAGACGGATGGTCAGGCACGGTCAGACCTGATTGTTCCACGCTTGAACATCCCTATTAAGTCAAACTTGGATTCTCGAGTCAATGTCGTGTTGGAACATGGTATGGTCACAAGCACAGCGGAAGCATGAATAAAATCACACAAGCATGCATCAAAAACAAAAATACACACATACATTTTCCAACTGTGCTATCATTTTTACTAAGATACAAGCAACAAAAGAAGCAGAAAAAGAGCAAGAAATGTATCTTTAAATCTATAGTAATCAAGAGTATGGGATGAACTCCAAGTCACCAATGAGAGCATCTCTCTATTTCTAGTTCACACCAAGTTTCCTTGATTCATAAATGCAAGTATGCCAAGTTGTGATCTTCAACACTTGAAATCACTTCTAAAACGACACCACCACTTCCAGAAGTTTGGAAGAACACTCAAGAACTCTCCAAGAGAGAGAATGCAAGTTCAAGATTGAAAGATATGTGCAAATGGGTCAAAAGAACAAAGGAGGACCAACCTTGGACTTATATGAACCAACCATGTGCTTTTTTAGAAAAAAATGATCGTCCATGCAAGCCCCAAGGAGCCTCAATAATGTCCCCTCTTGGGACTTGTGGAAACAATAAAATATTTTAATCTGTCAGAAGTGTCTTCACGGGCCTTTACGACCACTTCACGGGCCATGAAGCCCTTGGCTCTCATGACCCTAGACGAGTCATATGGACTCGTGGAAGACTCAAGCTCCACGACCCTTCATGAGGGTCTCACAACCCGTGAAGCCCAAAAATTAAACATTTTGAATTTTCTTTCTCTCTTTCTTGGTGCGTGTTGTTGGGATCAATCATTGACATGTGACCCAATATGCTCGTGTTTCATCAACAATGTTACCAGCATACGCGTGTCATGGGCAGACTCCAACACGTCTGACATACAAGAAGCTTCAAACTTGAAAAAAGTAGTATTATGTATACAAATTAAGGTTTCAATAACTTAAGGGGTGTTTGTTTTAGCTTATTTAGGACTTATTTTGTATAAGCTAGTTTTTTTCTAGCTTATTAGCTGACTTTTGAGCTTATTATGAGTTACAAGAAAAAAATAAGACGAATTTTTGAAAAATAAACCAGAAAAAATAAGCTTATAAAAAATAAGTCCGACTTAATAAACTAAACCAAACACCTCTTTAATACGACTACCTTTTAATGAAGCTTAAAAATTAATCTATGTAAACTAAAGTTTATAAAATAGTTAAAAATTTATAATATTTTAATCTAGAAATGGTTAATACAATATTTCATTTAAAGTGATATTGCAACAAAATGCTTTCTTCGGTTCTTGACTCGAAGACCAAGCCTAAAATGGTAAGAATTTGACAAATCGAGAAAGTATCTTCCTTGCTTTAGATCATGGGGTACAAACCTTTCAATTTTCTTTTGATAATCTATATCTATACTACATTATAAATCATTTAACACTCTCTCTTCTATTTAATTTTAAGAGTTCTTAAAATTCAATCAATATAAAATCTCAACCTTTAATTATATCTAAATTAATCTCATCAACTCAATCTTTAATTCTTTCACTTTCTCTCCTAATTTACTTTAATTTTTTATTTACTTAATATTTACTTTTTCACACAAAAACACTCTCTCACACAAACATAATTATTCACCTAAATCAACAAAATTCCAAAATCTTATTAACTTATCTCTTTTTATTTCATAAATATAAATATTTTTTATTATTTTAATGTTGTTTAAAATTTATTTTTAGAATTAAAATAGTTTATGCAAATAAAAGAAAACGAAAAATTAAAAAAAAAACGGAATATTGTTCAGTTTGTTGTAGAATATTTTTTTCGTAATATTGAATCGCGCGAATAACATATCATTACGTTCTTTAAGCGACAAGTAATAAAACAGAAACTATTTGCCGCCGCAGCATTGCGCGGGTACGCTGCTAGTTACTATATAAATCATTTAATACTTTCTCTCATTTCAATTTTTAAAAACTTCTTAAAATTATGTCAATCTTTAATCTCCATCCTTCTTTTTATCTAAATTGATCTCATCCACTTAATTTTTAACCATTTTTTTTTCTTAATAAATTTTAACTTTTTATTTATCTAAAATATATTCTCTCATTAACAACTCTTTTACACAAACATAATTATCCACTCACATCAATATAATTTTCAAAATATTATGAACTTATCTCTCCTTATTTCATAAATATAAATCTTTTTTTAATTTTTTAATGTTTTTTAGAATTCATTCTTAAAATTAATAAAATAGTTGACAAATATAAGAAAAATTAAAGAAAAAACGGACATGTTGCTGAGATTTTTTGTGACATTGTTACGCGTTACATCTTTGAAAACGACATGTTGCAAAACAGAAATTATTTATCATCGCAGCATTATTGTGTGGGTACATTGCTAGTTAGAGTTAAAACATATTTGATATGGTTAAAATATGTATTTTATATGTTTAAACTCGGTGGTTTACTAGTAAAAAATGTCTTTATGGGTATTGTTGATTAAAGAAATAAAGAGAAACCAAACTTGGGGCCGAGTCCTAGAGACGCTTTGAACTTATGTGAAGAGAACAAAGTATTGTCTAGAAGAAACACAACAAAATCACGGTGAATTCGTGGTGCTTTTACTCAATTTCGAGTGATATCTTACTAACTAGAACTTGTTCTAGTGGTATGGAGGGTTTTACTCACTGTGAGGTCTCGAGTTCTAGTCTTACTGTGGGAATTTTTAAAAAACAATGGAGAAATGTTGTACTCTCTTATAGCGCGTGACTTAGTGCTCGTATACTGCACTATATGGATATCACTGTGGATCCAGTTTAAAAAAAATGATATCTTAATACTTAAACATTTACCATATTAGAAAAGAGGGATAATAAATTATCAAGAGAAAAAGTTGTTCGTGAACTTAATTATTTAATGCCTCCAAACATTTAATGTATTAACGAGGGGTGATCCTTGAGGGATCTCTTTCCCTTCAAAAGAACATTTAATGAAGAAAACTTTTAATGGAACCAAGGAGTGAATTAACTAATATCCTTGTGACCAAGTATACATATTTGTGTGTATGTGTTTTGTGATATCTCCCTTGTTATTTATAATTCAAAGTATATGTATTATCTAGCATCTTACATAAGCTTCAAACTATTATTTAGTTAATTAATAAAAAGTTACTGAGAAAATGGTCATCAAGTTAAAACTAACATATACAGTCTTTAGGCGTAGTCAATGAATTCATATGTCTGTTGACGAGATGTTATAGAGGGTCGTCAAGTTTTAATGACCAGGTATCTCTTTGAAACATGGTATTACTTTTCGAAAACAACAATTTGACCCTATACTGCGAGATAAAGCCGTAAAACAAAACTTGTGCGTAAATGAAAACGCCTTGAAGATTGAACTTCAGTCATAGTACGTTATACATTCCAAATATTCGAGAATCGGGGTATTCTAAGAATATAACCCTTCAATCAAGTTGAATACATGAAAATAATATACACACAAGTTTCAAAAAACTCTAAAGCGATCTTGACATTACACAAGCCATACGGCTACACATCGAATTCAACTCCTATTAAATCTCGCGAGTGAATTGGGTATCTTAGGCTAGCCGCATCCGACTCGTGAGAGACTTCGTGAGGGCTCTTCACAGATGTGAGGAGCATCGCCGAGGTTCGTGAGAGCCGGCTCACGGTCACGGAGGTGACCGCCGTCGCGAGCGTGAGCGGAGGGAGAGAGAGGGGGTGCCGATTTTAACTTTTTTTTTTGTGATGTGAAGAATGTGATGGATGCAGAGGCTTGTGTGATGGGATGAGGGAATGGTGGGGAATGATGTGGCGTTGATGTGACACTGATGTGGCTGTGTAAAGCATGTGATGGATGCGGATGTAGAAATTTAAGAGTATTTCAATCCCATCCCTAATACATATTTGTTAACCAAGTCTCTAGTTAATACCTTGGTCAAGTGATTTTCGTTGAGAACGCTTTTGTTTCTTTCTAAATCATTTCATTTTCTTCGTAAAAAAAACTCGATAACATAATATTAAGAAAATAAAAAAAAATAAAAGGAAAATGAAAGATTTGAAAGTGAAACAAACCAAAAAAAAATGTCTAGTATACAAATTATATAAACAACGCGATTCATGTGTTTTGTAATATAGTAGTATGAGAAAAAAAATTACTCTACAATCCTTTATACTTTATACTAATAAAGGTACAGAAATAATAAATGCGCACATGATATATGTTGTAAACAAGATACATAATGCCCGCGCGTGCGTCGGGTTAGTATTTAAATAATCACATTCATATTAATTTAATTTATTACTACAACTATTATGTTATGGTGTAAAAAGTAATCTTGTATAAATTGGAGATGAAAAAAATAAATCTATTTGTAACAAAATAAAATTTGAGAACTAAAGATCAAATACAACTTTTATAAGTTATATGTGAAAAATAAAAATTTGTTAGAGTAAAAATAAAATTAAAATGAATAGTAGTTTTATGTGAGTGAATTTGTTTGTCAATTGATTATAAGGTAGAATTACATACCGTTAGATTTATATACATTTTTAATAAGTAAATATTTAAATGATAAAAATTATTTCTTAATAGGTCACGCGTACCGCATGACCTAAAGCATTTGGGAAGGTGCTCGGGTTCCTTGGGTAATTATGGGTTGAGTAGTACCACCCCTTCGTGTTCTCTCCTTCGACTTCCCAAACCTGACTCACCCTATTGTTTTCGTTTTTCTTTTTCTTTTTTTATTGTATAAGAAAGAGTACTAAAAAAGAAAATATTTGGATTGTTAGACTACTTGAGTTTTGGAGAAGAGAAGAAAATAAAGAAAAAATAATATAAAAAGTGAAAAGTGACGTGACATTTAAATTAAGAAAGATGCACAAAAGATGATAAACAGATATGTAAATATGACAGTACAAACACCACAAACCCTTTTACCATATTTAATTTGTTTGTAAATTTATATGATCTTTAAAACATTTTCCTTTTTAGTTGATATAAATCCATTAGTTCTCCCCCATTTTATTTCATTCTCGTCATACGGCTTTAGCTTCAACTTCTCGGTAAGTTTCTCTGCCCTCTGCAAGCTTCAATCTGTTTCTGTATTCTCCAATTGCTTACAAGATTTCGAAACCCTAAATCCCTTTTAATTTACCATTCCTCTGTGGTTTTCCGCTTTGACCTCGTACCTCCACAATTTGATTTTCTGCGTTCGGTAAGTAAGACTCATTGTATGAATTGGTGAATAATAATTTGATCTATGTGAATCGAAAGCACTTAATTGTATTCGTATGTTAGACTTCATGTTTTATTAGCAGAAATTAAGAATTTCGTCGATAATTGTTGCTACGATTGAAGTTTTTCTTGTGGGTATATGCTGTTGCTTTCCGGGATGTATGCAAATGTGGACGCATACGTACTGTTTAGGATCTGAAATCGGTTATGCCAATTTATGCTCAATTTAACAGATTAATGTTTGGAATTGATGATAAGATTTGTCTATTTCTACTGTCATCAACTCAATGTTTTTAGGTATTTATTTTTTGATTTTGCAGTAACAGTATGAGTGGTACGCCTAATAAGAGGGTACACGAGGATGGTGGAGGTCATTCCTCCCTCTCAAGGTATTCTCATTTGCAAGATGATTCAGGAACATACTCTGGAATCGGTGCCCCAAACTCCAAGCTACCAAATCCATCAGCTCCCACTGATTACCATGCAGCTACCTTTGACATCGGCCAGGATTCCCGCATGCCAAAAGTGCCCAGAACTGAAATGGATAGTAGAAGATCGCCGATGCTTCAAATGTATCGAATGCAGCCATCATCTTTGAATGATTCTCAATCTGAGCATGCTGTTAACCCTGAGGAAAGGGTGGAGTTAAGAGATTCTAGGGATCAGAAAATTGAGAGCCGAGAAGTGAAGGCGGAATCAAAAGAGTTGTATCAAGGTGTTAAGAGTGATAAAGATGTTAGGTATACTAGCAGAGGTGATGATCATAAAGATGCAAAGTATGATCGAGATGCTTATTCTGATTATAGAAATGAAGTGAAGACAGAGAAGGATGGCTACAATCCAGTGAATAATCATTTAAACTGGAAAGAATCAAAAGAGCACCATAGAGCATGGAAGTATCCTGATACGTCGGGTGGAAACATGGATTCATGGCATGTTTCACGCAATAATGTGCATGGACAAGCGGATGCTGCAAGAGAAAACGTGACCACAGAAGAAAAGAATTACACCGAAGCTCACGAGACTGTTTCTGAGAACAAGGTTGATTTGAAAGGTGAAGATAGGCTGAAAGAGAGAGACAGGAAGAGGAAAGATGGGAAACATCGGGAATGGGGAGAAAATAACAAAGAGAGAACTGAAGTTCGGAATAATATCAATAACGAGATGAAAGATCCGACAAAGGAAGAAAGAGAGGGTGAAAAGTGGGAGAAAGATAGAAAAGATTTACTAAAAGACAAGGAGAAAGTCAGAGATAAAGAGAAAGATCATACAAAAAGGGAGTCATGGATTGCAAACGAGAAAGAGGGTTTGCAGCATGACAAGGAAGATGTGGATGTATCATCCTCCCGAGCTACTGAGCAGGAAAATTTAGCATTGAAACAGAAAAGTACAGATAACTGGAAGGATCTAGATAAGGAATCTAAAGAAAGGAGGATTGAGAGAGATGCTGAAGTTGAAGGGGATCGATCTGAAAAACGTAACAAAGGTTTTGATAAAGATTCGGATGATGGGGGTATGGATGTCGAAGATAGAGAAAGAGAAACGTTTAATTACGGTGTTCAGCAGCGGAAAAGGATGCTTCGACCTCGTGGCAGTCCACAGGTTGCAAATCGAGATCCACGATTTAGATCTCGCCCTCAAGATAACGACGGGTATGCTCACTTACATAAGTTTGGTGGATTAATAGTTTCTTAAGTTTGTGCGCATTTATGGAAAACTATATTATTTTTTTGTGTTGTTTTCTAGCTTAAGACATCTGCTGACATATGTTTTCTTTTGAATTTGCAGGTCTATAGGTAAGCAGATTATCGTTTGACCCATTTTGCTGGCTGATAGTAACTTGAAGTTATTCATGGTGCACATACATCTTTGTTTCAATTTGTGCTTCATGATATCTGTTTAATATTTGTCATGCTTACGTTATGACTCTGGTAATATATTCGAAAGCCCTTTATTTCTATATTAGTTTGATCAATTTTTCATTTAGTCTACAAAACAATACGTTTCTTCGAGTATTATATTTCAGAGCAACAACAAATGATACACTGATAAAGTTTAATGCTATGTAGTAGATTAAACTGACGTTAAGAAAAAAAAAACACAGTGGTTAGGCGCCTTTTCTGAGGCTTCTGTCTCCCTTAAAAGACCTAGACAAACACTAAATATAATTTCAATAAGTTATTGTGGCCTCCTTTAATGATTTGAGTAATTCCTTCATCCATTTAAGGACTATAATTCACTCTTTTCCTTAAATCGTAATTATCAAAAAGAACCAAGGCCCACTAATCCTAGTTATTAAACCGGCACCCAAACTTTACATGCTAATAGAATATAACTCTGTATTTTGTATTGATTCTCTCATCAGTAAGTTATAAATTAGAATTTCTAGGGCTTGAAGTTATCTTATTAAATGTAAATTGATGAAAAATCAAGAAGCAATTTTTCTTCATCTTTAGAGAGGCTGGCCACTGGCCTACTCTCCTGAGATCTTAGAAAACCACTAAAAATAATATAATTTATTAATGTCCGGTCTCCTCTAATAGTTGTGGTGATCATCCATGTATATATATAGGCCTACAAGAACTAAAGGGCTTTGGCCTAACGGTATTGGAGTTTGGAAAAAGGTGCTCCCCAACCTTAAGGTTGTTGGTTCAAGGCCCGGTAGTGGACATATGGTGTAGAATTAAGTGTGTGTGTGTGTTTAGCTGTTAAAAAAAAGGCCTACAAGAATCCATTCCCCTGCTTTTTTATTAAAATAGGCTGAGGCCACTACTAATTCCAAATTATAAAAATGGTAACCAAAATTATTAGCATGCTACAAATTAAAATTTTCTATTTCCGACAGTTCGTTTGTTCCACAAGAATCTTATACATTCCTTTCTGTTTAGATTTTATTTAGAATTGTTAGCGCAGTTATTCCTTTAACCAGTGATAACTATGAATACTGGTCGTAATCTCGATACTTCTCTTACTATGGAACCTTCTGATACCTTTCCTTATAGTTAGGCATCTCCCTTAGATGTTATGTCTGATTAAATACAGCTGCTATATCTTATTTTTGCATTACTCTTAGTTAACCTGTAATGGATTTCCTTTCCTTCTTTAAACTAACATTTTTCTTATTCACTGTTAAACCGGAAGTGCCTAAGACCAAACTTACTGAAATTTAGTTTGCATGTCCAACTCTTTTATTGCTTTTTAATTTTTCAATTGTGGTAACTAAAACTAAGTGTATTTCTTTCTTTTTCCTGCACATGAAAGAATGTGATGTTGTGAATGCAGGGAAAAGTGATGTGTCAACAGTTGTATACAGAGTTGGTGAGTGCATGCAAGAACTGTTAAAACTATGGAAGGAATATGAATCATCAAACACATCTGATAAAACGTCTGAAACCTCTAAAAGTGTCCCTACTCTTGAAATCCGTATACCTGCTGAACATGTTTCTGCTACAAATCGCCAAGTAAGATTAGATATCTGCTTCAAATGTTATTTACACAGTAATTCCTTATGCTTATAAAACCTAAAGTTTTTATATTGTTGTTTTTTGCCTGTGCAGGTTAAAGGTGGGCAGTTATGGGGCACTGACATATACACTGATGACTCTGATCTTGTTGCCGGTATACCTTCTTTTTTATATTTGTTTCTGGAAGGAATATGACAGGTTTATTGGTGATTTTTAATTATGACATGTTCTGTCTCTTTTTTCTTTTTCAAGTTCTTATGCACACGGGCTATTGTCGCCCAACTGCATCTCCACCTCCACCTGCTATTCAGGAGTTACGTGCTACTGTTAGAGTGCTCCCTCCTCAAGATTGTATGTTTTATATATGCTACATTTTCTTATGTTTTGTTGTTAGTAAATTTACGTTCTTTAAAGTTTTTACTTTGTTTATAATACAATTTATATTTTGTAAATCCGTAGCTTATGTTTCTACACTGCGAAACAATGTACGTTCACGTGCATGGGGGGCTGCTATTGGTTGCAGTTTCCGTGTAGAAAGATGTTACATTGTGAAGGTGAGACATATATGCTATTTATACGTCTTCAATTTGATGTATTTTTTTCTCTTGTCTTAAAAACGCTTAAAACTTTTTTCAGAAAGGTGGTGGGACAATTGATCTTGAACCTTGTCTTACACATACATCTACTGTGGAACCTACTCTTGCTCCTGTGGTTGTGGAACGCACAATGACTACTAGAGCTGCAGCTTCGGTATATTCTTTATGATGCAATTTTCATACACAACGATTCAATAATAGTTAATTGCGCTATTTTTTTTGTATGTGTGTATGCTTGTTCTCAACATGATAGTTAAAATTTGATGGAAATATGTAATGATACAAGATTGTTTACTCTTTTATTTTGAACTTTCCTTTTTCCCTTATCATAAAGTATTTAACAAAATATAGATGGCTTTTCACTACAAGTTCTAACAATATCTATTTATCTAAAATATTATTAAAAATAACAAAGGTCAATATGAGGAACCCTCAATTTGTTAGGATTAGTTTTATTCTTTTATCCTGATAAATATATAATTTTTACTCATAACTCATATATCCTACCTTATCAGATTTAGATTTGTTTCTTAAGTTTACCAGAGTATCAGTTTTCTTGACTGCTTCCTCCAGCACCCACACCCCACAAGAAACGCAAGCTAATAAAGATAAAACAGGAAAAACGGGATATAGAGAACCTAAGTGTAATTATTTGTTGCTTGTCTAAATCAGTTGTATGCTTATAAAACCCCACACTTCTAATTTTAATTATTTTTGTTTAATAGAATGCACTTCGTCAACAAAGATTCGTGCGTGAAGTTACATTACAATACAACCTCTGCAATGAGCCTTGGTATGTCTTTTTTATATTTATAAAAACCAGTTCACTCTTTTCTTTATATTTTTATTTGCCTCGTGTAGATTTATATTTGTACACCATCACATGTTATTTATCTAATGCTTTATTCTTTTTATGTTCTATAGGATTAAGTATAGTATAAGTGCAATAGCAGACAAAGGTCTAAAGAAGCCTTTATTTACCTCTGCAAGATTGAAGAAGGGTGAAGTTTTGTACTTGGAAAGCCGTACACGCAGGTACCATTCCAGTATCATATTCTGTTGTAACCGAAGCAAATATGTGTGATGAAATTGTCACATTTGTTATTTTTTTTATTTTTTTTTATTTGGAAGGTATGAGCTATGCTTTAATGGAGAGAAGATAGTGAAAACAGCAGCAGCAACTGATATGGAGACAAATGGTGTGGATAGTGATAATAATAGCAATAGTAATAATAATAACAATACGAATATGATGGATGTGTTCAGATGGTCTGAGTGTAAGAAGCCTCTTCCTCAGACAGTTATGCGTTCCATTGGCATCCCGTTGCCACCTGAACATTTACAGGTAACTCTCAGCTATAAAGGGATTCTTTTCTCTTCTTGTTTATTGTAATCTGGGTATAGAAAAGGGATGAAATGTTTTGTTGTGCAGGTGTTGGAAGAAAATCTTGACTGGGAGGATATCCAATGGTCACAGACAGGTGTTTGGATATCAGGAAAGGAGTATCCTCTTTCCAGGGTTCATTTTCTATCTCCTGTTTAGAAGCTAGTGTTTACAAATAAGATTGATTATATCTTTATTTGGAAATGGTTGTGGTATTTGTGTTAGTCAGTGGATATTATAGTTGATACGTTAGAGGTTGAGGAATACGTCTCCAACCTTGTGTTGTTTTTAAAGAGTTGACAAACTCGAGTGAATTATTACTAGTTTTTAAAGTGGATATTTAATGATGCATACCCGAATGACTATTAAGGGTTTGGATATAATATGGAAGGCATATCTATCTCTCTTGCTTTCTAGATTTACAAGGGGCCGGGAGCCTTTTGTGATCCACGTCCGGCTGAAAATACAAATCTTCTTTGGGATTTGGATGTGACCAGAAAGTTTGCTGTTGAGAGTGGCTAACAGATAGTTTTTTTCGTAGCTCCCTCGTCATTTTAACCGAGTAGTTGTTGTTGCTAAGGTCCAGACTCTTTGTGGATGTCAGCCATCTGTAACAGTGAGCTTAAGTTTTAATATTCCTCCTGAACACACTTTCAATATCCCCCCTGAACATGAATGTACCGATTTGTTAACATTTCCGAACTTTATAAGGATTCCTCCGCCAAGCAAACAGGACCTAATCACCTGTCAAGCCAGAAGCTAGTTTGCAAACCATCCCCCAAAGTGACAAGCCCCGACTCGTCTTAACTCTTAAGTATACCATCCCACATACCAAATCCCTGACCTCCCGAGTCCCGACCCCCTCATGTTAAAGCCCTCCAACCCTCCCTCCGTGTATGCTTTTTAATAATATATATTGACCCACAAAGATCCCTTTTCAGACCAGAAGAGCCACCGCCATTTGCCTAACTCTGTGTTCCCGAGTTAAAAATGGGAGATAAAAGAAATGATTTATGAAGGAAAATAATCTTTAGCTGTGTTCCCAAGTTTATTAGGAGAGAAAAGAAAAGATTTTGGGAGGAAAATTATCCCTCATTTTCTTTCCTGATTTTCCTCCCAAAGTAGGGAAGATTTTGGAAGGAAACCAAAAAACACTTCAAGCTTCACATCTCCTCTCGTTTTCCTTCGAACTCGGGAACTCCAAATGACAAAAACATATTCCTTTCTCTTCTTTTCTTTTCTCTCATTAATTTTCTATTCTTCTATTTTCTTTCCTCGTATAACTCTGGAACACATCGTAAAAGACTGAGATTAAAAACTGATAAATCACCCCCGTTTTCTTATTTGGTCACGATTTCATCCCACTTAACCCAAATAGTTTTTTTATTATAGAAATCCTCCCCCACCCCCCCCCCCCCCCCCCCCAAAAAAAAATCTAAACCTATTGAAGAGTTTAAGGGTACTGGCGTGATCTTGTAGTTTTTATTAATTATTAAATTTAGGTTTTATATTTTAAAGGCTTATTAGATATTATTTCATTAAAGAAACTAGTTGATGTGTGAAATTATGTTATATATTTCGCTTTTATCCAAATTTATATTGGATGATAAAAGTTTTTGGATTTTTAATTTTAAATGATTTCTTGATAAGTTTATTTTTTAATTATTATTACTAACATTATAATAACCTCAGACCTAATTTATTAAGTTCAGCAAAAGTGATATATGCTCACTATTTTATGAAATAATTATTCAATTTTATCTTTTTATTGTATGCTTATAAATGTTGTTCTTAATAGAAGTTATTTTTAATTGATTTTTATGAATTGATTTAAGAACATAATAAAATTTTTACTGGCGTGATATTTTTAAAACTTATATAATTAACTGGATAAGTGTCCCGTATACTACACGGACGAGTAGAAATAACTAATTTTTAAATAATAGCTAACGTACTGGTGCTTAGGAATTGAGACAGTAAATTGTAATTTATTAAAGTCAATAATAACTGTATCAGTGCAAAAGATTTGTTACAGCAAGTAATTAAGATAGTTAATTTCTTTAATAAATATAATGATTGGTTATCTTGTAAAATGTGTAAAAGATGTAGATTTAAATTACGACAAGGATAAAATTAGTAGGATAAGATTTATAAAAATATATAGTAAATAAATACGTTGGATACATATAAATACTTTAAATTTGTTGTAAGTTGATTTTTTCTAATATATATAACTATTCCTTATCTTTTGTAATTTTAGTTAAATACATATAATGCCCATAATTCATATTATCCACATATATGAATTAAAATTAAATTTGCAAATTGGCATTAATATGGTATTTTATTTATAAATTCAATATGTTAAGGTAGTTGTTAATATAAATTAGTTTAAATTTGTGTCCACGTATACAAATCATGTATTATTCTTTATTTTATTTAAGATTGATTAAAGTTATAGGATTATATGGGTTATTTAAAGGTGAAGGGTTTTGAACCTGACCAAACCACCTTATGACTCAAACTGGTCAAACCTGGGTTTGATTCTACTGGTTCAATCCTAAAAGCGGAACTGGATTGAACACAACCCTCTAAACCCCGAAAAAAGTTAGGATCTTTATTAACTTTAAATGATCAACATAGTTTCTTACAAACAATCCATAGATAAGGTTATAAGATTATACCTGAACAAAACCTTTAGGATTGCTAAAGATAGTCCACCACTACTGCACCTCCGATTGAACTGGCTGCTAGACCGCTCCTGGATCACCAAGCCTTCAACACTAAAAAACGTGAGTGTGTGTGTGTGTGCGTCGATCAACAATCGCAAACACCCCTCGGGTGTTTTTCTTGTTCGACGAAGAGAAGAGAGAGAGCCGAGAGAGAGTGCGACGGTCGAGGTCGAGATCGACCGTGAGGGAGGCGAGATCGAGAGAGAGAGAGAGAGTGTGTGTGGTGGCTAGGTTTAATCCTTGTCTCTTATCTTTTTTTAATCCTTAAGCCTTTAAGGATATATTTATAAGGATTAGATTGGACCTAAGTCCGTTTAATTAAAAGCCCACTGTTTTAATTAAACTTTCATCTCTTCTCATTTTGACCCCCTGGACTTTACTAGTCAATTAATTAACTATTAATTAACTGGTTCGTTAAATATTAAAACTTAATATTTAATTATATTTAAATAATAAATAACTGTTTATTATTTATTCCTTTCTAATAATTAATCCAAACTGGATAATTATTTATATCTCTCTTTTCAATAATTAATACTACTGATTAATTATTCGTTTATCTCTTTAATAATTAATCTAACTAATTAATTATTTCCACACAGATTATGGTGAAATCCAACTGTTCTGAATTGGGTGTGTAGCAGTGTGACCCTTTAGTCTCTTATAACATTGGATATAATATGCCCATTAATTATCTCTGCACATAATCCAACAAAAGGTCTACATGTGATAGTTTGACTCTAAAAAGTTAAAATTGATTTTATGATTTTGAAGAATAAATATTTTACTAAACTGCATCAAAATAAACGAATTTTGGCTAAACTACCATTGTATACAACCAACTTAAAAAAATTTAAACCAGCCTTCATATTTGTTACATTGTATACAATTGACTTCTTATAGAAGGTCATGTTTCTTAAACAAACCGGTTACCTTCTTTTAAGTACCTATAATAATTTTAATAAAAAAAAATCTTTTTCCATAAATTAAGAACACAAGCAGTCACGAGCAGTTGGGTTTTGATCTTCTTCAAAGAGATAATCCCCATGCCAAACCACCATCGCTACCACCACCTTTGTACCTTCACCACCATCGCCTTCAAGTCAGATCTGAATCGCCGCTTTGAACAACCACAACCACCGTCGCTCGTGGGTTTTCAAACAACCCTAAACCACCGTCACTTGAACCACCGCTGTCGTCGCCTTCTTCAAACAACCCTAAACCACTGTCACTTGAACCACCGCTACCGTCGCCTCTTCAAACAACCCTAAACCACTACCTGTAACACCCCAAAGGTTAGAAATGATTAATTTATATATTTTACTAATTTTAATATCATGTTATATGCTTTTATATAGTTGAGGGGCTATTTATGACAGATTTTAGTAAAGATTTTAAGTTCAAGAGTTAAATGTGTCAAATGGCCAAAGTAGTGTATATATATATATATATATATATATATATATATATATATATATATATATATATATATATATATATCTTTGAATTAGAAGAGTTAGCCATTTTATTTTTACACATAAGTTTAGGAGAGGGAGATAGAGTTGGCGATTTTGGACCTCAAGAAGGACCAATTTCTGATGCAAGCTTACAATCTAGGTGTAATTATAAGATTTAAGGTATGCATGTATGGTGATTCAAGTCAATAAGTCTTGGTCTTCATGTTTAAGTCTAGATTTGATTGCATCTACTTGATTATAGTTTTGATTGTGATCAAATGGTCAAAAACAACCATATAGGTTGTTGTTAGTGTCTGGAGAACACTATTAGAAGAATAAAGATCGAAATTGTTGAGAAAATGGCCAAACTTTGTTGTGCAAACGCTATGCACAGGCTGTGTACGAGGGGTACATGGCCCGTGTAGTTTTTGGCACCCATGTAGCTAGGGCGTGTAGGGTATACACGGCCCATGTAGGTATATGCGGCCCGTGTTTGGCCCTAACCTACACTGGTCATGTATGTCTGTACATGGTCGTGTAGAAATGAGATACACGACCCGTGTTGTGCCCTAACCTACACTGGCCATGTATGCTCGTGTGGGCGTGTAGTGTTGAGGTACACGGCCCGTGTATATGTACACGTCCGTGTATGTCCTCTGTCAGCAGCAGTAGCAGAATCTGATGTGTTTTTATGCTAACATGTTATTGATACTAGGAGGCATACTGATTGAAAGCTTTAAGGATATAAAACTTTATTGAACGGCAAATATCACACTGTGAGTATACTTACACCTATTTGTGTATGTAATGCTATATGTTGATTGATGCTATATGATTGATTATGACATGTGAATGCTTATGATGGGGATGCTATTATTAAGATGAGATGATAAGGAAATGCATGCATGTTTAAGGGGATGCGGCTTGGTACCTTGCTTGATAGGGTCAATATTATTATTGATCAAGAAGTGAATGTTATGGGAATGAGATATATTTTATATGCACAGATATGGATGTTAGGTATGCTCACTAAGCTTTTTGCTGATAATTGTTATTTAAACTTTTCAGGTACCTCAGGTAAGGACAAAGGCAAAGCTCCTTTGGTTTGAAGATTGTGATGGCTCCGGAATTTTATTTTAGCTATTAAGTCTTTTGAACAATTATGAAATGTTAAAGCTTGTTGCTGTCCTTTTGTAAACTCTTAACTCGAGCCGTATTTTGTATATCTGTTTTGCAAGCTTACTTATTAATGTTATTGGGTGTTATAAAAAAATTAGGATGTTTCACTACCGCTGGAAGCACCGCTACCATCGCCTTCTTCAAACAATCCTAAACCAATGTGTTGGAACCTAGGGGGGGGGTGAATAGGTTCTTTTACTTAGTTTACCAATTTTTACACTTATAAAAATTAGTAAGTTGTGTTATAAAGAATAATCTTGAAATTTATAGCAATACAACTAATATTTGCAAGAATTTAAAGAGAGTAGAGATAGAGAGATATCACCAAGTAGTAGACAAGAGATTTATAGTGGTTCATGCAAGTGTTAACAAACTTGCACTACATCCACTCCTTGGCCTCACCCACCAAGAGTTTGCTCCACTAGCTTCTCTCTTTAAAGGTAGAGATAAACCTTTTACGCTTCTCTTTTTCACTTGCAAGAATTAACACTTCAAACTTGTAAGTAAGGTAAAGATAACCTTACTTCACTCTAATTCTAAAGGCTAGAGTTGATCCTCACTTCACTCTAATTTGGAAGGCTAGAGTTGATCCTTACTTCGCTCTAATTCTAAAGGCTAGAGATAATCCTCATTTCACTCTAATTTGAAAGACTAGAGTTGATCCTCACACTATTACAAAATATATGAATGATGTTGTAATGTTTGAACTTTGAAGGCTTTCACTCTTGATCTTGATCTTGAAGATGATATATCTTTGTATGGAATATAAGCTCACAAGATCTAGTATATGTTCTATGTTTTCAAAATGTCAAGAGTTGGTAAATCACAAGACTTGAGTTGGTTTAAATAAGGAAAAAGGTGCAAGCTCAAAAAGTGTCCAGGCTACTCACGGTCGATGCACGGTTGATACACGGTCGACCGTGACATCTTCCGTCAGCATGCTGGAACTTTTTGAGCCTTGAACATAAAGATGTTGGCTTTTAACCAGAACTACACACAATCCATTTTTACTATAAAAATGTGCTGAAAAGGAACCTTGAAAAAGCTGGTTTGATGCAATACTTTTTATGTTTGAATTTAAACATTAAAATGGAAGTTTAGAAAGTAATTTCATAAAACATGTTGGAAGTTTGCTTCTTTGAGAGATTCCTTTTCCTATAAATGGTGTTCTTTTATTTCAATGCTAGATTGTGTTTGGTATTTGCCAAAATAAGAAGTCTTGTACCTCTTTAACCAAGCTTGTGATTTTTATAAAAAGTTTTTCAATTTTTATAAAAGTTTTTATAAAAATTATTTTAACTTGTTTAATTATTTATTCTTGTAAGCTCATATTTTCCGAACGCTTGTTTGTAGATATCTTCGCTCCAATTGTCGAGAATAAGATCGGTTGACTTCAAGAAGGACGATATTTAAGAATTGAGGGCTGTGCAGTGACGGTTAACTCAACGGTCGACCGTGAAGGTTGAATGTTTGCTTTTATCTTGTTGATTCGAAGTCTTCAATTATTTGTTCTTCACTTGATCATTAAGTTTAGGTTTGTTGACCTTTAAAGAATGTAGCATATGAACATATGAATAAATTTGATAAGCAATAATATTACTTGTTCATATTTTTATCATCATCAAAATAAGGAGTGTATTTCTTAATGTGTGACCATGTATGCAGTAACACAATGTTGTCGTCGTCTTCTTCAAACACCCTAAACCACCGTTGTAGCTTCAAGATCCACCCATGGTTGCCCATTTTTGCTTCAAGCCGCCGCCGATTTAAGGTTTGAACACTAGTGTTTTCGATTGTATAAGGGTTTTTCATGTGCGATTTTTGTTACAGAGGTTAAAGATTTGGGGGTTACAGATCTAGGGTTTTCATGTGTTCATTTGCTTCATGTGTAATTTCTTGTTCTTGTCAATTGTAAAAATCTAGAGTCTTCATGTGTTCATCTGCTTCAGATATAGGGTTTCCAAATTTAGATCGAGTTTTATCTTCTTTGATGGTGATTTTTTAATCTTAATTGTACAATTTTGGGTTTGTTTGTACAAATTGTTTTTATGGTGATTTTATATATGAAGAACACTCAAGAACAATCAAGAACACTCAATAACACATGAATTATAAATTTTTTGAAAACAATTGCATACAATGTAGGAGCTTTAAAGTTGATTGTATTAATTAAAAAATAAATAAAAGTCCGTTGTATAGAATAATAACTTTAGCAAATTTCATTGTATTTTGGAGCAGTTTGTCTTTTATTAAATAAGAAATTTAGATTAACTAATAAATTTTATCTAATTAGTCTTTTATAGAAGATAAGATAAGATTGTATACATATATCTATTGCGAATTTCATATACGCCCATATTCAAATAACTAGTGTTAGTTTTAATTATATTCAAGTCTTACTAATATAATTTTATCTAAGAAGTTAGTTAATTGATAAAGTTATGTCTTTTGCTTTTATTAAAAATTTCTTGAATTTTTATTTTTAATTAATGTATTCTATGATAGTTTTATTATTTATTATTAAAATATTTTATTGATATTTCTACAACTTTTTTTTTTTAATTCTGTGTTATTATCAATATATTTCTTGTTTTTATTACGTCTGGAAAACCATAATTTTCATCTATGAAAACCTGTAATATCACAGAACTTGGAAAACAAAAAACAATATTTCATCTTAATTTTCATCTGGAAAATAAGAAGGTGATTAGACATAAATACAGAAATATCATATAAAAAAAGTTAACTATATATAAAATAATAGAAACCTAAAATCCAAGAAACTATAAACAAGAAGCAAAACTAATCAAACTAAAAACTAACTTATATACGAACAAGTCATTACTTATTCTAACTAACTAATAACTAATAATAATCAAAAGATATTAAGTTTAACTAAGCAACAGAAACCACAATTGGACTCTTCACTTGATGCTTGCCATCAGACCATACTAACTCCCCAAACACATAACCTTGATCTGCACTTGTCCCATTAGCTGTAATTCTCATCTCAAACTTCTGCTCTTCGCCTTTCTTCGCAAACTTAAGAATTTTCGGTGTAACTTCAACTGATATCCCAGCAGGATTCCTGACCCGAACCGCATAGATTCCAGGATTGCCCACATTCTTTAATTTTCTTGTGACAGTAACTGGTCCAGTCATGTTATAAACAGTTATGGAAGGATAGTTGAAGTCCAAGATGCTGTATGATTTCAGACACTTGTAAGGCTCATCAGAGAACTTTTGAATCACAGATTCATTGTATCCTCTAGAACAAAGGAAATCAAGGTAGTCATTTACACCCATGTCATAAACCAATCCTGGATTCATAGCAAGATTTGGATTAATGTGTCCGGCTCCACGGCTGAATGGATTCGCGGCCCTTTTCGATTCATCCATCATTGGGTGGCCAGTGTTATCTCTTATTTTCGCTGTATAAATACAAATATTAGAAAAACATCTTATTCACATGTGCATATATACTAGCAGTACATATATAAGAATGTAACTATAATATTACCAGTGGTCATGATGGCTGATTTAATGGCAGAAGGGCTCCAGTCAGGATGGAGGGTCTTAAGAAGGCCAACAACACCAGAAACATGAGGGCAAGACATTGAGGTGCCAGATTCTATGTTATATGGAAATACTGGTTTAACATCTTCACTAAAAGCTGCAATGATATTCACTCCAGGTGCTGTGATATCAGGCTGCATGTGCATGTAAACAAAGTTTAGATTATTCATAACTAATTTTCAATAGTTAAGATATGAGTTAATTAGTAGAGCAAATTAACACCTTGAGAATCTCAGGACTGATTGGATTTGGACCCCTGGATGAGAATGCTGCCATGAATGGAGCAGGCTTTATGTTTACAGCAGGTTCAGGAGGTGTGATGTACCCCATTGGTTCACTACATATATCAACATGTATATATATAAATCTTAGTACACATTAGCATATTGTGAAATTTGCATGTTATGAAACATACTTGGTGGAGTTGAGGTAGGCATAGAGACGAAGCCCGTCGGCATAAGTGATGTGGGTTGCTGGCAGCACGTGAGGATCGGCTATGATTTCGTCACCGTTAGCCTTATCGTTGCAAAGAATCATGCCAGCAGCACCAACATTAGCAGCTTGTTGGCCCTTATCAACTCTACCATTGTCTCCCCTTAAGCACACCAATATCTTCCCTTTAACCTTCTTTGGGTCAAGTGCACCTTCCTTGCAAAGAGTCCTAATAATCAACACCATTTATAATAATTAACAAAGCAAAACATAAACAAATCAAGAAAATATTACAACAAAAGAAAGAAAAATAATATAAAACTACATACGCATTCAACTTTGATGCATGTTCAGCCTTAGCATCTGCAGAATTGATTAGATAATAACGTACATCAGCTGGCAAAGATTTTGACAGGCTCAATCCCTGTTATTTATATAAATAGAACAATAATAATTTAGATGTTGGTAAACTAAATTTGGCAAACATTCTTTATATATAGAAAATTAAAAACCTTTAGCCTAATTCCATTTGGAAGTTCAACAAATGATTCAAACTCGCGATCGATGGTGCTAGCCGCAACGGTTATAACCCACGGAGCCACATTGGTCACGGTCCTTGGTGCGGGTCCTTCATTCCCTGCAGAAAATACTACAGAAATACCTCTCTTGACAGCATGGAATGATGCAATTGCTAAACCATCATCCATGTAGTCAGCAGGTAATCCACCAAGAGATACTGAAATCACATCAACACCATCATGAATGGCAGCCTCAAAGCCCATGACAATATCTGCATCACTGCATTCACCTCCTTGAACAGTTTGAGGCCAGCAGACCTTATAAGCGGCCACTCGGGCTCTAGGTGAACCCCCTTTCGCGGTTCCATTCCCGACCCCGTTTATACTCACTCCAGGAACAAAGTTACCACCAGCAGTTGATAATGTATGGCTACCATGTCCTTCATGGTCAAGTGCATTGTCCATTGAAGGAGGCAATGTTGCACCATATAGAGCTTTATAACCTTTATTAAAGTACTTGGCACCAATAAGCTTGCTGCAAATTTAAATCAATAATTAAGTTAGTTTTTTTATATATCAAAACTTTGTGACCATAATGATAAAACTAAGAATAATAAGCATACTTGTTGCATGGTACTATGGTTTCATTTTGACATCCACCTTTCCACTTTGATGGAATGGGTCCATAACCATGGCCATTGAAGCTTTTTGATCCATGCCAAACACCTAATTAATGAATGACAATATATAGCATGATTAATATAAACTTTACAACAAATATAATATAGAGAAAATTGATCAAGAAAGCATATATAAGTTAATTACCAGTGTCAAGATTAGCTATGATGATATTTTCACCAAAATTGGCTTTCCTCCACAAAGATGAATGATCAACAAAACCATTCTTTTCAAGATTTAAGAAATCCCATGAATGTGTTGTCTGTAAGTTTAGCCCTCTATTCGGGAACATCGAAACGACATCCGGATGCTCTACGTACATTATTTCAAATTAGGTTAATTAGTTTTACAAAACCATAACTAATATTTTTGTAACTTATAATAATTATGAAGATATAAGTAATGAAGTACCTGCAAGTTTAGCAGCATCCTCTTCGTTAAGAATAGCAGCAAAACCATTAATATGTTTATTATACGAGTAAATTATGGCCTCATCAGCCTTCTCTTTGCTATGCAGAAAATAAATAAATATAAAGTAAATCAACATTTATGCACTAATAATCAATCCTTTTTTTATATATGATGAATTAACAGATCGACATACCTCCCTAAAATAGAACCAAGAAACTCAAAGTGAGAATCTTGAATCTGAGATGCTTGAGATTCATTAACATGGCCTCCCAGGTAGACTATATAAGACTGCATGCATATATGTATATATATAAGTATCAATTTAGAGTTATGAAAATCGATCAAATCAATCATGCATATGTATCATATTGGGATAATAATATGCATTGAATAATAATAAGAAGAAGAAGATCAAACATGTTACATGATATATACCTTGTTGGTTGCAGTGATGGCTGATGAAGACAATTGGAGAACACAGAAGAAGGCAATAAGGAAGGTAAAGAACTTCATGTTGTTTTCTCAACTTAATTGTTTCAACTGGTTAATTGATTGATGTAATTGTAAATTAAGCGATACATGTATGCATGTATTTATAGCGCATTTGAAGGGTACGTAGAAGCAGGACTCTTTAGTTAAGATAAAGACGAACTGATTTAATAATTAATTAATTTACCAAATAAATCGGGATGAAGTTGTGCAAATCAAATTTTTAGGCAATCCCTGAAACAAAGCTAAATTGATTAATTTCCTGAATTAAATACATGCAATCATCGGATATGATACAAATTAAGTCAACTAATATTCATATATCATATTAATTACTGGATATTAGATGTCACTATAAGCAACGATAAAATTAGCAATGACACCCATTTAGGCGTGTTCTATGTTGCTACTAATTGTTAATATTGATGTTAATTGTGTCGTTGCTATCGTTCGTAAAATACGTTAAATTATAAATTATTATAGATATTAGAATAATAATTTTGTATTTTTAAAGAGAAAGAAATTAAAATCTCATATAATATATATCCACGTTTATTAAATATAAATTTTGAATAAATTAACAAATTCAAAATCGAATTTAAATTTTTATTGAAATGGGTGGTTCAAATTTGAAAATTAAAATATTTTGTCTAAATAAAAAAAATGCCCAAGATTTTTTAATAGATTTTATTCTTTTATAAAGATTAGATAGATAGATAGATGGATTAGAATATAATATATAAAAATTTTATTTATCTAATAAAAATCGTTCAGTTTGGTTTTTGTTGGAAACTTGTAGAGAATTTAAGTGTAGTTTTTTCCTGATAATGTGGTTAGTTAAATATGTTACAACAAACATCTTCTTCCGTCGGATAAGACAGATTTTGAGAAATATAAGTTATCTAGCTATTTATTTAAAGTTACGCCTTTAAATTAAAGTATATATTTAAGTTTAACATTAAAAGCTTTGTTTTAAAAAAAAGGCTATCTATCTATTTAGACTTATATTTTAAAGAGAAATTTATTACTCCGTCTATATTAATTAATTAATTGATTGATTGATAAAATAATTAATAGGTTGTGCATGTATGTATAGATTGATATCATCTTCACCTCCTTCAATTCATTCTGCTTTCGAGTTCTCCCTAACACACACAAATTGGTTTTAATATTTAATTTGATTGTCTTATATTAAGCCCTCGTACTACCTATATTTGCATAAGGCTCCAAACTTATCAATCTATTACACATTCTTGTAAAAATAAATTTTATAATAACATGATTAAAACTTTAAATTTCATATTGACTTATTATAATAAGTTATACTGGTCTTGGGGTGTTATGTTGTTCACATGTGAAAAACTCCATGTTCGCTTGATGTGTATCAAGTTATAAACAAGTAGTGTTTGTTCACATGTGAAATACGCTTTAAATGTAGAATATTGCTAGTTCGGATGTAAACAACTACTAGTTTAAATGTGAAGTATTGTTTTATAAACAAGTATTCTTTATTCATTTGTAAAATATACATGTGAAATACTACTATTTCACATGTGAAATATCTTTGTATAGTACTTGTTATTATAAAATCGATCGCAAAACTATGCATGTATAGCTCAACATGCATAAAGTTTCTTCTTTCCATTATCAACCAAAGTTATTATAGAAGACTAAATGTATAAATGGGTAAATAGTACATGGATTGTGCTACCAAAGAAGTAATAACTCCTAAAGAAGCTATAGCAAGACCTAATTGAAAATGAATCAAATTATTAATTTATGCATAAAAAAGAAAAAATCCATATATTCGGGATAAAAATACACACCACACATATATACTAACAGTTGTGGTAACTTTTCATTTATGAATAAACAATAGATAATGTTTTATTTGTGTTGTTATTGTGTTCTTGGGAACTTACAGCACACGATATATATATATATATATATATATATATATATATATATATATATATATATATATATATATATATATATATATATATATATATATATGATAGTAATTCTGGTTCTTGAATATATATATTTTACAAAATTGTACAAATCTCATGAGTATTATAGGGAGGGGCAATGAATGAGGACTTATGTGTTCATAGGGATGAATATGAACTTGGGTTATATGACTACATTCACATGTGTTTGGACCAATGCAAAATATAGAGTGACCTACTACCTACTGGAACCTCAATATCCAGGGACACATTGACATTCCAAACCGATCGAAGTGAATCCGGATAACATGAGTTTGACTGCAAAATGATTGCAATTTATGATTCTTGTTCAATAGATTGTCAAACGAAGGGATATGATGATTGTTGTAAACAACCTTGATACATAAGATGCTTTAGTTGTTTGTAGCTCTAGAAAACGGCAGCATTATTACTATGAATTCAGTTGTTATGGATTGTGTAGACTTATATAAGATGCATAGAATAACTAAATTAATGATTAATTAGGATAATATGATATATGTTGTATGTGAATATATATTGTAATGACATGTGGTTTTTTAGATTAGACTATATTGAATGGTCTGCTTTAACACGACACATGCGTAACACATGATTTAAATGAATTCTCATAGAAATGCTTATTTGATTTATTGTTAAACTAGAGTAAAATACACGGTCTATTTAAAAAAGATAAATATTAAAAATTAATAAAAATATTAAATAATTATAAGACATAAAAATAAATTTAGAAGGATGATAGAAAATGCTAGTTTATATTAATATTAAAAGATTAGTATAAACTTATTTTGCAATATTTTTTTTAGATTAGTATAACAAATATTAGTTTATTTTGTCACCCGTATATAAAGATTAGTATTTTAAAATTTATTTTTAAGTAATGCTAGTTTATTTATCATTGATTTGATTAAGGGTCATCTTTATCTTAATTCACATTGGCTAGTCACATTAGTTTGACTCTAAAAAGCCAAAATCAATTTTAGAATTAAAGAAATGAATGGTTAAGATTAAATTTTATATTAAATAAAGTATCCAGATCATATAATAATTTTATTCTAATTAGTCTTTTATATATATTTGAAGATGTGTGCCGGTTCCTACTTTATTTGGTACAAACTATGAACATGGATAGATTGATGATGACTTTCTAGATAGCTGGTGTAAAATATGGTATAGGATGTGAAAGTATCTGTATACTAGAGTGATATTTGATCTACAATCTCTGTCATCGTGACCACATCAAGTAGGTGCTGGGAGGTGTTCATAACCTGAAGAATACCATTATTAGCTTCAAGTAAACCATATTGTGATGCACTCGTGCATTACCTAGTTGGAGTAGCAAAAGCGGATGGACCTAGTGATTTGGGCAAGGTTGGGAGTAGTACTCGTAATGTTATGATAATAGTGATATTGTTAAGGATACGTGAATCTAACTATACGGTCACATGTATAAAGTTGCAAGACGTCTATAATTACTATGTCAAATACGAGACATTGATGTTAGTTTGTCTAATATACTTGAAGCATATGAAAGATACATTGACCTTGATTTATATATTGGATATATACATATATGTTGACCTCGGAGCCAAAATATAATTTTGGGTTGAGCATGACTCGGTGCATGGCTTGAGGGCATATGCGGGTTGTAGACACATGGTCGTGCCCTTCATGCTCTCGGATAACTTTGTAGGCGAGTTTTTAGACGCTTATTGTAGGTATTATGGGCGAAAACTCGGGGACGATATTCAGAAGGTCAATTAGTTGAGATTCCATTCCATATATTATGATTTGTTTTACTACAATAGGTGAACACGATCTAATGTTGTTTGCGTCTCGATCATTTGAGTGCAAGTTTTCATTCTGGCTTAATGTTGTTTATGCATGTAATGAGATACAATGATCCGTGGCTTTACGGATTCATGCGTGAAATAACTATAGTAAATTATGCCTACATTCCACCTTCATGTTTTCAAACTCTTTTGAGTACCTCCCACCAACTAGGAATGGTAATCATGTTCACGCTATAGGACACATGACTCAAACACGACCGGTCTATTTATTCGTGTAGGTATTTACGACATTCACATGTATATATACCTGAGACTCAAACACAGTCCCTGTAACCTGTTTAATTATACGGGTTGACATGTCATAAACCGGTTGGTAAGCCCGTAGGTCTAAAAGTCAACCGAGATGTCAAAACACTATAATTTGACCTTATGGAGCGTTTTACAAAGTAAAACTATTAGAAATATGGGTTAAGTTGGCTTAAAATTTATGTTTAACACGTTCAACTCGAGCATAACTTGTATCAGTCTATTCATTTTCGTATCGGATTGCAACAACTAAGACCACATCGACCGAAGGATTGAATTCGTGACCAAACATGGTAAATTTTATTATGTCTTTATAATAATTAGTTGGTATGTTTAGATTTAATGATCGATAATTTAAATTGACAAATATCTTAAAATATGATGAAAGATTATTAGACAAATATTGGATGGTTAGCTATGAATGCATGCATATTGATTACAGAGTATAATTCGGTTAGATGATTATATCCATCTTTCTAATTCCATCAATTGCTTTTCTCACCAAATTCTAATTTCCTTCACCCGCCGGCCGGCCACCAGAAAAAACAATTAAACATGAATAACAACGTTCAAGATCAGCTTGAAACCCTCACGATATCTCCGATCAACGTCACCCTGAAACGCCTCTCCCGCCTCTCCGACTACCTCCCCAACCTCCATCCCCACACCAACCCTTTACAACACAATCCTTTATACCACCACTCCGATAACGATGGATTCTACATCGCCCACTCCGACGTCATTCTCCGGCAGATCGTCTTTGATTTCTCCGGCAACTTCCCTTCGTCTTCGCCTCACTTGGCCTACCACCGTGCCGGACCCCGCAAGGAGATCTTTTTCGATCCCAAACAGGTGCGGGCTGCTATTGTTACGTGTGGAGGGCTATGTCCTGGCCTTAACACCGTGATTCGGGAGTTGGTTGTCGGGTTATGGGAGCTCTATGGCGTTCGGGAGATATTCGGGATTAAGGCGGGTTACCGCGGGTTTTATACGGGTGACCCGATTAGGCTTGACCCGAAACTGGTGCATAACTGGCATAAGAGAGGAGGTACCGTGCTCGAGACGTCTAGAGGTGGTTTTGATCTTCAGAAGATCGTAGATGCCATTGAAAGACGTGGCTTAAATCAGGTTCTTGAATCCAAAATCGTATCTTTTAACCTTCAAAGGGTATGTTTGGTATGAAGTTTTTTGGAGCTGGTAGCTTTTTGTTTTGAAAGAAAAAACTACAAGTGGATGTTCGGATGAAAAAGATAGAAGCTTTTTTTAAACAAAAAAGCTCTAAAACAAAAAGTTTCTTGAAGTAGCTTTTAAAACTAGCAGGAAATTTTTTATATACCAAATTACCTAAATACCCTATTTAATTGTTTTATAATTCCTCCTATTTTGATAATGTCCTTTTTTTTGTCAATTTACACTATTAAGCTCCAGCTACCAGCTAATTTGTCAAACACATATAAATAAAATAAACAACTTCCAGCTTCTAGCTATCAGCTAATAGCTTTCAGCTACAGCTACCAGCTATTTCCGCCAAACATACCCTAATATGCTAAACAATGAATGAACAAACAGGTGTATATCATTGGAGGAGACGGCACTCTACGAGGAGCCGTAAAGATATTCAACGAGATCCAAGCACGCAAACTAAACGTTGCGGTTGCCGGGATTCCGAAAACCGTAGACAATGACGTGGGAATCATTGATAGGTCATTCGGGTTCCAGACAGCCGTAGAGATGGCTCAACAAGCCATAAGCGCAGCCCACGTTGAGGCTGAGAGTGCCCCAAACGGCATAGGCCTGGTCAAGCTCATGGGCCGTAACTCGGGACACATAACACTTGATGCAACCCTAAGCAGCTGTGATGTCGATTGTTGTTTAATACCTGAAAACGACTTCTACCTTGAAGGTAAAGGAGGTTTATTCGAGTTTCTTGGTCTCCGTTTGAAAGAAAACGGGCACGCGGTTGTTGTGGTGGCAGAAGGAGCTGGACAAGATATCATTCCCAGGACTGATTCACAAAAACAAGAAAAAGATGAATCGGGAAACCCGGTATTCTTAGATGTGGGGGCGTGGTTGAATTCCGAGCTCAAGAAATGGTGGGAGAGAGATCACAAAGGGGAGTTGTTTACGGTTAAGTATATTGATCCGACTTATATGATACGTGCAGTTACTGCTAATGCTACTGACAACTTATACTGTACATTGTTGGCACATTCTGCTATTCACGGGATTATGGCTGGCTACACCGGGTTTGTAACAGGCCCTATAAATGGAAACTATGCCTACATTCCTATGGATGAGGTGGCTCACGCAAAAAGTCCAGTTGGTACCAAAGATCACAAATGGGCTTGGGTTAGATCTGTCACTGCTCAGCCTGATTTTCAGAGGACTTGAACCAAAAACAGAACCAGAACCAGAACCAGAACCATTAATTTTAATGTCAAAAGCAGTAGATTAGAAAATGAAAAACAGCATTTTAGCAGCTAAAGTGTACATATCATGCACCTAAGATAGTATTTGCATCTATACAATAATAACTAGAAATTGAGCATCAGCATTTTAACGTTCTCCTACGCATTAAAGATAGCAGAATATCACGTTACCAGTAAAATACATGTTCCATCAATCAAGCACTATAGACTTTTTGGTAACGGTCTTCAGCTTTTCCAGCTCAGTCAACGTATTTCTCAATGGCTCCTTGACCTTGCTTTTCTTGGCCTGGAATACCAAAAATGATATGAATAAAAAGAAAAGATGCTTGTAACGCAATTACACAGTTACACATATAACTAAATTTCTCTTTTTTAAGTCAACTGCTGGAAACTGTCATTTTGTTACTACTATTTACTTGGTTTTCTATCAAGGAATTAACTTTATATTATTATGATACCATGTTTTGCAAAGATGTATGGAGCATGGACTACAACAAGATCAGACCTTTAAAGAAGGCATGAGACCAAAAGCTTCACCAACAGACTCGATTGCAGTATTTGCGATGACACATATCTGAAATAAGTTGAAATTTTCTATAAGATCAATATCCAATATCCAAAAAACAAGCTTTTAATATTTGAATGGATTTATACCTCGTCATCAGATACACCATGGTTCTTAAGAGGTCTAGATTTGAGTTAAAGAATCAAAGGATTTATAAGCGCTAAAGATTTATGGTAAATAAGAAGAATGAGATGAAAACAAATCCAAAACAACAAAAAGAAGCGAAATATAAAATAAGCATCACTAATGTGAAAAGGATACTCCAATACTTGTCTAACAGACTGTGGGTTGGTGTAGTGATTGCCTCTGCTGGCATACTGCAATGCCCTGTCAAATGAACTGCAATATAAAATATATACGCGTTCAGCCATTTCAACACATTCACATTTCATCCGGTCGATTCAGACTATGTTCTTTATCTCAAATGCATAAAATAAAAGTGGGTTGAAAGTCGTCCAAACTCCAAACTGTATTTTTAATGCAAAAAACCTTCTAAATCAATTTAGACAAAAGATTAGACTGTTATTGAAACATATAACTTTTGTAATCATATTCGACACCCTATATAAAGTCTAAAATTTTGGATAACTATTGTTTCGAGTACACCCAACATGGCCAGCACCAAATCACCCGTTTTGCCACATCCAAAGTTTAAAACTTTAGATAAAATTCATTAAATTTTCTCATTATGCTACCTCCAATAAAAACTTAAATCCAACTTATCATTTCCCACCTAGGAATTTTAATTGTTGGATCCTTGGACAGTAGCACCATATGGTCCTGGATTCCTTGTAAGATTTGTGCAGCTTCACAGTCCATCAAACACTTGGCATTCTCAGGAAGCTCTGCTTGGTGAATATATCAAACGTTAACAAAATGATAAAACTCATACGCACAGAACTCTCAAATATTATTATTTTTTTAAAACATAGTTAACATGAATTATCACTAAACAAGATGCGAATGGAGGGCAAAAGATACTAAAGAATTGAAAATAAATAAATAAATAACATAAACAAGTATTTTTCATACTCTAGATAATAGAAACATACTAACCCTGTTCGACCTTGAGCAAAAGTGGAGGAGGTTCTTTCTTCGAAGCGCCTCCCTTTTCTCCCTTCCCACCTTTTCCCCCATTACCTTGAGAAATAATCAAATTTTCATAAAACAAATAAATGACACAGCAGAAAAGTATTGCTTCAGCCTTCAAGCAACCAAGTTCTATGGAAAATTGAGAAGGAAAACAGAAATAGTTGCAAAGACATACATACTTTTAGCATAATCCTTCCCATTAGACTTCCCATTTTCATTTGTGTCCAGTTTCTCATCAAACATATCTAGAAATCACAGTGAGAAAATTATGAGTTAATCCAGAGAATAAAAGTGAGCAGTTTGCTAATCATATTCTGGTGAATAACAATAATTTCAATGATGGTAGGTTAAACCTTCAGAATCAAACTGAACTTTCCTTCCTTTCGATTTATCGTCCTTTCCTTTTGAAGCTACATAAAAATTTATAACTCACGACTATTATTAGAGAAACTAATTCGGAGAAAAAAACAAGTAAATCGACCATAAAAAAATCATTGAAATTGAAGCAGAAAATGCATTAGGGTTTTACCGGGAGACTTCAAAGCAGATTTCCCCCCTTTTCCTCCTTTATCAGACATTATCGTCTGCTACAAAAACATACACGCAGTCATATAGATGTTGCAAACGTCATTAATGGTGCAAATTTGGGAATCACGAACCACATTCTTCTTAACAAAAATAGATAATAACACAAAATGCATGAAATGAAGGAAGATCGAGGTTGATGAATAGTCGTTTTACCTTGCGAGGAAGACAGAATCGAAGGAAGGTGAGGGGCTTACGGCGAGGTCTACCTTCTGATCTCCGTCCTTGCCGTGCCGACTGGCGAGTAAGCAAGGTTTTCAACTCGGTTTTAGTGGCTTAATGCTATTACCGCTACATAATAAGTTCCAAACTCCACAGTTGTAAAATGAATTTTTTTCTTTTGAACGGTAGATATGTGTATGTGGGACTTGAACTCATGACCTCAGCCCAAGGGCAACACCTTATACCGCTAGGCTATAAGTCAGCATCTTTTTTAACAATAGATAGAAACCAACATCTTTTTTACTCGCGCACTGCGTCGTTGAAAGAGAATCATGAGTTAAGTATAAACGTTATCCTAGATTATGAAGTTGATACTTTATGTCCTCCTTCCTCATATAAACAATCATCATTCACGCAAAAAGTGTAGGTTACCCAGCAACATGCAAGATTCAACATGAATTATAAATTAACAAATTTTAGAAATATGAATTGTCTACCACTTATAACATATATGGCAAGTTCGAGAAGTATACATGAAGATTATGTTGATAGTAACATAATTAAGGCCCATTTGTTTATAACATAGCATGTCAAATTATCGGAATATGCAAAATACATTTGACCAAAAACACATCTAATAATTTAACTTTATTGCAGTTAACAACCAAGAACCCTGGCTAAATTATCCGCGAGATTGATTTGATTGTGTTGTTTGTATATATAAGGCGGAAGATCTGTTCATCTATCTCTGTATAAAGCAGGTATACTTACATAAACAAAGTTTAAAATACACATCTATTAAAAAACCAAATTTAAAAACCTCAAGAAATCTGAAACTTATCACAGACACGCACCACCTTTGTAAAAGTATGCAAAATCGAGCTTCATCCACTACTAATCGTCACACAAATCAACCATGTGTCATACAACCCTAGAAGGTAATGGAGGACATAAGATTATTTTCATATGTTAACTTTAACTATATTAGAATTTGAGATAGATTTTGTTATTTAGTTTCTCAAATATTAAGTTTAATATAAATTAGACTTTGAGATAGAACTTTTATGTAAAAAAATATAAATAATCCTCATGAGAAAACAACATTTACCATAAATGAAAAAGTAAATAATATCCTAAGAGTAAAAAAAACATTGTAGATGAATAGTGCTTAGGAATAGTGACATTTACTTTTGGTTAATGTTAGTAGTTTTAGTTTTAATTTTAATTTTAATTTTAATGTAGATTAAATTAAATTCTTTTGTCACGGCGGTTTATTAATTTTTATAGGGGTGTTGATGGATGGTTATCGGTTGCGAACTATCGATTTATAAGTTTCGTTAGTCTAATCTTAAATTGAAAACGTTAGTTAATCTGAAGTCGGTTAACCGGTGTTTTCGATTCAATTAGATCTTGTGCATCCATTCAGCTGGATAGAATGTGAGGCTCATTCACACCATTGCACCCTCTTCACAGTTCACACTAAATGAGTGTTTTGACTTTTGAGTACGGGTGTAAATGAGCCCGGCTATTCGTAAGCTACTCGAGCTCACATCGTTTAAAACTCGAAAAGAGCCGAGCCTAAACGACCTCGAGCTCGAGCCTGAGCCTTGTATATTGGACTCGTTTAAGCTCGCGATCTTAAACGAACTTTTGATGAAATATTTATTTTTTATTTTTTATTTTTTATTTTTTATTTATTACTTATATATTATATAATTGTATTATATATTGGTATATTATTAGATATATTAATGAAAAACTTTAAAAATTAAATTGTTTATATATTATTAAACTAGCTAAGTGACCCGTGTATCAACACGGGGTAGATACTAAAATTTTAATTTATACAGATTTAAAAAGTACTAACATGTTAAAAAAATTAGAAAACATATAGGAATATAAAAGCTCGTAAGAAATGATAAACATTACATAAGTTTGAAATTCATACATAATATTATCATTAGATTTTCTGTACTAACATAATATTTGTTGGGGTTTCAGGAAAGCAGCGGAAGCAAAGAGTACAACATGCAATGCCAAATGTACAAACATGCAAAGCATAAAAACCCCAAAAGAGGACCAAGCTCTATATCTAATATTTGCAACATGTAAAAAGAAGGAAAAGAGAAATATACCCTTCTGGAAGTTCCTGGAACAAAGATGAAGATGGTGGTGTTGACTAGAAAGCAAAGTAGCTTCCCTCTATTGCAAGTCCACCCCGAGTTTGTACCATCTCCTTGTACTAGCAAGCTTGAGGGATCTTCAAAGCCTTGAAATCCCTTCAAGAACAGCCCATAATACCAGAAATTCGGACCTCTTAGTTGGTGCACACTCAAGACACTCTTAATGTTGTTAACTAAGTGTATTGGTGTGAAATATGGCAAAAGCTTCGAACAAATGACAAAAAGGATCTATTTAAAAGCCTAAAGATGCCATTTCAGTTCCCTTGGCCGGCCAACATGTCCAGAAAAGAAAGCCCATGCATTGGGCATGTGTGGAGGTGGAAAAGACAAAAAGTTGCATGCAGTCTGACACAATTACGCGCCGCGTGCCCGTAAGTTTACGTGCCGCGTAAACACCGCGCCGCGTACCCTTAAGTGCGCCGCGTCGCGTGCCTTTCCTGCACACCAACCTTTCCACATTGACACCATTGGTCCCTCCATTTATTAGGCTTTCGAGATAGATCCCCGGTGTGTGGCCCAATAGGCCCATACATCATCGGTAATGATACTTATGGCGTACGTGTGTCAGTGGGCATAGTCCAACAAACTCCCACTTGCACATGACACACCGTACCCTAAAACCACAAACAAAGAGCGGCCTCTAGTAAGACATCTTTGCCCCCAAGTCAGTATGGGTTTTGTCATCAAGAACAAAAACCAAATCCAAAACGAAATGGTCCTATAGATAAGTGATCATTCATCCCTTCGTTCGCGATATCCGTGTGAACACAAGACATGGTTAAGTGTCAATCTCCAGATCGTTCACGATTATGTTTCTCGATCTCGATTGATGGTGACCCAAAATCTAGTTGCAGTCGATCAAATATCACTATAACTTGAGCATGGCCTTGCATTTTACGTCAGCGCTCAATCATCGAGGGACCCAAGGATATCTCTCTAAAACTAGATGAACGAATCCCTTCGACTACATTGCCCCGCCATATACACCATACTTTACCTAAAAGCTCCCTTTATAACAGCCAGTTACGAACTGCGTTTGAAAGCAATCAAAGCAAAGCAGATCCATGCTTTGGAACACATGTATCTCCAGTCTAAGGATAAAATGATATTATCATCCTAACTTACTCGTGACAGAAACCATGAAGTAAGTTAAGGTGCGGGTCATCCAGTCAGTTGACCATTGCAAGCAAAGGCGAAGTGTTGCGTCTCTTTTATCTAATCCATTATTAGATAGCAACCAACCACTTCCCTCAGCCTTATCTCAAACTTCCTCCCCATGAAGAATGACCGACTGTGGACATTTAGAATGAAAAGAGCATTCTGGGAAGTATTAAACATGTTAAGATGGAACACAGTAAGGATTCATAAAATATTCGCCCTCGGCGTATTATTAAATCACATTTAATAATCAATATAGTATGAAGCGCAATACTGCTTAATGTTCCCCAAGATAATATATACCAAACATATAACTAAATCAAACTCAAGCCTTGTTCACCTAGGCCTAGTATGATAATCATCACTAGCCCGTGACAACAGCTTAGTTAACGGATATGCCATAAAGCCATCCGTACGAACTCTGCTAGCGACCATGTCTCTACCTCAACCAATCACTCACATAGTATGCGTTGGCGAGATTATGATCCTTCGTTCAAGCCATTTTACCTTCATTGTTTCAGAAGAACCCAATAAGGTAAATGAAGTTCGAACTCCAAGCCATCATACCTTCATTGTCTCCAAAAGGCCCAATAAGGTAACTGATGCTTGGGATTTTGGTTCTTATATGAAATCCATCATACCCTCATTGTCTCAGAAGAACCCAATAGGGTCAGTGATGCTTTAAGAACTATTTTGATCAACAACACCATATTTTGTAGGATCATAAACTCCGATTAAAATCGGCAGTTATCCCACTTTTTCAGAAGACAGTACTTGAGCAACAATTTACTCCTAACTTCTTCTTGTATATAGCATCAAGAACATATCTCAATATTTCTTGATCTCCTAAATTGGTTTTGTATATTTTATAGTCGTTATGGATGCATAATTCCTTAACTTATCTTTTAAACAAAGTAAGGTCAGGACATTATCTCCATTACGTTGTAAATATAGAATTACAACAATGCTCCCACTAGCCCTAACATTCATTCATGTTTCATCTTTGCTTATTGAAAACTCAAACAATTGATTTTCATATCAAAGCAAAGATTGTAACCTTGAGATGCTTATCTAAGTCCATCATGGGACTCTTTTTGCTTGTTGACTTTACAAGGATACACTTAATGTAACAGACCATCGGATAATGTTGTGAGCACTTCCTCAGAAAAAGTCCTATTAAGGAATGTAGTCTTTGCATTAAGTTGTCATAGCCATGAAAAGGCACTAAAATCACAAGTATCCGAGTTTACTTCAACATAACCACCGATAGAGAATTTCTAGATGATACCATCCTCATGGTCAATCATCATGAAACTATCTCCTACTAGTCGGTATTCAAAGTTGTCTCAAACTTAGTATTCGACATAACCACTGAGAGAAAGTTTTCATATGATACCTTCCACATGGTCAATCATAGATCTTTCCTATCAGTCGGTATTCGAAGTCGTAAACTTATCCATGTTGGTCTCTTTCTACAAAGAACCATTTTCACCCTTCGGGTTTCAACCCAAGGGTTGGGTCAACCAAGTCCAATACTTGGATATCCCTCATGGATTGCATCTCATTTTCATCGCCTCTTTCCTTCTAGTAGACTCTAGGCCCACTCTTGTTTTGGTAGTTTGATGTAAACATCATTAAGTCGTCTCCCTCATATATAAAACTATATCTTTCCGGTCTTATGACAACTATTACCAAGTTTAAAGAGGTTATGATTTAATTTCAGGTCCCCCAGCATAGCCATGCTGAGTTTCAATCACAATTGAGTGCTAGTGCCAACATCAGGTTCTTCCATTCAAGGTAAACTTTACTCCTACTGGCACCCGCATATATCTGAAACCTTTTTCTTTTGAACAACATACTTCTTGTTCAAATATCCCATGGCCACAACAGAATACCTAATGGAGTAGCACCTCTAGATTCCGGGTTCCTCCAACTCACCCTAAACGCAGGTTGAGGAATTCGGACTTTGTGTTGGACCAGCAAAGACATACTTTCTAGTATCATCATCTAAGGTGCGTACTTAACCATATTTGTTGGTATGAATTTTGGAACATTGCCCACCACTTTCAAAGTACTCCCCAAACAATAGGGTACTTGGGTTAAACCCATCATAATCGGACCATAACTAGAATGTCCGGTTCCTCCGCTTGGCGACCCATATAACAATATGTCCTAGGAGGATTGAATTATGAGACAAAACCGTAATTCTTATGATGGTCACAGAACTCAGAACTACATCCTCAACAGCTCCATTAGATTTGAGTATTATAGTCTTTTGCCCTCTTAGTCATGTACTTTGTCGCGGATGTGTCTTGAACGCCTCTCAAGGCTTCAGACAAGTGTCTAACAAGTTAAACATATTCATCATTTTACCTTTACTGGTAAGGTAACAAAGTATCCCGTGTTACTCCTTAGGTTTTGCTTGAACGGTCTACACACAAAAGTGTGAACGAAATCCAACAAGCCTTTATTCCTTTCACATACATAAGTGAAGGACGTTTGAGTCATTTCAGCCTAATAAATAAGATTTGCAATCTACAATTGATCCTAGATCAAAAGATCCAAGTTCCTAACCACATAGAGCTTGGTGATGCAAGTCTTATTTATATGGTTAAATTGACTATAGCAATAAGAGTAACATGTACAAATCATTCACGATCAATCTATTACTTCATAAGCAAATGCTTATAATAAATGCCACAACATGGATAAACTTTGAAATAAACCACCAAATACATAATTCAAAAGAAGTTTATCCATCGTTATCAAAGGCATAGAAGATACATTGTTTCTAGCCATGCAGGGCGTAAAACATAGATCTAATAAAGTAATAGACTAGCCGGAAGGAGTGGCAAGATCCCGACTTCCAATCCTTTTCAAATAGGGACAACCATCTTGTTTCCCGTTATGAAGTCCAACGCTCTACAGCTTCTACTTCTCTCTAACGCCTGCACTTTGCAACAAACAAATTTGTGACAAACGTGAGTGTTGTGGCTAGTATTCAAAACTTGCCCATAGAAGTAGATAAGTAGTAGAGTTTGATCATGAATGTACCAATGGCTTCGGAGCCAATATTTCTCATCTTGTGCATCCTTAGCTCATCAAGGCACTTAGGGCAGGCGTGGCGACGCCAATTTCCATTCTTTCCACAAAAGTAGCAAACTTTCCAAATTGGAATCTTATCTTGAGGTGCAATCTCATTGCCCTTTGACTCTACGGACATGGTGAGCTCAGTAAAACCAAGCTTCCCATTTGAGGTAGTTCGCTCTTTGGTAGCCTTAGCGAGAGTGGATGAAGTGAGATTTTCTCTGGCCATGTTAGACTCAAGAGTCTTCAGCATGCCATGAAGCTCCATTAAGGATTTGTCCATACCATGCATATGATAATTCACAATGAATTGCTCATACGATGGTGTAAGTGATCGGAGAACAATATCCACCACCATTTCCCTTTCAATGGTAAATCCTAACCTCTCCAAGCGCCCCACAAGTGCTTTCATCTTAAGCACGTGAATGCTTACGCTCTCACTATCCTGCAGCCGGTAACCAAGTAATTCATTTAAACACCCATACCGTTCTTGCCTCGCTTGTTGTTGGAACATGTCCTTCAACTCAAGCATCATCTCGTATGCACTTAGATCCTCTAATTGCCTTTGCAAGTTGGGGATCATCATGCATAACATGAGGCAAGAGACCTCGTTGGTGTCCTTGACGCGTTTGTCATACGCATCAAGAATGGTCCTACTTGCGTTGGTAGCAGGGCCTTCCGGAAGGGGTTCCTCAATGGTGTGTAACTTGTCTTCGTGTCGTAGAACAATCCGCAATTTCCTAGACCAATCCATAAAGTTACTCCCATCGTGTTTCTTCTTCTCAAGAAACGTACGTAACGAAAAGTTGGTGTTGTTGATACTAGTCGACGTCATTTATAAAAGCAAAGTAGTTTTAGTTAGTTTGATTGAAATCCTCGTTAAAATAATTACCCCATGTGTTTTAAGAAAAACAACTATTTTAACAAGGGCTAAGAACCCTATTTCACCTTGCACCGTGACGGGTTTTCCACGGATCACGTGGCAAAGCTATTTAGGCCGGCAACCATTGACCGATTGAAATACATTATTGCAAATCTTAGTTCCTTGCGGGATCCTTCTTGACAACCATTGTGCCAAATTTGGCATGTTTGATCCCTTCATACCGATTCTCAATTAATATTTTGTATAACTCGGCTAGAGCTCGACAATCATCCAAAATATTACATTGAAATCGTAAATCAACCATCAAGATACACAGTGGTACTCTTGCCCAAAATCGACTCGGCTAGAGCTCGACAATCGACCTTGCGAGTTGCCACACGCCCCTTCCACACAGCACATACAAAGGCTAACTCGGCTAGAGCTCGACAATCAACCCTTGCACGGCTAGATTCGGGTGGTGTCATCTTATGGGTGGTGTGCGATTTACATTTAGAAAACGGGATTTTGTTTTCCGGTTAAAAAACCATTTAAAGTATGATTAACAAAAAGTGACAATAACCAAACGTTCTCACTAATCGGATACTAAACCATCGTTACGTTTGTTAATCAAGTGTGCGTGCGAGAGTTGTTAAACCATATTTAAAACTCTTTTGGTTTTATTATTTATCAAAAATTGTCTAACATGCAATAGTCCTACAACTCATGCATAAACAATATAAGAAAACCATCACACGCATACAACAAATTGGTAACCATGCCCCTAAAAACCTATGCGTTTTCCCATGAGCCTCTACGGGAAAACAAAGTCATCTAAGGACCAAAAACCTTGACTTCGGATGTGCTCCCACTAAACCCGCTACCTCCATTGGGCCTCTCGGATTCGTGTTCGCCAAGATGTCACTTCATAGACTCCCGATGGTTGCTTCATATTACAATTTAAATAGAAAAGGAAATAAATGGCATGCAAGCCACAACTCCTATCTTCTAGTACAATTACATAATATGGAATATTTAAATGGCATGTAAGCCACATATACAAAATTACATACCAAATAAATAAATTTAATTATTACAAACCATGTGACATAAAGTCACCAAATGAATGAATAATTAAAACACAACCAAACATCCACAAGGTCTAGGGCATATCTATGGTTACCAATATCACAAGAACAACAAACAAGTTCACTAATGAACAACATGGTGTGCCACACAAAACCATGTAAACTTATGCATAATGGTTAAGATTATTTAAATTACTCAAGGCACAAAATAATCCCATGTACTTATGCATTAGTAACACCAAACCATTTTTGATGAAACATATTCATAAATACATAATGTAAGTATATGCAATTGCCATTTTCATGCCAAAATAATAATATACATATAAATACACCAACCATTATACAAGGCAACTTCAAAACCAAATTTTAATTTCTGAACAAAAATTCCAGAAACCAAAATTTAGTGCCAAAAGCCCAAAAAATAATTATTCTTTTAAAAGTTTAAAAACAGATTCTGTCCAGGCAACTTCCGCGTCGCGTACCATCATGAGGTCCGCGCCGCGTAAACTCCCTAGAAGAAAAAACAAATTCTGTCCCGTCAGTTTCCGCGTATTAAAACCTATTTATAAACAACATTAATGGTTTTATTAGTAGGGTTTCCTTCATCATCGCAAATTAAAACTTTTAACCACTCCTTACTCTTCACAAACCGTCACATATAACTGTCCATGAGTGAAAATGTGTATTTTTAATACTTTTTATAAATACTCTTTTTAAGAATTATAAAATTACATTACTCGTCTAAAAGTTTTTAGTATAATATTAATGTGTTTCTCGTGATGAAGCTTTACCCCGACATTGTAAAGGCATAACTATAATATTATTGTCGATATTATAATATTAAGTGCTTTAAAGACATTTTTATTAGCCAATTATATATTTGAATATTTAAAATTGTAAACTAAATTTATTAGAAGTTAAATAATGATGACATTCATCTAAGTGTACGCAAATTAGATCAGATAAAAATAAGATTCTAACATAGAATATATTATGTCTATACAAACGTATATCACTTAAGTGTAATTTATTATTCAATTAAATATAATTAAAAAACACGAGATCTCACTGAATTCAAATATCCATGTAATAATAACTTTTATTTTATGTATCAAGTTATTAGTTAAAATATAAGAAAACCTAGACAATTAAAATTTTTATATAAAATTCCAAGTTGTATGTATAGTTACAGAACCACTATCATGACAGCTGTTTCACTACCCAATAATTACGTAGAGTTATAGCATCTTTAAAGTTATTTACTCACAACTAACAATTAAGTTTAAAAAACTCTAAGCGGTAGTGGTTGTTTTGTAAACAACTTTATGCCACTAACCATTAGTTATAGTATATTTTTAATTCTTTTTATCGAAATACCAAGGAATCAGTGGTTATATCGACTATATTATGTAGAGGGAATAATTATAAAAGGCGAATAAAATGTACAATAATTACTTAGATGTTGATAAATCAATTAAATTATATTAATTTTTTTTAAAAACTTCATATTCAGATAAAATTTATATCAAAACGTAGTTAAAAATGAGACGATTACAAATATATAATTATTTTTTCTCAAAACAAAATATATTTGAAGTTATTAAACATAATTTTCAAACAACTTATAATTAATTCTATTAATATAGAATTTTCTTAAAACCCCCTCACATATTTCATACTACCCCCTTAGCAATTACATTGGGTTAAAGCCATAAAATAACGGTCTACTTTCCTCATTTTCCCATTGTGGCACGTCATGCTTTTTTTTTACACTTTTGGCCAGTAAACTTATTAAAACCGGTTGATATGGCCATTTAGGTTATTTTGACCTGCTATAGCAGGTCACCTTCCCCCTTTTCTTCTTCAACTTAAAATCAAAACTTTAAACCCGAAATTCTTCATTTATACTTGATGAAAATTAATAATTCTTGAGTCTATGGAAAGGTAATCGAGTTGTCTATCAAGTAGTACAAAAAAAACGAATAAAAACGAGTTTAAATGTGTCAATTTATCAAAATACCGTAAGGGTGTCGAATAAGGTCATTATCGACTTTAATTAGCAATAACTTGGCCTACATTTGATGGTTTTTCATGAATTTAGTGTCCATTGAAAGGTAAAACGATTATCTAAGACAATCTATAAAAAGAATTATGTAAAATGATCAAGAATCAAGCTAAAAACACATCTTTTTTTCTGCCCTCTTTTCGAACCCATTAACACAAAAAAAACGAAATTTTGAGCTCGAAATTCTCCCTCAATTCTTGACGAAAATTCATGAATTTGGTGTCATTTGAAAGGTATAATGATAAATTACAAGCTTCTACAAAAAAAAATACACAAAACGATCAAGAATCGACCCAAAAATCCCAAAAAACGGGCTGAAAATGTTGCAGGTCATGAAATGGCCATATCAACCGGTTTTGATAAGTTTAATGGCCAAATGTGTAAAAAAAACATGACGTGCCATAATGGGAAAATGAGAAAAGTAGACCGTTATTTTAATGCTTTAACCCATTTACATTCAACCCCTTCAATTATATTAAAAGAAACGAAGAAACTTAAGAAAATTTTGCCTTTATGACTTAAGCATCCTATTTTTTTTTATTTTTTTTAAATGGAGGGTTATGATTGGTGGAGAAGTTTTAGGAAGGGAGAGAAACCCTTTTCTTTTAATAAGTATTAAAGATATGAAAAAAAATAATAAAAATAAAATTTTAAAATTTAAATTGTTTTTTATTTATTATTTAAACTATTTTTGAAAAAAAATGGGCTTATCACAAGCTTCATAAAACACTTTGCGAGCCGAGCTCGAGCCTCATAATACAAGCTTGAACGAGCTCGAGCTCAAGCTTCTGTATTTTTAAAAGAGTCTGACTCGATTAGTGTAAAGCTCGGCCCGACTCACCTCATTTACATCCCTAGTTTTGAGTTGTTCTCTCACACTTTAAGTGAGTTTCTTTCTCTCTTCTTTTCTCTATCTCTCTCTCCTCTCTCGACATTTATAATTTAAAAAAATAGAATGACTAAGAGGGATAGATGTAAGGTTAATGGGATTAAAAGAAAAAACAATGTGACGCTAATATGGCTAGGGAAAATTGAGGGATGAATGCTCATGGTCTTATTCGGTTAACCAAATAACCAATTCTAACTACTACATATATTTTTAAAATTAAAGCTATAGTAGTACTCATATCTCAATTCGTACATTGTTTAAATGATAAATAATATATATAAAAACAACTGTCGCCGTATAAACGTACTCGGAATACTGTTCATTTATGGGAAATGCTATATTACGCCTACTTTTAGGCCACTAGTTACATCTCCCTTTCCCATTTTCATCTTCATCTTCAAGTTACTTGAAAAGACTTTAATTTTGAGGGATTATGAGAGATTATGTCTTTAATAATCTCCTCAAGATTTTAACACCCAAAGGAGACTAAAAGGCTAGAGATTATGAAAACTAGAATCATAAGCCCCTGTAATTCCATTGCCGAATACATCCTAGATCCAAAGAAAGTATGAACTTGGTACTTCGGAGATGAAGGTGTTTGGGGAAAAAGTGATGGCTGAAAAAGAAGATAATTACTTTAGAGACCTTTACCTAAATAAGTAACTACATAATAGTTTTGACCAAAATAAGCAAGAAAAAACAAAATTTCCAACATAGTCAAGATTTTCGCTAATAAAAGGTTGAATTTTCACTAACCCCATATAAATTTCGCTAACCAATAACTAAATTACACGTATTTTTTATTTAAAATTTTTTAAATTTTCACTAATAAAAGTGTAAATTTTCGCTAATAAAAGTGAAAATTCTCTTTGACGGCGCACAACATCCAACGTCTGGGTCCCACTATCTGACAGACTTGAAATTCGTGCTACACTGAAATTCGTGCTAGGTTTAATATTTTTAAAGCTTTTTTCTTAAATAACAATTTAAAATTTTAGATTTATATAAAGTTAACTTTAAACTATAAAAAATAAATTAAAAAATTTAGATTTAAATAAAAATAAAATTAAACTATATAAAAATAAATTACGATTTTATTAAAAAAATTAAAATTTAAAAGGTTAAAATATAAAAAAAATTGTAAAATAACTATTGAAAATTTAAGATTTTTAAAAAAATTTATTACACTTAGGATTTGTAAATAATTTACAATATATTTTTATATATTTTTTAACTAACTAAATATAAAAAAATTTAGAATTAGAAACAAAAATAAAATTTGTAAAATAACTATTAAAAAATCAATATTTGTAAATAATCATATTTATAAAAAAACTATTAAAAAGTACTACTATTTTCTTTACTGCTAATATATAAAAATTATATATAAAAAATAGTTTTTACTAACAAAATATAAAAAACAAGATTTGTGAATAACAAAAATATAAATAAAAACATTTAAAAAAATAAATTATAAATTTTTTTTCTTACAAGTCATGTCAACAGTAAAACTCTTATAAGACTACTCCTCTTTATATAAACATTAACCATACTTCAAAAAAAAATCACCCACATAACATATCTTAATCTACATATCACCTTCATCAAAGTTTTTAATCTAAAAAATAGTCATCTTCTCTTCACTACAAAAAATGCCAGCCTCTACGTCAAACAATGCAGTTCGTAGAAATGTATGTGTAACACGTTGTACCAACATTAATGATTTGCTTGAAGAATTAAGAGTTTGTATAATCTCTCATCTTAAAACACGCGAGGCTATCTGGACATCCGCAATATCTAAGGAGTGGGCGCATTCATGAAAAATGCTATCGGTTTTGAAGTTAAATTCGTATGAACTTAGAAGACGACTTGTCACATTCGACTTCCATATCACGTTTTGTATAGAATATAAGTTTATAAATATATTAACTTCTCATTCACTTCAAAATGTGATTTTATAATTTTATATTAATCTTTCTATTATCTTTATATAATTTATAAGGAATGCTTACTTTTTTTTATATTTTACTTCTATCATGTTTTATATAGAATATAAGTTTATAAATATATTAATTTCTCTATCACATCAAAATGTAATTAAATTTTTTTTTTTATAATTGTTTTAATTTTATAAATGTGTCAATCTTTCTATTATCTTTATAAAATTTATTAAGACTTCTTATTTTTTTTATAATAACATTTATAGTCGATTAAATATAAAAATTTATCACATACAACATATATCTTCTTTATGTAATTCACAATTTAAATTAAAAAAAGATAACAAGGTTATTTTTATTTCAAACAATAAACAAACATTAAATTTAATGTGATCTTACAATTAATAAAAATTATACAATCACTTAATCATAATAATATATTTAAAACATGCATGTAAAAAAAACCACAATAATACATGTTAAATATACTAAATAAACATTAAACTTTATAAAATGTTACAATAAAATTTTATAAATATATTATACATTATATCACTAAATATACATCAACTAAAAACATGCTAAACATACATAAAAAATCACTAAACTTCATGTCAAAAAAATACATATTAATAAATGTTACACAATGTTGCACATACATATAAAACTCATAATATACATGATGTTAAAAATTAATGGGCAAATTGCCGAAAAAGGTAGTGTAATTGTCCTTTTTTTTCAATCAAGGTAATGTAATTTTTTTTTTGCCTAAAAAAGATTAAAATTTTCAATTTCTTAAAAAAAGGGACCATTACCTGTAACTAGAGTTTGTTACCGGTTACACAGGTTAAAAAAACAAGGGCTCGTATATTTACCCCCAAATCGTAACACAGAATTGTGGATTTGTTTACACAAGAAAATTAGGGCTCGTATCTTATTCATTCACGCAAGTTAGGGCTCGTTCTAATGATGTCGATGTCGATGTCGCATGAAGCGGCTGTGGAAGATGGAATCGGTGGACAAAGAAGATGTGATTGTGGAAATAATATCAGAATGTGGACCTCGTGGACTCAAAAAAACTCAGGTCGACGGTTTGTTGGCTGCCCAAACTACAAATCGATGTCCAGGTGCAATTTCTTCAAGTGGGTTGACCAAGAACTTCTGAATGGCTGGTACTCAAGTAAGATCTTCGAATTGCAGGTTGATAAATTGAGGTTTGAAGAGGAATCGAAAAAAAAGGACCTGCAAATGAAGAAGCTAAGAAGGAAGGTGAAAGCTTTAATCTTTATCATTGTGGTGTTGATGGGTATGCTTGTTATGAAGTGAAGAAATGGAAGAATTTAATTGTTTTTTTCTTTTTTTGCTTTTGTAATGTAATGAAATGGAGAAGAGATGAATCTCTGTAATGGTACCATTGGTATTAGTCTTCACTCACATGTAATGAAATTGGAATGCAATATGAATTTCATTGAATTTGAAAGTGTGTTTGGGTTGAATTTCGATGGAATCTTAGTCATCACCACCCACATGGGTTGAATCTCGATGGTAGCATTGGTAGGTACATGGATGAGTTGTTTACACTTAATTAAAGTGATAAAGAAAGGGCAAGAGTGAAAACAAAGAAGACAGACACCACATAGTCATAAATTCAGCCATAAAGAAAGGACAAAATGCTTTTTCAAATGGTCAAAAGTTCATAAATTCAGCCATAAAGAAAGGACAAAATGCTTTTTCAAATGGTCAAAAGTAGATAGCAAATAAAGAAATTCACAACAGCAGATACCAAACAAAAGCCATATCTGCTGCACATTACATTGAAATGGTCAAAAAGACAGTACCATTACATTGAAATAGTCAAAAGTAGCTAGCAAACAAAAGTTCATTAAGTGGTTCGTAATTTTTAAACAAAAGCAAACAAAAGTTCATGGATGCTGCACATCTGCTTTGTCTATAAATGTAGTAACTGGAACATCAACAAGATTCATAGCAGCTGGGTTAAATCCTCTGTTACCTCTTGTCATTCCACCTCTTAAGCCATATCTGAAAGTTGTTCTTTGTGAAGTGCTAGCAGCCCTTGAAGTAGAAGCCTCTGCATTTCTACTTGGATCTGGTTTCCTTGGTCTGCCTTTTGGTAATCTGACTCTTGTTTATGTTGCCTGTTGTCTTTCCTTTTTGCATGTCTTCTGGAAGTGACCAGATTCACCACATTTTCCACATTTTCTACTTCTTGTAGACCTTATGCTATTACTTGACTCTGCTACAGATCTCTTTCTTTTGACTGATGGCCTACCGGGCATTCTTCTATCAGCAGGGGGCAATGGTGGTGCTTTGTTTGTTTTTGGCCAGAATGACTCACCACCAACGGGTCTCATTGAATACATGTAACTTGCTAGGAATTTTGATTTTTTAAAATTTTCACTAACAAATGCATCAACTTCCTTGTGCAGGTGATACATTGCAGCAACTGCATGAGGGCATGGAATCCCATTTACATGCCAAGCATTACATGTACATGTCTTTTTTAGGAGGTCAACCCCAAAGGATTCGATGGTACTTCTCACCTCAAATTCTTGATATCTACTAGGGTAAACATGCCAATATCTAAATGAAAAAGTATATAAGTTTAGGTATAATAAATAAATAAACAATATCTAAATAATATACTTGGACATAAATAAACAGTACCTGCTTTTGTGTTTACTTTCTTCAAGTTTCATCCTTATATTTGGACATATGTCATCTGTCCACCTTTCTCCTTCACTTCTTTGATTAATAAGTCTTGCCATAACTGTCAATCTAATGTCTTCAAGCATCCTAATTATAGGTTTCCCTCTAGTGTCTCTGATCATTGAATTCCAACACTCACTTATGCCATTTTCTACAGCATCACAATCAAAACCATGTCTGAAGAAAGCCCTACTCCAATTGTATGGTCTGCGGTCACATAAGTCTTTATAAGCTTCTTCATTTATTTGTTTCACTTTCTCTAAGCATGCCTCAAAGCTTTGTACATATGTGCTCTTTGCAGTTCCCCAAAACAAGCCTCTAAACTGCACACCCGACCAATTTTTTGAAAAATTTGAAAAAACATGCCTTGCACATTGTCTATGTTCAGAATTGAGCAATACTTGTCTAACCGCCTCTAGCAACCCCTTGTGTTGATCAGAAATTAAGGCTACACCATCACCATTACCCAACCCAAGATCCACTTTTAGCAAAGAAATAAACCATCTCCAGTTATCGGTAGTCTCTACATCAACAACAACCCAAGCAATTGGATACACCTGATTGTTTGCATCCCTACCAACTGCACTCAATAACTCACCTTGTGCTATTCCTTTTAAGAAGCAACCATCTAGACCAATCACCTTTCTACAACCTCCTACCCAACCCTCTTTCAATGCATGAAAACATATATAGATTCTCTGAAAAACAGTTTCACCACTTGGAATTGATTGTACATTGATTTGGACAGTGCTACCAGGGTTGGTCCTTTCAATCTCTACTCCATAATCCCATATCTTGGTGTAATGATGTAATACCCGTTTTCGAAACGAAGATTTTAATATTATAAATTATTATTGGTCGGGTTGCTCACGGTTACATTTAGATTTAATGATCTAGAAGGGTTATATAAAGTAAAGTTTTACGATGAATACTCAAAGCTTGGGACTTTTAGTAGGTTAACGAGATTGAACTTATACAAGATGGATTGTAGTTAGATTATATAATTAATTATGATACATTAAGTTAGATCAAATAATAAGAAGTATACATTGGGTTGTACGCAAAACATATATGTAGATAAGTATGTTTGGGCTTGGACTAAGTAACACGGGCTTATGATTTAAGTAACTACATTGATGAAGTAAGTGGGCTTACATATATGTGGACTCAAGACTAGAAATGAGCTGGGTCTATAAACTCTTTTGGGCTTAGGTTTAAGTTAGGTAATTTGGTGACAAAAAGAAAAAAAGAAAAATAGATAAAAATAAACATATAAATAGGATTATTAAATGTGCATTTAATATTAGTGCACAATTCTTGAGGTTGGCTGTGGCAGGAGAGAGAAGAGGGCGACCACCGGCTGTCTCTGCCGTAGCGCCGCCACCGGCCGCCGCCTCGCCGTCGGAAACCACCATTTTCGAAAGGAAAACTTGCAGGTAACTTTCTATCACTCCTTACAAGTTGTAATCGTTCCGTTTATGTCAATTTAGTCCAATTTTTAGGGATTTTGAAGTTACCCTTTCGAGTTTGACCTAGAACCAAGAGAGGTGTGTGTGTGTCACCGGAGACAGTAGAGCGGGTCTTCGTGTGTGTGTGAGACTGTGTGTACTCACCGGAAAAGACAGCAGTGTGGTGTGTGTGTGTCGCCGGACATAGCAGAGTTGTGCGCGTGTGTGTGTTTCGCCGGTGAAGGCGACGGGTGTGTGTGGCTGCGCGTCGCCGGAGACAGCAGGTTGCATGCGTGACTGTGAGCGCAGTGGCGGATGGTGTTTGCTCGGTTGCAAGATTCCGGCGAGTGGGGACTGACCTCCGTCGAACTCCGCCGTTTTCCGCCGTGTGTGGGTGTTGCGTCGGACGGACGCCGGCCAGCTCGGAGCCAGCCGCCGGCTAGAACAGGAATGCAGGGGAGGGCGACGGCTACCTGAAGGTCAAGGGAAGGGATGAACAAGTTAGGGTTTGGAGTATGTGGGCTTATGTTCTTAAGTGAAGTTGGGCCGACTCTTGGGCCTGTTCAGCCGAGAAAGAGAGATGGTGTGTGGGCCTTGAGCCCAATCTCGCAAACAAAGGAGCAGGGGCTGGGTTGAATTTCAATAGAATTAATTTAATGTAAACCTTTGGCTTCATATTTACTTAAGCATGAATTAATTATCTGATCTTAATATTAATTAAGTTTGGGCCATGTGTTTATTTGTTTTAATGAGCTAAAATTACATACATGTATGTATGTATGTATGTATAGATAATTAATTATATGTATATATATATATATATATATATATATATATATATATATATATATATATATATATATATATAAGGTTTCGAGCGTGAATTTAGAGGAGCTCGGATGGACTTAAGAATTCGAGCGTGTGTTTTAATAAATTCGAATAAGGATTCGAACAGGATTTCAAGGGGCTTCGAATGGATTTGATATATTCATATTTTTAGAGTCTTCGAGCGGGATATGTATATATTTATATATACATTTTAAATATGTGGTTTCGAATGGGTTAAGATGTCGATCTATGGTTTCAACCCAAGACTTCGAGATAGGGTCTTCTGAAATTAGGGGTTATTAGATACGAGAGAGTGTCGTATCTAGGGTTTTTGTATCTGTTATTGATTAGATATTGTATGATCCAGGATTTCGTGGTGTGAGTCGCTGACTGAATCTCTTTGCAAATTTGACTGTGATTCTATGTACTTTCTGGTGTTGCAGTCAGGTGAGTTTCACTAACTCTTATATTATATTGTGATACATGATATATGCGATATTGTGATTAATAAGACACGGAGATTTGTGTCTTTAGCAGCAGTGCTCGTTCGGCAGCAGGTCACCCCGCCTTTATGGCAATTGTTAAACTCTTATATTATGATGTGATACGTGCTATAGGTGATATTATGTTGTATGTGATACGTGATATTATGTGTTGAGCAGCAGATCTCATTAGGCAGCAGGCCACCCCGCCTTTATGACAATTATTATGACACGGAGGTGGTGTCTTGAGCAGCAGAGCTCGTTTGGCAGCAGGCCACCCCGCCTTATGGCATATTTGATGTGATGTGCATTATCTGTAGATGTGTATTCTGATATAATGTACGAGTGTTGTGTGCTCACTAAGCTTTATGCTTAACCCGTTGTTGTTTATTTCTTTGAGGACCGTCGCGTGTTGACAAGGGGAAGGCTTCCGCGTGACAGCTGTTTTCCGCAATGTTTTCTTACTCTGATTTCTAAATGTTGTTTTAAATACTTTTTGTGGATCCGTAAGTTCCGGTGTCGGGCAGGTGGATGTATGTATCTGATGTTTAGATAACGGTTTTAGTTATTCAATTTTATTCGGTTAAAAAAATTTTTTTTTTTCGGGCGTTACAACTTGGTATCAGAGCCTTGGTTTGAGAGATTCGAACATACAAGTGGTGTGTTCGGACTTAAACCTTGGTTCGAAGTTTTCAAACTGTCAGGTTCGGACTGTGATTAGGGTTCCTTGCATATTCTTGTTTGATTGTTGTTTGGGATCCGACTCATTGTTCGAAACCAGGCTACATTTTCAAAAACGAATTTTGAAATCCTTTTCAAAACGCGCTGTCAGCTGGAGCCGGAGGTCCTGGTGAGCACTTATAAGGATGTGGTAGATTAACTATTATTGTTATCTATATGATATATGACGAGATGATTTCTGAATTGTATTTATTATACAGATAGATGTGAAGCAGATGATATTGATACTTAGCATAATGTGACTACCTTAAGCCATGCATGAGACGAGACATATAGGTTGAGAACACTTGAATTGGTCTTATTGCATGTTCTTGTTTGATTGTTGTAATATGGTAGATTCAAGCTTTCGACTGCTTATATGCCTAGGGTTATGCACATCACTGTATTCACACTATGCTAACTTGTGATGTTGTGATGGCCGAATTGTGATAAGTATTCGGATATTTGTTATGATGATGTGATATAGGTGAGATACATATATGTGATGCCTATACATGATGCTTTATACGTGATGACTAGACTCTTAGTGATGCTTGACCTAAGCCCGTGAATCGAGAGACTTAGTGGTGATGCTAAGATCTTATATGTATAGTGTGTTGGTAATAATATGAAGGCCTGTATTATTAAAAACACATGGTACGCATTAGAACTTGACATAATCATGAAGTATCTTGTGGATCTGGTGAGGGGTTACTTGCGTGTATTTAACATGTGCTTAGCTAGGGTTACCTTAGTGCACGTAGGGCTACTCGCGGATTAGTTAAGTGTGCAAAAAGGGACTTATATGTGTTGAGAAGTTATCTACGGTAACGCCTACCCAACTTATAGTGCGTTATCTACACTTCAAATTGTTAATGCTCGGGGAAATCGAGATTTGTTTATCGGGAAGCTGCGAATGTACTTCGAAACGATGATACCGCGCGTCACGCAGCAGGGGACTTACCCGAGACGTCCGCCGAGACGTTAGCCGAGAGTACCAATGATTACTACCGGGGTGGAAACGTGGATTTCCTTGTGATGGATAAGTGAATGGTAGTTGTTGCGGGCAAGACTTTGGAGCAGATTCATCCAAAAATGTAAGCAGATGAACGGTTAGTGACGCTAAATAGGCATCCAAACCCCAAGTGGGGGAGAACTGATAACTGTCGGGGAACGCAAGAGAAGGGACATGACCTTCTACACGACTATGAATGCAATGAAGTAACTTCAGCACGGGTATTATGTGCTTCGAGCGTATGTGATCGACGATACGAAAGATTAGAGAGCGGTGGAAGTAAGTGACATGCCGGGGTACTGTCGGAACGTCAGGTACAATCATAGATTGATTTAGTGTCGGGTACGGCACTGTTAGCTGAAACACGTATTGGTTAAAACCGCCACAGATGGAAAGTTACCTAGCTAGCTTCATGGATCATAGAACGAGGGTTTCATACGACTGAGTAGTCCACCATGGGAGGTGCCGATGCTTTTGTGAAAAAGAAAGAATGGACCACGACACGTGTATTGATTTTAGGGGACTGAACAAGTCAAGAATCGTTACCCGCTATCTAGGATAGATAAGTTGTTCGATTAGTTGCAATGGGCAACATGGTTTTCAAAGGCAGATCTACGATCAAGTTATCACCTATGTATGGGAGACAACAACAAGAATACATTAAGACGAGGTAGGGGAACTACGAGTTAGTAATTATGCCCTTCGAATCTACGAGTACACCAAACGCCTTCAGGATCTAATGAACAAAATGTGCCGTCCCATGTTGGACCGACCAGTGATTTTCTTCTACAACGATAGTTAATGTATTCTAAGACCCGAGAGGAGTATGAATTACATCGTAGGGAGCTTTTAGCAAATTTGAAATGGGAAGAATGGTACGTGTAAATTCTTAGCGCGAGTTTGGGTACGCGAGATTGAATTTCAAGCATGTCTTGTGAACAAAGATGATATAAAAGTACATTCCACCAAGTTTGAAGTCGCGATAAAGCGGGAACAGTATAAAGATTCTACTGAGATTAGGAGTTTTCTAGTGTTGGCAGGATATTGCAGACGATATATCTAAGATTTTCAGAGTTTTCCGTGCTATTAACGAAACTAACCAAGAAAAGTGAAGAATTTTTCTAGTGAGATACACAACAGACGGCCTTATACGACCTCACGACAGAAATTATGCGAAGCTTCGGTGTTAATCTTGCCGGAAGCTATGGAAGACTTAGTGATTTATTGTGATGTATTATACCACAGTTTGGAATGTGTTCTGATATAGCGGGGAAGGACGATTGCGTATGTGTTGGGACAACTTAAACATTACGAGAGCATTTACGAGACACATGACTTAAAGATTGCGGCTGTGGTTTCGCGTTAAATTTTTTTTTGTAGATATACTACCTTACGGGTTCAAGTGTACTAATTATACCAGTCTTAAAATTTTAAAATATTTCACGCGTCAAAACGATTTGAATGTGATATAGTGGAAATGACTAAATTTGGCAGAATATTGTGGTTGTGAAATCTCCTATCACCTGGTAAGGCTAATGTGTTGGCCGATGTCTTGAGTTGTAGGTCGAGATGTGCGTTAGTTACACTGAAATGTTTGCGGATGATGATTACTACCTTGCTGTTGCATTAATTTGATTAGTGCAGACCGAGACGATTAAGCCAAAGGACTACATTAGAGAATGAGTCAAGGGCCAAGTAAAGAAATTGCGAAAAGCAGTCGAGATTTGCTCAAGTGTCATGGGCGGATATGAGTGTCAGAATTGACCAATGTTAGGTCAACGTTATTACAGGATGTTCATAAGCTGGAATTTTTCTATTTATCCGGGGGCAACAAAGACGTACTTAAATTGAAAATAGACTATTGATGGTCCGGGATAAAGCGAGATGTTGCTAGTTATGTTGAGGGATGTTTGACCTGTCTGACGGTCGAAGCCGAGTACTAGAAGCCGAGTACTAGAAGCCGAGTGATAAGTTGCAGCCGTTGGAAATTCCTGAATGGAATGGGAAGCACACTACCATGGATCTTACGATTTAGCTACCGAGAACACCGAGAAACTTTGATACTAGGTGAGTGGTGGCGGATAGGGCGACTAAGAATGCATACCTTACACCAATTCGCGAAACTTATTCGGCAGCAGGGCCAGTGTGTATGTGAAAGCAGTATTCTCTAGGCATGATGTGCCGGTGTCGGTGGTGTCCGACGGAGATACGAAAATTGTTTCAAGGTTTTGGGGAAAAGTTTCACGGAGACTGGGAACAAGGTTGCATTTTAGTTTTGCCTATCATCCACTGAGTGATGGACAAAGTGAGATGACGATTCGAATTCTGGAGTGATGGACAAGAAGTACAACACGAATTAGTCGAGCAGTGACTTCGAGGACGAAGTCGTATCTAAGTAGGGGAGAGTTGTAATACCCGTTTTTAAACGAAGATTTTAATATTATAAATTATTATTGGTCGGGTTGCTCACGGTTACATTTAGATTTAATGATCTAGAAGGGTTATATAAAGTAAAGTTTTACGATGAATACTCAAAGCTTGGGACTTTTAGTAGGTTAACGAGATTGAACTTATACAAGATGGATTGTAGTTAGATTATATAATTAATTATGATACATTAAGTTAGATCAAATAATAAGAAGTATACATTGGGTTGTACGCAAAACATATATGTAGATAAGTATGTTTGGGCTTGGACTAAGTAACACGGGCTTATGATTTAAGTAACTACATTGATGAAGTAAGTAGGCTTACATATATGTGGACTCAAGATTAGAAATGAGCTAGGTCTATAAACTCTTTTGGGCTTAGGTTTAAGTTAGGTAATTTGGTGACAAAAAGAAAAAAAGAAAAATAGATAAAAATAAACATATAAATAGGATTATTAAATGTGCATTTAATATTAGTGCACAATTCTTGAGGTTGGCTGTGGCAGGAGAGAGAAGAGGGCGACCACCGGCTGTCTCTGCCGTAGCGCCGCCACCGGCCGCCGCCTCGCCGTCGGAAACCACCATTTTCGAAAGGAAAACTTGCAGGTAACTTTCTATCACTCCTTACAAGTTGTAATCGTTCCGTTTATGTCAATTTAGTCCAATTTTTAGGGATTTTGAAGTTTCCCTTTCGAGTTTGACCTAGAACCAAGAGAGGTGTGTGTGTGTCACCGGAGACAGTAGAGCAGGTCTTCGTGTGTGTGTGAGACTGTGTGTACTCACCGGAAAAGACAGCAGTGTGGTGTGTGTGTGTCGCCGGACATAGCAGAGTTGTGCGCGTGTGTGTGTTTCGCCGGTGAAGGCGACGGGTGTGTGTGGCTGCGCGTCGCCGGAGACAGCAGGTCGCATGCGTGACTGTGAGCGCAGTGGCGGATGGTGTTTGCTCGGTTGCAAGATGCCGGCGAGTGGAGACTGACCTCCGTCGAACTCCGCCGTTTTCCGCCGTGTGTGGGTGTTGCGTCGGACGGACGCCGGCCAGCTCGGAGCCAGCCGCCGGCTAGAACTGGAAGGCAGGGGAGGGCGACGGCTACCTGAAGGTCAAGGGAAGGGATGAACAAGTTAGGGTTTGGAGTATGTGGGCTTATGTTCTTAAGTGAAGTTGGGCCAACTCTTGGGCCTGTTATGTGGCAGCCGAGAAAGAGAGATGGTGTGTGGGCCTTGAGCCCAATCTCGCAAACAAAGGAGCAGTGGGCTGGGTTGAATTTCAATAGAATTAATTTAATGTAAACCTTGGGCTTCATATTTACTTAAGCATGAGTTAATTATCAGATCTTAATATTAATTAAGTTTGGGCCATGTGTTTATTTGTTTTAATGAGCTAAAATTACATACATGTATGTATGTATGTATGTATAGATAATTAATTATATGTACGTGTATATATATATATATATATATATATATATATATATATATATATAAGGTTTCGAGCGTGAATTTAGAGGAGCTCGGATGGACTTAAGAATTCGAGCGTGTGTTTTAATAAATTCGAATAAGGATTCGAACGGGATTTCAAGGGGCTTCGAATGGATTTGATATATTCATATTTTTAGAGTCTTCGAGCGGGATATGTATATATTTATATATACATTTTAAATATGTGGTTTCGAATGGGTTAAGATGTCGATCTATGGTTTCAACCCAAGACTTCGAGATAGGGTCTTCTGAAATTAGGGGTTATTAGATACGAGAGAGTGTCGTATCTAGGGTTTTTGTATCTGTTATTGATTAGATATTGTATGATCCAGGATTTCGTGGTGTGAGTCGCTGACTGAATCTCTTTGCAAATTTGAATGTGATTCTATGTACTTTCTGGTGCTGCAGTCAGGTGAGTTTCACTAACTCTTATATTATATTGTGATACATGATATATGCGATATTGTGATTTATAAGACACGGAGATTTGTGTATTTAGCAGCAGTGCTCGTTCGGCAGCAGGTCACCCCGCCTTTATGGCAATTGTTAAACTCTTATATTATGATGTGATACGTGCTATAGGTGATATTATGTTGTATGTGATACGTGATATTATGTGTTGAGCAACATATCTCATTAGGCAGCAGGCCACCCCGCCTTTATGGCAATTATTATGACACGGAGGTGGTGTCTTGAGCAGCAGAGCTCGTTTGGCAGCAGGCCACCCCGCCTTATGGCATATTTGATGTGATGTGCATTATCTGTAGATGTGTATTCTGATATAATGTACGAGTGTTGTGTGCTCACTAAGCTTTATGCTTAACCCGTTGTTGTTTATTTCTTTCAGGACCGTCGCGTGTTGACAAGGGGAAGGCTTCCGCGTGACAGCTGTTTTCCGCAATGTTTTCTTACTCTGATTTCTAAATGTTGTTTTAAATACTTTTTGTGGATCCGTAAGTTCCGGTGTCGGGCAGGTGGATGTATGTATCTGATGTTTAGATAACGGTTTTAGTTATTCGATTTTATTCGGTTAAAATTTTTTTTTTTTTGGGGCGTTACAAACGAGTATTTTTGGATTGTATGTCATCATAAATAACTTTGACTTTAGCTCTCGTACACATGTTATCACTGACTTTAACCTGATACTTCTTCATCACAGCATGCTTCAACTGTATTAGTTTGATTTTAGGATTTTCCCTTATCTTATCTACCATTGTTTTTGCATCCCACCTTGAACTAACAATGCTACCAAGGTTGTAATCCCTTGAACATCTGTGGACGGATTTTAGAGACTTGATTTGAAAGGAAGCTTCATCTCTCATCTTAGATGCCCACAGCCTAAAAGGACAAGGATTTGATTCATCAACACCTTTCTTCTTTGCATCTTTAATTCCGCATTTAACAAGTAAGTGGTTACTCTTGCTTTCTTCAAAATAAAGTTTATATCCATTGGCCACAGCATAGTTAATTATGCAATCCTTTAACTGTTCTAGAGATTCATATCTTTCACCTATTAGTGGTTTCATCACCTTCCAATGTGTATTAGGATCATGCAATGGATATTTGAGTTCATCATTTAGTTCACTATCACTACCCTGGAACTCATCATTATCCATGCAATGTGAATTTGGAGCCTCGGTTTGATTTTCAACATTTACAGTCACATCTTCGTTACTTTGTTGTTCATTAAATGCTGGATCATACTGCATGTGTTGACTAACATACTCAGCTTCAGACTCAACTTCAAGCTCAATATCAGTAGCAAGTTCACCCTCTTTTTCAGAATCGTTATCACAATTATTTTGGTGCAAAAAAGTCAGATTAGTAGAATGATGGTCCATGTACAAATCAACCACAACTCTAGCTTTTATAGCACATTTTATCATGTACATAAAGTCTTTATGAGACCCCAATTTCCTCAACCCACTTCTTATATCCATACCAGGCATACAAAAGAACAATCCAGTGCTAGTAAAATCAGTAATGTCTTCAACAAGATTTTCAAATTCTTTAAAATCAAGATGATCGTACTTAACATGAGACATAATACAAGTAGCACCACCATTGTAAGTTACTGTCTCAATGTTAAACCTACCACCAAAATGAATTTTAATGCTTACCTTTTCAGATGGGATTGGAGCTTTAAAATAATCTTTCACCATAGCCATGCTATCGCAGAAGCAAGCAGATGCGAGCAGATACGGGCGAGACAAGCAGATACGAGACAAGCAGATACGAGATAAGCAGTTACGAGACAAGCAGAATACGAGACAAGGTTACGCAAGGGCATCGATCTTTGAGAGAGCAGATACGAGACAATGAGAATACGTAATTAGGGCATCGCTGTTACATAGGTTATGCAAGGGACAGACAAAAAAAGGAGAATACGTAATTAGGTCATCGAGGGCATCGATCTTTTCTAATTGATGTTAACCGGTTACACAGGTTCCCGGTTACAAGGTCCCTTTTTTAAAGAAATTGAAAATTTTAATCCTTTTTAGGCAAAAAAAAAATTACGTTACCTTGATTGAAAAAAAAGGACAATTACGTTACCTTTTTTCGGCAATTTGCCCAAAATTAATTTATAAATTAGAAAGTTTACCATTCTTTTTGTCTACAAAGATAATCTCGCCGGAAATTATTTTTCGCCGGAATACTTGTTCGCCGGAGGTGGTCGCCGGAGGTGGTGGCTAGTCGCCGGCCTTCTTTTCCGTCAAAAAAATTGGTCACCTGAATACTTTGTCTTTCGCCAGATTTTTCTCCGTTTTCGCCGCAAAAATTGGTCGCCGGAGGTGGTGGTCGAATGCGGTGGCTGGTCGCCGCCCTTCGTTGCCTTTCGCCGGAATTTCTCAGTCGCCGAAATATGTCGCCAGAGTATTTGGCCGGAATTAGTGGTCCTTGACAGAGAAATAATTCAACTTTTTTATCCCACATTTTTACAAATCTATCTATTATATAATATTTATCTACCTAATAAATAAAATTTAATACTCCTCCTCTATTTCCCAATGACAAGACAAAACTATCACGTTTTTTAATGATGGGACTTGATTTGACTATAGTTTCAAATTAAAAAAATTCAGATATACGTCGCGTGTCGTACTCTCCTTCATTAGCGAAAATTTAATCTGGTTGGCGTGTTTTGGAGCTTTTATTGACGAAATTTATGCTTAATATGGTAATTTGATTATTTTTTGCTTTTTTTTTGCTTTTTTGTTAAAAATATGCTTAATATGGTAATTGTTTTATTACTTTATGCAGTACAATGTTCTTGGCCGACTGTCTATCACTCATGCACCGGGCATGGTTGCCACTAGTCGTAGTGAAGATTTCTGAAAAGCCAAAACACGTAGATACATAATGATCTTATCCTGCCAAAAGCTGAGATGACAACCAAATTAGATTGGTTCATAGGAATATGATTCCCGGTGATTATATAATTTGCATGTATTATATATAAATGTATACACTTAGAAGGGAAAAATGGGGACATACACATAGAGAGAGTTTTAATTCCAAAAAAGTTTGTTCTTTGTTTAGAATCAATTAAAATAACTTGGTTTCAGAATTCGGCTTAGAAAACAAGTGTTGCATCAAAGAGGAAATATTAAAAAAACCTAGAAATTTATGTTGATTCCATATTCAAGCCCTCCTTTTTACATACTCGAGGACTAACTGTTTGGTTTTTTTTAACAGTGAAGTTAGGTTAGTGGGTCGGGTCCGCAGTGACATCCATATGGGTAGTATGCGAACCCCAAGCCACTCACCATGAGGGATAAAACCCTCTTTTGTTATCTCCGGACCACTATGAGGAATAATACCTCCTTTTTTTTAGGATTCCACCATCCCCAAGATTTAAACCCAGGACCTTGAGAATGTTGTAAAACCTAGTTACACCATTTTACTAATTGTTTGGTGATAGGGTTGTTTGCAACTAGTAGGTTTTACCTTTTTTTAGTCCCCCTCTCTCTAAAGACCTTTCCTGGCCTTTTTTTTTTTATCATTCACTCGTATTGGGCAACATGTCTTGTATAAGAGATAGGGATTTTGCTACAACCTTGATTTGCATGTGCAATCCTCACAAAATGAGTTTAGTGAGTCATATTATGTAATGAGTTAAAACGAATCACTATAAAAACAATATTAAATAAGTTTGAGTCAAGGAAATATTATAAAGAAAATATATTGAATTCAGTTATTTATATTAAAACTATTATAATAATTAATAGTATAGCACCACCCCTACCAACAATCGTCACCGCCACCCACGACCGTTTGTGATGGTCGATGGTGGTGGTCAGTGGTGGTGGTCGGTTGTGATGGCGGAGGTAGAGGTGGTGATGAGTAGTGCTAGTGGCGGGTGGTGGTGGCCGGGTAGTGGTTGTGTTAGTGGACGGTCGGTGGTGAAGGCAAATAGTGGTGGTGGCGGGTGGGTGTGAGTAACCGTGCTGGCAGTGACAACGATATATGTTAGTGGGGACAACATTGGTTGTTGGTGTGTGGAGGTCATGGTTGTGGCAATGGTTGGATGCGTGTTAATTTTTATGCCTTGTGTATTTGAATCCATGGCAACGATTCACGATTTTAGTAGGTGTCTGTTTAAGTAGAAGACATGATCCATAGATCCAATGATTTAAGTTAAAACCGCCACCCACAATTTCAAGCATAACATCATCGGTAAATTATGTCATGTATATTCAACGCTAAGTATTAAGATTTCAGGTCCAACATGATGAAACACAAAGTTGGTTAGATTGAACCGAGGGGGTGTTTAGTTCTAGAACCAACCCGAACCGGACCGGACCGGAACCGAAATAACCGATAACCAAAATTGGTAAAAGCTAGAACCGAAAACCGAACCGATATAAGGGAACCGGTTCCGGGTACTAAACGATTATTTCGGGTATAGAACCGGATAAGACCGAAAATTTACTTTGGAACCGGTTTCAAGTGTGGAAACAGAAATAACCGATAACCGGTGAATATTTTTTGTTATTAAAGGCAAATATGATACATTTATATTAGTTGTTTTTTACCTATAAAGGTTAATTAATAACCAAAAAGCTAAATGCTTTAAAGTTAACACTAAAAATACTTGAAATCATTAATGAACATGCATGCATCGTCGACACTAAAATATGACCAGTAAATAATAGTCCAATGACTTCAATCTTACAAACAATAACCATTAACCATATCGCCAACAATGATAGTTCAATAAGCAACTATATCACCAAAAATAATAGTTTATATACAACTATACGACAAATACAAAATTGCATACTAGCCAGTTCCGGTTCTAACACCGAACTACCCGAGAACCGGTGGAACTGGAACCGAAGAAATCGAAAAACGAAAATGAGGTCAAAAAGCTCATCCCTAGATTGAACTCTTTCCAAACTTAACTCGGGTAGGTTTTGGGTAGGAAATAAAACCGACTAAAAGCGGTTTGGTTAGGTAGGTTTATGGTTTGGACTGATTTCTTTATGGGCGAATAATATATACTACTAGCAACACCTACGTTAGATGCTGGCACACTTACATTCTTCTTGAATAAGCAAAATACTAAAATGACAAAATTACCTTACATCAAACAGGTATGTAAGTATACTGCAACATCACACATTCTTTTCCTTTCTTTATATCATAATAATATAAAAAAAACATGTAACCAGATAATGTTCAAAATATTATAACACAACAATAAACAATTTCTCCATTTTCAAAAGACAGCCAAACAAGTAAAGATTATTCGAAGCTGATCAACTGTTGCACCTTTGTGCTTACACTTCCCTTTACCTTTTCAACTAAACCAAACAAGTTTTCATATATGAAGTAATCATCTGTAGCAGTATATAAACGTGTGAAACGTCTCTATATGAATGATTCTTTCCGAGTCTAGGCTATTTCCTACACTTGTACACATCTATACCAGCTACCCAAAAGCATTATTACAATCAACATATTTACAAAACAAAACAAAACAAAACGAAAAAAACGACTTACAAAATGATCCCGGCTGAGCTTTTCCTCCAGACCGCTTTCGAATCTCGTGTTTCTTTTCTCGAGTCACCCGAGAGCCGATTAAAAATGCTTTTTTCTGGTACAAGTTTCCTAAGTTTAAGCCTGCATCTGTTGTTTTCCTGTTACAAATTCCTTTTCGATTGTACTAAACATGATCATCATACGGTCTTGAAGATTCGCGTGTATGTTCTTGGTGATTTTCTTCTTATGTTTCGTGCTTTTCAACCAAGCAATCCCAAAATAAACCACCACTTTACATCCCGTGGATCTCGAAGCTTGATCCTCTATTTGGTACTTTGTATGAAGCTGCAATAATTATGTCAAAACAATAATCAGTTTTCCCATCCATCCGAAACAGAATATATATTTATTCATAATGGGGAAGGTTTAAATGAGAATGAGAAATTAATTGAAAATGGGAGACTCAATCTCAGCCGTTCATTTTGTAAGTGGAATTCATGGATGGAGAGCGTGGGGGATAGAGTATGGCATGTGATGAATTCATAGGTAGGCAATGACATTGAAAGAGGGGGAATTGGACGGCTGAGATTGAGTCTCCCATTGTCATTTAATTTAAGGTTCTAATTTGAACCTTTCACTATTCATAATAACCATAAAACGGATACACACAGTGAAATAGTCGCCGAGTGGGACCCCATGGAGAGTCGTGACTTCTTCTACAAGCCACCCATTTCTGTCTGTAAGACGGGATTTTTGTTGACTCGTGGTCACTTCTCCTCCATACCGGGAAACACTAATGTCAAACTTGTAATAAGTTTGTCTTTGATAAACATCGGGTTTTTCAAACTCCCATGGGCTCGTTGAATAATTGACACAATGAGCCCTGTCCATTGCTCGGCGCTCTAACTCACTCCCACTGAACAACTCCATCACAAAATTCGACTGAAAATGGATCATCAAAACCCGTATTTAGCTAAAATATGGATGTAAAATGGTAATAATAAGAAATAAATATGTGAAAGAAAAATATCTCGACTCACGGGAACTGAAAGAACAGAGGAGTAAACGACAGACATGCTGACATCCTCGAGGCCTAAAAAGGATCCACTCTCTTCACTCTGAAGGCTTCGGTTTTCAGAATCATCATCACTTTTGATGGATGAAGATTCTTCTTCAAGCATTTGCAGGCTTTTATCCTCAGATTCTTCTTCTGCTATTTCCACCTTCTGTTCAGGACTTAAAGCTCTAGCCCTCCACAGAGCCATGATCGTCCTATTTTATTATAAGTTTTGTCAAGATCACATACATACTTCAAATCCTTGAGGTTGGGTTTAACATAAGTAAACACTATTTAATGATTCTGAGATATCATGTCATTTGTCTACTTAATTAAAGTGTTTCCAATAGCGCATAGTTGAAAAGCTAAAAATTTGGAATCAAGATTACATATTTGAATAAAGAAAGTTACCTGTGTGCAACATTAAAAGACACGAATGACTGAAAATGAAACTTAAGCCTGCCTTCTTCGTCTTGTGTCTTTGCACCGTGTTTTGCATCCAAACCTCTGCCTGGATGTAATGTTATAACCACAACTGGACTACCCATTGATGACAAAGTAGGAGGAACCACTTGAATATCTTCTATATCCTCCCACAAAAAGTAAAAATTTGTCTTGTGTCCAAACAGGTCTCCATGAAAGCCGATTATTCTTGCTGACAGAAACAATCGACCCTACAAACCAATCAAACCTTTAGCTTCCATTTTAGTTATTGAAGAAAAACAATATCAACAAATATCAAATGTACCTGAAGCGGCATTTTGCGCTTCAAATGACAAGTAAAATCATTAATAAGAAATTCCTCTGGTGGAAGCTTAAATAGCTTCTGAAAAGCCGAATTTGTTTGAGGTGACCGTAATTTAATCTACAAAAGAAACCAAAAAATTCGATTAAAACAAGAAGTATAAAGTCACTAACTGACAGAAGAATGTTCAATTTAGTCCATTTTTAAGTCTTAGTCCTAAGGGACTAATTTTAGCCTTTGGATCAATGGCATCAATGGTCAAGATTGCATTTTAAAATATTGGGCGGAGGGGTATTTTTGTAATTCACATGTGATGCTTTACAAAATCACATGTGATTGTATACCGATCACCTGTGATTGCATTTTGAAATTTTAGGACTATGTTTTTTACATGGTCTTTATTGAACACATATCCCAACTAATATTTAATTGTTTGAAAGGAAGTGATGATTGTTTACCTTCTTTCCCACTTCCTTTTCCATCTTGGTCAAATATTCTTTAACAATATTGCTACCTCTTGTGTTATTCAAAAATATTCTCAAATGCAATTTCGATTGACAGGCTTGGGCTAGCTTTCCTTTAAGAGGGACCCACACATCGCTTAAATCGGAAATATTACTTCTTACGAAATTAATTTGCGTGTGTCCCAAAGATACCGCTTCATCAAAAGGTCCATCAAAATCATAAACTTCAACATCTAATGTAGAAGGAGGGTCATCCATAGCATCAAATTCAAAAATTTCTGCAATTCATCACCATTTAACAACTTACAACACTATAAATTCAAAAAAATGATCGCATTTAAGAAGAAATTTGACTCTACCATTCCATCGAGGATCGGATTTTTGGAACTTAATTGAACTGGTTCTTGTCTTGCCATTACAAGTAAAAACCACATATGGGTCGGATAATACAGTCGAATCAGCAGTTGGTAAATTGCATCCTTCAACCAATGCTACAGTTAGCAACCATCCATCCCCCGTTGCTTTTATTCCATGATCACCACCTACAGTTATTATTATATGCAATGTTAAAAGTTATCTAATGAACCATCACTAAGGTGGCCTAGTGGTAAGGCGTCCTGTCCTCAAAGAGGTCACAGGTTCAAACCTCACTAGGTAAACACCTTGGGGTGGCCAGGGAAGGGTCACAGGGATACCCAGGTTAAGCCGTGTATATCTGAGTCAAAGACTCGCCCTCCCCGAGTAACCTGAACAGGGAAAGCCTCTCTGTTTACCCGTTTTAAAAGTTATCTGACGAATATTAATGGAAGTTTCTTTTATACCTTTTTGCACTCTGGCTTGCATAAACCGTGATATTAAATGCATAACTCTTTCACCTTGAAGAACCAACACTCCACACACAACAACTTCCCCAATCGAATCTGGCAAGTCCAAACCACCGAACTCAAGCCCTTGAATGGTACTAGGCATGGCTAGAAAAAGATGCACGAGCACATATAATCCCATTAAAACGGTGGAAATCACAGTGAAGTTAGCAAAATATTGAACGGCAAGCTTCCAATCCGACTGCTTCTCGACCTGTAAAGATGCCAAAGCTTGTTCCTTTTCGGAACCAATATCTTTTATATCAACCACTTTGAATTTTTCTGATAATAAACCGGCTACTTGCTCAAAGCTCTCCTTTACACCCTGGCGGGCCCCGCCTTCGATCATACCCTTCATCATTGTATTATGTAAGAAGTTCATTCGCCACGAGACCACCATATGGGAACATTCTTCTCCTGATGGAAGCTCAGGCCCGGGTGATATTGAGGTTAGAATCTCAACCCTGTAGTTACTTGCATATGGAGCTTCGGGAGTATTCACGCTTGCTAACACTGAAAAACTTTTACCATCGGCTTTTAGATATGTTTGATCTTCGATTGCTTTTATGGCCTTAATTAGTCTTGATGGTGCTTTAACATAAGTAAACACTCTTTTTAAACTCCCTGTTTCGGTTTCGAATTTCCATGGTCCCACTTGAACATCTGTACTTCCCTGAATCTCAGCCAGCTGTTTCAGATAACTTGATTCAGACGAAAAGAGGAATGAGTTTAATTCAGATGGTGAAATTGCATACATCTGATCTAACATTATTCCTCCAGGCAGATTACTAGGCATCTCACCGCCATCATCTTTTTCCTCCAACTTTTTTATAAGTTCTTCAAAATTGGATGACGATTGTTCTTCAGTTTTGTCGTCAGATACCTCAGAATCATCAGTTTCAGGCACCTCTGGTAACTCGGTCATTTTGTTATTGGTTGTTGGAGGTAATAATTCGTTGTTTCTGTTAAAGAATTGAGAAAGTAGACTTGAAATCTTTTCTTTGCTTGATTTTTCCTCCTTTATAGGAGCAATAGGTTCCTCTGATCTCAATGGAGATGGGACTCTTGAACTTGTGGAAGATCTTGCTGGTGACATCGTTCCATTCTCAACTTGTGATTGCAACTCAGATTGAGGTTTATTTTGCGAAAAGCATACTGTGAGAAGAATTTCACCTGGTAACATATACACTCTCAGATAAAACTAGAAACCAGATGAATCTATAAATTAATCCTTTTTAATGATATTTTATGGTTCACTTATGAAAGACAATGAGAATATTTGGATTAGTGTTTTAAACTGATTATTTCATAATTCTGACTTGTAGTCGCAATAACTTTTTAATCTTTGAATAAGCAAATCCGGCTTCTGATTAACTTATTGTATAGGGTTTACAAAATCATTTGGATCATCAAAGGTTAAAATAAACTTACCTACTTAACCCCTTCTTTTAACCGAACTTCAAAGACTACTACTCCCATCTCATTGCTATGCTTCGTCTTTGGGCTCAAAGGAGAGACGGTTTATTGTAACTTTACAGAGGGGGGAAAAGTGGTTATGAGTTCTAATGTCATTTTCGCTAGTGTTAACTGTCATTTTCATATGTAACCAGCATTAAAAGGCATATTACTTTCAACTGTATCTTGTAAAAAAAAACCTATCTTTCCCACTGAATCTAATATATCTAACTTTCCCATTCTACCTTCAATTTCTTTTTCTTAGCTTTGAGAGATTCAGGTTAGTTTGGCCCAATTCTTTAATTCTGTACAAATTCTAGAATTGATCCTATCAATTGCTATCAGAGCACTTTCTTGGTATCCGATTGATAAAGACTGCAAAGAAAACATCTTTAGATGTATGGTTAATACTTAATACTCGATCGTAGACAATGGAAGAAAGTAAGGATTTCATAGTGCCAAGAGTCCACTCACAAGCCACTATCAGCAAATGAACAACTCCACTATTAGCTCCAATTTAACTTTCTTACGAATTCTGGTTGGATCCTATCACTCACAAGCCAGTCTTCCCACAAGAAAGTCTTCTTTCGGTCATTTTATGAACTTATATTTATAACTTAACTGGAATATGTTAGATGCCTGATCAACTTATTATCTCTTCTACAACTTCAAACAACAAAAGCACATCCAAACACTATCCCACAAGCATATTTTATAAGAGCTAACTACCTTATTGTTCAAGATCATACAATCACTTTCTAATCACATATCCAAACAACCCCTCTACATTAAGAGACTAAACGCGCAAAGCAAGAAAGATTAGACTTCCCTAGAACAAAGATCTATAACAATTAACACATGACACCATAAACTAGACAATGTCAATAAGTTTAACCAAGTAGAAGAGAGAGAGAGAGAGAGAGTAAGATTACCACAATCTTTGATCTTGGATTTCTTCTTGGGCTGCAAAGGGTACCAAACAGTACCTAAGGATTTATCAACAGTATCGAAAACAGTCGAAATAGGAATCTTAACACTGCCAATAAAATCATCATTGAAGTATTTATCCTCATCTAACACAGAAACAACAAGCTGTAACTTCAAGTCTTCAACCTTGAAACTAAACTCATCACACCAAGAAGGGTTCAAACTCTTTTTCACCACTTTAGTCTTAAACCTTTGGTGCCCTAGTTTCAATTTAACATATGGATCACTTGTCCCATTTGGATCCATTGCAGGCAGATTTCTAGCTTCGATCACTCGAACCAATAGCTTCATATCCAATCCGCAATATTCAAAACTAGAGCAAGGATAAATTTACAGGGTTTCAATTCATATGAATCACGAAAGTGGGGCACATTGTAGAGTGAATCAACGAAGTCGTTCAATTCAGCACCTGGGAAAAGGTCAAACTCTTGGAAAAATCTTGACCTGGAAACGAATTGAATTTATAGAAAGCAATAAAATCGAATCTGGAAAAAGGGTATTGAGATTCTTCAGAGTCTGAAAAGGGGTGATGGAATGAAGAATCAAAAACCCAGAAAAAAGGATAAAAGATTGAACAGATTAAATTAACAAATTGCGAGAAATGAAGATGATAGAATCAAGAAACAGCAGAGAAATTGCAAGAAAAAACTGTAGCTGCTGATGATTTGAAGAACAACGAAATATGGATTGAAGACGGAGGAGGAGGAAGAAGGCGATGGTTGAATTTTATTTATTATATTTTATTTTTTTTCTTAAATGTTAGCAGACGACGACGGCAAAAGACTTATGAATTCATATTTTCATATTTTCTTGTGAAAATAATAAAATAATTTTGCTTTTTCTAACAGTTTCTATAATTTTATATTATTTTATTTTTATTATTTTCTATTTACGTAAATTAAATACGATTGGGCGTCTCTTTTTTGAACACACCTTGACTTTTTAGAACCTTCCGAGTTCTGACATCTTTTAGCTTCTATTTATGGAATTACACTTCACCACATTTAGTCCCTTTCTTTTTCTATAATGATTTGATTGTTATTGGAAAGATTTTTAGTTTTTTGGCTCACAAGTGATTTTGGTATGGGATAACTTTATAGAATAGTAACCTATTTTTAATTTTATTCTTCTAAAGTCACTCAAACTTTTTTTGTATATAAAAAACTACTCAACTTTTATTTTTGTTCCAATCATATGTATTTAACTTGCTATATCAAGTTACCAAGTCACCTTTCATTTTTTTATATTTAAATATCAATTAAATAACACCTAAATTAAATTAAATAATACTTAAAATTACTAAATCAAAATCTCGATGCCCTGCCTCTGCCCCTTCGTAATCTTGATTATGCAAATCAAGATGCTAAAACCTTCGCTTCATGGGTACCTACGTAGTACGTACATTCTAATTACCATATTTAATTTGCACAAAGAAATAACTTTTGAACCACTCGACTTATCAATTGGGTAGAAAAGGAGAACCTTTTTTTTTTGGTAACACTCCCAAACTTAATAAGCCATTATATAAACTTGCAATGTAGATTACTATTACATTAATTATGGAAGGATAAATGAAAAGAAAGAGACAACCTTTGGTTTCTGAAAATGAAAAACATTACCTTGAAGAATTTTCCGGTGGAGTGACGAGCGTGAAATTGGTTCCAAGATTGGGATTACGAAGGGGTAGGGGCAGGGCATCGAGATTTTGCTTTAGTAATTTTAAGTATTATTTACTTTAATATTTAGGTGTTATTTAATTGATATTTAAATAAAAAAATGGAAGGTGACTTGGTAACTTGCTATAGCAAGTTAACTATATAGGATTAGAACAAAAACAAAAGGTGAGTGGTTTTTGGTATACAAAAAAAAGTTTGAGTGACTTTAGGAGAACAAAATTGAAAGTAGGTTACTATTTTATAGAGTTATCCCTAATTGGTATATTGTGATTGATTTCGAAGATTTTCCAGTAGAGTTGTGGAAAAATAGAGAATTTTAAAGCTTTATGACCTTTCACGACCGCCTCACCATCCGTGTAGCCTTTGCGCTATCCGATTCCTTCACAATCTCACGAGCCATGTAGCCTTACCTCTTCACGACTAGTCACGACCTTCTCACAGTCATTGAGAAAACTTATCTTCTGGAACAGTCGACTTGCCCTTCACGATCTAGGTCACGATCCGTGTAGACTCGTGAAGCATATCTATTACACGGCTTGTGAAGCTCCTTCATGCCGTGAAGACACCCTTGAACATCTTTAAATTTTAGTTCGCATAATGGGTCTGGGATTTGACTTTTTACACTTTCTCTATACCATTCCCGGTCCAAAACACTTCCATACTCTTTTGGAGGACTCTTGGAGTGTTGGATAAGGCTAGGAAAAGATATTTCAAGGTTGTGGAGCTACCATCTTCATCTCGCATTGATTATAGTTCTTCATTTTGGTACTTTCTAATCTGATTTCCAGAATATTATGTATGAAATCAGTGGTATGTATGATATTTAGTCGTATGCTTTTAAACTCATTTGTTCACTTGTGTCAAAATGATTCCAATGTAGTCCTTGGTGATATTTATACTAGTATGCTTTGAGCATGTGAATTTCTAGATGTTTGTGGTGATGATGATTCAATGAGTTGCATGATTGGGTGTGTTTAGTGATAATATCAGTTCATTTGGGTTGTTTGAGCATGTATGATAGGTTTGTTTACATGATCGTTCACTTTATCTTCAAAATTTGTTTTGAGGCTTCACATTACATTAATAAGGGATAGATTGGAATCCTGATTTATATATATTGTTGTATCTCCTTGTGTTTATGAGATTATGCTCATAAAATTTGGTGTGTTTAAACAAATCATTTTGTAAGTAAAGATTTTGGGTTATAAAGGGTTTTGAATCTTTTTTTATAAACTTATGAGTTGAATGAACACGGATTGAAACATTGTTTCTCATAACTCTTTATATGTTAATTTGGTTATTCTAACATATTTAAGGAAATCCACTTGATCAATGTTATAATGGCATATATATTTGCACTCCCCACGGCTATGTCGGATGACTTAAGATTTAAGTGAACATCTTTATTACAAGATTATTGATTATTGACCAAACGATGGTGAAAGTTAAGTATTACTAGTTGTCATTCCTTGCAAGATTCGATGCTTGGGTTTTGCTAAAACTATACTACATTCGTTAGTGCAGTGTCCGCACGTATGTGTGTGTTTTTAAGACAATTCCATTGTAATATAACTAGTTGCTTGAACCCATTGTCAAAATTAAAAATCAGATACAACACGAAGCAATCAGTATTCCTCTATTTTTATACTGATGCAATTAGTATTTTACGTCGCGTTTGTCTTTACATCTCAAATTTGAGACAAACAAATCTGAATACCATGATAATAGGTCTGTTGTAAAACCTCTAAAATTAAGTGCCGAGTATTTCATGTGTTGGAAAGGTGGAATGTTGCTGTATCTTGAAAATTTAGATTGCAACAACATGCTCTTTCCATCCGGCCACGACAACGTCATATCTCACTGGCAATGGCACCGCGGTCCACTATCGCGCTAAGTAAACTAAGTAATGAGCACTATTTGGGATTGTGATGTCTTTGGATTATTTGATAATGGAACCTCATCTGTAAGTAAACTCATTGCATAACCACCAACACGATTAATATAATTATGTAGTTTATTTTATTGCTTAGTGAATTGCACAAGCTACTCACAACACTACCAACACCATTTTTATTTTCCAAAATATTGTGTTTTACACTTTTATGCAAATTATATTTGCTTGCAATCCGTTTATTCTATTTATTATTTTATTTTCATATACTGAACCTTTTTTCTTTTATATAATTGTATCAGTTGTACTCGCTTGTATTTTTATTCAATTAACTTTCTACAAAACATCACATCTTGAATGGCTGATGTAAATTCTGATTTGCATGATGAGTTGAATCCAACATCAAATGAAGGTAATTCTTGTGCAAATGAACTCTTGAAAAGAACGCTGGGGGATCTAGAATGGAATTATGGCACTTTGTGTGATTCTACCAATAGAGATGCAATCAAGTGCAATTTGTGTGGGTTAATATCTAAAGCATGAATCACTAGGCTAAAGTATCATATTACAGGAATAAAAAGGAAAAGGTGTAGCCATTACCATATGTAAAAATTCAATAAGATAAGGCCGTTGCTTTACTTGAGAAATCAAAAGAAAAAAGAAGAAAGAGGAGAATTTGAGAAGAAGAAATTAGGGCTTGATAGTCAAAGACGGCACGATCTTTTATATGTCCATTTTAATGCCAAACTCATTAACAAGGGGGCAAGAATGAAGAATCAAAATATGGACGTATTTTCGTTCTCTTGATGCTAATAGCTAAAATTTTATATTGTAATTAAAAGCATTATTATTTTATGAAAAACTATCAAATGTTATGTATAGTAGTAGCTAAAATTTTATTGAAAAAAAATAATAACAGTAATGACAAATAGTTTTAATATGTTTAATTATTGACTCACTAGCTAAGTGTTTATAGTAACGATAAATATTTAATATACAATAAAAATGAATGAATGTTAGTCTTTTATTACTATTAGAATATAACATATAAGAGATCATCTTTATAAATTAAGATAAACATTATATAGATATTAAACTGATAAGAACAGATACTACACTTGGGTGGGATATGGGTAGAAGAGCCAAAGGAATTAAAAAAGGAGGTGGAATTTTTTTTCAAGACGAAATTCAAAGAACAGATAAAGGGGAGAATAGTGCTACAGAGTGACAAAGTAGCAAAAATTTCAGTCGAAGACTCGACAGCTTTGGAAGCACCTTTTGGGGAGGAAGAAGTATGGTCGGCAATCAGATCATGTGATGGATCGAAAGCACCCGGCCCGGATGGATTCAACTTCAGGTGCATTAAAAAGGTTTGGGGTATAATCAAGGATGATCTTATGCGTAGCTTGAGATGGTTTTGGCACTCTGAAAGAATCAGTATAGGCTGTAACTCCTCTTTCCTTTCACTCATTCCAAAAGTGAACTGCCCAATTGGTTTAAACGAGTTTAGACCAATTAGTTTGATAGGGGTTTACTATTAAATCATAGCAAAAACACTTGCAGAAAGAGTGAAAAAGGTGATCCCTAAAGCCATTAATGAGGTTCAGACGGCGTTTATTGGAGGGAGAAATATTGTAGATGGGGTTCTTATTGCAAACGAGGCTGTTAATTTTTTAAAGAAAAACAAACAGAAAAGCTTCATTTTTAAATTAGATTTCGAGAAGGCATATGATAACGTCAACTGGTCATTTTTGTTGAACTCTTTAAAGGGTATGGGATTCGGGAAAAAATGGATTGGGTGGGTCAAAGCATGCCTAGAGTCATCCAGAATCTCGGTGTTGGTTAACGGTTCACCTACTAACGAATTTAATATGGAGAAAGGTCTTAGACAGGGTGATCCGCTAGCCCCTTTTTTGTTTCTCATCGCGGCGGAAAGCCTAAATGTATTGATGATGGAGGCCATAGAAAAAAGGAAATTTCAGGGGATTGAAGTTGGAAAGAATGACAAAGTTAGAATCTCACACTTACAATACGTAGATGATGTGTTAATCTTCGGGAAATGGAACTTGGAGAATTTCAAGAATTTGTTGTTGGTTTTGGAATGTTTCCAAGAGTTATCAGGTCTAAAGGTAAATCTGGGGAAAAGCTCTTTGATGGGAGTGGGAGTTGATCAAAATGAAATATCGTTCTGGGCTAATCTTGCCGGATGTAGGGTGGGGGAGATGCCCTTCGTATATTTGGGTATGCCGGTCGGAGCGGATATGAGACGGTTAGAAAATTGGAAGGGTGTGATTGACAGAGCACAAAACAAGCTTTCTCATTGGAGAGCAAATTCGGTGTCGTTTGGCGGTCGACTAACGCTGGTAAAATCAATCATCGGTAGCTTACCAATGTATCTTTTCTCATTGTTTAAAGCCCCAAAGAATGTTTTCACTTTACTTGAGAGGGTGAGAAAAAATTTCTTTTGGGGAAAAGGGTTGGGTCGGAACACTTCTAAATTCATTCATTGGGTTAAATGGGATCGGGTTCTAAACTCTTTTAGGAATGGAGGGCTAAGTATTGGGAGCCTTCAAGCTGCTAATATTGGCCTTCTAGGGAAATGGTGGTGGAGGTGGTACAATGAGGGCGGGTCTTTTTAGGCTAAAATCATTAGTTGTATTTATGGGTTTAGGGTGGGTGGTTCTTTGGAGGATATGGTGGGGAGGATCGGGATACAGGGGACAGTCTGGGGTGGTATAGTTAGAGTCGGGGAGTTCTTAGAAAATAAAGGTTTGCATTTTAGTTCTTCTTTTGGTAAATCACTTGGGTCGGGTTCGGGAGTTTCTTTGTGGCATGACAGATGGGCGGGTAATTTCAAGTTAAAAGATAGATTTGGTAGGCTTTATAACTTAGAAAGAAATAAGGATGTGGTGGTCGGAGATAGAGGATATTGGAGGGGGGACGATTGGGTGTGGATCTGGGGTTTGGAGGAGGGAGCCAAGGGGTAGAGTATTAGGGGAACTACAGAGTTTGATTTTGGCGATCTCGCATTGTTTTCCATCTAGGTATAGGCCGGATAGAGGGAGATGGTGGTTGGTACACGATGGGATATTTTCTGTTAAAAAACTTAGAGTTTTGGTGGATGAGATTATTTTAGGAGGGAGACTAGGGGAGATTGAGACTTGGTGGAACAAATATGTACCTAGGAAAGTGAATATTTTTATATGGAGACTTAGGAGGGGAAGAATTCCGGTTAGGGATTATCTTAACCATTTGCAGGTAGATCTTCACACCACTCTTTGTCCTCTGTGTGAGGATGTCGTTGAAGATGTGGAGCATGCGATGTGGAGGTGTCAAAAGGTGGCGAAAATTTGGATGCTGGTCGGAAAGTGGTGGGCAAAACAGGAGCTGGTTTCATCACAAATGGTGGATATCTTAAATCAAGAAATCTCGTTATGGCAGGCAGTTTTGTGGTGCTTTATGTATCAGATTTGGACACACCGTAATAACGTAGTATTTCGGGCGTCAAAAGTTGAGTGCGAGGAGCTATTTTTTGAAAGTCAAGTTAAAGCGTTCAATTGGATCGTGGGAAGAAGAGGATTATGCAGATCGGACTGGACGACTTGGTTAACATTTCCGCAAACCTTACAAATTAAAAAGTAACTTTGTTCGATTTATGTTGTTTATTTGTAGTTTTATATGCTTTGGGCTGTGTCTTGTGCTTTATAGGTGCAGATTGGTGCACCTGGTTTGGTTTAGAAGTTTCTTTTTTGAGGTATAGGGATGGAGTTGTTTTAGGTTCTGGTTGCATGGCTTAGCTGCCATCTGTTTTCTTGGTGTCATGTATTGTACTTTGGTTATATTGGTAATGGTATCTGGTATTGTTTTTCAAAAAAAAAAAACATTATATAGATAAATTATCAAGAGGTTTTGAATATTATAAGTTGTAACTTTTTTCTTTAACATTGTTATCATATCTAACTATTATTTTAGTATATTATTTTTAATTTAATTATAGATGATAAAATAAATGAACATTATCTAACACATTTACACCATTTTTTGAATTTAAGTCAAATATTTTAGAGCAAAATGCGCGAAAATACAACAAACTATGCCTATATTGTCATTGTATACAACGAACTTCATTTTTTATCAAAAAATACAACAAACTTTAAATTCCAGTTTATTGTATGCAAGGTGATCTGCTATTAGAGGTCACCCTAAACCAACCGGTTTCCGGCAACCATTTTCATATTCCGGCAACTTTTTCCAGATTCCTATGACCAATTATTTTATAACTTTTAATTTCTGGGTTATACTTTAAGTTCATATGCAACCATTTTTTATTAGATGGGGATGTGTTAAGAGTTATTAAAAGCATGGGTTCCTTCATCAACTCAACAGGGGCAAAACATGGGGTTCCTTCATCGACCAAAAGGACATGCGTTCTTCATCGACTCAACAAGGGCAAAGCATGGGGTTCCTTCATCGATTGACAGATTTTCTATTAGTTCTTAGAAACCCTTAAGGTCTCAGTAGCCTATCATTTCACAGATTTGCTCATGGATATCATTTACACAAGGTTTGTTTTTCACGAATTTGCTCATCGATTGCTTCTTCAGTCCTGATTTGGGGGTTTTCGTTTAATAAAGTTGCGATATGGGTATTGGTTGATATCAGTACCCTATCGTTTCAGTTTAATCGAGTCTCGGATTTGGGGGTTTCAACACATGATTTTGCAAATCTGGGTACTGACTCTTTTCGCTTAGGGTTTCAGTTGCGATGCTTGATTCTTTTCGCTTAGGGTTTCTAAGAACTGATTCTTGTTGCAGATCTGGATTAGGCTTCCGCTTAACCCACTGATTCTTGGTTCGATTAGGGTTCCTCTTGTTGATTAGGGTTTCTTCAAACTGATTCTTATTGATTCTTGTTGATACCCCTTCACATTTCATGTTTAATTCCTGATTTGATTCTTGTTGATTAGATTTTTGTTGCTTGTTGACTTGCTTTTTTTTTCGTATATGAAGCAAACTAAGAAGATAGCGAAGAACACTAAGAAGATAGCCAAGAACAGAAGAATATAAAATTTAAAAATAAAAAAAATTAAGAATTTACCTGTAACCGGTTGTATAGGTAACTGAATGCATACAATGAACTGAAATTTAAAGTTGGTTGTATTTTTTGATAAAAAATAAAGTTCTTTGTATACAATGGCAATATAGGCATAGTTTGTTGTATTTTCGCGCATTTTGCCTAATATTTTATTTGTCTTCTCCCTTATCTTACATTAAAATTAAATATAAATAATCTTTTGATTAAGAGTCAAAATTGAGTTTTAATTTTGAGTAAATGAATAGATAGGAAGAATGATGTTAATTTTGAATAAATCAAATGCTAGAATTGTCCAATAAAATTGAAGAATGTTGGTATTTTATCCGTATTTAAAGATTATTAGAAAAAAAAATTAAGAGAAACGATTTGTATCATTAATAAACTTAAGTTTTACGTTTTTTAATTATAAATGTGGACGTCTCTTATGCGTTGGTCATATTTTAACATAATCTAAATAATAAATAATAAATATCTACTAAAATTTTGATAATATTTTGTAGAACACGTCTTTTGATTATAAATTTTGACAAATAAAAGTCAAATTTGGATTTTAATTTGTACCCAAATATAAAGTTTACATTTCATAATTAAAATTTTTATCTAAATTAGTGACTAGGATTATATAATAGATTTAATAATGAATACATGTTAGTCTTTCATTAATATTACTAGTTTAAATACCCGTGTAAATATACGGGTAACCATAATTATTTATGAGAAAGTATTATATTATATTTGTTTAGCTAAATATATAATTGTATTGTATGAGTAAAGAAAAATTCGATCCGATGATAATTTTAAGAATGATATATAAATATATAATTTAATAATGATAAATTAAATTTATAGTATAATTATAATAAACGTAGAGAAAAAAAGATAACAATAATAAAACATCATTAAATATATTGAGTATATATTTTAGTAATAATAGTTAATCATATTTAATGTTTTACGAATAGTTTGGTATATAGTTTGGACTAAATTAGAGTTATGGTTATCTAATTAAAATCATAATATTAGTATTTTATTAATATTATTAAAATATAAGAAATATGTCAAATTTAATATTTTTTGAAAAAACTATGCCATTTGGTACAATCCTACGTAATAAGCATTGTGTTTTTTTTAATATTAATTAAATCCTACTACATTTTGAATTTAAGTTATATTATTTATCTAAAATTGAATTTAAATAAATCTTATCATTATTTTGACATGGGGTTTAATACTTAGACTCAAAAAAGTCAAAATTGATTTTTTGACTTGAACTAAATGAACGATCAAGATTAAATATTTTATTAAATGAATGGTTCATATTATCTAATAATTTTTCTTTATTTAATCTTTTATATATATTAGAAGATTATAAGAGAAGACATAATTTATATAGAATAAGATAAACATCATGTAGATAAACTATCACGACGTTTTTGTTAGAACTGTATTATTGTAATAGAATATGAGTTATAACAATAGTTGAGGGTGCTTATTGTAAATATACCTTATAGGTATATAAGCCTTGTGCTACACAAGGAAATGTAAGGATTGTCACACTTACAAGAAATAAACTATGTGTGTTCTAAGGTGAAAACGAGATTCTCTCTCAACCTTATCATAGTTATCTTAGCAATCCTTCAATCTATCGCTTGTTTATTCCTAACAAGTGGTATCAGAGCCAAAGGAGTGAAGATCTATCGGTGTTATCATCAACAAATCGACATTTGAAGATCAAAGGGGCTGAACATAAACCTCTCGGTTACGGTTTCATCAAAGAACAACCGAGTTCTTCATTAACGAGGTGTGTTCTAAGTTGTTTTTGTGGTGTAGATTATCGATTATCTGATGTACAAGACAAACAAGGTATAATCTCAACACCATTTCACGGTTTTATCGAGTTCTTCAAGACATTCGAATTTTCTTGAAGATATATTTACTATTGAAGTGAGCAAAAACAACCTGCCACCTTTCGATTTCGGGTTTATACGGTTTTGGGGTTAGTGTGTTCGGTTTAATCACTTTAATGGACATTTGAAGCTTTCAAAATTTTTCTCAAGAAGAAGCAAGAACGTCATTTTTGCAGGTTTCAATCTCTTAAAATTAAAAACACCAAAAATTCGGTGTTTGTGTGTGTGAAATCAAGTGCTGGTATGGGTGTTTGAGTGTGGAACCTGCACAAGTCAAGATCACATCAGGTACAAGTAGGTAGACACTATTCAGAGTAAGGTCAACAGATCTGAAAGTGACATCTCAGATCCTATCAGCCGCATCCATGAGCTATCAGCCGCAATGGATCCAATCGCATGGACCCAATCGCATGCGATTCGAATCAAGCTATCAGCCGCACTAAAGGGCTATCGCATGCGATCGAGTTGAATTTGGCCAAGTATAGGTTCTATCAGCCGCACTGAATTCCAATCGCATGCTATTTACCAATCGCATGCGATTCAACCTGATAACCATTCGCACGCGATTCAACCTGAACCATTCGCACGCGATTCAACCTATAAACCATTCGCATGCGATTCAACCCGATAACCATTCGCATGCGATTCAATCGCATTGATCCAATCGCATGCGATTCAATCTGAACCATTCGCACGCGATTCAACCAGATCCAATCGCACATCCTATTGCGTGGATCCAATCGCATGCGATCCAAACAGGTTTTTCAGACTTGCAATTTTCACTCAAAATTTCAAATTTTTCATCCGAAATGCATTTTCTGATATAGCGATATTCTCTGCCCCTTGGACCCCGCCAGGGGTTGCCACCCCTTGGACCCCGCTATCAGGGGCGCTGCCCCCGAACCCCCGTCGTCGTTTTGACTGATTTAAGTTGCCACCTTGATTTCTAAGTCAAGTGTTTGGATTTTTTGACTAAGTCAGGAGTTCTCAAAGTTTCAGTTATCATTCTGATGTTTCTAGATTTGGGTTAGCTTTGGGTCATTACTACCATGAACTTAATTCCTAATACCCTATGTCTAGTCATCCTGCCCTTTCCTAACTAATTTTTGGTTCTTCTTTCTTAGTGTCACCAATATCTGGTCTCAAAACCAGATTTTGGTCATCCATTCCTTGTTTCTTTAGAATCTTGGTAGTCTTTTATCAGTCAGTTCTGAATTCTGATTTGTCATTCTTATCTTTCAGAATTCGTGTATCGTTGCTTGATTGTCTTAACCAACATCCGTTTACTTCATGTTTGTGAAGAGTTTGATAGATTTTTGTGTGCTTTCGAATAAGGATGTATCCGACTCCCTGTTCACGTTATGCGTTCAAAGTCACCTTTTCTATAGTCATACAGGTTGAAAAGGCTTGAATATGATTTCAGCTCCCTGTGTTCCTTAACGCTTATTTCTTACTATAGAATCCTTATCTGTCCCAAGTTCGTTTGCATCCACTTGTCTTTCATTCTTTTTGTCACTTGTTGTGATCCGGACTAGGTTGATACTCTTGTACGAGACTTCTCAGATTTTCGATTTGTTGATGATAACACCGATAGATCTTCACTCCTTTGGCTCTAATACCACTTGTTAGGAATAAACAAGCGGTAGATTGAAGGATTGCTAAGATAACTATGATAAGGTTGAGAGAGAATCTCGTTTTCACCTTAGAACACACATAGTTTATTTCTTGTAAGTGTGGCAATCCTTACATTTCCATGTCTAGCACAAGGCTTATATACCTATAAGGTATATTTACAATAAGCACCCTCAACTATTGTTGAACTCCTATTCTATTACAATAATACAGTTCTAACAATCTCCCCCTTTGGAATGTAATAGGAGTTGCAGAATAAAATGAATAGAAGTCTTGATCTTTTCAGCATCTTGAGGGTCTTGTGCTTATTGTCTTGTAGCGCTCCAGTAACCTAAGGCATTGATCGCCTTTGGTTATATAATCAATTTAGCATATAGAGGTTTTCAGCATGTGGATCATTGAGCATTGATAGCATCAGCGGAAGCATAAAAGGATTCATCAACAGGAGAGAATATGTTTCTTACTCCCCCTAGAATCACAACCGGGGAAACCCTCCCCCTACAATGTAGCTCTCGAGCATTTAGGCAATTAGCAGAAGCGTATAAGGATTCATCATCAGAGGAGAATATTTTGCTTACTCCTCCTAGAATCACAAACGGGGAAACCCTCCCCCTACAATGTTGCTCTTGATCCTTGAAGATTAAAATTGGGGCGAGAATAAAACTTTCATCTAAGTACTTCTCCCCCTAGACTGAATACCTCGTACAATATGTCTCATGCAGTAACCAACTGAATAAATCTTTATATCTCCCCCTCATGATGTCCTAAGTCTTCACTGGTCATCATGAAAAATGTTCAGTTGTGAAGTATCAGTCTATTAACTTCTATCACTTGTGGGCCAAAATGGATCGTTGAGGAGTGAATGTAGATCAGAAGTGAATACATCAACCAAATCTAGTTTTATATCTAATTTTTTAACTCTATATGTATCTAATTAGGGTTAAGTTAATCAGTATATATCTAATTTTACACAATTTACTATTATATGTATCTAGTTTTTAAAGTTACTGTTTAATGTTTAACTCTATAAATGTATCATTTTTACTTTACTTACTCGACTAAAAAGTAATTTATGATAGTTTTATACATAAAAAGGTAAGTTTGAAAGTTGGATATATAGAATATCAAAATGTGTAAAGTTGAATATATTTTTACGAACTAAACTCATTTAAATATTATTATTTGTCAATGTTTTCAATAGTGCTATCATATATAACCATTATTATATAATCTTTAATTTATAATAGATGGTCATATAAATAAATACTGTATAAATATATTTATGCTATTTTTTAAATTTAAATAAAATATTTTATTTACCTCCTATATTATTTTAGGGGTGTTCACTAATCGAATAAAACCGTATTACCGAACCTAAAGTTTTTGATCGGACTATTTGGTTCAGATATTTTGGATTTTTGGATCGGATTGAATCAAAATCGAATAAGTACTATGGATTTCGGTTCGGTTCTGGTTACTGTTATTTAAATCGAATAAACTGAATAAACCGAATAAGAATATATATATATAACACTATTGGAACAAAGTAATCCATACGTGTCATTTTATATATATTTACAACTTCTTTTTTTTAATTATATATTTATGTCAAAGCCCCTAGTTCCACTAGTTATTGTAACTTGGACACTATATTTTAATCTTTAATATATATATATATATATATATATATATATATATATATATATATATATATATATATGTATAAAATCTAGTTCTTAAAACATCTCGACTCTTTAAACATGTATTTATGTAAGAATGTAAGAATGAAAACTGAATTGTAAAAACCAATCCAACAGAATTGTAATTTAGATGTTTTGGTTCAGATATTAAAATTGTTTAGGTGGATCGGATCTCACTTTTTAATTCCGAAATCCAATTAGATTTACTCAATCAGATTGGATTAGACCGATCCATTTGAACGTACATCCCTACTTATTCATATGTGAATTGAATTTGAACACTCTCTTGATTTAGAGTCAAAATTTAGTTTTAATTTTAACATAATGAATTGCTAGGATTGTCATATTAAAAATGATATTAATTTTTATTAAATAAAGGGTTATAATCGTCTATATAAATAAATAATGTTAGTGTTATATTAATATTAAAAGACTATTCAAAGCAAATATTTGAAGCATAGATTTATTGATCGGTGTAGTTTTAAAAAGTGTATCAAACATGTCACTTTTTGCTATTGTGTATACCTATTTTTTAAAAGGGTTTAGTTCATAAAAGTGTATCCAACTTTACACATTTTGCTATTGTATGTACTGAACTTTCAAACTTACCATTTGATGTATCCAAGTTTCAAAACTTTACCAAATAACGCACCCGGGTAACCGGTAATTTTTGTACTTTTTATTTATTTTTAATATTATAGTATTTTCTACCTCATTATTTTTTACACCTCATTATTTTATAAAAGAATATTCATCATCTTCATCCTTAACATTCATAAACTTAAATCCAGATCTCCATTCAAACAAAATCAAGAACATAAGAACAAGAACTTAAAATCTGAAACATATATCAAACAAAAGAAATTCAAAAGAAATAGAACTTCAAAAGAAATTCACATCACCAGTTTCAGGAGATTCAATAAACACCCAAATCTTGTTGCTCAACCAGTTGGGTACAAAAGAAATTCAAAAGAAACAGAACTTAAATCGATGGAATCGAGTACATAAGAACATACCTTCGAATATAGGAACAGATCAAGAACATAAGAAACCCAGATCTCCATTCATCATTAACATTCATCTTTAAAATCTGAAACAAAAGAACCTTCGTTGTCAGATCTGAAGCAAGAAACCCATAACTCAAATCGTCTCAAATAGCACTTGAATGAACAGATGAAAACAGAACCTTGAAAACCCTAAACCCTTCGCAACCAAGAACAACAGAACCCTAAACCCATCGATGGCCAAATCGCCGCAAACTATTCAAGATCGTTAAAAACCCCTAAATTTCAGATCTTGAATCGCACTTGAAGCAGATGAAGATATCTTGAAGCAGATCTAGAATCGCACTTGAATCGCAGATGAGAAGCAAATAAAAAAACCCTAACTCGAATCGCACTTGAAGCAGATAAAAAACCCTAAACCCGCAAGATGAATCGCAGATGAGAAGCCCTAACTTGACAGTGGTGGATGAAGACCTAACTCGACAGTGGTGGTGGTGCCGGACAGATGGGAAGCAGATGAGATGAAGCCGGACCGCTCGTGGTGGTGGTGCCGGACCTATGCTTGATGAAGATGGATGAAGATGAAACTTATTATTATTATTATTATTATTAGAATTAGTTTTAAACAATGGAAAAACACATCAGCCTCCAACTCAACACATGCCATTGCCACATCAGTTTAACATGTGCCACATCATCATCTTACCTGCTATAGCAGGTAAGATACACAAAATTATAATTTTTTGAAACTTGGATATATCAAATGGTAAGTTTGAAAGTTCAGTACATACAATAGCAAAATGTGTAAAGTTGGATACACTTTTATGAACTAAACCCTTTTTTAAAACTACCATTTAATTTATCCAAGTTACAAAACTACCATTTAATACATCATAACCTGTGATAGTAGGTTACATATGACATGGCAAAGGTCATGGGTGATGTGACAAAGGTCATGGGTGATGTGGCTTCTATTAACATTAAATAATAATAATAATAATAATAATAAAACAAAAACCATCGATTAGATCTGTTCAACCTAGATCTTCCATCGCTACTACTTCCATCTTCATCAAGATGCTTGCTTCATCGATTAGGGTTCTTGTTTCGAAGGCACAATCATCGATTTCAAAGCCACCATCATCGAGACCATGGCAACCGCATATTAGGGTTCTTGTTACGAAACCACCATCATCGAACAGATGCTTCATCGATTAGGGTACTTCAACTCCATGGCAGTCACCATGGACTGCACCATCGATCTTCATGTTTGGGGTTCGATTTGGGATTCCAGATTTGGGGTTTTGGGGTTCGATTTGAGATTCAAGATTTGGGGTTTTAGGGTTCATCATCATCAACATCGATCTTCATACGATTTTTGGGGTTTTGGGGAACAATGATCTTCATACAACTGATCTGGAATCCATCACTACTGATCTTCGAACAACGATCTTCATACAATGCGTTCGTGTATATAAGATTTGGGTTAAGCTGTTTCGATTTGAGTTCTTCGAACAAATCTGAGTTCTTCGAACAAATCTGAGTTCTTGCTTCATCGTTTTAGGTACGCATCTGAACAGATCTGATTCTGTTTGCATCATCTTAATAGTTTGCAATCAACATCTGATTCTGTGTTTGCAATCTGATTCTGTGTTTGCATCATCGTAATTGGGTATACACAATAGCAAAAAGTGACAAGTTCAGTATATTTTTTGAAACTAAACCTTTTATTAAATTATAAATATTGACATCTTATGTGTTGATCTAGAAAAGTAAAAAATGGATTTTCTTTTACACCTATATAAATAGTTTAGATTTGATAATTACTATTTTTATTTAAATTTAATTAAGGTTGTCTAATAATTTTTTTTAATGTCAATATTTTACTAATATTAACAAATTATAAAAGATAAGTGAAGAAAAATTGCACTTGTATTGTAGGTAATTTGACACAAAACCTTACAAAATTGACGGAAAATGATAGAAAATTAAAAAATGACTTATAATAAATATGCTTAAAGTTAATATCTTTATAATATCCATTAGATATTCATCATAAATACTAACGTCGTAGCGATGGTTTAAAATAAATAGCAATATCAATAATTAAAGGAACCAATAAATATGAAAATGAGAATATTCTATATCATTTATCTATATCTATATCTATCTATCTATCTATCTATCTATCTATCTATATCTATATATAAAAGGAATGCAAATTTTCCAAAAATAACCATAAATTAAATCTTAATTAACCAATCACAACCTTCAATTTCAAAATTATTCCATACTCAAAACAATTTTATAAAGATTAAAAATCGTGAATTGGAGAAATTTGAATTCAATTTTAAATATATTGGGAGGGGGTTGGATGAAAATTGTGAGGGGGTTTTATAAAAGAAATGAGGGGGTTTTAAGAAAATGTGAGAGTATTTTATAAAAATTGTATACTAATGTAATTAATTATAAGTTGTTTATAAATAATGTTTAGTAACTTGTGATATATTTTGTTTAGAGAAAAAATAATTATATATTTACGACCGTCTCATTTTTATATACGTTATATGACACTTTTTTGAAATTAGTGTATTCTCATCACAAAGGTGATATTTCATTTACTGCATTATTTTTATTTAAAAATTCTAATATCTCAAATACACTTTCGAAATACACGTACATGTACGGGTCAATAAACTAGTAAATCATAATTACAAAAGCCAAAATTTGAATCAATTTTTATTCAATGAATAATTAAGATTTGGTAATTAAATTTATTAATAAATAAATGGTAAGGATAGTGTAATAAATTTTATAGAGTTAGTTCTTTATTTATATCAAATGATAATAAAGTGAAAAGGTTAAAAGATTAAACTTTTAAAACTTAAAAGGTTAAAAAAAATTTAATAAGATAAAAATTACTTAAGTATTAAAACACCATAAAAAAGATGTTTAATAAAATTATTATAAAATATGTTAAAGAATTGAATATAATAATTTCAAAATGCAAAAAATATTAGCCTGTCTATAATCTATTAATTATTAATTAATGGTCCAAAATGTACTAACCAAGCCCTACAAGGTATAATGGTGGCTATTGGATTATCCTAATCTTAAATTACATTTCACATGAGATTATCTCATTAAATAAAAAAGTTGGATATGGACTAAACTTAATCCACCTACTTTACAGGTGGCTGTGCCCCATCTCATGTCTTTTTCTTTCCAATTTGGCATTCTCCAAATGCCTTTCAATACACCATGTGAGACTTGTATGTATATTGTTTGAACCATCTGAATACCTAAATGTATGTGTAAGAAGATAATGACATATAATAAAATAAGAAGAAAAGTTGAAAGAAAAAAAAAGAAGAATGCCTAAATCATGTGTGTTATTAAATGAAATTGGTATCTGTTTCTATTTATTTATTAGGTTAACTAGATTAAATACCCGTGATACACGGGTTAGTTTAAAAATAATAAATGCTAAACATTAATATAATAAAAATGTTAAATAATTATAAGACACAAAATATTTGAGAGTTTAAAAGTGGTAACAAAAAATGTCAACAACAAAACCAACTATAGAAGTGTCAACGCAAGAAAACAGACATGATGGTAAAAACATTGTATCATAATACGAAAAGATGCGATTTTATTTTTATATAAGTCAACGATTATTATTATAATTATAAGCAATAAAATGAAATATCTATTTGTTATACTTAAAAAAGTTTAAAATGACTATAAATATTTTAAAATGATAAAACTAATAATTTGGATCAATATGTTGTTTTAAAATTTATAAGAGTAAATATGATATATAAAAATTAGGATGGTGAAATACGATATTTTAAGATTTAATAAGGATATATATATAATTATCTATAATTATTATAATTTAAATCAAATAACATTGACTTTGAATATTATAATTACATTGAATTTTTAATTTAAATTAGAAGTTAAAATGTAATCTTATTAAATATTAATTATTTACTCTAGGAAATATCTATCTTAAAATATAATCTAATTAAATCCTAAGTATTGTGTTTTGAATATAAAATAATTTTTTTTTTGAATTTTAGTAATACTTTATTTATCTTGTATCTCACTACCTTATCTTATATCATAATTGAATTTGGATAATTTTTTTTGGATATTTTATTTATCTTAAATTGGTTAGTCACATTAGTTTGACTCTAAAAAATCAAAATCAAAATTTTAGAATCAAATAAATGAACGGTAAAGATTAAATCTTTTATCAAATAAAAGGTCTGGATCATATAATAATTTTTTCTAATTAATCTTTTATATATATTAGAAGATATATTACCAATAAAATTTTCCAGCTAATGAATGTGCAATAATAGGTGAAATTAAGTCGATATAATTCAAGATTAATTTGAAATAGTTTCGAGAATGTTTGAAATCAGCTAGGTTTAAGTTGAGCTATTAAGTAGGATGTTAAGTCGAATTCGAGAATATAGCATGCTTGTGAAACTCGCGAGTCTTTTCTAGCTTGTATGATTCTATTATCTACTTTTTATACGTATATATGCATAATCATTGTAAATTCTACTCAGCTCGAGTCAAGCCTAACATAAAAGTATCAAATCAAGTAATACTATAAATATTAAATAATGTTATATAATATACTAACTTTGGTAATCGAGTCAAGTCAAGCTCGATAGTATTGGTTCACTCATTACGTTCAAGCTTAAATATTTAGGCTAAGTCAAGTTTAATTCGAGTTTTAAGCTTTGAGTTTTCTTATCCATTTAAGCTTAACATAATATCAAATCCACTCGTCTCGGTCACTCCCAAATAATAATTTTTCAAATTTTATCTTACCATCATTTCCAATATAAGACCTTGAACTTATGTTAGATGTCATAAAACCCCCTTCTTTTGAAATATCAAGCTATATATGGAAAAGAAATAAAAACAGCATAAAACATTATGCTAGTAGGGATGCTAAGATTTTGTTTAATCCAGTTTAGCTTTATGGCCAAAATAATACGTCTTTTGCAATAGGAAATAAAAAATATAAATAAATAAATAATAAACTAACATCTGTACACAAATATTAGATTAGAATAATAAAAAAAGGAAAAGATCTAGAAATTTGGGACTAGAAATGTACGTTCATACTATCCTGATTCAAATTATAATACCATACAATTGAGGAAAAAAACATGTTGACGTTATATACAAATAACACGGAGAAAAACCAAACGTGAGCTGGGGCGGATTGGTAAGGGCATATGTTTCCTGAGTGAGTAGACCCGGGTTCGAGGCTTGCTTTATTCAATCTTAAATTTTTTGAGTTGACCCGGGTTCGAATCCTGCTTTATTCAATCTTAAATTTTTTTTTCTTGCTTTGTCTTTATTACGAGGAAAACAAAATTTTCTCTAATAAAATGGTGAAGCGCAAACCTTAATAACAAACATATCTTTGGTTTACTGGTTAGAGTCCACTTTTATGGGGCAATCCACCAAGGTTCACCTTTCAAACTTCTTTTTCTGTTATTTTCTTTGTTTTTTCCTTTTAATTTTATTTTATAAAAATAAACATTTGTAATTCTTTTAATTCTTTGCCTTTTTATTGTGTCCATGTCCTTTTGTTTTAGCTTTTTTTATTTTACTTTACTTACTAATAAATAAGATTTTTTTTATCTAAATAGAGAATCATATAAATTTTATGCATTAGATACGCGAGATTTTTCTTTCATAGAAGAAATTGATCTATCTACACAACGTACAATATCCTAGAATATTTAATGTACAAGTTAGTGAAATATTTATTATCTGTAGATAGATCAATTTCTTACGTAAAAGAGTCATCTCCCAATAGATATATGTATATTTATTTAATGGTAAATTACTTGAAATACATTTTATATGTTAAATAAAATTCAGTTTAAACCATGTGAGTTTATAATTTGAAATAAAGTGTAGGATTGTAGGTGTTAATCTAAAAGATGTTTGAACTTCCAGGGTTATAGTATTTATAAAAAAAAAGAAAATAGGGTGTGTGATGTTATAACATCTAACATAAATACTATGAACAATGTTTAATATAGTCCAATTCATACTCCCAATGAACTAATTTTAGCATTTGCATCAATAACATCAATGGTCCATATTACATTTTAAAATTTTAGGCGGAGAGTAATTTCGTGATTCACATGTGATGCTTTTACAAATTCACCTATGATTGCATATTAAAATTTTAGGGCTACATTTTTTATATTGACTTTATTGAACACAACTCTAAATACATTTAGACTTATATATCTATTTAAGGGAAGAGTAATTCTGTCATTTTCATATTTGCTTATTAGAGAGATGTGTGAGTGTTGTAGCACTTAACTTAGGTGTTGCTAGCACCATATATAATTTACCATTTATAAAAACTTTACCGGTTTAAATCTGAATAAATTCAACGGATAGATAATAAGTTATAAATTGATTAATAAAAACAAATTGATCAATCAAAATCCATGTACATAAAAAAAATTTCCTTCATAAAAAGTATATGTTAAAGCACGAAAGTAATACATAAAAGTTTCTTCCCGTCGCGAAGCACGGGCTATACATACCTAGTTCAAATCAATTCAGGTATTATTTTTTATATTATGTATTAATGTTAAAAATTAAGTGAAAATTTTCATAAAAGAAAAGAAAAAACTCTAATAAAACTATTTTAAGTTTTTTCATTAAGAAACATACACCAATTAAACTTTAAAATTTAATACTGAAAAATTGTTTATCAAAACAAAAAATTAAAGAAAAACCTTTGTTCTTGATAGTGAAAATTTGAAACTACAAAACACGTAAAACTCATGATGAATATCTAATGGACCGGGTACAAATTTATTGGTGATGTGAACTAAACTTCTTTTATTAAATTATTATTTTACTTCTTTTGTCTATATTGATAGTTTGTGAAGCTATTGTAGGAGATTTGAAGTAGTGGAGCATATTCCAGTCTTCAAATTAACAATTAGGCTATTACTTGCTCTTGATTTCCATTGTCTTGATGGTATCGTTTAGGAAGTTGCTATTGAACATTCATTTGTAGTTTTTTATAAGTTGGGAAATTAAAGACTGTTTATTATAAGTGCAATGGTTTATTTCTATATATATAATTGTTGTGTAGTTAATTGGGTTACTTTTTATTCCTAAATAGGAGCAGGAAATATGGAAATTAATAGTAAAAACGAGTTTTTTTAAAACTATTTAGCCACGGTTTTTTAACTAAAAAACCAGGATAGAAAGTCTGCTTCAGACCCGGTTGGAACCTTCTTCAGACGTGTTATTTAATTGGGGTTAAAAGACCATTTGGTCCTGGTTTTTTAACTGGGGTTAAAGACTATTTAGTCCCGATTTTTAACATTTACCCACATGTAGTGCCCCCCCTCCCCCCTCACAACCCCCTCTCAAAACCGGGTTATTTAACTATGAGTCATTATGTCTCATACGGTAGCTAGTAGTATAAACAATACTCAAACTCTCAAAGGGGGATAAGCTCATGCCAACGGAGTTCGTGAAGAAGCACCAAGAAGTTTACTACCAAGTCATGGTTAAATTAAGCAACCCCTTGAACTAAATGTGAGAGCAATCTAGTCGTTCACCTCTCACATAAACCAATCCCAAATGTCAAATTATAATGACCTATTAGATTATTCATGTAACACCCTCTCTACTAGCTTACATTAATAAGGTAATTAATTATTAAACCTGAGACTTAAATTTGATTATGTAAAATAATTGTTATTATTATTTGATTATTTGTTATGTGTTTATTAAATGTGTATTTATTTATTAATTATAGAAAAATGATAATTAATAAATAAATGTAAGTGGATTATTAGGTGTCAAATGTGGTGACACTTAGTCATCTAACTTACCACCAACATCTCATTTGCATGCATCTAGATCAAATTTGCAAAGTGTGAGTGTGTGTTTTATGCTCTTGGCCGTGGAAGGGAGAACAAGAGGAGATTCAACATTTTCTTTGATCTTTGATTTATTGATTTGAATATTTGAAGAATCAGAATTCATAAGGTTAGAATAATTGTTAATAATTTGTTGTTTATATTCGGTTTTGTGGATTTTATATGAAAACCGTATGATGCTTATGATTTGATGAACTTAGGATGTTTGCATGTTAGATATTAGTATGAATTCATGTTTATTATGAGTTATTATAAGTTCTGGATATTTGGATTGCATTGTATGAACATCGAATAGCTCAGAATCGAAGAAAGAATTGAAAACAACCAAGAACATATGAAACATTCGGGATTTAAGAAATGAATGATCCGGGATTGGTGAATACCGCATGGGAACATCCGGGATGGTCACAGAATCCGCATGTATTATACGGGAATTGTAATAAAACCGAATGAAACATAATTATTGTCCAACACTTGGAGAAAACCGCATGGATATCCGGTCTTTGAGGAAACCGCATGTGATGCGGGATTCATGGCAAACCGAATGACTTGCCTTAACTTATTTGGGATTATGAACTCATCCGGTTTTTGAGAAAACCGCATGTTATCCGGGATTTGAGTAAAACCGCATAAAATTGCCTTGACATACAGAATTGTGAATTTGATCCGTATGACCTATCCGGGATTTGGGACTTTGACATTTTCCCTAACACTTTGATCGGTTTTGGACTTATGATGATAAAACCGCATGGTAGAGAAACCGCATGACGCCTTATTCGGTTTTGAGGAATGACTTGGAATTTCTAAACAATTGTGGCTATGACATACGGGATGAACATTATATATTGCCTAAGCTATGGAGATAGTGGATTTTATCAAGTGTTATGATGATGCGGTATTTGTAATAAAACCGTATGCAAACTTGATTATACATATGTGATATATGTAATATACATGTGTATATGTAATGTATTAATAAGTGTATTACTTATTATGAATCAGTATTCTGAAACATATATTGACTTGTATTTACATATTCTCAGGAAACGAGAAGACTCAGTGATATAGACTCCTGAGTGTTAAGCTGTTCAAGCTTTGGTGAGTGGATTCATATATTTGGATATGCAGGATGTGATATCCTGATTGTAACTATGCTCATTGGACTTTTGTTTGTCCCAAGTGATTCAGGTATCAAGTAAACTCATGAAGATCAATGGCATGTAATCTTGAATATAGAGATAAAGTAATTACACCATGTAAACACACACTTAAGAATAAGATTAAGCCAAAGAACTTTCTAAATGTTACATGATTAACACTAATCATATGCTTATATACTCTTTGAGTATATTTACAATTAAGCTCTCTTAGTTTGTATTTTATACAAACTTCACACACAATGTGATCTTCTATTTCTATACAATATAAGATCCTAACAATCCCCCCCATTTGTATTGAAATAGAAGATGTTATGTCTTTTTAGCATCTTGTGAAATCTCTAACAATCTTCCCCTTTTGAATCATCAGTCTTTTTACTTGATGTCTTCAGAATGTCTTCTCATCTTGAATGACAGACTCTTAAGTTTTGAGAATAGTCTTCACTTCAACATCTTGATGAGAACTTGAATCTTGTAAGCATATATTGACATCCTCTTTCTTCAATCTTCAAACTTTCACTAGTAACGTTAGGCTTTTCAACCTTTGGTTGTATAAACATTGTGATTTTCAGAATTCACAATCTTCACGATCTCTTGATCTTGAGCCTTCAAAAAAAAATGATTTTAGACTTGCATTGGGAAGAATCTTTTATTCTCTCCCCCTAGAATGTAGCTCTCGATCGTGAAACACTTTAAACACTCTTGGTCTCAAAAGAAATTGTTTTTCTTCAATCTTGTCAAATACAATGTACTTTTCTTTTCTCCCCCTTGACTTGTCGCTATTTCTTTCTCACTCCCCCTACATACATACATGGGAATTTATATTTTTGTCTTCAAAACATCAGAATAATGTTTTCTATGAACAACTCAAACTGATTTTCTTCTCCCCCTGAATATCTTGAATAACGTTTTGCTTTTATATCTCAAAATCAACTATACAATCTTCACTCTCCAAATTTTATTCTCCCCCTCATGATGCTCAGGATTTATCATGAACATCATGTTCAAAAAATTTGCATACAACTTGATTTTGACATGAATGTAAGCACTTTGTGTAAAAAATCCACATCATGATAGACTTGCACTTCTTGAGATGTCACAACAATGATATATCTTGAAAGTATGCGAGACAGTCTTTAGGACACTGTCTCAAAGTTCCCTTGGGTAAATTTAACACCGAGATCACAAAGATTACTCGTTAACACAACAGTTTAAATAAATTGTGTGACCTACTTTCAGAACTGGCATAGCGTTGATTCTGGTAGGATTTCCATCTAATCATCGTGTATATCACAAAGATATCACTCCAAGATGTTCCGCTAGTCTCGAAGACTAGATATGTATGACATTTCAAACATGTGTCCTAAGAAATGAATTTAATATATCAATGTGCTCTAGACTCAATATGTGCATGAAAGAAGTCGGGGACCGGAGCAGCATGTCCTCCTTGGTTCAATATTAACAATCTCCGAGTGAGATGTCAATAGGGATGTGCTAATTCTCCGTGTGAAGTTGAAACAATCATCTTTTAAGAGATAATTGAGTAGCTGGGTGGGGTTGTGCATTGCATCACTGGGTCCATGATGTCTACTTCAATACCAAATCTCAACACATGAGATCTAGTAGCATATGTGGTTACCCAGATTTATACTGTTTGGTGAGGATCTTTATTTTCTTTTGATCCTATCGCACACCCTCAGCTCTCTAAATATTTTTCAACTTCTCCCTCAAACTCTCTTTCCAAATGAAATGTATCATTATTTGGATACATTTGGACACTTATGATAAACAATTCAACATGAATGATTTTCAAGAAATGAGATGTTGAAAATGATTGTCAATAAATATTTGAACAATCAAAGAATATGAGCAATCAAAGTATGAACAACTCAAAGAATTTTGCATTATGAGAATGATGTTTCATTGAATAATTTGCACCGCCATCTCCTGTTCCACCCCTCTCGGTTTCATATTATCTCTGCACACCAATCAGAATCCCGTGATCACTGATTTGTTGGATTATGTGCAGAGATAATTAACGGACATATTGTATCCAATGTTATAAGAGACTAAATGGTCACACTGCTACACACCAAATTCAGAACAATTGGATTTCACCATAAATATGTGTGGAAATAATTAATCAGATAGATTAATTATTAAAGAGAAGAAGAAAATAATTAATCAGTTAGATTAATTATTAAAGAGAGAAATAAATAATTAATCAGTTTGTATTAATTATTAGAAAGGAATAAATAATAAATAGTTATTTATTATTTAAAGGGAATTAAATATTAAGTTTTAATATTTAACGGACAGTTAATTAATAGTTAATTAATTAACTAATAAAGTCCAGGGGGTCAAAAAGAGAAGAGTTGAAAGTTTAATTAAAACCAGTGGGTTTTTAATTAAACGGACTTAGGTACAATCTAGTCCTTATAAATATAAGTTAAGGCTCAAGGATTAAGATAAGTGATAAAGGATTAACCCTAGCCACCACTCCCTCTCTATCTCTCGATCTCGCACTCCCTCACGTCGATCTCTCTCTCGACCGAACTCTCTCTCTCTCTCTCTCGGTCTCTCTCTCTCGACGATCGCAAGCCAAGAGGAACACAAGGTGTTCTCGGTTTTTGGCCTTGTGTTGATCGACGCAAGCATACACACAAGAGGTCTTCACGGTTTGAAGCCTTGGTGATCCAGGAGCGGTCTAGCAGCCAGTTCAATCGGAGGTGCAGTAGTGGTGGACTATCTTTAGCAATCCTAAAGGTTTTGTTCAGGTATAATCTTATAACCTTTTTATATGGATTGTTTTGTAAGAAACTATGTTGATCATGTAAGTATAAAAGATCCTAACCCTTTTGGGGTTTAGAGGGTTGTGTTCAATCCAGTTCCGCTTTTAGGATTGAACCAGTGGAATCAAACCCAGGTTTGACCAATTTGTGTCATATGGTGGTTTGGTCAGTGGTATCAGAGCCTCGGCTCTATGATCCACAGTTTCTAGTTTTTTATCTGTTTCTATAATTAAGGTTTGATACTTGATCTTTTACTTGCTCTAGGCTATTTCGAAAATCACCAAGGGCAACAAAACAGTTTGTTTTTGAAGTTTAATCCTATTAATCAGAAAGTTTAAACAGTTAGTTTAAACGGTTAAAAAGGATTGTGTTTTTTGGATAAGACCAAGTTTTGGATTAAGATAAATTAAATAGTTTGTTTTAATTGAACCTAGTATTCCATTTTTTGGTTTGTTTAATTGTTATATGATCTTCTCCAACTTGTTTCTTCTCCTTATAAATTTCAAAAACCATAAAAGGATAAAAACAAGTTTTCTGTTTTTATCCAGTTTATAAAAGTTTTGATTTTAACCAGTTAGGTTTAAACCAGGTTTGTGTTTAAATGGTTAAAAGGGAATAAACTTTTATCTAAAACTAGATTTTAACCAATTTTTGAACTTTTGTTTAAAAAGGGTTGAAATCAAGTTTTAGGATAATTTATTATTAATAAAACAAGTTTTGTTAATATTAATAATTAATAGTTTTTGGTTTTTGAATTAAATCCAGTGTTTAATCAGTATATTAAAACAGTTAGTTTTAATTGATTAAAAAGGGATTTAAAATATTACTGTATTAATCGGAAAACGGGAACCGAAACCATTACAGTGACCGTTAGCGACGCTAAAATGGTTTTAGCGGCGCTAACAGGACTTAGCGGCGCTAAGGGCCAAATGGGCTTCGGCCCAAGGAGCTTCGGTCCAAGGTAGTTCTTCGGCCCAAGGTGGTTCTCGGCCCAATAGGGCTTACGGCCCAGGTGACTTCGGTCAAATCGGTTCTCGGCCCAAGAGGGTCTCGGCCCAGTGGGTTGTGCGGCTTAACAAGAGATGTTGGCCCAAGATTATTTTTCCGGATTGATACAAAAGGATTATTAATTTTATGTTATAAAATTAATAAGGTGTTATGTAAACTAGTGTTATATATTTTAATTAGTTTAGTTAAAATATATTTTACACTTTTATTTATTATGACTAGTTTAGTCATCTTTCAATAAAATTCTAAAGGGAATAAAGTTTATATAATAAGATGGAAAATTGAACAAGATATTTTAATTGACCAAAAGTTGTCGGTTTTAAGTTATTGGATAACTAGTAATAAAATCCGACATAAGGTTTCATTCAAGTTTTTGAATAAGATAAGAGATTTAAAGATTTTGTTAGAAAAACTCTTTTGGTCAGATAAATATTAATTAGAAGATCATAATTCTCGTTTTTGGTTAATAGGCATTAATCAAAAAGGATAAATGGGAATAGTTTAAACAAATCAGGTTGTGTGCTTAACAGCACAATTTCTGTTTATTTATTATAACTGTGTGGTTGACTTTTATATATATAGTGCTTATATATAAATTGCGTGGTTGTGATTCATATAGCTATAGTTTTGCCGACTTAGGACTCGTTTTTCTTTTCTCCTTTTATTTTGGTTTTGGGAAGGCCTGCGTGCCAATTACAATCCCTTTCTTAATTGTAATATTGTACTGGTTAGGGGAGGCCTGCGTGCCATTTACAACCACATTCAATATTGTATTTGTAATAGATTAGTAGTAGTTTTTCTTTTTTTTTCTTTCCTCAACCAAAATGGACTCGAAGAAGGCGATCAAGAAAATGGTGTTCTATACGCGAAACACGGACACTTCGGGGAGGTGTCAAGGCCAGTGGGAGCAACACATCAAGAAAGGCGAATCCAAGTCATTTTATCCTTAGGATTGACCTTAAGATTAGTTGGCAAAACTATAGGGCTTTATCTACTTATTATAATTATCTGCGTGGTTGTGATTTATTTACTGCTTTTCATATATATGTATGGTACATATATACATGCGTGTGATGGTAAATAAAAATGGGTTTAATAACAGGTTGTTATTAAACAGTAAAAAACCACGCTTAATGACAAACTAAGAATACGACTACAGGTTGTTAGTCGTGTTAGTTAAATTTTTTAAAATTTATAGTTTTGTCAAGGTTATAAGTTTGGAACTTATAAAAACCGTTTTGTGCACCTTGTTCAGGTACACATATAAATCGTATTTTTTAAAACAGTTAGTTTTAAAATGGTTTTTCAAAAACTGGAAAATTAAGTTTTTATTGAACTTAATTAAAACCCAAGAAAAATCTTAGATCAGTGTGCTACCCACCTAATGGTACACCTTGACTGTTAAACGGTACTCGTGTGTCGGAAGTGCCCAAACCTTGGGCATCCGGGTTCAAACCATTGCGGGAAAGGGCATGAAAGATTCTGCGATAATCGGGAGTCCCGGCCAGAATTCATGCTGTCTTAGGTGGTGCGATCTATTTTGGTGATAATCGGGAGTCCCGGCCCAAAAAGCACTAGAGTATAGTTAAACATACTAGACTGGGTCTAAGTGCTCTACGAGGTTCTAGGAGTCGTATCAGTTAGGTACGATTGGTACAGGGTGTTACCTACCATAAATAGCATGACTTGGCGGGAAGTGCCCAAACCTTGCGTCAAGTATGTGAAATATGGGTCCTAGGTCTAATATATATTGTTTATGGGTTTAATGATATATGTTGGAAAGTTTATTTGCAATTACTAATTAAACCGGGTTTTAATTTGTGGATGGCAACCAACGTTACCAATACTAATAACCTCTCTCTCCGCTCTATCCTTGAGAATGATAAGCTCACCGGGTCCAACTTTCTCACTTGGGAGAGAAATCTCCGGATCGTGCTGAGGCACGAGAGAAAGTGGTATGTCCTAGAATAACCTCTAGGAAATCCCCCTGCCAGCAATGCCAGGGCAGAGGTCAGGGAGGCTTTTCAGAAGCACTCCAATGACGCCTTGGATGTTAGTTGCCTCATGCTTGCAACTATGAGTCCAGAGTTGCAATCAAGCATGATGGAAACTCATGCATATGACATGATCCGCCAGCTGAGGGACATGTTCCAGGAGCAAGCCCGCACAGAGCGTTATGATGCCACTAGAGCATTTAACTCGTGCAAGATGGCTAAGGGGACCTCGGTCAGTGACCATGTCATGAAAATGAAAGGTTACATGGACCACCTAGAGAAACTCGGGCACCCAGTACCGTTGCAGCTAGCAACGGATACGATACTCAACTCGTTGTCAGATGACTATAAGCCTTTTATAGTCAACTACAACATGAACAACATGGAGAAATCCGTGGCTGAGTTGCACTCAATGCTCAAGACTGCTGAGCAGAGTATCGGGACCAAGTCTAAGGACATTCTTATGGTGGGACATGGTGGACGTAAGAAGAGGAAGGGGCGCAACGGAAAGGGAAAGGGCAAGGCCCAGCCCAGCCAGAGTGCACCCAGGGCTAATAACGATAACAAGGGCAAGAAGCCGAAGCCAAACAAGGCAAGGACCGAGAATCGGTGCTTCAGGTGCGGCGAGGCCGGACATTGGAAACGAGATTGTCCGCGAGGTCACAAGGCAGGAGGCAAGTCTGGCTCCTCAGATATTGCTTGATTAGCTTCTTTGTCACTTTCCACTTGTAAAAGTTTTTACGAGTATTCTAATATCTTACAATCGTTTATTGCAGGAGGAGATGGAAAGTGATGCGGCCCAGCATGAGAAAATCCCACGTGCAGCTCACGGATATTATAAATAATTTTATATTTCCTAGTTATTTAAACTTTTAAGTTTATTTGAACAAATTTTATATTGTTTATGGATACTTTTAAGTTTATGGAAATTTGATTTTTGGTTCATATCCATGCACGTGTTCTTATTGTATGAATCATGATTAGTCCAGTTGTGATTAAAAGAGTGCCAATAAGTCAAAGTCTTGACTTGATTGGTGATTCATAATAATCTTATGCTATGATTTGTTGAAGTTATATAAATGATGGCTCCACTTTTTCAAACGCTTAAATAAACAAGTATTGTTTATAAAATTAGATAGTTTTTCTAATTTAACAAGTGTTTAAGTTATTTATGAAAAGTGAATGTTCAAAGTCTTGAACTAAATAGAAATGATTGTTATTATTTCTAAGTAAAATAGTTTTTGATAAAACGTTTAAGAAAGTATAAAAGTGATTATAATAGTTATTATAATCAAGGAGTTTTATACTAAATGTTTTAAGGAAAGAAATTTAAGATGCCATTATGAGTGTTTCATACTTGTGATCATGGTAAGTTTAATGAAACCATTTTCCTTAATTGGAAAGATGGATATATGAGAGATCCAAGTTCTTGGTTTCATAAAACAAATTTCTTGCAAAAACTAAGTTCTTTAAAACATGTGTTTGGAACACAAGTTTTAGGCATGGTAGTCAAGGATTGACTAAGGCCTAAAAAGATGTTTTTTAAAGAATGCATTTTTTCATAAAAGATAGTGGGAGCACCTGACTAATGTATTTATCAGAGTTAATATAAGGTTGTTTTTAACCAGTGTGATAAATACAAGTTTGAGCTCTTAGAGTATATAATTATTGGATGTTTTTAGAAGCTATCTAAAACAGTAAGTTCTTCAGAAAGAACTAATCCGAGGGATGCATGATTTATTGAGAGGTACTCGATAAAGATATCATTGCAAGTTTTTTAGTCAAGTTATGACTTTAACAAAATTATACTCATTAAGTTCAGTAGGTCAGCTTAATTAAATGTTGTTGGTTGGTTAACGTTAGAAATGATAAAATAAGATGTTCTTTAACATTCTTAGTAATGATATTAGATTAGTGTTGGCATACACAGGGAATCTAATTTCAAGGTTCTTACAAGTAGGCGTAAGAAAGTTTTATCGTTTCAAATGGATAAATCTAGTAAGATTTAATCTACAAATGTAATTAAAATTTTTAATTACAGGGAGGTTATTTTGTAAAATCAGAAACTTTGGAGTTATTTCCAGCTCTCTCCAAGTTTAAGGAATTTTATAAAATAAGTAAGTCTAGAAGTATTCTTAGGTTGCAAGAATGATTTCTAGCAAAACCAAGAAAGAGTACTCCAAAGTACTAGTCTTGTGTTTTAGGGTTTATAACCATATTATTTTCCTTGTAATCCGTGATAAGTTACAAATGTAAAATAATGAGTAATTCAGATAGACACCATGAATCGAGTCAGTGAAATGGTAGAAATTATGCATCTTTATTCTTGGGTGGAATATGGAAGGGTGTAGAAATTAGTTTCATTGTTCTTCACAATTTTGTATGTTTTGGCTCATCCAGGAATAAACTAGGTTTATTCAAAACATCATCCGTGACTAGTTATCGTGGTGGGAACTATGATAGCGCTGTAAAGTCATCGTAATTTTGGGGTAGATTTGATAGTTTATCGAATATAGCTGCGAACGTTTTTTTGCGGACCAAAATTTACGGATATTCGTTAGGGTTACGTATATTGGATTGACCCACCGTGAAAAATACTTCGTGGATTCGTGTCAAAAGTATTTATCACATAGGTTATCCTCAAGCTTGAGGTATTTGGTTTGGGATGCGGTAACTGTTGTCTTCTTAGCGCGTTCTAACGCCATGCCATAACAGGGTGGTCATAAGGGGCGTGTCTAGATTCAGTGGGAGCCGTGTTGCCAAATGCAAATATGCAATATGGTAATTGCACCTCTTTTTTAGGAGAGATATTTCCGGGCCCCTTGACTGATCAGAGAAACTGGTAAGTGCACGGCTGTGCCCAAACGAACTGATCTGTTCTTTATCGTTTATCACGCAGTTTCGAAATCAAGTATGTCATGAACAAATTCTTGAGTCTCTGAGTTGACTTTTTCCATGCTCATGCTCAAAATTGAAATATCGCGCTGCAAGGGACAAACCTATATAAAGACGTACCCATTCATAAATAGGGAGTTTATGATAGTTTAGTTTATAAACAGTTAGTTTATAACAGGTTACTTCTAAGCAGGTTGCTTATGAAGTTTTTATCACAAGTTACTTTGGGGTATAAGAGTTCTTATAACCTGGTTATCCTAAGTGTCTGGCTAGGGACCTCCTTAGGCTAACAATGTGCAGTAACTCTTACTTATCTTGCACAAGTGGGAGTCTGTTGGATTATGTGCAGAGATAATTAACGGGCATATTGTATCCAATGTTATAAGAGACTAAAGGGTCACACTTCTACACACCCAATTCATAACAGTTGGATTTCACCATAAATATGTGTGGAAATAATTAATCAGATAGATTAATTATTAAAGAGAAGAAGGAAATAATTAATCAGTTAGATTAATTATTAAAGAGAGAAATAAATAATTAATCAGTTTGTATTAATTATTAGAAAGGAATAAATAATAAATAGTTATTTATTATTTAAAGGGAATTAAATATTAAGTTTTAATATTTAACGGACCAGTTAATTAATAGTTAATTAATTAACTAATAAAGTCCAGGGGGTCAAAAAGAGAAGAGTTGAAAGTTTAATTAAAACCAGTGGGCTTTTAATTAAACGGGCTTAGGTCCAATCTAGTCCTTATAAATATAAGTTAAGGCTTAAGGATTAAGATAAGTGATAAAGGATTAACCCTAGCCACAACTCCCTCTCTATCTCTCGATCTCGCACTCCCTCACGTCGATCTCTCTCTCGACCGAACTCTCTCTCTCTCTCTCTCTCTCGGTCTCTCTCTCTCGACGATCGCAAGCCAAGAGGAACACAAGGTGTTCTCGGTTTTTGGCCTTGTGTTGATCGACTGTTGATGCATAATTGTGAATCCCTAGTTCGTATCAATAAAATATATTCATGTTTATTAATTCAAATGTGTTTTGATTAATTGTTTGCATGTTTATATATTCTTAGTGATTCTATGTGAATATCTTAAGCTTACAAGTACTTAATCATGTGTTGATGTGTGTTTGGAAGTTTAAGTCTGTGTGAGAAATCACCACGTGCGAAGTCAGTCCACTACGTGCGTAGTGGATCTCACTACGCACGTAGTGAGTAGGTCGGTTTAAAACTAATTAATTATTATTAAAATAACCAGTACGTGCGTACTGGACTAGCTACGTGCGCAGTGAAGAGCATCACGTGCGTACTGAAGTTAATTACTCTATAAATACTTCTTAATCTCGCATTAGCGCGGGGAATCGAGCGAGTAACCTACGTAATCGACGAATCAATCAAGTATTTTACGGGAGCCTTCGTAATCGACCTCATAAGACCTTAAGCCTTACTAAATCGCGACTTTAAGCCTCGTAAACGAATACTGTGTGTTTAATCCGAATCCAAGGGCAGCCTTAAGCATCTCTGTGTGAGTTCTTAGAGTGTGTTCTTATTTCTACTTTGTGTGTTTCTTAGTATTACTGTGTGCCGGACACCTAAGCAGATCTTAGAATCCTTAGGAGGTTTGGGAAATAGAATTCCGCGCTATTTCTCATCCTAGATCAGTCCTAGTATTAGGGTGTTTTAGTTTAGTTTAGAACCCCGTCCCCCAGCCGGTCCTACAAAGTGGTATCAGAGCCTTGTGCTTTGATTGATCACTTTTCCTTTAGGATTTCGTGATCTAGGTGTCGATTAGGCCTGTGTGTTTGTCCTTTTCGTCGTTTTTAAACCGGTTAGTAGGTCGAAAATAGGTCGTTTTGCGTTAAAAAGGTCGTGTTTTTACGTTAACTGTTTGCATTTTACTCGTGCGAAGTGAGCTCCCAAACCGTGCGTAGTGGCCGTAGTACGTGCGTAGTGTGTCGTAGATCATCTAGAATCTTCGTCAAGCTGTGTGTTCATTCCGTGCGTAGTGTGTCCTCAACGCGTGCGTGGTGTGTCCATTACGTGCGTGTTGAGTCTGTGTGATAAATTTTCCCATTAAAAATATCTTAACTACTCCGTGCGTAGTCAGCTCACTCCGTGCGTACAACTATCTCAGTTCGTGCGTAGTAAGGTCTGTGTGTCTTTTTGTCAGTCCGTACGTAGGTCTTATACCACGCGCGTAGGGCTCTGTGTTCGTGCGAAGTGTCTTCTCACTCCGTGCGTATTGAATCTGTGTGGTCTATCAAATCCTAAGTTCCGTCTGTGTGTTCTCAGCTCTTGATTACTGAAATGGCATCAAAACAGACAACAGCTTTAAATAACTTATTGCTAGACAGTGAAATGGGGAGTGCCAATAAAGTACCTAAACTGTTAACCATGGAAGACTATCCTATGTGGAAGCCCAGGTTTGAAATATTCCTCGATGGCCTTGACTGTAGACTTCGGAGGGCAATAAATACCGATTATATGGTTCCCAAGGGGGAGGGAAATATTGAGACCCCCTATGATGGAATGACTGCTGAACAGAAGAGCCGTCATGATGCAGAGAAGAAGGCCTATGCTCAATTAATCCAGACCATTCCAAATGAGATCTTCCATCAATTCAGGAGATATAAAACTTCCCACAGCCTTTGGAGAGCACTAGAGAAGAGAAATGAGGGAAATGCCGCCCTCAAGGAATTGAAAGCAAGTCAATTGAGAAAGGAATTAGATCATTTCATGGCTACTAGAGATGAAAAAATTCCTTCTCTCATTACAAGATATAATCATCTTCTTAGTGAACTGGACAGTCTGGGTGTTACTGTTCCAGAGAAGCAGCAGGTGGAAATTTTGGCAAAAGCTTTGCCCAAGAGCTGGCGGGCATATATTATGATACTGAAGAACAGTGGTGATTTTGACGGGATGGATCTAAATGATTTCATCACCAAGTTGAAAGAGCAAGAGCAGGAGGAACAAAATTTGGATTCCATGTCCAGTTATCAACAAAATCCTTCTCTCTACTACTCTGGGACACCTGTATCGTCATCCACTTCTTCAAATGCCCCCTTACAATCTGCCTATGTGAGTAATGTGAATGATTCTGGCAGATCTACACCTGAAGCCTCATCTTCTGGGCCATCCTATAATGTGTCTACTTCTGGATTCAATGTCGAGCATTTCAAGTATGGGAGTGCAGATGAAGTAAAAGCACATATGAGCATGCTAAGTGCACTAGTCTCCTCTTATGATGATCTACTGAAGGGGAAGATTGGTAATGCTCATCTGACTCAAGAGGATTATGACCAGATTGATGACGATGAGATGGAGAGACAAGATATCCTCTGGTCATATGCTAACTTAGTCAGAAGGGCGAAGGCATATGAGAAAAGAACAGGGAAGTCAATATCAGCAACAAAGGATACCAAACTTGGTTTTGATAAATCTGCGGTAACATGCTATAATTGCGGTGAAAAAGGTCATTTCGCGCGAGAATGTGATAAGCAAAAGAGTATGGGAACAAGGTATCCGTTCAAAACCAGTCCTGGCAGCAGATCATCTTCCTCTACAACCATAAAGTCTGAATCAACTCCAACACCGGCTAAGGCAATGGCAGTTGTTCAAAAGGACGAGGGAATTGACTGGTCAGTACAATTTGGGAATGATGGTGCTGATATTAATGTGGCAAATGTTCATGTGTTGAACAAAGATTCTCACTCCGAGACAGAAAGTTACTCAAGTGAGGAAGAATCAATTGCCAGCGTTGATGATGAACCAGCCTCGGTTCCAGCTGCAGAAAAGACACCAGTGAAAGTTCGTGCCAATGAGTCAAACCAAAAGGTGTGCAGTTGTGGTCAATCATCCGAGGAAAAGGTTGATGAATCTTCTGCATCAACCCCAAAAGAGGATTTAAAGTTACACGAGAATGTGGGTGAGCCTCAGAAGAATGAGGTTCAGCAGGAAGAAATTAAAAAGGCTGAACCAGGCATAAGAGAACTGTTGGCAAGTTCTAATGTGAAAGATCCGTTGATGCATCGTATCCGCGATGCCCTTCGGAAATTTGAAAAGGAGGGTGTAAAGTCTCCTGATACCCGTCCGTACCAAGAGGTCAAAATTTTACCCAAACATCAAGGGTTAGGGTATCGATCTCAAAGAATGTCGAAAGGTTCTGTAAAGCAATATCCAGACAGGATTTGCTATGTGTGTAGGAGACCTGGTCACCTCAGTTACGAGTGTGATCAGCAGCCACATCAGCGCTGTAACAGGAAAGTTGAGACTTTTCAAAAGAATAAAACGTTTGCTAAAAACAATCAAAATTCAACTCTTCCAGTTCAGCATCAAAGGACAAACGGGGATACCATAAGAAAATCTAAAAATCCCGAAGTTGTTAGCAAAAGAAAATCTTCACTCAATCAGACTTCTAAGTGGACTAACAAATTGTGTGTTCAAATGTCTAAGGATTCGAGTGACAGGTTCAGCAATGCTGCTGAGAAGACTGGAACTTGGATGAAACTTCCAGTGATTGGAGAAGACGGGAAGCCCATGACTATTCGGGCTTGGGTTCCTAACGCTCTCTAACTCATTCTTCTATGTGAAGGGTGTCCATCGCTATAATCAAGTGTGAGGTATTTGTGACTGTGTGTCTATTTTCTGTGTGACTAAATTGTTCGTTTGTCTTTGTGTTTATTTTCTGTGTGTCTTTGCGCTTCTATTTTCTTAGTTTCTAGCTTGTTTAGTATTTTAGGGGGAGATAGTCCAGAAAACTTAGAAAATACAAAAAAATCAGAAAACTTAGAAAATTAAAAAAAAGTCCAGAAAACTTAGAAAATACAAAAAAATCAGAAAACTTAGAAAATTAAAAAAATCAGAAAACTTAGAAAATACAAAAAAATCAGAAAACTTAGAAAATACAAAAAAATCAGAAAACTTCGAAAATACAAAAAAAATCAGAAAAACAAAAATGAGAAGTTGATCCAACTCAAATGGAAAATGATGGTACACTGGCTTTCAATACAAAGTACGTCTAGTAAAATTAGGACTGAAGGCATGTACATATTCTTGAGAAAACTGTCTGAAAATCTAATTGAATCAGATAAGAAACAGATAGTGTGTAAGACATATAAGGAAAGTCTAGACTGATAAATGGTTATGCATGTGAAAATCAATCATAGATTTAAGCTATCGAGACATTCCAAGTCTATAAGTCAATAACAGTTGAGAATGACTTAGTTTGATGCACACACCTGTTACCATGCCAAATGTGCTTAGATGACTATGAGCAAAATGTAAAAGAGGGTGAAAAATTGATCCCAATCTGAGATGTCAAGGATCTATCAATGTTGAATTGTCAAAGAGCATAAAATGCAGTGACAAAGCTATATTGATCTATTAGTGTTGAATTGTCAAAGAGCATAAAATGCAGTGACAAAAGCTCAACAAAATTATCAGAAGAGGTGAAAAATTGACCTCCATGTCAAAGAGCATAAAATGCGTTGACAAAATCACAAAGCACATAAACATGGTGGTTGGGTAATCAAGTTGTGTACCTACTGAGTGAATCAAAATACTGTGAGACTTTGAAAGAGATAGTCTTAACCGTGTATCCAGTCTAGATAATCTGAAAATGTTGAAATAAAATCTGTCATTATCTGAGGAAAGTTAGGTTGACAGACAGAGTTTGAGATAATATGTTTATGTCCAAGGTTTTGAAATGAATGACTACTAAGTATAGATGTGCTGGTACTGATTCCATCTTGGAACCTTCTCACAAAAAGATTTAATTTCAGTAATTTTATTCCTGCAATTTTTTTAGTATTTTAAATTCTGTTCTTTAGGATTTAATTCGTTAATAGTTTACATTCGCATTTATTTTCCTTTATTATCAGAAAAATACAAAAAGAGTTCTAGTATGTTCTATTTTCTCTTAGTGTGATTTGTTCTGTTTACATTCCTTCATCTCACTTTGATGTGTTTTGCTTAAATCTTTATAAGTGATCTTGAAGTTACTGACAGTTTATTGCTGAGTGCAGTACTAACAGTAATTAAGGTTCACAGATGAGAAACTCATTACATGCGAGATGGAACCCCACTAAGCACGAGTTACAGCTCACATCGTGCGTAGTGTAGGTAAGTGCATGACGAAAGGTATTCGTTACAAATTTCTGCTGTGTGCATTTTGCTTTGTGGAATTTTTGCTTAGTGCAATGGTTATTGATAGAACTAGGTCTTAGGGGGAGTTTGTTGATGCATAATTGTGAATCCCTAGTTCGTATCAATAAAATATATTCATGTTTATTAATTCAAATGTGTTTTGATTAATTGTTTGCATGTTTATATATTCTTAGTGATTCTATGTGAATATCTTAAGCTTACAAGTACTTAATCATGTGTTGATGTGTGTTTGGAAGTTTAAGTCTGTGTGAGAAATCACCACGTGCGAAGTCAGTCCACTACGTGCGTAGTGGATCTCACTACGCACGTAGTGAGTAGGTCGGTTTAAAACTAATTAATTATTATTAAAATAACCAGTACGTGCGTACTGGACTAGCTACGTGCGCAGTGAAGAGCATCACGTGCGTACTGAAGTTAATTACTCTATAAATACTTCTTAATCTCGCATTAGCGCGGGGAATCGAGCGAGTAACCTACGTAATCGACGAATCAATCAAGTATTTTACGGGAGCCTTCGTAATCGACCTCATAAGACCTTAAGCCTTACTAAATCGCGACTTTAAGCGTCGTAAATGAATACTGTGTGTTTAATCCGAATCCAAGGGCAGCCTTAAGCATCTCTGTGTGAGTTCTTAGAGTGTGTTCTTATTTCTACTCTGTGTGTTTCTTAGTATTACTGTGTGCCGGACACCTAAGCAGATCTTAGAATCCTTAGGAGGTTTGGGAAATAGAATTCCGCGCTATTTCTCATCCTAGATCAGTCCTAGCATTAGGGTGTTTTAGTTTAGTTTAGAACCCCGTCCCTCAGCCGGTCCTACATCGACGCAAGCATACACACAAGTGGTCTTCACGGTTTGAAGCTTTGGTGATCCAGGAGCGGTCTAGCAGCCAGTTCAATCGGAGGTGCAGTAGTGGTGGACTATCTTTAGCAATCCTAAAGGTTTTGTTCAGGTATAATCTTATAACCTTTTTATATGGATTGTTTTGCAAGAAACTATGTTGATCATGTAAGTATAAAAGATCCTAACCCTTTTGGGGTTTAGAGGGTTGTGTTCAATCCAGTTCCGCTTTTAGGATTGAACCAGTGGAATCAAACCCAGGTTTGACCAATTTGTGTCATATGGTGGTTTGGTCAGGTTCAAAACCCTTCAGTGGTATCAGAGCCTCGGCTCTATGATCCACGGTTTCTAGTTTTTAATCTGTTTCTAGAATTAAGGTTTGATACTTGATCTTTTACTTGCTCTAGGCTATTTCGAAAATCACCAAGGGCAACAAAACAGTTTGTTTTTGAAGTTTAATCCTATTAATCAGAAAGTTTAAACAGTTAGTTTAAACGGTTAAAAAGGATTGTGTTTTTTGGATAAGAACAAGTTTTGGATTAAGATAATTTAAACAGTTCGTTTTAATTGAACCTAGTTAATCCATTTTTTGGTTTGTTTAATTGTTATATGATCTTCTCCATCTTGTTTCTTCTCCTTATAAATTTCAAAAACCATAAAAGGATAAAAACAAGTTTTCTGTTTTTATCCAGTTTATAAAAGTTTTGATTTTAACCAGTTAGGTTTAAACCAGGTTTGTGTTTAAATGGTTAAAAGGGAATAAACTTTTATCTAAAACTAGATAAAAGTTGATGCATATTTGAACCAGGTTTGTATTTTGAAATTTTATAATGTTTTTGGCTTTTCAATATTTGAATGTTTTTGGCTTTTTCAAAAAGATAAAAAGCATTAAAAACAAACACCCCCTAAATTGATGCATGAAAATTGTTTTTCATCGATTAGGCGAAGATAAAATGTTGCTCCCCCGCAATTAACAATCCTTTAGATAGCAAGTTATATCATGAAATGATAAAACTGCACAAAATAAGCATCTCAGACATTAGACTCGGGCTAATGCTAAACAAAATGAAATTGGAATTGTATGAAGGGAGACACCGTCATCTTTGAAAGATATGAGATTTAAAACCTAATCAGCACACTGAACACAATGATCTTCACTGTAGACTGAATGATCTTCATTGTGCTCCAACAATGTCTCTTTTACTCATCTGCATAAAAGATTAAGCACACTTTGGTACCCACTTGAAAAGTTGGGTCCAACTATGTTAGGTTTATGAACCTTTCTGTATATTGGGCCTGTGTGCCATTGAGGAATACCATTTTGAACTACAAATTCATGTTTAGTCCTTGAATTTTGACAAATCTTTTCTTTTGAAAGTCTAACTAAATGCTTGACTGAGTACACCACAAATGGATATTTCACGTCAGTTTTTAGCACAAAGTTACTATTTTGCTTTGCCTTTGAAAAGGATTTGTTGTTTTTTTTGTTGTTCAAGAAGTTGGTATTTTGATGTTTAAACGAATGATATTGATTATCAGCATGAGTAACCTTTCCGGAATGATGGTTTCTATGCATTCTTCTTTGTGATACGACATTAGACGAAAAACCACCATTTATGACATTCTTCATTCGAAACTCGGATATTTTCGGTTTAGTTTCTGAAGATGTCCTCTTTTTAGTCCAGAGTGATCTTATCTTTGCAAACTTGTCAGCTAGATTTATCTTTGGAATCCAAGCTTGTTTAGGTTTTCGCAAAGTATCATCTGTACTTACTGAAAATCTAGAATCAGTATAACTTGAATGAGATGCATTCTGTTGATTTCTGAATTCAGTTGGTTGTCGTAGTTGAGAAGAGGAAGTTGCTTTGTGAGTAGAAGTATTAGTGAAATTGTCATCTGATAAGGTTTCTGAATCCAGAATCAGAAGAAGTTGCTTTAGCCAAAAACTGAATTTTCTCTTTCTCCACCCTGTTTCTCTCTGAAGGGTTTTTGAACCTGACCAAACCACGTATGACACAAACTGGTCAATCCTGGGCTTGATTCCACTGGTTCAATCCTAAAAGCGGAACTGGATTGAACACAACCCTCTAAACCCGAAAAAGGGTTAGGATCTTTAAACTTTTATATGATCAACATAGTTTCTTACAGAACAATCCATAGATAAGGTTACAAGAAATATATCTGATCAGACTTGGGATTGCTAAAGTAGTCCACCACTACTGCACCTCCGATTGAACTGGCTGCTAGACCGCTCCTGGATCACCAAGCCTCAAAGTCGCAAACTTTGAATATGTGTGTGTGTATCCTTTGCGTCGATCACCAAAACCGAGAAACACCCTTGGTGTCTTCTTCTTGATCGTCGAAGAGAGAGAGAGAGAGCCGAGAGAGAGAGAGAGAGAGAGTGCTACGGTCGATAGTGAGGTCGACCGAGAGAGAGGACGAGATCGAGAGAGAGAAGGAGAGTGGCGGCTAGGGTTACTTCCTTAATCCCTTGTCTCTTCTATCTAATCCTTAAGGCTTAAGGATATTATATAGGGATTAACTTGGACCTAAGCCCGTTTAATAAAAGTCCAACTGGTTTTAATTAAACTTTCATCTCTTCTCATATTAACCCTCTGGACTTCACTAGTTAATTAATTAACTATTAATTAACTTAGTCCGTTAAATATTAAAACTTAATATTTAATTCCCTTTAAATAATAAATAACTATTTATTATTTATTTCCTTTCTAATAATTAATCCAAACTGGATAATTATTTATATCTCTCATTTCAATAATTATTTCTGACTGATTAATTATTTACTTTTCTCTTTAATTAATCTAACTGATTAATTACTTTCTTTTTCTCTTTAATAATTAATCTAACTGATTAATTATTTCCACACAGATTTATGGTGTAATCCAACTGTTCTGAATTGGGTGTGTAGCAGTGTGACCCTTTAGTCTCTTATAACATTGGACACAATATGTCCGTTAATTATCTCTGCACATAATCCAACAGACTTCCACTTATGCAAGATAAGTAACAGTTACTGCACACTGTTAGCCTAAGGAGGTCCCTAGCCAAACACTTAGGATAACCAGGTTATAAGAACTCTTATACCCCAAAGTAACTTGTGATAAAACTTCATAAGCAACCTGCTTAGAAGTAACCTGTTATAAACTAACTGTTTATAAACTAAACTATCATAAACTCCCTGTTTATGAATGGGTACGTCTTTATATATACAATCTTGCATATATATAGGTTTGTCCCTTGCAGCGCGATATTTCAATTTTGAGCATGAGCATGGAAAAGGTCAACTCAGAGACTCAAGAATTATGTTCATGACATACTTGATTTCGAAACTGCGTGATAAACGACAAAGAACATATTAGTTCGTTTGGGCACGACCGTGCACTTACCAGTTTCTCTAATCAGTCAAGGGGCCCGGAAATATCTCTCCTAAAAAGGAGGTGCAATTACCATCTTGCATATTTGCATTTGGCAATACGGCTCCCACTGAATCTAGACACGCCCCTTATGACCACCCTGTTACGGCGTGGCGTTAGAACGTGCTAAGAAGACAACAGTTACCGCATCCCAAACCAAATACCTCAGGCTTGAGGATAACCTATGTGATAAATACTTTTGACACGAATCCACGAAGTATTTTTCACGGTGGATCAATCCAATATTCGTAACCCTAACGAATATCCGTAAATTTTGGTCCGCAAAAACCGTTCGCAGCTATATTCGATATACTTTCGAATCTACCCCAAAATTACGATGACTTTATAACCCTATCATAGTTCCCACCACGATAAGTAGTCACGGATAATGTTTTGAATAAACCTAGTTTATTCATGGATGAACCAAAACATACAAAATTGTGAAGAACAATTAAACTAATTTCTACACCCTTTCATATTCCTCCCTGGAATAAAGATGTATAATTTCTACCATTTCACTGACTCGGTTCATGGTGTTTATCTGAATTACTTATTATTTTACATTGTAACTTGTCACGGATTACAAAGAAAATAATATGGTTATAAACCTTAAAACACAAGACTAGTACTTTGAAGTACTCCTTCTTGGTTTTGCTAGAAATCATTCTTGCAACCTAAGAACACTTCTAGGCTTACTTGTTTTATAAATTCCTTAAACTTGGAGAACTGGAAATAACTCCTTGTTTCTGATTTATAAAACAACCTCCCTGTAATTAAAACTTTAATTACATTTGTAGATGTATTAAATCTTACTAAATTTATATCCTTTTGAAATGATAAAATCTCTTACACCTACTTGTAAGAAACTTGAAACTAGATTCCCGGTGTATACCAACACTTATCTAATTTCATTACTAAGAATATTAAAGAACATACTATTTTATCATTTCTAACGTTAACCAACCAACAACATTATTAAGCTGACTTACTGAACATTTTAGAACGTATATAATTTCTTTTTAAGTCATAGCTTGACTCAAAAATCTTGCAATGATATCTTTATCGAGTACCTCTCAATAAATCATGCATCCCTCGGATTAGTTCTTTCTCAAGAACTTACTGTTTTAGATAGCTTCTAAAAACATCCGATAATTATATATTCTAAAAGTTCGATCTTGTATTTATCATACTGGTTAAAAATAACCTTTTATTAACTCTGATAAATACACTAGTCAGGTGCTCGCACTATCTTCTATGAAAAAGTGCTTTCTTTAAAACATCCTTTTTAGGTCTTAGTCAAAACTTGACTACCATGCCTAAAACTTGTGTTCCAAACACATGTTTTAAATAACTTAGTTTTTGTAAGAAATTTGTTTTATGAAACCAATAACTTGGATCTCCCATATATCCATCTTTCCAATTACGGAAAGTGGTTTCATTAAACTTACCATGATCACAAGTATGAAATACTCATAATGGTATTTTAAATTTCTTTTCTTAAAACATTTAGTATAAAATTCCCTTGACTATAATAACTATTATAATCACTTTTATACTTTCTTAAATGTTTTATTAAAAAACTACTTTACCCAGAAATAATAACTATTATTTCCATATGTTCAAGACTTTGAACATTCACTTTTCATAAAATCTTAAATACTTGTTGAATTAGAAAAACTATCTAATCTTATAAACAAAACTTGTTTATACAAGTATTTATATAGTAGAGCCGGCATTTATGTAACTACAACAAACCATAGCATAAGATTATTAGGAATCACTAATCAAGTCAAAGCTTTGACTTATTAGTACTCTTTTAGTCATAACTGGACTAATCATGATTCATATAAGAACACATGCACGGATATATAACTAAAATAATTAAATTTTCATAAACTCAAAAAGTATCCATAAACCAATAATGTAAAAATTGTTCAAAACTTAAAGAGTTTAATAAACTAGGAAATATAAAAATTAATAATATCCGCATGCTGCACGTGGGATCTTCTCATGCTGGGCCACATCACTTTCCATCTCCTCCTGCAATAAACGATTGCAAGATGTTAGAGTACTCGTAAAACTTTACAAGTAGGAAAGTGACAAAGAAGCTGATCACGCAGTACATGAGGAGCCAGACTTGCCTCCTGCCTCGTGACCTTTCGGACAATCTCGTTTCCAATGTCCGGCCTCGCCGCACCTAAAGCACCGATTCTTGGTCCTTGCCTTGTTTGGCTTTGGCTTCTTGCCCTTGTTGTAGTTACTAGCTCTGGGTGCATTTTGGCTGAGCTGGGCCTTGCCCTTTCCCTTTCCGTTGCGCCCCTTCCTCTTCTTACGTCTACCATGCCCCACCATAAGAATGTCCTTAGACTTGGTCCCGATACTCTACTCAGCAGTCTTGAGCATAGAATGCAACTCAACCACGGATTTCTCCATGTTGTTCATGTTGTAGTTGACTATGAAAGGCTTATAGTCATCTGACAACGAGTTGAGTATCGTGTCCGTTGCTAGCTGCAACGGTACTGGGTGCCCAAGTCTCTCTAGGTGGTCCATGTAACCTTTCATTTTCATGACATGGTCACTGACCGAGGTCCCCTTAGCCATCTTGCACGAGTTAAATGCCCTAGTGGCAACATAGCGCTCTGTGCGGGCTTGCTCCTGGAACATGTCCCTCAGCTGGCGGATCATGTCATAGGCAGGAGTCTCCATCATGCTTGACTGCAACTCTGGACTCATAGTTGCAAGCATGAGGCAGCTGACATCCAAGGCGTCATTGGAGCGCTTCTGAAAAGCCTCCCTGACCTCTGCCCTGGCATTGTTGGCAGGGGGATTTTCTAGAGGTTGTTCTAGGACATACCACTTTCTCTCGTGCCTCAGCACGATCCGGAGATTTCTCTCCCAAGTGAGAAAATTGGACCCGGTGAGCTTATCCTTCTCAAGGATAGAGCGGAGTGAGAGGTTATTAGTACTTGTAACGTTGGTTGCCATCTACAAATTAAAACCCGGTTTAATTAGTAATTGCAAATAAACTTTCCAACATATATCATTAAACCCATAAACAATATATATTAGACCTAGGACCCATATTTCACATACTTGACGTAAGGTTTGGGCACTTCCCGGCAAGTCATGCTATTTCTGGTAGGTAACACCCTGTACCAATCGTACCTAACTGATACGACTCATAGAACCTCGTAGAGCACTTAGACCCAGTCTAGTATGTTTAACTCTACTCTAGTGCTTTTTGGGCCGGGACTCCCGATTATCACCAAAATAGATCGCACCTACTAAGACAGCATGAATTCTGGCCGGGACTTCCGATTATCGCAGAATCTTTCATGCCCCTTCCCGCAATGGTTTGAACCCGGATGCCCAAGGTTTGGGCACTTCCGACACCCGAGTACCGTTTAACAGTTAGGGTGTACCATTAGGTGGGTAGCATACTGATCTAAGATTTTTCTTGGGTTTTATAATTAAGTTAAAAACTTAATTTTCCAGTTTTTGAAAAACCATTTTAAAACTAACTGTTTTAAAAATACGATTTATATGTGTACCTAAACTAGGTGCACAAAACGGCCTTTATAAGTTCCAAACTTATAACTTTGACAAAACTTTTAAATTTATAAAAATTTAATTAATACGACTACCAGACTGAAGTCATATTCTAGTTTGTCATAAAGCGTGGTTTTTCACTTGTTTAATAACAATCTGTCATTAAACCCCTTTTTATTTACCATCACACGCATGTATATATATATATATATATATATATATACCATATATATGAAAAGCAGTAAATAAATCACAACCACGCAAATAATAATAAGCAGATAAAACCTATAGTTTTGCCAACTAATCCTAAGGTCAAACCTAAGGACAAAATGACTTGGATTCGCCTTTCTTGACATGCTGCTCCCACTAGCCTTGACACCTCCCCGAAGTATACGTGCTTCGCGTGAGAACACCATTTTCTTCATCACCCTCTTCGAGTCCAATCTTGGTTGAGGGATTAAACTACTACTAATCTATTACAAATACAATATTGAATGAGGGTGTAAATGGCACGCATGCCTCCCCGAACCAGTACAATATTACAATTAAGAAAGGGATTGTAATTGGCACGCAGGCCTTCCCAAAACCAAAATAAAGAAGAAAAGAAAAAACTAGTCCTAAGTCGGCAAAACTATAGCTATCACAACCACGCAATTATATATAAGCACTATATATATATAAGTCAACCACGCAGTTATAATATATAAACAATAAACTGTGCTGTTAAGCACGCAGCCTGATTTGTTTAAATATTCTCATTTACCCTTTTTATTAATACCTATTAACCAAAAATGAGAATTATGATCTTCTAGTTTAATTTGACCAAAATAGTTTTTCAACAAAAACTTAAAAACTTGATCTCATTCAAAACTTGAATGAAATCCTCACGTCGAGTTTTATTACTAGTTTTCCAAAAACTTAAAACCGACAACCTTGGTCAATTAAATACTATCTTATTTGTTTCTCCGTAATATTATATAAACTTCTATCCTTTTAGACTTTATTCAGAAATGACTTAAACTAGTCATAATAAATAAAAAATCTAAATATATATATTTTAACTAAACTAATTAAAATATATATAACACTAGTTTATATAATACCTTGTTAATTTTGTAACTTAAAATTAATAATCCTTTTGTATTAATTCGGAAAAACAATCTTGGGCCAACATCTCTTATTAACCCAAGAAACCCATTGGGCCAAGACCCTATTAGGCCGAGAACCTATTGGACCGTGATCCTCCTTGGGCCGAGACCCACCTTGGGCCGAAACCCTTTGGTCCGTGAACCATCTGGGCCGAAAACTACCTTGGGTCGGGAACCGCCTTGGGCTGAAAAACACTTGGGCCGAAGCCCACCTCGCCCTTAGCGCCGCTAACCGGCACTGCTAGGCCCATTTGGCCTTCGCGCCGCTAACGGTCACCCCCGACATGATGATGTTCTTGGTCCCCGTTTTCCGATTAATACATTTTTAAATCCTTTTAACCTATTAAAACTAACTATTTTAATATACTGATTAAAGACTGGATTTAATTCAAAAAACCAAAAAATATTAATTATTAATTTCAACAAAAACTTGTTTTATTAATAATTAATTATCCTAAAACTTGATTATAACATTTTAAAACAAAAGTTCAAAACTTGTTAAAATCTAGTTTTACATAAAAAGGTTTATCCTTTTTAACCGTTTCAACGCAATCCTGGTTTAAACCAAACTGGTTAAAATCAAACCTTTTACTATCTGGATAAAAACAGAAAACTTGTTTTTATCCCTTATGGTTTTCGAAAACTTGTGGAGAAAGAAACAAGATGAAGCAGATCATTTAACCATTAAACAAAAACGACAATGGATTAACTAGGTTTAATTAATTAAAACAAACTGTTTAATTTATCTTAATCCTAAACTTGTTCTTATCCAAAAACCACAATCCTTTTTAACCATTTAAACTAACTGTTTAAACTCTCTGATTAATAGGATTAAACTGGATAACAAAAACAAACTGTTTTGTTGCCATTGGTGATTTTCGAAAAAGACTAGAGCAAGTAGAAGATCAATAATCAAACCTTAACCCAAAAACAGATAAAACTAGAAACTATTGATCATAGAGCCGAGGCTCTGATACCACTAAAGGGTTTTTGAACCTGACCAAACCACGTATGACACAAACTGGTCAATCCTGGGCTTGATTCCACTAGTTCAATCCTAAAAGCGGAACTAGATTGAACACAACCCTCTAAACCCGAAAAAGGGTTAGGATCTTTAAACTTTTATATGATCAACATAGTTTCTTACAGAACAATCTATAGATAAGGTTACAAGAAATATACCTGATCAGACTTGGGATTGCTAAAGTAGTCCACCACTACTGCACCTCCGATTGAACTGGCTGCTAGACCGCTCCTGGATCACCAAGTCTCAAAGTCGCAGACTTTGAATATGTGTGTGTGTGTCCTTTGCGTCGATCACTAAAACCGATAAACACCCTTGGTGTTTTCTTCTTGATCGTCGAAGAGAGAGAGAGAGCCGAGAGAGAGAGAGAGTGCTACGGTCGATAGTGAGGTCGACCGAGAGAGAGGGCGAGATCGAGAGAGAGAAGGAGAGTGGCGGCTAGGGTTACTTCCTTAATCCCTTGTCTCTTCTATCTAATCCTTAAGGCTTAAGGATATTATATAGGGATTAACTTGGACCTAAGCCCGTTTAATTAAAAGCCCAACTGGTTTTAATTAAACTTTCATCTCTTCTCATATTAACCCCCTGGACTTCACTAGTTAATTAATTAACTATTAATTAACTTAGTCCGTTAAATATTAAAACTTAATATTTAATTCCCTTTAAATAATAAATAACTATTTATTATTTATTTCCTTTCTAATAATTAATCCAAACTGGATAATTATTTATATCTCTCATTTCAATAATTAATTATGACTGATTAATTATTTACTTTTCTCTTTAATTAATCTAACTGAGTAATTACTTTCTTTTTCTCTTTAATAATTAATCTAACTGATTAATTATTTCTACACAGATTTATGGTGTAATCCAACTGTTCTGAATTGGGTGTGTAGCAGTGTGACCCTTTAGTCTCTTATAACATTGGACACAATATGCCCGTTAATTATCTCTGCACATAATTCAACACTCTCTTCTTCAATAATGTGTTCAAGTTGTGAGATTTTTTTCACAAACTTATTTGTTTCTTCTTCAAACCTTTTGCTTTCTTGTTCCAGATTCGTTTCAAGTTCTATGATTTTCGATTCATAAACTGAATCGGGAATGCATGACTGAGTAGACACACATAGCTGTTGTTCAAGTCTCTCGAACTTGTCATACAACTCAGCTTTTTCAACAAGTAGCTGTTGCTCAAGATTTGTGATTTTGTTTAGCAATACAGCCTTTTCTGTGCAATGATCATTCATCATCTTACTATCATTCTGTAACATTTTCTCTGAATCTTGAAGTCTTACAGAGATGTCAGACAAATGCTCTTTAAGCTTAGCATTGTCTTTGTGCAAATCATTTGTTCTTTTTTTCTCTGTTTCAAGATCTGCTTCTTTCTTTCCAATTTCAACTTTGAAATCTTGACATTTTTGATCGAGAAGTTGAAATTTCTCAGACATTGTAGAAACTTGCTCTTTGAACTTTTCATTCCCTTCTAACAGAATCTCTTCTTTCTTCTTCTCAGAATGTAATTGTTCAGAATTTTGTTCAAACTCTTTGAGTTTCGCAGTTAAATCAGAATTTTCCTGTGTAAGCTCTTTGAGTTTTGCATTCTGTCTGTTCCATCCAGCACAAGCTTTAGAATGCAAGGAAAACACACGATCATACAATGCTTGAGTAAAGGTCTCCTCTTGTGTAAAACTATATCTTGACATTCGCCATTTCTTAATTTCTTCCTCAATGATTACTTGTGCAAAAGATCTCATTGGATAATCCATTGTGATACCTGAAAAAAAAATGATCGTTTAGGAATAATTTGATTTGATAAAAAAGTTAATCAACTAAAATGATTTTTAAAAATCAATTTAGAACGAGTTGATTAAACGCTACAATGATTGTTGGCAACAATGATATAGCAATATGCACGACTAATCAACAATTAATTCCACAACCAACAAAATCAATTAGGATGGTGAATTTAAAATCGAATGCAATATGTGGCCCACACAAACGTTTCTCTTGGTAATTAACCAATTAATAAACCAATTTAAAAAGAATGACAATTAATATTGTTGTTGGTTGAATGGATACTCACATGCTCAACAATTAAATTGGGAAGCAGATTCAACAATTCAATTGGATATAGTCAACAGACAAAAGTTCATGCGAGAACCGTTGTTAGCGCGAGAACCGCGAGAACCAATCTAAGCCGTCCAATTCCCCCTCCTTCCATGTCATTGCCCACCCATGAATTCCTCACATGTACCCTGCCACACCCTATCCTTTCACGCTCTCCATCCATGATACTTCCCATATCCAAAGAACGGCTGAGATTGGTTCTCGCGGTTCTCGCATGAACCCTCCCCATAGTCAACAATTAAAGAAAACAAAATGCACTCAAAATCCACGACAAGATTGATTGAGTTGGTCGATGAATTAAGGTACTTCTCGATGCAATTAAATGTGAGTTGTGTTACAACTGTTCAGCATTAAATGGCATATGGGACAAAAATATGAGAAACCCGGATGCCTTTTCCCTTTTCTTCTTTTTTTTTCATAAAATGCGCTTGTCGACTGAATATCTTGATATTAAACGCGTTTGATAGCTCACGGTGCACTGTTCAATGAAAGCTGGCCTCGAGAAACGTGACAGCTGACCTCGAGAAGCATGCGCTTTGACACTTCGATGTAGCTATTTCCGATAAAACTCACAAAACACCAATTCCGATAAAACTTATATTCCGGTCACAATACCGACTATAATTCCGACTAAACCAAGATTCCGACCAGAATTCCGAGACACTCTCTCAACGGTTTAAATTCCGACACAAACCTTCCGACGAATTCCTAGAAAACACAATTCCGAGAAAATTCACAATTCCGAGAAAACCGAGATTCCGAGAAAACCGAGAATTTTCAAAATCCGAGCCTTTCAATTCCGAGAAAACAAAATTCCGAGACTTTTCAATTCCGAAAATTTTCAATCGGAATCTGCATCCAAAACACACACAAACACCAAAAACACTTTTTCACTCAAACTTTTTGAATCAAACTCTCAAGAGCTTCATCTTCTTCCTCAAGAACTCACTCTAGAACATGAAGAACACGAAGAACACGAACTTTAAAAACTCATCAAAATCGATTTTTAACTTCAGCTCTATGTTTCTCCACTTCTACAAAAACTTTTAATGTACTCCAATCTCGAAAACAAGCATCAAAAATCCCGATTTTGGGCAAAAAACCGTCAAGAACTTCAAGAAAAACCCAGAAAACGAAATTTCAGATTTCTCTCAAACCGTATGGAGTTTTGACATGAAATTTTTACACAATGTTCCTTTCATCATGAAGAACAATATATCCAAAAATGAGATCAATCGAAAATCGTATGATTTTTCTATGAATTTTCGAAATTTCCAGCCCACTTTAATCCGAAAATTTTCAAAATTTCTTCAAAAATTTGATCAAATCTCATCAAATCAGTCCTAATTCAGCTTTGATACCACTTGTTTGTCCCAAGTAATTCAGGTATCAAGTAAACTCATGAAGATCAATGGCATGTAATCTTGAATATAGAGATTAAGTAATTACACCATGTAAACACACACTTAAGAATAAGATTAAGCCAAAGAACTTTCTAAATGTTACATGATTAACACTAATCATATGCTTATATACTCTTTGAGTATATTTACAATTAACCCCTCTTAGTTTGTATTTTATACAAACTTCACATACAATGTGATCTTCTATTTCTATACAATATAAGATCCTAACAACTTTATGTCTTGTTAATATGTATACATGTTGTTTCGGAGATCAGCTTGGTGATTTCGGCTGGGTCTGTTGTTTAGGGATTTACAGTATCTGATCTTGAAATGCATTTGTTGTATTCAATGGTGCTGGTACGGTTGTCCATGTTAGCAGAGCTATCGGTAAACCTATGCTTTGGCCAGTATATGGTTGTAGGTGGTTGCAACACCGCCAATTCTCTTGGTGATATGAGCTATGTGTTTGGGCTGTTTGTCTTGTATATGTTTAGATATCTTTTCCCTCACTTAGCTTTGTGCTAATTCCCCACTATCATCTTTTGCAGATTCCTTTTGGTAAGGCTCTGGTGAAGTATGGCTGGGAATATGGACAGACCATTCACTCTGATGACTGATATTTTGTTAAAGAGCATGTTTTGTAAATTAACACTGTAGTGTAATTTTGTAGTGACAAATGAACAAATGATGTATTTTCTTTATATTTATAATGTAATTATGTTGATTAAGCTTCCGCACGCAGTTTTAAGTTAATTAAAAAGTACAGTATTACAATTCACATCTCGGTGAGAGTATAATACACTTAGAATCGTATCCTTATCAATTTCGTTGATATTAAAGAGAAAAGAATTCTCATCCAAACAAATTCCACAACCATTATTCTTACTAACAATATTCCGGACTACTACGATGTTTCATCCTTATTGTCCAACCATACGAACAATGAATTCTCAAAGGCATAAACAAACAACATAATAAATATTAACCTTAACGTTCGATCACATAAAAATAATGAACACTCAAAGACATAACATACAAAGAAATATAAGGTTCATAACAATGTTCATAACATTGAATGTAATCATACTCATCACAAAAACAAACCAAACATCGTACAATATACATGCCAATCACAATTGAAATGATAACCACCAAGTTTCTAAATTTTCATTATGTACCCGAGTTTGTTAAACCAGTTACACTCGCCTCCGAGTTGAATGAGGATCACAACCCAAGCACGCCACGACCATTAGGCCAAATACTAAGCAAACAAGCTAAAGTCAACCATATACAAGAGTTATTTAAAGAACGTAGTGATCAAGGTCTTTCAAATGGTTAATCTATGGTTTAAAACTCTCTAAACTCATCCATAAGCAACTAGAAACCATACCAAGCCCATAACTAAGGTCTAAGAGGCTTAAATATGAAGTTAAGGACAACTAAGGGTCGTGGATGTCTTTGAGGGAGTGTAGAAGGTGTGAAAGCACATGACCCACATTTTAGAGGGGGCCCAAATGTAACATCCTCAAATGGGCCTAGTTGTATATACTCTCGGAGCGTTCGAATCTTAAATATAATAATGAATATTAGAATTATTTTACTTAAGTTAATATTAAATTATTATGAAAATAAATGAGAAACGGTGATATTAAAATAATAATGAAAATGAATAAAACTAGTATAATAATAAACGGTTTTGAATAAGGATTCCGGAAATATCTCCGTTAGTTGAAACAGACAAGCGGGAATTAAAGTTGTAAGTTAAAAAGGGGAACAAAATACCCACTTGGGGATAATTGAGAACCAAAGTCGGTTCTCTTTTTCTCGTATACAGACACACACACATACGCATACATACATAACATACACTTCACTCTCTCATCATGTGTTCTTGAGCTCTTGAAGAAAGAATCACAAGACAAACATCAAGATTGTTTTCAGCAACAAATCAAGTTTGAAATATGCTCATAACCCCAATTCTATCATCTTCCTTTCCTTGTAAGTTCATCCATGTGCCTTGTTCTTCATTTTGGGTATTTAGGTCAAAACGGGTCAAACCCGAATTAGCTATCAAAAGTTGAATTCGTGTGTTCTAATATGTTCCTACATCATTTATAAGTGATTAGGAACCAATTTCTGTAATTAAGGTGTTGGTTTAGTTCATATTCAAAGAAATTGCTCAATTGGGTCAAGTAAGAAGATTTTGGTTCCATACCTTGAATTCTTAATTAGAGTTTGTTAAATATATGTTTCTAGACTTGTAATGATGCATTAGTTGATGTGGAAGTACTGGAAATTGAGTTGGAAGTACTGAGATTGAGTTTGGGTTGTAAATGGCCAAAACAGAGGCTGGAACCCGACACTGTCTGCAGCAAGAGGCTTACGGGCGTAAGGGGTACCCCTTACGATCGTAAAGGGGTGTCCCAAAAGTGGCTTACGGCTGTAAGGCTCCTCCCTCCTTTTGGCTGTAAGGGTTTTCCTTTTTGGCTGTAAGGGGTTTCCCTTTTGGCTGTAAGGGGGTGTTTTTCAGTAACAGCAACCGTTTTGCTATTCTTCATGTACTGAAGTATGGGATGTTTGTTTATGTTAAAAAAAGGATTAGGGACATCATTAAGAGATTAATACTAGTATTTAGTTATTGTACTCGTGCGTTGTGTCTAAACGTAAGTATTGTCTTATAGGTAACTCAGACGACCGTGAAGAGCCCGAGCATTATATTTGTTTACTGTAGCCTCTCAGGTGAGTGTCGGGTAACATAAGAATTAATATAACTATATTACATATTATCCGTATGTACAAGTAATTTAACGAAAGGTAAAGGATATTATTTAATGCATGAAAAATTTACAAGATGATATGTTATGCAATTTATTAATGTAAAATTTGAATCATGCTTATAATATGCATATGTATGCACGTTATGAGACCCTGAATAGGTTAAATGGCCAGCACAAGGTCTGGTATAGTAAATAATGTTATCGAATGCATGAAACATGTACAAGCTTGATCATGATTATGATATGAATATATATGCGCACTATGTGTTCATGAATGAGTCAATTCTGTGTTTGTTATCGGATCCGGATATGAGGGCTATTTATAGTCCTTGAACGAGGCCATCACGAGGTCTGGGATGCCTTGAGGCCTGCGGGTCGATGATAGCGTCAACGGTACCTGGATAGGTATTTAGGGTCTTGCAAACCCAATGTTTCCTCGAGCATTTATGGGGATCAGATGATTGTTGTATCCCATGGAGTCTTTGGCTTCATAACGCAATGGTGGACAGCTGTACGCTCACCCACCAACACGATTGATGTGTCTGGTTTCCCATTTAGGAGCGTTGAGCCGGGTTAGCTACCCTGCAAGATTATGCTGCATTCTGACCACGCCAGCTCATCGCGAGATGCTATGATAGCACTATATGATGATTATTATTGATATGTGATATGTGATATGCTTATATTGATGATTATGATATCTCATGCTCACTAGCTTTAAATAGCTAACAGATACTCTCCCCATGATTGCAGGTGACGAATAAATGTAAGAGTTGGGTGCCTGCTGGATGTTTATGTTATTTTGGAGGAACACTTTGCATGATACTTATGTTTGTATATATTTCTTTTGGGATGGTCGAATGTTAATCACGGTAACACCAATAGTTTCTTTTGCATGTTGTGGCTAATTTTGATTGTAATTAATAGCCACTTTAGTATTCTGCTGCTTACGTAAACTTTGAAAAACAGGTTTGGTTTAAATTGTATTTACAAACGTATCCACGCAGTTTGGATTCTTGATTAACTATTGTTTTAAAAAGAAAATTTTGGTTTTCAAAACTGCAGTGTTACACCAAATATTTATATACATATATTATATATAGATATAATGATATAATTTTTTAAAGTTCACTTAATAATATAAGCTTATATTTAAAAAGGTAATCTTCTTTAATGTATGTTTAACTTTACATATTTTGTTATTGTGCATCAAATGTTTTAAAATTTTTTGTTATGTGCATCACACTTTTTAATTTGTTGCTAATTTATGTACTTTGATTACATAAAAATGGAAAAAATGAATAAGTTTAGTACATATAATAGTTAGTTTAATACACACAATGGCGACTAACTAAAAGTACGATACACACGATAGAAATTTTTAAAGTTTGATACACAAAATAGCAAAATGTGTAAAATTAGATACAATTAGAATAATTTCCCTATTTAATATACTTATTTAATAAGCCCTAAAAACTATATATTAGGGATTTGACAACAAAGATTTTAAATAATGTTGTAGTCATGTTGAAGTCATACTTAAGTATGATGGACGAATAGATCTTGATTCAAATGAAGTTTATGTGGGGTTGAAGTTGTTTCACAGGTTTTTATCCGGTGAAACTATCAAACCCTAATGATGTGTTAAAATATCGTAAACAATTCGATTGCTTTCTTAATGCAATTATTGCATATAGAGTTTTGTTGACTATTCGAATAACGTTGACATCTGCATAAACAAGTTTTCAAAAACTGAAGTAGTTGACGTTTTACTTATTGTCCAAGTGTCTCAAGAAAGAGTTAGTGGATCAAAACCAATAGTTATTAAGAACGATATCTTGGAGTGAATTGATTATGAAGAGTTAAATCATAACTTGTTCTACTAATGTTAGAAAAACTTCATGATTCCTATAACTATGTAGGATAAAGTATTTACACAATTATTTTTTGTTTTAGTTATTGATATAACAAATAAAATAGTTTCAATAAAAAATTTCTTATATATATGTATGTATAAAATGGTATATTTTTCTCTTCGCACAAGGCCTAAAAATTTCAGAGGATGCTCTGCCAAGGGTAATCACATCGCAACCAAGAGATACTTAGGATAGCAAAAAATATTCAGAGGATGCTCTGCCAACGGTAATCACATCGCAACCAAGAGATATTTAGGATAGCAGAACTTCTTCGAACTTTGTGACACACTTCATTATTACCCACATGGATCATACCGTGATCTAAAATGCAACAAGCCTCCCGAAATTAGCTTTAAACTTGACCAAGATGAAACCAATCCTAGATGTAGAAACCTATAATACTTTATTTTTTGTCTCTTTGGTAGTAACAAACATCAAAAGCAACAAGTTTTTATTACCAAATATTCATATACAACAATGAACTTCAATAGGTTGTCTTGACCCACTTCAACGATAATGAAAGTAATTTTTCAATGTAGAATAACGAAAACTCCGTAGATATATTGTATTACAATGATAACTATTTATAGAGTACAATGGAAACCCTAATAGGCCAAGCCCAACTATGCTAAAACCCTAATTACATCATTACTCTAATACGTGAGAGCGGTAGGAGATCGGAAGCTCACGATGGAGCAAAAAAATACAAGTAAATAGATGAAAAAAAGTAAATACATAAGAAAAAAATATGTATAAAAGAACAATGGTGGCAAGAGATGCGCTACGGCGGCGGGGTTTCGTCAAGAGGAGGTACAGCGGCGGCGGCAAGAGGAGGCCGACGACTGCTGAAGAAGAAGTGTGGCGGTGGCGGCAGGAGGCGCGGTGGAAAGAGGTGATGTGGCGGTAGGAGCTACGATTGCAACACAGGAGCTACAACTACGGCGGCGGCAAGAGAGGAGGCCCGGAGGCGGTGGCAAGAGGTGTGAAGAATTTATTTACAATGCATCCCCGGTGCAGGACGTGAGAGTAAAGAAAAGAAAGAAAGTCGTCACACAATGGGGACGACAGGGAAAAGAGAGGTGGCGGCAGCGGCGGCGGAAGAGAGGCAGGAGAAGGAAGAGAAGAAGATATGGCGAGAACCATAAGGATTTGATACCATGTAAAATAATCAAAACCTCGTAGGTATATTGTATTACAATGATAACTATTTATAGAGTACAAAGGTACAATAGAAACCCTAATATGAAATCCTAATGTCCAAACCCAACTATGTTAAAACCCTAATTACATTATTTCTCTAATACTTATTACAAAAGCACTTTAGTCCCAAGATACAAGTGTGTTGGGGAGATAGAGATATTAAACCATAATCAAACCTGTCTATTAATCAAAATAGGATTTGATGCTAACAAAACCATATATTCCGTTTTGTACTTAGATCAGTGAAAAACATGTGTTGTTTTTCGAGTTAGACTTAAGGAAATTTCTAAGTAAGAAACATCAGCTGAGGAACAAAAGCATCAGCTGAACACTGAGTATCAGCCAAAGGACCAGCTTCAGAAAGATCAACTGAGGAGAAAAGACAAGTCTAGGATGCATCAGCTGAGAGTTTAACACCATCAGCTGAGGGTTATTTCAAGATCAGCTGAGCAGTCAAAGTATCAGCTAAGTCTACAAAATCTGATCTACTGATGCCTTCCATCTATCAGATAAGCTATTCAAATTGTCTAAGTCTTATCTTTCATAAGCTTATCATCCTGAATGATCAGCTGAGCCATCTGGATCTATTGATCATATAGGTTGATTAGCTTATACATTATTATTGTATTATGTTTTATCAGCTGAGTATTTATGAGCAGCTGAGCATATATCAGTAGCTTCACATTTATCCTTAGCTGAGCAAAATTACTCTTGCAGTTCAGTGTTTATTAGCTGAGTCAATATACTGTAACTCAGATAATAGTTTTTCATTGTAATATTTCTTAAGTCTAAGGCAGAACATGTGTTGTTCTATTATGCCTTTAGATTTGTATTTGTAAAAGTATGAAGCACTTTTTGGATCTGCAAAGATACAAAAAAGATTGATCTTGACCCTTTGGAAAAGGTGATAGAGACTTTAGAAGAGAAGATCTCGAAGATATGCTTCAACAACTAAGTATGACTGGCAACTCCGTACTTGGTAAAGTCAAGTCTTCAGAAAACATGGTGTTGTATAAAGTACAAGCATGGAAAGAGAAGTTTACAACTCCAAGACTAAAAGGTAGTACTTTAATAATATAATAATAGATAGTGAGATGTTTAATCACTGATAAGGACATTTGCTTTATACACGAAATGTCCACTAACTTTAATTATAATATTATTAAATCACGTACCTTTGTCTCCTTTTCCACTCCATCAACCGGATACCATTTGCTTATATATATACTCTTGCATGAAAACATGCAAAGTATTGTAGTTGAACACTGAAATATCATCAGTTGAGATTGAAGAAGAGTTAGCATAATATTTCTTAGTGTAATCAAACTTGTTCATGTGTTGAACATCTTAGACATTAGTTGTTTAAGATTAGCTAGTCTATGTTTTAGACAAATCTGTTGTCACCTTTGTTGAACTTAGATTTTCCGCATCTAGTTAATGTAATACTTGTTCAAATCAATAAGAATTATATAAAGTACATCTGTATGTTCTTAGTTTTTAAATAGCTAAAGTTTGTATTCAACCCCCCCTTATACAAACATTTGTTGTAGTATTATCCATCCGGGACCAACAAAGTGCACTTATCAAAGACCTCATGGTTTTGCTTTTCCAGTAAGATAGGATAATATAAAATTATTAAGTGTGAAATATAAAAACAAAGTACAGAATAATTTAATCATTTATTATATTGATATGTAAACAATTTGTTTGAGAATAGACTTACAAAATAGTAAAATACACACTTCAAAAATATCTTAAGAACGGACTTGTGATATTTTGCTTTAACTAGATAAGCAACCAATGACTAATTTAGTTGCTTCACTGATTGGAGCGTTATTTATATTCAAAGGAGAACAATCCTAGCCATTCAAATAGATCCACGTGTTGGGATCCTATATAGTGAATGGGATGAATTATTCGACCAATAGGTGAATTTAGATTTAGGCTATTTGTATCACATAATCTAGCATGTTGATAGTTACAGTAGTGACGTACTTGTGAGGACAGTTGATCTTTAGTAGAGTGACTTTTGAAATTTTTTATACTTCAGGTTCATTGAGTGAACCAGAAGGTCTTCAATACATGGTCTTTAGAAAGACGAAACTTCATCACTTCTTTACAGCTTCTGAAGTCTTCTTCGAAGGGCTTCAAGATGTATTGCAGACAAATTCAGGACTAACACGTTTCAACAACTAGCATCCCTTAGCGTCTTCAAACCTAAGAACATTTCGATAATCCAAAATTACTTGCGTTTTGACTATATCACACAGCCAAAGTAACATTTCATGATCAAAACAACTAATCCAACTAGAAGGTTAGAAAATTCTTACTTCAATGAAACTGCATGCTCTTTGAAGGCTTCCTTTTAGATGGAACACATTCTTAAGTATCCAAAAGACTCGAAGATTCAAAATTTTCCAACTCAAATGCACATACAATTAAATGGTGGCAAGAAATAACCAAGAACACCACTCAAACTTTCCAAACCCTCTTCTCCCTTGCTCTAAATTGTATAGCATAAAGAATAAGGAGAATGGTGCAGTTTTAACCCCTCTTTTGTTGTTGTTGTTGTTGCCGCCCAAATAAGCATAATTTGCAACCAAGGACCTATAGTTAAGTAATTATTACAAGCCAGCATATTGACGTATGGTCCGGAGCTCATACTGACCGAAGGTTCATCTAAGTATCGGACCAACGACAAAGTAGTAACTTACAACTTGGCAGGGAAATCTTCAAAAGGCTGCTTATAAGGATATGCATTTAATGCAAACAGCCAAACGTATTTAATGCAAACAGACAAAGGTGCAACAGACTTGACCGGAAGATGTCAGTTCCTTTGGACCGGTTAGATGTTGTAACCATCGGATAAAGCAACCGCGTAATAACCAACTTCAATTTTATTTATACAGGAGCTCATATCATCACCAGGATAAGCTTAGGAGAACTATCCCTCCTTGATCTTCATCTCTTCTCTCTTCCTCTTTACACTATCTCCTGACATATTTTCTATATACCTACAATAGTAATACATATATACACATATATACAAGTTCTGACTTGATCGTCGGATGGTTGATCCCGAGGCTCCCGCCTCGGGTCACCTTCTAACGAGTTCTCTTCATGTTGGCAGCACTCGGTCCAAGCACGGGAAACGGAGAACGGCCAAACCATCTATCTGGACTGAACCCGGAGGATCGATGTTTCAACATTTGGCGCCATACGTGGGACACAAACAACAAGCTAACGTGTTCCAGAAATGATTCATTTTCTCTTCGGTATCTCCAAGTTCTAAATATCAAACTACTACTACAATACTTGATTGTTTACAAATTTGCATGCTATTTGTTATGTCTTGTCTATAAATATGCATGTACGTTGATACCTACGATATCTTATTCACAAGTATGCATGATATCCACATGCATCTTCATCTTTGAAACTTTAATTCGAAAGTAATAAAAATAAATAGAAAAGAGAATGTAGTAGTGACAAAACCTGACCATATGTACAGTTGCTTTTGCTTGTAACACTACTAATCTGAACTTTGAATGATCCAGATCTCGAACCATCCGAAGGTTCAGATGAGTATCGGATCAAGTTCCAAAAACCAATACCTTCGACGAACACATACCTCCAAGGTTGTTCCATGCATACAAAAAGGGACATGCATGTTCTTATGCACTATTTACAACTTGCATAACATGCCATTAAATCTTACGGCTCCATGAACTAAAGCAGTTAAACATATGCTTTGTTTCTTTCCCTCTTCTTGCACATAAACACATGTCATTGTTTATACCGGACCACACCTAATTATGCGAGGTGGTTTTCAAACTACGTTTACAACTCGGAATTGTGTCCCTTATCAAAGCTGTAGTAGGTCATGTATGAAATGAAATGTAATTCCGCACTTGACTGATCTATGATGCGCGAAGCACGGTCACACCTTACGAAATACGTCGGCCACAAAATGTTTTTCCGGCTACCTAAATTGTATTTTCCGATTATCTACTACTACGTTTTAGTTCGGTAATATAAGCTTGCCCCTCAAAAAAATAATAAAACATCACAAAAATATTGCATGCTATACACTACACACATTTCCTTTGATTTTAAATAAAAGAAAGCAAATAAATTTGTCATGCGATCCTCTAGTAAAGAAAATAACAAATAGTGGGGTATGATAACATTGCCAACACACTACCTAGTTATCTATAACTAACTAGTTATTTTTTGTTTTGAACTATAAAATAGTGAGTTTTGTTGGTTTTGAACTATGAACTAGTAAAAAAACTTATGTACAAAAACTAGCCATTTGCTAATTCTAGTTTCCTATGGTATAGATATACAACAAGTGTATATAAGGCAATTTTTTATTACATGAGTCAATTCTTTATTTTTAAGGTGACCATTATCCTTGTCATAAAATTCAATATGTGATTAATAATAATCATTCACTTACCAATTATGATAAAAGACTACACATCATATTTACCTTTTAATATAGGTTATTCTACAATAAGCATATTTCACTTTATAACATTACGTTTATTCTACAATATATCTAAGCTATAGAAACACTTTTGAAAAAACATTTTTCAACATATATACGGTAGATTCACAAAAAGACAAAACACATTTGTTTTGCCTTGTTAACTTTGAACAGAGAAGCGTACCATATGTAGTCAAGGAGGTTTTAATTACTTTACATTATCTTTTATTAACCGAAGGTTATTGGCCGTCATCAATAAAGAATATAAAAATGGCTCCATAACATAATTTTTAATTAAGTCATAATTATGTGTTAAAAAAATCTCTAGTATGGTTACTATTTGTTACCTAGTTCAGTTGGTGGTGCTATTTTAGCTTTTATATTGCAGATCATTATAACATTGTAAAATCTGTCATTTCTTGCTTAACAAATTGCTCAAAATTTTTAAATAATCTTAAGGAGAAAATATATTTAGTATGCACTAATTGTTTTATAAAATATTCCAACAAAGTTTTAAAAGTCTTGCTAAGTGTTCTTTCACTTTACTCCGTTAAGGTTGCATTATATCCATAGGCCCACACTAAAAATGAGACATTCCTCAAAGATATTAGGAACAGAAGGACCGAAATAATGCAACACAACTAAGGCCTAATAAAATGCTTCATTCAAAATTAAAGCAAAAGTTAACCAAACTTCTATGCTATGTTAATTATAACACTTATTTGAACCATTTTTACACCCGTACCTGTTACACATTGATATATGAATTAAAGGTTTTTAATTGTTGCTTACTATCTCTAATACCATGCTAAAGTCCGGTAAAATATGTATTTAATTATTACAACATACATTCATACACAAATATATGTGCATTTACATATTTTTCATTTAGGATAAACCGTAATGTATAAAAACAAATTCTTTTTGTATAATATATATATATAGACATAAATATATATATATATATATATATATATATATATATGGACGATTTTTCTTAGATGAAAAATTATTATATATTACTAATATAATAATATAAGACATGTCATGTACCTACTCATGTTTATGGTATATATAAGATTACTATGACCTTATTATTGTATTGAGAATATATCATGTATTAACCATCATTACACTTGCTTTTAGTTATATAATTATAAATATATTCTGGTTTAAGAAGCTGATAAAAAAAAGAGATAAATATAGCTTCATAAGGTTCACGATTAAATAAAAAAAACCTTCTCATAAAGATTATGTGTACGTATAGTAAACTCATAGACATATGAATTATGTACTTATTACATATTTCCAATATGCATGGTATAATGAATATAATATATAAAAGTAAAAGCATAGTGTTAACACCTAGCATAACATGCATATCCTTACATTCTCCAAATTAAATCTGCTTTGTTTTGGTTGAACTTTAATCATAACTTAAGAATTTCATGAATATATGACCATATATGGTAAAAATAGTAAACATAACTACTGATGACGTTTAATCCAAAGCACGTGCTTACCGAAGGATGAAGCGACGTTCGGATCAAACAATATAGTGAATAAAGTAATTTGATGCATACATACCTAGGCATTAAATACGCAACCCTAACAAGAACCGGTTATTACTGTCAGACCAGTCCTTGACGTTAACCTTAGGATAGAAAAAGCTTGTTGGAATCTCCGATAGCTACAACTACATGTCAGTTGTCATAGTAAATGTCCTTAGGACAGGCCACATGTGGAGTAACTATTCATACCATTAATCTATTTAATATTATATGTGTTTAATAAACGCATATACCAAGATTTAATTTATATATGAGTTTATAGATAGACTAAGGCTCAAAATAAAATACATATCCTATAAAATATTATTCAAATAGAAGAAGTTACAGATAGTACAATACTCACATGGTTTGATGATTAACAATCTAATGTTTAAGTACAAGGTAGCACAGGTTTCTAGGCTACATACACCGATGTTGTCTAAACCTTCGGAAGTAGCCTTACAAACCATACAGAAGCTTTAAGTCAATCACTAATAGAAATCAACTACAAACTGCTCAGAAGCTCATACTCAAATTTAAGGTTCCTCCAGACAACGGCTGGAGGTTAGTCTAAGACATAAGAATTGGTCCTTCGGCTACAAGCTTATGTACTGCTCCGAAGCTACTACAAATCATAGGCAAAGGTCGATCACGAGCTGACTCATCTACCACAGATATAAGTATCAAACCTATTCTACTATATGACTTATGCATAACCTTGTTTATGATATGTGTGGCCTCCGCATGATATTATTTATCAATATGCACGCTACTTACTTACTCTGTTTTCATTACATATCACTATAAATGAATACATGAATGAAACTAAGTTCAATAGCACTAATAACATAGTACAATTGAACTGGGGGACTACAATGGTATTATATCATTGTAGACAATGGTATAATACCACTTTATGGAGGAAACAAGGTGAAACCTTAAGCTTAGGCCAAGCTTCGAAAATCAACCTTATTGTGCTATTGTACAAAGATATTTCAAAACAAATGGTAACCAACGGTTACCTTACAACAAGTAGCTACACAATAATTAAATAGTAAGAACATTAATCTTACCACCAACAGGTGTAAGATCATGCCGCTCATTAGAAGTTTCGGGATCATGAGCAAAAAAATCTTTGTTAACCAGAAAGGTGCAAAGTACTTCCCGCAACCAATGGATCCTTGTTACGGGACAAAAGGGGTCTTCGCCACATAATGGATGAGTAAGCGACACCTTATGGAAGCACTACACAAAAGTTCTTCGCATAACCAACACGTTATGATACAACAAAACCTTTACAAAGAACAAGGGTTCACAGCATTATAAGTACGTACGATGGTCACTTTCTTTAATCAAATACAATCATACTGGTGAAAGCAAAACAAGACAATTGAAAATAAGATCAAAACCATAAATGGTAACTTGTTCAAAAGTGGCATAGCCACACAAACATAGCTTCGCCGACACTAACCAAGCAACCAACAAAGGTTTTAAACAACAAACAAAGTATTGAAACGAGTTCATGAAACTTAGAAAAGCTCAAACAGGACCAGAGGAGACATCGACATACACCAATGGAGCATCGACAAGAACTAAAGCCTTCAACCCCTCCGTAGAGAGATCAACATGATTAGCAATCTTCAGAACGAAAGGTTAAGGGGTTTGCACCAGGTCATCTAAAGCTTCGTTCAGCTCCCTCTAGGACCTTGGGATCAAAATGAGGAGCATTGGAGATAATATGTTTGCAAGTATTCACCGAAACACAAACGGATAGCATGAAGATTTTGAGTCTAGCATAACGTAGCCAAAACTACATCATACTAGACTGGGGGACTTATTGACGTATGGTGTGGAGCTCATACTGACCGAAGGTTCATCTAAGTATCGGACCAACGACAAAATAGTAACTTACAACTTAGGAGGGAAATCTTCAGAAGGCTGCTCATAAGGATATGCTTTTAATGCAAACAGACACACGTATTTAATGCAAACAAACAAAGGCATTAAATGCAGCAGACTTGGCAGGAATATGTCAGTTCCTTTGGACCGGTTAGATGTTGTAACCATCGGATAAAGCAACTGGGTAATAACCAACTTCAATTCTATATATACAGGAGCTCATATCATCACCAGGATAAGCAAGTAAGCAGGAGAACTCTCCCTCCCTGATCTTCATCTCTTCTCTCTTCCTCTTACCACTATCTCCTTACATATTTTCTATATACTTACAATAGTAATACATATATACACATATATAAAAATTCTGACTTGATCTTCGGAGGGTTGATCCCGAGGCTCCGGCCTCGGGTCACCTTCTAACGAGTTCTCTTCATGTTGGCAGCACTCGGTCCAAGCTCGGGAAATGGAGAACAGTAAAACCAACTATCTGGACTGAACCCGGAGGATCAATGTTTCAACACAGCACAAGTGTTATCAACTTGTAGATATGCTTAAAGTCCTTCTAAAGTGAAATTTATAACCCATTAACTCCTCGTCCATTACCTAGTTATACCATAAGCTATAAGAGAAATACCAAGTCTAACATAATTGCAATTACTTCTTATGCTTCAAGACCCATAACTTAAGCTTAGCACACCTTTTCAACTTGAAATATAATTAACAATTGTACAAGTAAAAATCATAAAAGCTCATACAATCATATTTCCACAAAAAAATGTCTAGCCATCCAATCAAAGCAAATAATTAACTAAAACTTATCAAAATAAGCTTAACACTAATTGAGCTATACAAAACAAAGATGTAATAGTAAAAAAAAAAATTAAATATAATGATTTACGTTAGAAAATAAATTTGTTTTAAAAAATAATCAAATAGATGAAATTAAATCAATAATTCATAATTAACATAAAAGGTACGGCATTATTTAATCTTTCCATGCCTATTATTTATAATAAGAATAAGAATGATATCCATGAAGAAATTTTATAAAACAAAGCCATCTCTTTTCAACTAACTACTTTAACAGCTATGCTAAACTAAGCAAATCAAACCACACACTATATGCGTTATTTTAGAAAACCTTCTATTCATCTTATTAACTCATGGAGTGTCATCAAAAGACGTTTGGCATAGCGAGATTAAGGTTTGATTTATGATGCTTCTTTCTTCTTGAGATTGAGAGTTTAAGGTGGTGTTTGTTTTTTAAGACATTAGCTGTTACAGTCTTATTTCATATTTTCATATCTGCAAAGATCTTATTGGATAAGCTAAAGTTTAAAAGGTCTTATATCTGCAAAAATATGCCAAAAAAATATTATTTGTTTTTTTAATTTTAAAAAATATCTTATTTACTATAACTTTACAATTATTCAACAACTTGAGTAAAATTATCAAATATCCAAATTTATAATATGAATATCCAATATCCAAAATATAAAATAAAATTTTTTTTACACAATTTGCTTAATTAATATACCAAATTCACTAAAATTTGGATATATGAATTATTATCTATTTGAAAAATAGAGTAGAATGTATTTTAAAACACCCAAAATAAAAAAAACAGATGATTCTATTTCGTAGGGGTGAGTATGGGTCGGTTTTGGTCAGTTTTGACCTCAAACCGAACCATAACCGATAATATTGGTTAAGGGATTTTTCAAATCGTTGGGTTATCGGTTTATAACGGGGCGGTTAACGATTAACAATAACGGATCGGTTTCGTTAACGGTTTTATAGGTTAACCGTTATATTAAACTCAAAATCTCAAACAAATTAACACCTCTAACTCTCAAAACAAAGCAAGAAGCTCAAAGAATGTCGAAGTGTAGTGTATTCTCTAACATAGACACAAAAACTCAAAAACTAACTGAACCACAGCAGGAAGGTCAAACTGTCAAAGCAATAGTGACATAGTGTGTTACTTACATACTGCAGAAGTCGAACGGAAGAAGGACGTCGAACAGAGCAGCAGTACTCGCGTAGCCTGCAGACGTCGAACTGGGTTAGCTAGGTTGCGACTTGCGAGGTAGCATCGAACAGAAAACCTAAACACTTACCGAGCAGTCGTCGAACAACACTAGGACGACAATGTAGCGAGGCAGCGAGAAAGCAGCGTCGAGCAGAACTACTATGGTGGGCGGTGGCTAGGGTTTACGATGGGTGCACAACAGGGAGAGAGGAGAGAGGGAGGCGGCTGTTTGTTACTGTTCTTTTGACTTATTTGAAAAGGAATAAAGAATGGATCAATTTCTAAACCCATATAGACCAAAGTCCAGAGTAATTTGGGACTTTTGGCCAAATATAAACTTTTTAATTTTTTTTGACTTTTATTTAATTAAATATATAAAAATATTAATTAATAAATCCTTATCGGTTCGGTTTCTTATCGGTTTGGTCAGAGGTATAAAACCGAAACCGAACCAATAACTATCGGTTAAAGGATTTTTAAAAACCGAACAGTCGCTTTTTATTTGGTTCGGTTTTAATGATTTTATTGGTTTCGGTTCGGTTAATCGGTTAAGACGCTCACCCCTACTATAGAAATAGTAGCAGACCCAATAAAAACCAACCAACGAGGCCCAAGCAAATTCCAAGAAAGATGGAATATTCGTATTCGCCTGTAATTTAACGCATTCACCCCACTTTCCCCTTCAAAATTCTTCTCTTTCCCGTTTCATTCTTCACCATCCAACAGGAATTCATGGGTGACGTTAAATCAACAGCATCTTGCCAGCCTTTATCTCTCACCAACCTTCATCACCTCTTAGATTCAGTCGATTGCTTCCTCTTCGACTGCGATGGTCCGTTTTTTTTACTAATTTGTTCGGTTTTATAAGAAACCCACAAATGGCACAATCTGTATTTCAAATTTAGGTTCAAAATTGTAGACCAATTGATTTATTCATAAAACTGAAACATAGATGATGATATGAGTTCATATTGATGATGATCAGGTGTAATATGGAAGGGAGATACACTCATTGATTGTGTTCCACAAACATTGGAGCTGCTTAGGTCCAAGGTAAAACCAACTGTATTCTCATTTCAACATTACCCTAATAGAATGCAATATCAGCTGAAAGAATTTGCGCCAGCTGACCAGCTTGTGTTATAGAAAATTGCAATATGTAGATTTGAGTTTACTTATGTAATAACTTACAAGTAAACTGAAGTGCCGTTAGTTAAAACAGAATGATTAAGCGCCGAATATTTCGTGGTCTGAATAATTCAAAGGCTCTGCGTATGAATGTGACATGTTGTTTGATAAAGGTTTTGAATGAACAATCTGAATAATGCAAATTACTATTTTTAACCTTAATAGTGATATATTATATTCTGAGATTTGATTGTTTAACAAGGCAGCGTGTGAAAGGAGTAATAGGGTAAAATACTTAATGCTTAATGATTCAGAATATACTTTAAGGTAGAATGATCTAGCAATGTTCTTTTGTTTCATTCAGCTCAGTCTTCATTTCGAGACAACTATCAAACACGCTGAACGCTAAACGCTAAACGATTCAACATTCAATGCTGAATGGTTTCATTAAGCAGCAAACAAATAGCCCCTGAGTAACTTACCCCTTGTTACAAATTATAGAGGGTATAAACGAGGGTAGAATACTAGAAGCAATATAAGTTTCTTAAAGGAGAGTATAAATGTCATTTTATATCAATAATGGGGTAAATGCAGACATTAGGGGGTGTAAATAGTAGCACCGTAAGTATAAGTCATTTAAAGTAAGCAAGTCGAGAAGTGTCCGAAAGAAAAGTTGTTCTTGGCTTCTAGTAAATTAAGCTAGAATTAATTTTGTTCACCCAAACACTTGAAAGAGCTTTTTTTAGCTTACATCAAGTGCAAGAAGCTATAAACACTTCAAACTAAGCAATCACAAACACCCCATATGGTTAAAATGAAGCTATAAGCACTTTTGATCAAAATGAAGCTTAAATTATGTTGGGATAATCTTGAAATTAGATTCTTGAATTTCTTAGCGAGTCGTTATTTATTACAGGGGAAGAAGTTGGTTTTCGTTACCAACAATTCAACAAAGTCTAGAAAACAATTTGCTCATAAGTTCCAGTCTCTTGGAATCCCTGTTACTGAGGTTTGTTGCTTTCAATTACCCAATGTCATATTATATGAATGCATTAAATACTCAAACTACAAGTGCTTGCAGGAGGAGATATTTTCTTCGTCATTCGCTGCTGCAATGTATTTGAAAGTCAATGAATTTCCTACAGAGAAAAAGGTCAAAACTTTCAAAAGTTTCCATTACAAAAAGATGCATATAAACTTTTGTGAAGCTTTGGCTAAAGTCTGTTAAAAATAGGTGTATGTAATAGGTGGAGAAGGTATACTAGAAGAGCTGAAACTTGCTGGTTTTACTGGTCTTGGTGGTCCTGTAAGCTTTTGCCTCAGAAGTAATATAAAATAAACAATAAGGCTGCGTTCACTTCCAGAAAAATCCTCCATTTTTCTTGAAATTTTTCTAAGAAAACAGAAAATCAGAAACATGTTCACCTACACAGTTTTCCAAGAAAACAGAAAAGTCATTAACTTTCCCAAACTTCTCAATTTTTTCAAACTTTCATACTTTTTTAAACAACATTTTCAAGAAAACACTCAAACTAAACATGTTTTCCATTTATTCTGAAAAAGGAAAACTCCACCCCTTCATCTAAAATCTAAATACGTCTTATATTTTTTTTTTTCAGAAAATGAAAACTCCAGTATTTTTCACAGAAAAACAGAAAATTTTTCTCCAGCTAAACGCAGCCTAAATGTTTTGGAACTAATATATGTGGATCTGCAGGAAGACGCGAATAAGACCGTGCAGCTTAAAGCAAACAAACTCTTTGAGCACGATAAGAGTGTAATGTATATAAAACTTAACATTTTATTTCTTTTTTTTCCCTGCTTGATACTAAGTTTTCGGTTATGATGTCAGGTTGGAGCAGTTGTAGTTGGACTTGATCCGTATATAAACTACTACAAACTACAGTAAGATGAGGCCTCATTTAGCAGTTGTTTCATTCGAATATATTTGTTGAATTTGAAATACATAAAGAATTTACAACTTGTAAAGGTATGGAACTCTTTGCATTCGCGAGAATCCAGGATGCATTTTCATTGCTACAAACTGTGATGCCACTGGCAATATGACTGATTTGCAAGAATGGCCAGGTGATTAAGGATTTCAAGAAAACTTCGACTTTTTTTTATCTATTTTGACCACTCTCAAAGTTGTATTTGTGTTATCTTTTGTAAAAAAGTTTATATTTTGGTTTCGGTTTTGGGTTCTATTAGTTGAATCTTGGCATGTTGTTATTGTCCAGGCGCGGGGTGTATGGTTGCTGCAGTCTGCGGATCCACGCAGAAAGAACCAATTGTAGTTGGAAAACCATCAACCTTTTTGATGGACTTTTTACTGAAGAAGTAAGTATTTAAATTAAAAACTAAATTACCAACATGATTTTAAAAATGCATCAGATGATTTTAGTGTCACCGGTTCATTTAGTGTAATGGAATTTATACGTGTGTCTCTGCATATTCTCGATTTTTAAAAGGGTTCTCATTGTAAAACATCAAACTTTGTAACTTCCGTTATATGGTTTTGATCAGAAAAACGAATTCAAGGTTGAAACACACAAAACATTCGAAACTCTCCACATTTCTCTCTAGTTTTAATCTTCATCTTTGCCTAAGATCAAGATTGTTGCTTTTACAGTTATCCCAGTTCGAATTTCGTGATACCAAGACATACAGGGTTGAAATATTGAATTTGGAAAGTGAAATTCACGATTGTAGAAGAATCCAGTTACTTGTTCTAACATTTATGTTGGGTTGAATCTTGGATCTGCAGATACAACATTCCCACGGCTAAAATGTGCATGGTTGGAGACAGATTAGACACTGATATCTTATTTGGACAGAATGCAGGGTGCAAAACTCTACTTGTTCTTTCAGGTATTATTGTTTTTTTAGTTTAGTTGTATGTTTTTGTTTTCTATTTAGGTTTTGATCAGCATTTCTGTAATCGATACGAGTATAAATAACATGTTGATGGTTATTGCAGGTGTGACAAATCAATCAAAACTCCAAGACCCCTCAAATCATATACAACCAGATATTTACACAAACCAAATTTCTGACATTTCTGATCTATTAAAATCATGAATAAAAGCATGTTGAGTGTCTTGATAATGAAGATATACGATCAGAAAATAATGTATCCGTGTTCAATGAACCACTGTACTAGGTATTTTTTTTTAAATTAGTGGTGACTGAAGGCATTGGTGTCTTTAATGTCTCAGGCAGACCCACGATCTTGTTTTACTATTTGAAATTTAGTAAGGACAGTTGGGAGTTTTCTGATGTATGGCTTCACTATGTAATGTTCCACATTGGTTAATTGTAATTGCTTGTCAACATTGTAATCATAGGACCATATTTAGTATTTCAGGTGCAATAAAAGGATTATAGTGTATAATCTATCTTTGTTTATACTAACTTGTAGAATTCGCAAATCATGGTTCGAATCTTGGGAGTTTGGCCATGGGGTTGATTTGGGAAACTCCGGGTAAACAACATACATCTGAGCCAAAGACCGAGCCTGGGAGGAGCCGGAAAAACTCCTAAAGTTGGCATTTTAACTATTGGCGTTAAAGTAATTTTTACAAATTTAACTGGTGGTAGAAGAATGTCAACAAGTAAAAAGAAAAACATCTTATCCATTATCCTCACAGAATATATAGTGCATATAAACTCACAGAATTGAGTACATGCTAGGCATCGAAGTTCTAGTCATAATCGAGTTAAATATTGATGTCATTTTATGGGATTTCTAAATGATTTTATTGTATTGAAATTATGTATTTTCATATATAAGAGGGTTTAGAGGTTTTAAAAACATATTGATGTAATTTTGAGTTTTACAAAGGTATATATGTAATTAGCAAGATTTAACCAACTTTTGTTTTCAAAGTAGGTTGATTTACAAAGGTATATATGCCCTCGCTCTCTCTTTCTCTTCCTTTTTCTTTGTCCTTTTCTTAATCTTTGATTAATTAGTAAGTATTGTGCGAGTCATAGAATTTACTATGGGGCAAAATGACTACTGCGAGACTAAACAGTTGGCTAAGTGAAAGAAGAAAAAACTGATGTGGCATTATGTGGTGGCAGCCGCCGCCGTCAACACATAACCATAACCATTTCTTCCAAACAAAAGAAATCAATTCTGAATTCTTCCCATTTATTTTCTCTCTATCAAACACTCCCTTACCTACCACGATAAATATCACATCCTTCCTTCAAACCATACCCGCCACTCAAGTGGTTACTCTACCACACTGTCACTCCAAATACTCTAACGAGTGCTATTTGTATTGTTTATCTTAGTTAAAAAACAAAGCTAGCACTAAGATTTTATTATTTGTGAAGTGACTACCAACACAGTTACTCTCGATTATGACAGTTTTTTACTTATAAGTATTGTTATATCTTTTAAGGGTTTACACTTGTGATAAAGACATCGAATCACTAAAAAGAAAATACGAAGCAACAAAGAATATGAACCGAATCACATTCTAAAATAATACTAGTAATGATACGGGATGACGCCACGAGGCATGAGTCATGGCAGCAACATAAATTATATATATATATGGTCAAAAAAAGCATCCCCTAAAAAAATAAAAAATCAAAATTCATTCTATAATTTGCAACGACAGAGAAAAGTAGAAGTAAATTAAAGAGTTCTAAGCTTCATGATCTGACTCATCAAGGATTCTCTGTTTTATAAATGGATGGTGACGATTATTACGTTTTATGAAAGGATAATTGGTAAACTGTAAGCCTCAAGAATTCAATATTACAAAAGGTGGACAATTGAGAATGGTCAAATGTCAACCCCATTTTGACTTTTTGTTTTTTTTTCCAAGTCTTACATATCATAATCATAATAATAAAACAAAAGTTGAAACTTGGAGTATAATCCGGTTCTTATGAATAAATACTTAATTATGCGAGAACAAATCTCAGCCGTTCCTTGGATATGGGAAGTTAAACGGATGGAGAGCGTGGAGGGATAGAGTGTGGCAGGGTGCACGTGAGGAATTCATGGTGGCTAATGACATTGAAGGAGGGGGAATTGGACGGCTCAGATTGGTTCTCGCGGTTCTCGCACTAAGAACGGTTCTCGCATGAACTTTTTCTTATATAGGGGAGGGTTCATGCGAGAACCGTTGTTAGTGCGAGAACCGTGAGAACCAATCTCGGCCGTTCCTTGGATATGGAAAGTTTCATGGATGGTGAGCGTGGAGGGATAGAGTGTGGCAGAGTGCATGTGAGGAATTCATGGGTGGACAATAACATTGAAAGAGGGGGAATTTGACGGCTCAGATTGGTTCTCGCACTAAGAATGGTTCTCGCATGAACTTTTTCACACACACACACACATATATATATATATGAGACTTTAGAGGTTCTATTGATGTTATTTTGAGTTTTACAAAAGTACATATGTAATCAGCATGATTTAACCACCTTTTGTTTTTGAAGAAGATTGATTTTCAAAGGTATATACTCTCTTTCTCTCTCTCCCTTCTCTTAAAATTTTGATTAATTAGTGAAAGTATTATGTGAGTCATAAAATTTATTATGAGACAAAATGACCACTGCGAGACTAAGCGATTGGTTAAGTGATAGAAGAAAAAAATAATGTGGTGTTATGATGGAATAGTAAAGTGTCATCACTCATTTCACTTCAAAACTATCAATCATTTTCACACTTCACCACTATGCTACTTACATTTCCACTTTCATCATACAATCTTATACTAATTACTTTTTACAAAATCCTGTTTTCTATCTAATACTCACTAACCATTAAAAAATAGAAAAAAGAGTGAGAAAGAATAAAAGATCATTGTTGGACCCCACACATAACCATAACTATTTCTTCCAAATAAAAGAAACAATTTTTTTTGGTTTTTTTTTTCTACCAAACACCCTCTAACTTCCATGGTAAATACTACATCATTCCTCCAAACAATACCCATCACTCAAGTGGTTACTCCACCACACGTCTTTCCAAATACTCTAACAGGTGTTATTGGTATTTTTTTTATTTTATCTTTTTTGTTTTAGTTAAAAAAAGCTATTCCTAGATTTTATTATATGTGAAGTGACAAGTAACAATTACTCACATATCGATCATGACAGTTATCCACTCATAAGTTTCGTTATGCTTTTTAAGTGTTTACGACTGTTTTAAGATATCGAATCACTAGAAAAGAAATACGAACCAACAAAGAATATGAACCAAATCCTATTCTAAATTAATACTAGTGATGATAAAGGATTACGCCACAAGCCATGAGTCATCACGGGAACATAAATTTACATGGTCAAAAAACACCCCCCATCAAAATTTATTTGACTAATCAAGGATTCTATGTTTTATAATGGATGGTGACGATTACGTTCTTTGAATGGAGACTTGGTAAATAGTAAACCTCAAGCATTCAATACACAAAAGGTGGACAATTGAGAAAGGTCAAAATGTCAACTCTATTTTGACCTTTTGTTTTTATCATCATAATATTAATAAAACAAAAGAGAGAGGAGATATTTTTTTCTTTGGAGTTGAAACTTAATTCATTTCTTACAAATAAATATACAATATTTAAGTAGGCTTATAAAATAGATAGTGATATGATCAATTGTTTTCTGGGTCGTCTAAGACTTTAGGAGAAGAAAAAAATTAGTATATTACATATGTTAGTTTTTAAAAAGGTTGAAGGATAACGTATTAAAAAAATAAAATTTTAAAAGAAAAATAAATAATTATTAGGATTTAGGGTTTTTGGTGTTTGTTTTAGTTTATTAAGTGTTTTTTTCCGGACTTATTTTTTATAAGATCGTTTTTTTGGCTTATTTTTCACGAGTTTGGTTTTTTTTTTTCTTGTAACTCATAATAAGCTCAAAGAGTTGTGTTCCATAAAGTCCATATAAAAAACATAGTCTTTAAAATTTTTAATATTCAATCACATGTGATTGTAAAAACATCATATGTTAATTCGAAAATATTACTCTGCCCAAAATTTTAAAATTCTGGATCATTGATGGAGTTGATCGGAAGGCTAAAATTAGTCTCTCGAAACTATGAATTAAGTATGAACTAAATTGAACATTTTTCTAAGATTAAAAGTCAAATAATAAAACCGAAAAGCTAGCTTATAAAAAATAAACATTAAATAAGCTAAAACAAACATCCTTAAATATGAGGATAAAGTATTAGTAAATATAATTTATAAAAAAAATATAAGAATAATAAATAGAGATGTAAGATTCTGGAAATGTGGAGTTAGAAATTTTAGACAAATGGGTCATTTAAAAACGTGACATGTTTAGAGAGAGAGAGAGAGAGAGGGAGAGGGAGAGAGCTCACTTCCAAGAAAGTTCGTCATACCTTTAAACAGAAGAGAGAGAAAGAGATGACCCATCAAAAGCTTTGGTCTTCACATTAACAATCAGCAAAGCTTCAATCTTTCTTTCTTTCTTCTAAAATTTTTGATCTTTCTTCCCCAAACTATCTGATTCTTATTAACTCTTTTTTTCTTTTGTCCCTTTTGGATTCTAATTACTTAAATCCAAATGGGTATTGCCTCTAACGACGCTATCAATCAGTTCAAAGCATTAATGGACCAAGGTTTGTGTCTGCAACTTCCTAATTTCTCCTGATCTACTTCTTAGCTTTACCACTTTACTAATTATGACATTTTTGGGGGAATTCTGGGCAGTTGACGAGCCTCTTAAAAGAACATTCAAGGTTTTGCAAACTTCCTCCTTTACTACCCTTTTAGATCTATGTATCTATTGTCAAATTTAGTCACATATGTATGTAATTTGACTTGTTTTTAGTTTGACTTCTTTATCCTTGACTCTTGGAACTACTTCTTGCTGCAAAATTTCCTCATAATAGATGTTGAAATGCACATTTGGTCCCTTTTCATGTAATTTCTGAGTTGGGTTTTGATTAAAGATTCTTGAAATGAAGGATGAATCTTGGGTTTATATGTGCAGAATGTTCATCAGGGACATGTTGTGGAAACATTGGAGAGATTTATGAAAGCAAGAGAGGGGAATGTTGCCAAAGCCCACAAGATGGTTCACTCCTTGACCCTTACATTTGAATCTTATGATACAACTGAATTTCAAAAATAAAAAAATAAAAAACTTCTTTTTTTCTGCAATTGTGAGTGATCTTTTGTGTGATTTACAGTTGGTTGATAGCTTACAGTGGAGGCTGCAAAATGGCATAGATGACATATTATCTGTAAGCGCCTTTACCCCGATCCAACAGCCGAAATAATGTGAATTTGTAGAAAGTTTGTTTTGATATGTGTTTTGGAAGTGATTATTAAGAGGTGACTTGATAATAATGAGTTTTTTATATTTGGATAAGTAGAGTGTGCTTCTAATTATCTGTTATTTGGGAGTCAAATAATCCGTTTTGATAGTCATTTAATAGAGGATGTAAAACGTGATTTACTTGCCCCCATACTTCACACCCTACCACACCACCACGACAGCATCACATAGCCCACCACACAGCACACCGTGTGGTCACACCCTGTCACACCAAATCCAAGTCACACTCCAACTTAGTACAAATGGTATTTGATTCTTATCACTTAGTATCATACTTTCTCCGTCCCAAAAATGTTCAATTTTTTATTTTTTCTTTTTCAACTTTGACTTTAAATATTTTTGTTTGTGTTATATAATACTTGATGAAACTTATACCAATGAAAATATGTACATTTAGAACACAATCCATTCACATATATTGCATCAAGTATTGTATAACCACCACCAAGGTGGCCTAGTGGTAGGGTGTCCTGTCGTCCTCAAAGAGGCCACGGGTTCGGACCTCCCTAGGTGTTATCTTGAGGGTGGTCAGGGAAGGGTCAAGAAACGGTCATGGGGATACCCTGGTTAGGCCTAGTACATCTGAGTCGAAGACTCGCCCTCCCCGGATAACCTGAACAGGGAAAACCTCTCCGTTTACCCGTTTATTGTATAACACAAACATAAATATTTAAGGTCAAAGTTGAACAAGAAAGACTTCAAAATGTCAAAAGCAGACAATATTTTTGGGAACAGCGGGGAGTATAATCGAATTCAAAACATGCTTCCAACACCCCGTAATTTGTTTATAATATAGTGAGTAGAAAGCTTTCTTTTGCAGAAACCTATAATGCCTGCTAATTTCTATAGAGGAGTTCGCGATTCACAGCTGATAGGAGTGTCTGGTTACACAAGAGAGGTTACATTTATTCATTATTGTCTGTTTCCTTCTTTATATCTTTTTATTAATACTCGCATATTTCTTTTTATAACAGGGTCTTCCGGTGTTTGCTATCGGTGTAGGCCTCAGCACATTCGACAAAGCATCTGTAAGACTTTGCTAACATGGCTTGTGAATTAACTCAATATATTTGGTTTCTTATTAGATATTTAATGGTATATTTTATGTAATTGATAAATGCAGGTCCATTATTACTTGCAATCTCACATTCAAATTAATGAATATCGGGATCGTGTGATTCTGGTGAGAATATGGAACTATTTATTAGGTTTTATTTACACGGTTATGATGCTAGTTTTAACTTACGGAATTCATTGTAGCCAACTGCAACGAAAAGAGCTGGAAAATATATTGGCAAGTGCGTGAAGGTTTTAGATATGAGTGGCCTAAAGCTTTCTGCATTGAACCAGATAAAGGTACGTGTTCACACACACACACACACACACACATATATATATATATAGAGAGAGAGAGAAGTTTATTTGAGAACCGTTGTTAGCGCGAGAACCAATCTGAGCCGTTCAATTCCCCCTACTTCAATGTCATTGCCCACCCATGAATTCCTCACATGCACCCTGCCACACTCTATTTCTTCACGCTCTCCATCCATGATCTTTCCATATCTAAGGAACGGTTGAGATTGGTTCTCGCGGTTCTCGCATTAACAACCGTTCTCGAATGAACCCTCCCCTATATATATACACACACACGCACACATAGATATATATATATATATATATATATATATATACACACACATTCAAGTTAACACAAATATTCACTTAATAATTCACAAATTAATCTTTAGAAGATGAAGATGCTCCCTTGATATTGCTTAAGTGAGTTTTTATTTTTTTTCACTGCAGCTGCTAACGACAATCTCAACTGTTGATGATCTTAACTACCCAGAGAAGACGATCACATATTATATAGTAAATGTACCATACATATTCTCGGCTTGTTGGAAGGTAGTAACCATTTTAATACCAAAAAATCTTAATTAAAAAAATAGATATCTTTTTAACAAATTATGGACAACTTCTCGACCTTGCAGGTTGTGAAACCATTATTACAGGAGCGAACAAAGTTAAAAGTACGAGTATTGCAAGGTGGTGGTAGTGACGAGCTTTTGAAGGTAAATTGGTTTGCCACAAATAAATCACATTTTCTCTCGTAATGAAAGAGCAAATATAACGGAATAGCTACCAACTTTCACTATGTAACAAATTCTGTTTTTCTTTTTTAAGAATAAGTAAATTGTCGACAAAGGTAACATTAATATTAAGATTTAGCCAATAACTTTAACGTGTAAATTTTTGAACAAAAAAAGTGTAAATCTCAACTTGTTATAAAACCAGGCTAATATTTATGTTACCTTTCTCAGTAATTTGCTATAAAACCAGGCTAATATTTATGTTATCTTTCTCGGTAAAACCAGGCTAATATTTATGTTACCTTTCTCAGTAATTTGCTATAAAACCAGGCTAATATTTATGTTACCTTTTTCAGTAATTTGCTATAAAACCAGGCTAATATTTATGTTACCTTTCTCAGTAATTTGCTATAAAACCATGCTAATATTTATGTTACCTTTCTCAGTAATTTGCTATAAAACCAGGCTAATATTTATGTTATATTTGGGGTTGTACCTAACTTATGTAGATAATGGACTACTCTTCGCTCCCTCATTTCTGCAAAAGAGAAGGGTCAGGATCAGGATCGATGTCAGGATCGTCTCGAGATTACACAACCGATGATTGCTACTCATTGGACCATCCATTTCATCAAGAACTTTACAGTTATATGAAGCAGCAGTTGGGGATTGTTAATGAACCCGCAGAGCCAATAAAGCATGGATCGGTGCATGTGCAAGTGCCGTTGGGTGAGCATGAAGATGCAGAATTAAGAACCACTTTGGAATCGGAGTTGAAGAAGCTTAGAACACAAAAGAGCCTTGCCAGGTCTTTAGAGAATGTAAAGATCAGTGATTAGGAGCTCTAATTATGTGGTTTAGTTATGATTTAACTAGCTTAAAGTCTTAAATTATGTGGGTGTATTTGTAGTAAATCTGTATGCATTGTCTATCATCTATGCTGATGTTAGATTTGATCCTTTGGATCAGTATTATCGACTTTTAGGTAGGTAGCGGTATAGGTGCTTTAGTAATGGATATATTAATTACTCTCCCGAAATAAATGTTCACCTCGTGGTTGTTAAAATCTCAATCTTTTTCTCTTTTGTAGGATCTTATGATTTAGCCAAAAACATGCCGATCTTGTATGAGATCTTTATAGATATATCCAGAGTGTGATCATAGGATAGTAAGGATGTTGTTTGTTAAAACAGAATGATAAGCACCGAATGATTCTGTGGTTTGAATAATCCAAAGGCTCTGAATGAATCTATCTCTGAATGTGACATGTTTGATAAAAGTTCATCTGAATGATACAAATTATCATTTTAACCTTAATATTGATAGTTTAACAAGACATGTCAAAAAATGAGTATCAGGGTAAAATACGTGGTGTTTAATGATTCACGATATACTTTAAGGTAGAATGATTCAGCAACATTCTTCTGTTTCATTCAGCATAGTCTTCGTTCAGATCAACTGAAAAACATCGCATATTCGCATCAACTGAAAATCGTGAAATTTGAAAAACATCACATATTCGTATCATTAGAAGTACGAACAAAAACGGAAACATCGAGACTAGATCGAAGCGAAAGGATGGTATTTATCTATCTGTCTATATATATATCTGTCAGTTTGATGTACAGTCATTAGTGTCTACATAAAGCTGCTACAAATCTATATAATAAGCAAACAAAAGAATCAAGTAAGCAGCAGCAGCAGCAGACCAACAAAAGTCAAACTATAACTGTACATTCAACAGCTTGTGAAAATCAAAACAAGCATACATCACATACAACTTGAGCTCCTACAATATACGATATTTGCAGAGGTCGTAACTAATGTCATCCAATCATCTTCAGTCATCGATCAAAACCTATTTCGTTTCATCTGGTTTTTCTAACTTTCGACTTCCATACGCCCTGCATCCACAACATAACCATTCTCTTTACAATTAATATAAATGCGGATCAAACAGAAATAATACATGACAAATTGATAACAGAAATGAAAAGAGGAAGCCGGGGCATACAAGTGGCAAGTCATCTGACAACTCAGCATCATCTTCATGCGATTCTCCAGCTGTTAAACTCGGTGACTGTTCCTCGTCTTCTTGGTCAGACAACTCAGCATCATCTCCAGACTTCTGCCCAGAATCAGGTTCGGTTTCCTTCAAGGACTCGGGATCACTTAACCTATTCTCTGCATCTTCTTCTTGTTCTTCTTCTTCCTCTAAACAAGAAAACAAAAAGTAAAAAAGATAGAAATGGAAATTAAGAAAGTAGATATATGGTCCATAGAGTTTTGTTCAATAAAGTCCATATAAAAAACATAGTCCTGAAATTTTAATATTCAATCACATGTGATTCGGTATACAATCACATGTGATTGTAAAAGCATCACATGTTAATTACGAAAATGCCACTCCGCTCAAACTTTTAAAATTCAATCTGGACCATTGATGGGGCTGATCCAAAGGCTAAAATTAGGTCCTCGGGACTATGCCTTAAGTATGGACTATATTGAACATTTCTCATGGTCCATAAACAAAATGGGAGTCTACAAGACATTCACCGGTGTCCAGATTATCGACTTTGGAAAAAGTTGCACCCTCGGGCTCATGCTCGGAATCCGTCATGTCATCGGGATCGTCTTTTCTTTCTACTTCAAAATATGCAAGTGTTTTTGGTCTTTGCTTGGTGTTTTTTCTCGGCATTCTTTTGCCTCTTACCATGGGCGATCGATATCTGTTATTGTCATCCCATTTACACTTTCAGTTAAACATTTATTTCATCAAACACAAACTCAATTACATACGATTAACAACTCACATGTCACTTGATTTCTTATGTTTCTTGGAATTATCCGGCTCTTTAATTTTCTTCTTAGAAGACCTGCATGCAAATAAGTCAACATAGACCAAAATGAAGTCACTTGCAAAAGAGAAGTTCATAAACTCAATCTTTTAAAATAGATCACAGCGCTCACCCTTTTTTAGGACGGGGACTCTTTGACAGTTTATTCCGCTGTATAAGAAAAAAAAATTATAAAAAATCAGAAATCAATTTCTATGGTTTAAGCATACAAGTTTAAAAATAGTAGATATAGTAATAATAATGATGATGATAACAATAATAATAACAACAATAATAATAAAAAGGACCTTTGTAGGCTTGGGAGTGCTAATGAGCTCCCACCGCTCCTTGTTCAAACGTATTACTTCAATATCACCGTCGTTATATAACACCTTTAAAATAATACAAGTTGGTGGAAGATGAGTTGAAAAAAATAAAAAATTAATAAAAAAAATTTCAATAAACTATTACATTTAAAAAAGGCAGAAACATAACTAGGAAGCTTACCACATGTTTTTTCTTTTGATGGTCATAAGACTTCACTAACCCTTCATAAAACCTGTAAATTGCCAATTTAGGAAGTGAATATTTTAAATAAATATGATTTTTTTTACTTAATGTATTAGAAAAGCTTACGCTTTATCCATAGGCCACCAAACTTTTATACGCTTGCCAATTATGTCCGTCGTGTGACTTTCCCTTTCCTTCGATGTGGACTGATGACAAGAAAATATACTTTCAGAAAAAAAAAAATCATGATTTACAAAAATTAAATTAGTTATTGTCACCCAAACCTTTGTAAATCCTGCAACGCTTTTTCGTTTTTGCTTCCAGACAGATCCCGACTTATGCTGATCACCATCGTTAACAATATACTTTTTCGGCTTCTGCATGAGAGAACAAGACATTATCAACTATGAAATTTAAAACTAAAAATAAAAAATAAAAAGAAATATGATTTTTAATTTATAAAATGGTTACCTCAAAGTCACCGTCATCGGTTTTTCCATGTTCTTCTGTTTCTATATGGTCTCCCAAATCATGTTCATCTTCTGAAATACTCATTTTGATGTTATCAAAAGCTGACTGCCCCTTTGATTTCTGATGTTTAGGTACAGAGACACTTATTGATTGGTTAGGCATTCTTTTCCTCTTGCGTTTTTCATCAGATTTAAGTTTTTCATGACCATTCGACACACTTGAATTATCCACAGTTATTTCTCTCACCATTCCCAACATATCAACATTATTATCATTATTATTGTCATTAACATTATTATTATTATTATTCTGTGAAACAGGTGGTATAGATCCATTTTTTACTGAATTTCTTTCCCTTGCTCCTTTAGCTTTTAGTCGTTGCAGCAATTTTCCTAAAGGCACCTCGTTACCATCTTCACTATCCTTCAGTATATCATCCTCAATAACTTCTAAAGCCGCCTGAAAAATAAATAAATGCACATTATTAAGTGAGGTTTTATTAAAACAAGAAAGAAGCAGTAATCACATACGTTGTCATTAGCTTCTATATTGAGCGATTCAAAGTGGGCAACAACACTTGCATCAGCCAACCATGTCTGGCTGCCTTCAGTCACATGTTTCTTGTCTTCTTTCTCATTTTCTTCTTTTTTGTCTTCTTCTTTCTCCTTTTCTTCTTTTTTGTCGTCTTCTTTCGGTTTTTCTTCTTTTTTGTCATGTGATATGTACAGTGATTGAGGTAGAGACACGTGTACTAATGGTTCTTGAAGATCTTGTATTTGGGCTAATCTTTTGGTGATTGAGAAGCAAAGGTCGCAGATTGCATACGAGTTCTGAATATGTATAAAAGTTTACATCTTTTTATTATATAACTAGTATTTTGTTCAAAAAAATGTCGTAAATTCCATCCGTTTATTAATACCGTACCTTTGATATATTTCTATCTACAGCATCTTCAGAAATCCTGATGCTTTTGAGTATAGAAAGTATTGATATAACCTGTTCCTTCTTTAGACTACTAGGCTTCCCGTTTTCATCTCCAAGTGTCAACATGGAAAGAAATAAATACAATTTCCTGAAAGTTTAGACAAGTATTTTTATTCAAACAATTAGCAATAAGAATCATGCAGTTGGAAAGATAAAACTTAAAAGTATGCATGAAACCTGTATATCGGTTCATATGCTTTCAGATCCTTGCATTCATCAATATCTGGACAGGAAGGATGATGGGCAAGTGCATGAATTAAGAAGGGAAGAATGTATTCCGGATGAACAAAAGAAAATTTTCCATCACTTTGCAACGAAATTGCTTTTCCTTGTTGACACATCTGAATGATGTCGCTTAGATTATGATTTTCCTACCATTTTCAAGTACAATAAAATAAAATATCATTCCTTTGCTTTCTTGTTTATAAAGAAAATTATACGCTTCCAAACTAAAGGAATTTGCAACAAATCCAGCAAGTGCAACCTTGGCTTTCGCTACCTGAACTGATTGCTGAGAAACGAAACCTAATAAGAAAGCACAAGCATATTTTGGGTCCAAACTCCGGTCCTTGATGTATTGATGAACTTTCTTGAGAAACAGTTTCTTAACTTCAGGGAATCCAATCTATATGCATCATTAAAAAAAGGAAAAAAGAGAAAATAGTTTGTTAATTTGCAACTTAAATACAAATAAACGAAGAGCAAGTGGATCTAAATAACAAAGTATATAAAATTTTCCCGAAGATGGCAATTTCAAATCATTTATATGAAAACAGGACAGGGAAACTAGGGTTGTATTTGTTTGATAACCGGTCAATGGGAAAAAATAGTTAAAAAGGTCAAAAGTCATCTAATGTGTATTCAAATTCCTACAATGACTTAATTATTCAACAGAAATTGTATTATTAATAATAATAATAATAAAATACTGGTTTTTATTAGTTTTAACAGATATTTACCTCTGACGTTCTCAACGTGAGGTAGAATACATCAAGTGGGATCTTATTATCCCATTGCTTAGACAGACGAAGAATAGCCTTGGCAGAAGCTAGCTTTAAATGAGCCTTATCAACACAACTGTGGATGGTGGAAATAGGAATATTTGAAAAGATCAGAATAGAAAGTAACCAGTGAAAATAAAATTAAAAAAATTATTTAACTTTTTTTTACCAAAAGTACCTTGATTCAATATCTTTTGAGATTTCCCCAAATGAAAGTATGTTGCGGAGATCTTTTATCAGTTCATCAATCCCAATACGAAGCTGTGCATCTTTCACAGGCAAATAGCTTTTCACTAGAGTTTTAATGCCAAATATCTAAATACCAAAAATCGACACAATTAAAACGGGAAACTTACAAAGTCCTTCAAAATTAAAACTTGGTTTGACATAATTTACCGAAACATGATATATTTACATAGAAACTGACCTTCAATGAACAAAGTTCTGTTCTATCATCCCAAGACTCTTTTGTTTTGTCACCTTTTTTCTGAGCCATTGTGAAGCACTTCTTACATTAGTAATATCATTATTAAATAACATGTATAAGATAGCAAGTGGATTTAATACCTCACTGCACTCTAAGATATCTTTTTTTATAAAATTCTGAATTTTGGTCTCTTGAGATTCAAAAACTGGCATAGCGATTTCAGCTATGCAACCCAAAGACTGTAGCACAGAAGGCAAATTTGTCTTTTTCTCGAGCATATCCATAAGTTTCTGTACATATTCCAAAAGAAAACAAAAAAACAAATGAGTACAAATAATTCATCTTTAAATAAATACTACAACAAGATATTTCAAATTTTCAATAGATATATTAGAACCTTGTATAGTGATATGAGTCCGGCATCCTTTGGTATAGCTGCTAATGCATGTACAGCATACTTAGCTTGCCTCCTGCTACCTTCTAAGCATACTCTCTCCAAAGTTAGATCTAATGTACTGCAAAAGAATAAAATAAAAAAGACATTAAAATAAAATAAAAATAAATATGTTGTCTTAGATATCACAAAATGTTTATATAAAAACCTAGATGAGTCCCCCAATTGTTCTCGGATTGTTCCACCAGCTTTTGCTAGAACATGCAAAACACCTTCCTTTATTACTTCATTATCATCTTCAAGAAGATGGACCAAATCTTTTCCGGACCCACCAAGTAATAAAGGACTGTAGGATGCAAGCATCTGAAAAATATTTATGATGAGATTATTAAAAACACTAGGGAAAAAAACGTCTTACCATAAAAATAAGACCCCAACATAGTAAGAAACATTTACCACAAGTATATTCATGCAAGACTGAGTCAGCAATCTGTTTCCGGAAGCTTTATGTAGGTCAACCTCTTGAAGAACATTTTTAACATAATCCTTGTTGAAGAGTATGTATGAACACTTCATAGATAAAACGCTCAGAATTCCATAAAGCGGATGCTTCTGACCAATTATCTTAAGCAATTCATCCTGTAAAACAAAAGAATATTGTTACGTATGCATCAAACACACGAATTAATATTTTATCTGTTGAGTAATGTCCCACATTGGACGAAAGAGTGACTTTGTAATGAGTTTACAAGGGTCCTGGGCTACTCCTCTCATAACCAATTGGTTTTGAGTTGAAACCCCACAAACTTACAATATCTAAAAGAATAATATTGTCAATTTAGTAAGGAATCAAAGAGACACTTTTGGAAGCAGAAAAGTATAAAGTGGTTACCCGAGATCTTGAAATTTGAAGAGATTTAGTATTAGGATCGAGTAAGATTTTCAAAATCTTCCAAACATTAACATCCTTAAGTTGATGGAGAATCAGGAAATCTGCCTCGGCTTTTGTGGGGTCCGTGAAAAAGAGAGACATGAAACGAAAACAAGCTGTGACTTTCTTTTGGATCTCTGAAGCATCGGTATCCTGAAAATCAAAAGCAAAATTGGAAAATCTTTTACTTGCAAATAAACACATTTCTATCCTATTTCTGGCTGCACGTTAATAGAAGACAAACCTTATACATCTGCCTAAGAGAAAGATACTTCTGCAACTCTAATTGTAACCTGCAATCAAATTACGAATGATTTAATATGATCACATAAAATAGCAAAAACCATACATTTTCTGTTATCATAACAATAACAAACCTTTGCTTCTGCTCCAGTATTTTCTCTAAAGCTTTTACCTCAACTTTATCGAAATTCGAAATTAATTTGACCCACATTTTAACTTTATCTTTGACTGAAAATCCAGCTGGGAAGAGAGACGTGCATAAAATGTATTCAACTGCATCTGATCTGAAACTCAGAAAATGTTTTAAAGAAAATCAACATGGCATCATTATCAATTTATCATAACAGTAATTATAAAGGGAAGGAGCTATAACATACATACCTAAAATCTTTATCATAAAAACATCTTAAAACTCGCCCAGGAATCCAATCATAATCATCACACGTACGCTTCAAGCAGCAACTGCGGTATATATCAGATAGCCTCTCCATAGTATACTTTTTCACAAGGAGCTGTATGATATTATCGTGTATATTAAGTTATTAACATAAATCAAGTTTACTAAAATATATATTTATATGAACATAAGGCAAGCTGAGTTTAATAGTTTATACAGATTTGTCACGAAGTCGATCAGCTAGAAGCTTTATGGTGTTGGGTGAAACCGAAGATAACTCATAACATGCAATGTCCGAAACTACTGCAACCACTTTTTGGCGGATGCTTTCATCATAATCCAACAGGCGGTCACATAAGGCAGCTAAAGGTTATATAAAGAGTTAATATTAATATATTATAATTAAATAATAAAACTTAACAAAATAATGTAAAAACTAATAGAGAATTACCATATAGATAAGGGGCTTCTGATCTGAAAGGATTGGATAACATACAAAGCTTGACATGCTCAAGGACCGACATTCGAACCTTAACATCTTTGTCAGTTAACCTCTTCAAAAACTCAATAATAATCGGCTGAAATGGGTCTGGAATGCTAAATCCTGGGATCGAGAAAAGATCTCCAACCAATTTCACTGCTTTTAAGCGAACGTCTATATTATCTGTCTATTTATGTCATCAGTTTACTCACTAAAACTTATGAAACAACTATTATAAAATGGAATAACACTAAAAATAGTTTATAAAAGGAAATGTGATTACCAGAAGTTCTCCGCTTAAATAGGGCACGATTCCCGTTAATGCTTGAGGAGCACAGCGGTATATATCATAGATGATTTCATGGTAATCGATCTTAGAAAACAAAGGATTATTCTCTTCTCCAGACATTGATTTTACAATAAAATGTTTTATTCCAGGTTCTAGTTTCCCAACACATTGCTTTATAACATTCATAGCAAGCTTCCTTGCAGTCATACTTATTCCCTAAAAGAATCAAAGTTACAAATTCTAACCCCGATAAAAATGATAAATATATAAACATTATTAATAAAAGAATTCAGATAAAAGAAGCTTACTTTCTTATCTCGACCTAAAACAGACAGAATAATGAGCAAAAGGTCTTCATTAATGTCCTCACTCTCTTCAAAAAGAACAACCATGATTGTCTTCATGGATGTGATAACAGCCTCAGAATGCTCATCACTGCATGTATTTAACAAGGACAAAAAAAGAAACCAGGCACCAAATTATAAGCTACTTGTTTGAATTTTTTATTGATTTTTATATTGTACACAGAATATGCTAATTACAAATAACAATTTTCAGCACAATAATTCCTGTTTAGTTATCAGGAATGAAGATTTTTAAGTAACAAAGATGAACCTGGCAACAGCGAAAAACGTTGTGAACATTTCATTGATTAAATCATCACATTCAAGATCCAACATCACAATGCAGGATTTATATTTAGCAACAGTTTCCAAGATAGTAACTCTTCTCCCGTATGATGGGCTTTTTGTATCTCGTAGCCCACTAAAGGTGCTTACAATCAAATGAAAGATGTCCTGAAGGCATGCAAAACAGTAATTAGATGATGTTATTGTGCAACTAAAATCAATTCCTACGAGGAAAAATATACATACCTTTAAAATATCATCATCGTATGGAGCTTCGGGAGCAGTGACTCTGGTAATCTCACATGTACACGTGGCCACAAGAAGCTTAACTTCTTTGTCATGATGTTTTAGCAATTCTGGCTTTACAATTGCGTTTACAAAAGGCTGCATAGATTCCAATACTGCCTTTGATGGTGATTGCTCCACCTCAGATAAAGAGGCTGCAGCTTGCTGCAGAAAATCAAAGCATGTATGTTAATTGTGATTACAAAACAACAAAATGAAAGAATTCCTACTTTGGTGGCACCATGGAAATAGTCTCATTTCACTACTTTGGTAACATTTATAAGTTATTGATGTTCTTAGTACCAATAAATGTGACGCAAATGTCACCCTGAGTAACTATGTGATCTTATTTCTATGGAAGAATTGCCTCTAATTAAGTAAGTATTAATCTGAATTCTAATTGTGTTGTTCAAAACTAGGGGTTTAAATTAACTAAACCTGAATATTAAGTACTGGACATTGACGGTCACTCGGTCAGAAGCACGGACCCGTAAAACATAATGTAATTAGTCATGATTGATGTTAAGAATGATAAAAGCTCCCAACTTTTTACACCCATTGGCTTATCTTCCTCATTCCTTTAAACCCAACCCTAAATTTTAACGAATTTATTTCAAGATCTTTCAAGATTTTAAAAGATACAAGTTTTTCCATAAACTAAAATGCACAACAATGAACTATATAATACACATCAAACTATGAAGAAATCTTTTTCCGTACAATTGGAAATCGTTAACTTTAGACATTACAGAGCAGTTACTATAATTGAATGAAAAATTACATAATTATAGGCCCGAGTGAATGATAGAGTTGAATATATTCCCCACTACTTGAAACTGAACCCTAATTTTGTTTTTATAAAAGAATCTGGCGGACCCTTGAATATCTTTGAAAGACATAATTAATCCCTTAACCGACCAACTGCGAGGCTAAAAACCTTCCATACCCAAACAAAGAAATCGTATTTGACGAACACAAAAATAAACTCCTACAGAATTTGAAACTGCTAAATCAAAAGGCAATATTTTTTTCATGAAATTCACAACAATGAAGTAGAAGAACCACAAAACCGAGAAGAAACCAATGTTCCAAGAATTCAGAATAAAAAATCTTCAAAGAATGAAAATTTGAAGAGCAAGTACCTTCAGGAGTTTGATGAGAGCATCTTTATTAGCAGGTGGATTTTCAAGTTTGGATCCAATTTCGCCCAGAAGGGTTTGAATCTTTTCAGACATTGTTTCGTCTAGAGAGAGAGAGAGAGAGAGCTGTATGTAAAGTTTGTTCTTAAATCGCCATGGAAGGATGAGAGGGTTTTTTCGAACAAGAAGAGGAACCAATGCACCTCTCAACTGTGAAATTTTGAAGAGAGTTTACTTTCAGCTACTCTTTTATATATTAGTCAAAGCTTGGATTTAATACATCCAAGTACTTTTACCACATAAAGTGGTCAAATGTGAAAATTTTCTAAATTTGTATAAAATTGATTTACTTACCAAATTTATAATTTTTTTTTAATAAATCAATTTTATATGTAAAATATTTATTCTTGAGAAATGTTCAATATAGTTTATACTTAATCTATAGTTCTTATGGACTAATTTTAGTATTTGGATCAGCCTCCTCAATGGTCCAGATTGAATTTTAAAGTTTTGGCGCAATGACATTTTCGTAATTCACATATGATGTCATGTGATTGTATACTGAATCACATGTGATTAAATATTAAAATTTCAGGACTATGTTTTTTATATGGACTATATTAAACACAACTCTATTATTCTTATATAATAGATTATATATATATATATATAGAGAGAGAGAGAGAGAGAGAGAAATAGGTTCAATAAAGAACAATGTCTAAAATAAATAACTAAAAGAATCAATCTAGACAATTGGATCATCAAAATCAATGGATTAAATTTAAAGGTGTTAATTTTGTAATTATATGAAAGTTATATATAATAATTGAATGAGTGAGGGGCAAACATGGAAAATCCCCCCCCCCCCAACACACACACAAAAAAACTCATTCCTTCCTCCCCAATTTCAATTTAGAAAAAAATTACCCCTCAAAACTTTAAATTATCATAACTAATTAAGTTTTGTAAATTTAAACAAAAAATTATACCAATCTTCTAGTTTTTTAATCCTCTTTCAATCAAGAACTCTTCTCATATTTTTCTATTTTTTTAATGCAAATTTTGTTTGTATTTTGGGATGCATTGTAGTGTTGTGTACGGATTTTGCATTTTGGGTTTGAATATGTAATTTGCATTTCGGTCTACATTTTCATTGAATCATTTTGGGTTTGCATTTTGCATTTTGGAAGCGTCTGCATGACTTGTATCTTCATATTTTGCATTTTTTATTTTTTGCATTTTGCATTTTGGAATGAAACCCATATCAAAATGCAAATTTTTCATTTTCAAAAAAAAAAGTTTCATAAATATATCAAACATGGTCTTGTTTGAAAGAGGACGAAAAACTGAATCTAATGATAAATTTTTTTTGCTAAAATTCCTAAAAACGAATGAGTTACGATAATTTAAAATTGAGTGGGGTTTTTTTTTAAAAGAAAAAATAGTTGTTGGAAGGGAGGGAAGAGCGCGTGGGTTATTTTTTAATTTTCCAGTTTTGCCCCTAATTAATATGTCATGTGTTATCACCAGGATGGTTCTTTGAGTACTATGTTTAAGGGAAGTTATAAATAATACATCACCCTTAAGGTCTTGGGTTCAAGCTTTGGGGATTGTGGTTTCCTTAAAAAATTGGTGGAGGTATTATTCTTCATAGTGGTGGTCTCCGTAGATAATGGAGGAGAGTTTAATCTCTCATGGTGAGTGGCTCGGGGTTTGTATATTGCCCGTATAGATGTCACTGCAGAACCGACCCACTAATTTGCTGTTAAAAAAATCTATATTATGGGGAAGACAACGAATAAAAAGACTTTGTAGTAATTGACGCTAGAATGGGGTGAAGGTGATAGATAAGAATAAAACTGTATTTAATGGTGTTACACTAAATATTGTGTAATTTAAGTACTGTTATTTATCACATTGATGTCATATGGAATTTAATGTTAATATTGTAGTATTGTTATTGTATATATCTTTAACTTAAAAGTTATATGATAGTACTAATATTATATGTGGAAATTTAAATATAATAAGCTATTGCTCTTAAAAACTTATATCATTTCATTTATTAGCTAATTAAGAATCAAATATTTTTGTAGTTTATTACTAAACTAGCTGAATAACTCTGTAAATTCATAAATTGTATAGAAATAGGAGTTTCTATGTAATATACTCATGGAGTATATATAGGGATATGACTATTGTAATAGCTAAGGTTTTGCACACAATGAAATAAAGAACTATGTGTTTTCATTGTGTTTTTACACATTCTCTCTAGTTCTACATATGCAATCCTTCATCTATCCTACATATTACTTGAATCACTTGTTATATGGGACTAACAAGTGGTATCAGAGCCTAAGGAGTGTGATTTGATTCAAAATTCATCATACAATTTCGAGATTTTTTGAAGATTTGAAGAAAAGTTACTATTCATTCAGAATTAATCAAATTCACGGATTTGATGTTGTTTGTTTGATATTTTACATGATATGAGATCGCAAAGCATAATGGAACACTCGACATTTGATTCCATAGCAATTGGACAACAAATCAGTGGCCAAATTGAAGATTTTTGAGTTTTTGAGTTTTGGAAGTTCTTGAAGAAATTTGATCGATTTGACTTATTTGATAGATGTTTGTGATTATTGTTGATTGAGAAGTGTAAATCGGGGGTAGGCAAAGTGATCTGGACAAGAAATAATCAGATTTGGGCAAAATTCGAGATTTTTTGAATCTGAGCGGGTAAGATCTTGAAGCTGTCGGAATTCCAGGTTTGAAGGTGTCGGAATTGCCCTTTGAATCTGTCGGTATTGCTGAATTCCGATAATAATTTGGTCGGAATTGTCGAATTCCGAGAAGAAATATGTCGGTATTGCTATAATCCGAGAAAATTGTATCGGAATTGTCGAATTCCGAGAAGAAATATGTCGGTATTGCTATAATCCGAGAAAATTGTATCGGAATTGTCGAATTCCGAGAAGAAATATGTCGGTATTGCTATAATCCGAGAAAATTGTATCGGAATTGTCGAATTCCGAGAAGAAATATGTCTGAATTGCCGAATCTGAGAAAATTTTATCGGATTTCAACTTTCTCGGTATTGCTATATTTTCTCGGTATTCTCGATTTTCTTGGTATTCTCGATTTTCTCGGTATTCTCGATTTTCTCGGAATTCTCTATTTCATCGGAATTCTCTCAGTGCTCGGAATTGTCAATTTTATCGGAATTCAAGATCACTCGGATTTACACTCATTTTTCAAATTTTTAAGATTTCTGATCATTTTTGTCACAGCATTATTTCTGATCATTTCTGCCCCTTGGACCCCGCCAGGGGTTGCCACCCCTTGGACCCCGCTATCAGGGGCGCTGCCCCCGAACCCCCGTCGTCGTTGTTCTGACTGAATTATCTTGTCACCTTGATTCCTAAGTCAAGTGTTCAGATTTTTTGGCTGAGTCAGGAGTTCTCAAAGTTTCAGTTATCATTCTGATGTTTCTAGATTTGGGTCATAGTCTGTTTTCCCGTGAACCTTGTGCTAATTGTCTAGTACCCTTATGTCTAGTCATCCGGTGCTTTCCTAACTGATTTTTTGTTCTTCTTTCTTAGTGTCACCAATTTTTGGTCTCAAAACCAGATTTTGGCCAACCATTCCTTGTTTCTTTTGAATCTTGGTTATCTTTTATCAGTCATATTTGAAAACCCAGATCTCATTGTTGGTGAAATTATTTGAAGAATTGACCAACATCAAATTACTTCAGGTTTTTTAGAGGATTTTGAATTACATGCGCGCTTGCTCTCGTGCATATCAATCCGACTCACTGATTATTATATCAAAGTCAATCGTTTGGTGCTCTTAAATAAGGATGAATCCGACTCACTGATTATTATATCAAAGTTACCTACCCTCTTATGTGTTCCCAAGTTCATTTGCACTCGTATGTATTTCAAAATCTTTGTTTCTTGTGGTGATTTGGTCAAGGTTGATTACACGGTATTGGGAGACTTACTTGACAACATTATTCTCCAATATCATACTACATCCAACAAAGATTTATTAATCTTCAAGAATTCAGATCAAATCATTACCACTCCTCAACGATCAAGAGTGGTTCAAGTATCTATTCAAGTCAGGGAATGTTTGAAGATTATTTTGACTTGAAGTGTAGGATCCTCTCTACCCCTCTTCCATGTTTTTGCAACTGAATCTCATGGTGATGTCTTTTATGCATGATGCTCATAAAGTATTATAATCATCATGAGGGGGAGAATAAAAAGTGAAGAAATTTTACATTGTTGATTCAGTTGTTGAGGGTGTCTACTCAAGGGGGAGAGAGAAAAAGAAACATCAGTCTATATCATGTCTAGGGGGAGTCAAGATTATCATACTTATGAAAACATGGAAACAATCTGAGCTACATTGTATGGGGGGACAAAAAGAAGATTCTTCCCAACACATCAAAAGTGTTTATGCTTCCGCTGTCAAAGGCTCAAGATAAAACAATGTTTCAGACTGATGTATATGGTGGGACGCTACATCCAAAACTGCTTATATAATCTAAGGAAGACTTAGGTTACTGGTGTGTACACTCCTATTTCAATACAAAGGGGGAGAATGTAAATTCATAAATTGTATAGAAATAGGAGTTTCTATGTAATATACTCATGGAGTATATATAGGGATATGACTATTGTAATAGCTAAGGTTTTGCACACAATGAAATAAAGAACTATGTGTTTTCATGGTGTTTTTACACATTCTCTCTAGTTCTACATATGCAATCCTTCATCTATCCTACATATTACTTGAATCACTTGTTATATGGGACTAACAAACTCGTGCACGCATGAGAGAGTTTTAAAATGAAAAAAAATGTAAAACCTAAAGCCTTTCAGATGAATGATTCCAATCGTTAGCTGAATAGTAAGTTTTGATAAGCTGGCAATTATCCGATCAGCTGAACAACCATAACTCTTCAGTTTCGTATACTTCTTCAGCACTATACTAAGTATATTCATCTTGACTAACAAGATTCAATAATTATTCAGACAAGGTTTTGTTCATCTGAACTTTCCATGATCAATCATCATAATCAATTCAGTCATCATTAATCATTGAACTTTCCAACGTTTAGTTTAGTACATTTTGTTCAGCAAAGTCGTGAAATATGCCCTAACCGTTTATTCATGTACCCTATTTATAATGTAATTTTTATTAAGTCAATGGTTGAACATGTGTTGTTCTATTACGCCTTGGATCTTTCATTTGTAAAACTACGTTAAATTTTTGTACTTCGAAAGACAAAACGGATATAACTTTACCTCTGGAAAATGTTAAAGTTAACTCTGACGAAAAGTTTTCTCAAAAATTTGCTCAAATACTAAAGCATGGTTGGCAACTACATCTTTAGTAAAATCAAATCTGAAATAGGATGGTTGTCTATGGAAGTACAAAATGAAAAGAGAAAGTTAGATTTTCGATGTAACAAGATATGATAAATAATATTATTATATTGTTGATGGGACGAATTTTCACCGAAAAATACAATTACTCTACTTATGCTCAAGTAAAGTAATACTGCTTTTCACTCATTTACTTTATAATTATATTACGGTCTTTTCTATGCCACCTCATCTCTTAATGCTACTTCCGAGATACTGCCAAGAACTTCTATAAATAGATATGCATTTACAACATGCATACATACCTTTTTACACTTACTGAACATCTGTCATGAAGAACTAGCTTCAAGCTTTTAAGCAAGAGCACATTTTTAGAGTTTGCATAAGTGTAGAAAAACTTGTCCATATATTGGACCTATTAAACATTAGTTGTATTAAAAAAGTTTGTCTATGTGTTAGACATCGTACCTTTTATTGTGTTAGGAATTTCGCTTTCTTATACATATAATTCTTGATTCATAATCAATAAGAATTATATTAAAAGTATTAATTTGTGCAATTAATTTAAAAAACTTAAGTTTGTATTCAACCCCCTTCTGCAAACATTTGTCGTTGCGTACTCAATATGGGACTAACAAATATATATATATATATATATATATATATATATATATATATATATATATATATATATATAATGTTCCAATATTGAAATCAAGACGGTTTTCATATTTTCTGTAGTACTTATACTACATTCATAGTTTCAACTGTTAGGTTAACATCAGTGTCACAAATCTTTAAGTCTTTTCGCTAGAGACACGAGAAACTTGCTAGATATAAACAATCCAAGCGAAAAAATGGAATGTCTAAAAAATAGTTCAACTTAAGATAATGATTAACCCTGACTTTTATCAACGATGATCCTCAAATATGATTTAAGCTTTTTAGGCTCACATCTAATATAAATCATGAACAAACAAACAAAAACTCATGCTTAAATATAGCCAATAGAGGCTACTTCATCACAAACTAAATTTGACAAACTTGTATCTAGCAATTTAAAAAATAATGCCAAGATATCATTGATATATAAAGTTAAAAGATTATTTATGCATCCTAACTGTAGATGTTATATAATAATTGGTATTTAGTGGGTATTTGAGATAGATTAAGAGATGTTTTATATTCTCCTATTTATTATCATACTCACAAGATTGAGATAAACATCTAGATCAAAGGAAGAGATGAAGAAAAAAGAATTAGTGGGACTTGTATTTCATCATGTAGTGAGTTGGAGGATGGATAGAAGATCTAGTAGTAACAAATATAATGCTTCATTGAGTAATTATCGAAGATTTAAAATTATGAAATTACAATTCTATCAAATCAAGCCTAACATATAAAATTAACGATATAAAGAATCAAAGAAAAAAAATATTTTAAATAAGAGAAAAAAAATGAAAGTGTCAAATCAAGTATAAAGAAAGATTATGTGGGAAAATATAAATGTAGATACAAGGAAATTATTGTCATTTATAATTTTGGATATATATGATAAGATTATATAATAAGATTGCAACTACCTTTCATGAACTAATACGTTCATGAAACATTTGGTTTAGCAAAGTGTTATTTGAAACACTAAATTATATCTTAAATAATTAGGCCAGGTGTAGTGGTGCTCGTCATAAGGCGGCTTGTCATTGTGGTGATGAGCTACATACCTCGTTGCTTTATTTTTTTTTAAAAATTGCCAATCATACTATTCTAAAATAATATTATGTTGGTCCACTAGTGTCAGTGTTGATGACATGCATGTTAGTCACGCATGTCATGACTGAGGATATTTAATCATGACCATGTCATAGGCTGAAAAGTTGATGTGACAATATATCATGGTGATACGCGAGTATCAGTCTTAAATTTTAACACTAATCTAACCTAATTTGACTGACACGCTTACGGGCAAGCGCGCCCCGATCGTATCAGGAAACAGGAATTGAAAGTACCATAAAGAAATAAACTAATTAAACTAAATTACTGAAAAATAAATATGGGGTTTTTGAAAATAACAACTAATCGCTGATGTTGTGTACAAGGATAGTGTACACGTGTCATAATATCCGGGCGCTATGAGTCACTAAAGGGTCACACAGCTGCAAACCCAATCTTGACCAAGAAAATAATACCTTGTGTATACGCTTATAATTAATAGTGAATAAATTATCCAATGGATAAATAATAAATGGATATTTATTATTTGAGGGATTAAATATCAGTTAGATATTTAATTAATATGTTTGGTTAAAGTATTACTAATTAATAGTTGATTAATTAATATAAATTAAACTTGAGAGTTAGTTTTGTCAATAGATCAAAGTTATTGATCTTGGACGGGACTTAAAGGCTTAAGGGCCTTAATCCACTTATAAAGTATTTAAGTGATTAACCCTTGGAAAATTGTGAATAATCACACATAATTAAAAAAATCCAAAAATCAAAACCTAATCTCTCTCCCCTCTCTCTCCTTGTCGGCGGCCGAAGAAGGCTAAACCGCCACCACCTCACAGTGATAGCGGCGCGATCCAGCCGGCGAAGGCGGCGATCGGCGGCCGGCCCCTTGCGGCGGTCTATGGCGGTTTCCAGCGAGCTCTCCACGGTCCGAGAACCCCTTTGCGGCGGTTCCTTTTTCTCGGCAACCCTCTGGTGGACAAAACCGGCGGTGGTTTTCTGGTTTGTACACACGGGACGCGGCGGTTTGTTGCGGGTATCATTTAGGCTGTCTAGCAACCAGGTGTGCGGGTGCAATAGTAGTGTATCCTCCTATAGCAGTCCAAAGGTATAATTCTTATCCTTTATATATACTATAATATATATACATATAATTATCTGATTAATATGAATATTAATATCTGTCATGTTCCTCTGGTTGATCAAGTTGTGATCTTTGGGTTTGGGATTTAGTTTTATTCCGTTGTGCAAGTTGTACCCTGAAAATCCCAACAGTGGTATCAGAGCCTCTTCTAGGCTCGATAGTGGACAATTTTTTATTCATATTATTATTTATGTATATATGTGAGAAACTTGTTTTTCGGTTTAGATCAAGTTCTGATCTTTTTACCGAATAAAGTTTCCAGCTTTATGATTTATATACGTATATATTGTGTGAAACTTTGTTTTTGACCAAAGATCTAGTTTTGATCTTTTTGTTAAATAAAATTTCTAGTTTTATCTGTTATATATATATATATATATATATATATATATATATATATATATATATATATATATATATATATATATATATATATATATATATATACTGTGTGAAACTTGGATTGACAAAAAGTCAAAGTTTTTGAACTTTTGGTCAAATAAAATTTCCAGCTTTATTATTGCTTTCTGATCAAACGAACATAAACCTAGGCGATATTTTTGCTAAATTGTCCAGTTTGTGATAAATAGCAAAAAGCCGAGTTTAGGCCCAGGTTTGAGGCTCAGGTTATGTTTTTTGGGATTAACACAAAATCAGTTCGGTTTTGGTGTTAGGTGTTGTCCGATTCAAGTTTTAAATCATCCCGGGTATATATATGTATGGTGTATGATCAAGTTGCGTGCTTGCTTTATTTAAGTAATATCATATTATGTCGTGATTGGATTATTATTTTAAGCCAACGCCTTAAACCTAGTGGATCACTTTTGTGTTGCTTTATTATTTTTGTTATGGTTGATTACATTTATTATTTATCTGTTGTGGGGAGGCCTGCGTGCCACTTACAACCCTTATTCAATTTTGTAAAAGTACTAGTTTTAGCGGGCCTGCGTGCATTTGAATTACTTTTGTAATAGGGCACTAGATTTATCAAAATTGTATAGGTTAGTTTGATATTTGTAAATGTAATTATTCTGGAGATGATCAAGCAAGACAAGGAGCAAGACGAGGAGAGGAGAATGCTATGGATGCTGAAACTAGTGGGAGCATCATAATCCATGCCTTGTGTGTTGTGTGATCCACTTAGGGTTTTGACCACAGGAGTACTTGATTAATTAATCAAGTATAAGTGATAGTCAAAGGCGTATCTTTGGCTTGTTATTATTTATTGCGTGGTTGTGATATTAATTATTTAGATTGTGCATTGACCTTAAAAAAACCATATATATATATATATATATATATATATATATATATATATATATATATTAAGTTGAATTATTTTTCACTTAAAAAAAGGATAATAGTTTTACAAGTTATGTAAGACGGAAAAACTGGCAAAGTTTTTGAAAAACACGAACCCTTTTAAAAATCTTAGACCAGTAGTGCTACCCATCTAATGGTACACCTTCCTGCTACCAGTACCAACGGTGTGTTGTCGTGCCCAAACCGTGCACATCGGGGTTCAAGCCGATGTGGGGAGGGGGTGAAAGACTTCGCGATTCCCTGATGTGACGGGCCAAAGTTCACCCCGTCTTAGGTGGTGAGGTCTATTTTGGTGATTTCCTGATGTAACGGGCCCAAGGTGCACTTAGGAGGACTAAATATGTATGAATTGTGTTTCATTCGATGTCCCAAAGTTATAGGATTCGTGTTTTAGATTAAATACGATCGGTATGGTTTATACCCACCAGAAATAGCACGGGGTTAGTGTTGTCGTGCCCAAACCGTGCACCGACACGTGTGAAATATAAATCCTATTCTAAAATAAATCTATTTAAAGGGTTATAATTTATTTTAGAGGTATTAATTACTAAATCAGTTTTCTCTTGCATTTTTCTGTAGATTTCGTGTTTATCTGTTATTCCGTTTTATTCACCTGGGGAGTCTTTTATCTCATCATGGGAAAGTGGAAGCTTTCAGGACCAAACTTTTTAGTTTGGAGGTTGCACTTTAGGAATATCCTAAGGGAACATGGAAAGCTGTACACAGTTGATAAGCCACCTCTAGCACGACCCGATTATTCTACTCAGGATGAAGCCTATGATACATATTATAAGTATCCGTCTGATGAATCTGATGTCATGTCAATTCTGATATTCTCCAAAGAATCTGAGTTTTCAGAGGAACTCAAAAGTAAGTCCACTTTTGATGTCGTGGAGAACTTAGAGGAGCAGTTCAAAAGCAATGAACGCTATGGACATTTTCTATTGATGAAGGATATTCTTTAACAGAAGATGAAAGAAAACCAGTCACTAAGCGATCATCTGATTAACATGATGTTGGTGCCTTGATAAGAATAACAACAAGCAACATGTATGTAGAAGGGGGGTTGAATACACTTTCTGCGGAAATTGAACAAATCAAATAAAAGTGTTACACAAAGTAAATCAAACCACAATCGAATGCTTTGCTTTTCATTAATAAGAAGATGATTACAGACTCTATCAAGTAAGCAAATCTTGATATGTAAACACCTAATATAAATCTCTCAATCTTTCAAACTTAGCTATCTATAATTAACTTATGATTATAGATACTGACAACTCTCTTAAAAATGATTTACACAGATTGATAACTTACCAATATCACAACTAATGTGATTATTCGAACACACGAATAGCTTGGCAATATGTGAATACCTTGATCACGTTGAACTGACAAACAGTGATTCAAGAATCGTAACACATACGGTTGAGGTGAGGTTTTGGCTCTGCAACACTGAGTTGTATTCTGAGTCGTAGTCGTACCTCTAAACTTATCAGGAGATAAGTATTTATAATCCTGTTCCTACGGTTCCTAACAAACTGGACTAATCCTAATTTTCTAACTAACTATCGGATAACTCGGAATCTTGAATCTTCTTATCTTGAATCTTCAATCTTCAATCTTGATTCTGGAGTCTTCTTATCCTTCCCGTAGATATAGAGAGTTAAAACAGAATTTAAAACATATTTAAATCCTTTTAAACTGACTTCTTTAGTCAGGCTGAGTTACTCAACTTGAAACTCATCAAGCTGAGTTCTTCGAGAACAAACCCGAATTCAAACATGGACTAACATGTATAATTATTAACTCATCCTTATAAGTCTAAAGAATTAACTAAAACATATTTAGTAACTCTATTGAGTTGACTCAGTCTTCACGCTAAGTCGCTCAGCTTGAAACTCATCAAGCTGAAACTCAATATATATATATATATATATATATATATATATATATATATATATCTTAGTTTACACACACAGCTTATCAAACATATTGATAAACCTACTAAGATATATTCTAAGCTGATCGAACATATTTACAACTTACACCCAGCTTATACTCAGTCTGAATCACTATAAGTGTTCAGTCTGACTAAGCTTCATAATTCTGTTTAAGTTATATGTAGAACACATCTTACAAACTTAACTTTGTCTCATCAAATCTTGACTGATGAGATCATTTTCCCAACACATGAGAAGGTTATTCGATTGCTTAATGCTTTTGGGGTCACAAGTCAGTGAACAAGAACTTGTGATGCTTTTGGTCGGGACTCTGACAGATCACTATCGGGCAAAGGTAGTAAATGAGATCAGAGGATAGGAATCGACTATCACCGGTATGCACGAGTTTTTAATGTGTATAGATGATCAAATGCACCCTGCATCCTTGATACAACAGTAGTTGAATCAATGAAGGATGATGACTGGATTGACGGTCTATTAGACATTTTTTGGCCCAGTTTGCGGTAGCAAGGATATTTGTGAGCATTCACTCGATATTGATTTGCTGGACATTGGTTCAACCAATGAGTCAGGTATCTTTATATGCTAGATTGCTTAGTTACTTCTTTTGAATCATAGGTACTCGATACCAGATGTGGTCATCACATAAGCAATTACTTACAGGGATTCAAGAGGAGTAGGAAACTAAGAAAGGGAGACATGGACCTATGGGTAGGCGAAGGCTCCATTGTTGGTGCTGAAGCTGTAGGGACATATAGTCTCAGGCTACCTTAAGGATTAATCATTGAACTAGAAAATTGTTTTTATGTTCCTAAATTAATCAAGAATGTAATCTTGTATGATTTATTAATAGACAGTGGTTTTACCTACCAGTTGGTAGGAAAAACAATTTTGTGCTTTAAGAATAATTTATTTTATTTTGAAGCAAGTTCACAAAATGGTCTATATACATTAAATCTACAAGATGACAAGGAAATCTATCATATCAGTAAGAGGTCAAAGGATACTTTGAACCAGACTTACCTATGGCATTGTCGGCTCGGACATATCAACAAGAAGCGCATAGAGAAACTCTATCGTGATGGAGTTCTAGGGTCATTTGATCTCGAATTAATTGACAATTGCGAATCTTGTTTATCCTGCAAGATGACAAAGTATGCAAGTTTAATCCAGGAAAAGTATGCAAGTTGCTAAAATCTATTTATGGATTAAAACAAGCATCTAGAAGCTGGAACTTGCACTTTGATGAGCGTATCAAAGAATTTGGTTTTATCAAAAGCGAGTTCGAGTCCTGTGTGTACATAAAGTTCAGTGGGAGCATAGCAATCTTCATGGTCCTATATGTAGATGACATACTAATCATAGGAAGTGATGTACCATCATTGCAAGGAGTAAAATCCTGGTTGGGTAAATGTTTCCAGATGAAGGACCTAGGAGAAGCCGCATATATACTTGGTATAAACATCTATAGAGATAGATCTAGGCGGCTGATCAGACTCAATCAAAGTACATACATCGATTAAGTGTTAAAACGCTTTAAGATGGAAGAATCCAAGAAAGGATTCATTCCAATGAGATATGGCGTACCATTGAGCAAGGCTCAATGTACTACTTATCTAGAAGAGCAGAAGAGGATGAAATAAGTTCCTTATGCTTCGGCAGTAGGATCGATTATGTATGCCATTGTGATACCCGCCACCAAAGCAGGTTGGTTGACTTAACCTATAACTCATTTAATCATGCTAACGTGGTAACATCTATATTTTCATTTGAGGGATGAACTAATTATACAAGTAATTATAATATATTCATTGAATGTATTAGGAAGGTTTTTGCTCTAGATGTTAAATATATACATATTGGCAGGATGGAAGGAAATTGTAACACTGTACTTTGAAATTAACATAAAACTGCATGCGAAAGCTAATTACATATAATTACATTAAAACCAAAAGTTAAATACAAATTTTGTCTGGTTGTCATTTACAAAATACCACTACAGTGTTAATTACAAAACAGGCTCTAATCAAAATCTTTTGACATCAGAGTAGTGGTCTGTCTGTATTCCCAGCTATCATCAAGAAACTCACCGCGAAGGATCTGCAAAACAATCTAGTGGGGAATTAGCACAAAGCTAAGTGAGGGAACATATATCTAAACATATACAAGGCTAACATGCCCAAACACAAAGCTCACAATCCAAGGAGAACCGGCGGTGTTACAACCACCTACAACCAAGGTTGGCAAAAACCAAGGTTTAACGATGGCCCAGTTACATGGACAACAATATTAGCACCTTTGAATACAACAAATGCAAATCAAGAAATGTGCTAATACTATATATCCCTAAACACAGGCCCATCCGAAAATCCGCCACACTGATCTCCAAAACAACATGTATACATATTAAACAAAAGCATAGTAACAATTAGGATATCATATCCTGTATATCCGAAGATATAAATCCACTCACCACAGTCAGCATGGCTGTAGCACACTCAGTTGACTAACTCACTGGGTCTTCTCGGTTCCTGAGAATATGTAAACATAAGTCAGTAAATAATTCTTAATATTGATTCACCATAAGTAGTACACTCAATTCATATATCACATGTGTACATACATATCACATATATCACAGATATATATATATATATATATATATATATATATCAGTACATCATAATTTGGATTGTTAAAGAAATCTTCAAAGTCCCAAATTCCGGATAAATCATGCGGAATTATCATAATTCCGGATCAACTTCATAATTCCGGATAGCATTCGGTTTTCCTCTCAATTCCGGATAAGTAGTAATTCCGTATAAGTGCAATACTGAATGAAGTCCAATTCCGATTAGTTTAATTCCGAGCAAAGCCCAATTCCGAACCAAAGGTCCAATCCCGAATATAAGCTAAATCCGATCAAGGTGATTCCGATCAAATGAAATTCCGAGTAAAGGCAGTTGTTCAATTCCGAATGTTCATCAATTCCGATCAATCCAATTTCTAAATAAAGTGTTAGGAAATTTTAGTCTTGGTTTTATTCGGATTATGCAAAATTCGATCATTTCATTTGGATTGTCTTCAAATCCGATCAGTTAATTCGGATTCTCCAAGTGTTAAGGCAACAAATGTTTTGTTCGGATTTCAATATAAGTCTAATTGTTTATTCGGAATTCATTAAGTTCGGAATTCTCCATGTATTCGGATTTCATCATAAAGTCTAACAATTCATTCGGATTTAATCAAATCCCGAATATTTTATTCGGATTTCTCTCAAATCCGCATGCTTCATACCCAATTCCGAACAATTCAAATGTTCTTGCATATTTTCGATTTCTTTTCAATTCTATACTGTAATTGATCATGCAATGTATTCTATGTTTCCAGAAATCATCATAAACACGTATAGAACATAATTCAACAACATAATCTAACATGCATACATCCTAAGATCATGAATTAACTCTTGAATCATGCGTAATTCACCCTATATATTCAAAATCGAATACAAATAACAATTAACAACTATAATTCAGTGATCTAACCTTCTGGATCAATATAGAAGAATCCAATTCAATTAAACTAACAATGAAGATGAAGATCATCCCTTGTTCTTGATCTTCGGCCGAGAGTTCTCAAACACACACACACACTTGATTTTTTTTTCTTAATTTGCATGTAATGGTGTGTGTTGGTGGCAATTAAGGGTTTTAGTGTCATCAAAGATGACACATGATAATCTACTAATAAATTTATTTAATTTAATTAACTCTTTTCTTAATTTAAATAAATTACACAATAATTACATTATTATCACATTTTAATTGCCATAAAACACTTAACATATAATAACAATTAAAGCCACATAATCACCAATATATCTTAAGGTTAATTAAAATAATTACCTTATTAATACTAAGCCGGTTGAGAGGGTGTTACAGAAATGATGTTTCATAAGTTTTGAAATACTGGTTTATGATAAGTATCATAGGTGTATGATTGTTCAAGTTTCAAACCGAAACGAAAGTTGAAATATGTTGAAGAAGGCATGATAACGGCCGTAATGGTGCATAACGGCCATAATGTGGATAACAGCCGTTATCCATACATAAAGCCCGTTATGTATGGTGGCCAACATAAATCGCACTACGGAAGTGGTAAATCGCACTACGGGAGTGGAATTACAACTGTCAAGGATAACGGCCGTTGTAACACCGGTTTTCACGAGCTTAAAATCAAAGACAATTTAAACTTTTTAAACTGTATTATCAAAAGCTTGCAGTGGAAATAATCATCATTTACAAGAATACCATATCGTTATCTGACTAGTCAACATTTCATACAACAGGTGTTACTGTAACTAACAACCGACCATCGGATCACATGCATATAAACAACAATTAGGGAGCGCTTGGTTGATTAGAGGGGAATGAGAATGGCAAAGGGTAAGGGAATACAAAGGAATGCAATGAGCATTCCCAAGTATTATCAATACCATTGATATTGCTTGGTAAATATAGGTAATCATTATATACACATATGTATGTATATGTGTGTGTTGTGTAGGGGTGGCGGTGGTGGTAATTTTGCGACAAGTTACAATGGTGTAGGGATATTGGTGGTGGTGTTGATAGTTGATGTGTTACGATGGTGTAGTGGTTGCTACCGATGGTGGCGGCGGCGACGATGACGGCGGCGGCAGTTGGTGGTGGTGGCGGCGACGACGGTAGCGGTTGGTGGTGGTGCTAGAGGGTGGTGATAGCGATATTGGTGGTGGTGTTGATTGTTGATGTGTTACGATGGTGTATAGGTTGCTGTGGTGGCGGCGGCAGGCGGCAGTTGGTGGTGGTGGACTGGTGGCGGCGACAACGGTGGGCGGTTGGTGGTGGTGCTAGATGGTGGTGGTAGGGATATTGGTGGTGGTGTTGATAGTTGACGTGTTACGATGGTGTAGTGGTTGCTACCGGTGGTGGTGGCGGCGACGACGACGGTGGCGGCAGTTGGTGGTGGTGGCGGCGACGACGGTAGCGGTTGGTGGTGGTGCTAGAGGGTGGTGGTAGCGATATTGGTGGTGGTGTTGATTGTTGATGTGTTACGATGGTGTATAGATTGTTGCGGTGGCGGCGACAGGCGGTAGTTGGTGGTGGTGGACTGGTGGCGGCGGCAACGGTGGCGGTTGGTGGTGGTGCTAGATGGTGGTGGTGCTAGATGGTGGTGGTAGGGATATTTGTGGTGGTGTTGATAGTTGACGTGTTACGATGCTGTAGTGGTTGCTGCGGTGGCGGCGACCACGGCGGCGGCGGCAGTTGGTGGTGGCGGCGGCGGCGGCGGAGACGGTAGCGGTTGGTGATGGTACTAGAATGTGGTGGTAGCGATATTGGTGGTTGGCATTGATGGTGTCGGTGATCGGTAGGGGCATACATACCTAAATCCATTATCCTGAATTCATTACCCCCAATTTACAGGGGAATGCCACATTACCCATTAATGGGTAATGATTGATTATATTCCCCTTAAACAAGCAATATTAATGATTATCATTCTAATTTCTTACCCTTTAAAACCCTCAACCAAGCACCCTCTTAGTGTTCCACAAAAAGGTACCTACTATAATTACCCACAAGTAATCCCAGCTCGCCAGGCCTTCAGTCACTAACCTGCGAAAAAGGGAAATCATGCACCGTTAGCTACAACTAGCTAGTGAGCACCAATTTACACATAATCATCAATTAGCATGTGTTAGGAAGATGATCTCATTAGTTAAGATTTGATGAGACAAAGTTAAGTTAGTAAGATATGTTCCAAAGTTAACTTAAACAGAATTATGAGGCTTGACCAGACTGAACACTTATAGTGCTTAAGACTGAGCATACGCTGAATATAAGCTAAGCATATGTTCGATCAGCTTATACTATATCTTAGTAAGATTATCACTATGTGTGATAAACTATGTATGTCACCTAAGATATATTGAGCTTTTAGCCTGATGTGTCTCAAGCTGAGTGACTCAGCTTATACACTGAGTCAGCTCAACAGAGTTGCTAAATAAGTTCTAGCTAACTCTTGGGACTTCTAAGGATGAGTTAATTTGTATACATGTTAGTACATGTTTGTTTTCGAGTCTGTTCTCGAAGAACTCAGCTTGATGAGTTTCAAGCTGAGTAACTCAGTCCGAGCAAGAAGTCAGTTCAAGAGAATTTAAATATGTTTTAAATTTATCTTTTTAACTCTCTATATCTACTGGAAGGATAAGAAGACTCTAGAATCTAGATTGAACATTGAAGACTCAAGATAAGAAGATTCAAGATTCAAGATTCCGGTTTATCCGTTAGTTAGTTAGCAAATTAGGATGAGTCTAGTTTGTTAGGATCCGTAGGAACAAGATTATAAATACTTATCATCCTGATAAGTTTTAAGGTACGACTACTACAACGAAGAGTTATAGAGCCATAACTCAGTTTAACCTCAAACCGTATGTGTTACGAATCTTGATTCATTGTTTGTCAGTTCAACGTGATCAAGATACTCACAGATTGCCAAGTTATTCGTGTGTTCGAATATTCACATTAGTTGTGAAATTGGTAAGTTTTCAATCTGTGATTAAATCCTGTTTAAAGAGTCGTCCAGTATCTATAATCATAAGTTAATTATAGATAGCTAAGTTTGAAAGATTGAGAGATTTATATTAGGTGTTTACATATCAAGAGTTGCTTACTTGATAAAGTCTGTAATCATCTTCTTATTAATGAAAAGCAAAGCATTCGATTGTGGTTTGATTTACTATGTGTAACACTTTATTTTGATTTGTTCAATTTCCGCAGAAAGTGTATTCAACCCCCCTTCTACACATCTGTTGCTTGTTGTTATTCTCAATAAGGGACCAACAACATGCTAACACAAAACAGGAACAACAAACAAGGCTATCCTATCACGTCGTTTTGCGCCAACGTGTCAGTAAGAGTCATATCTCGCAGGGTAATCAGTCCTGCTCAACGACCTTTACTGGGGATATCAGCAACAACCATCCGCACAGGTGGGGGAGCGAAGAGCAGTACACCCAGCGCGTTATGGAGTCAGATCAACTCAACCAGTTTCGGTTTGCACCGAGAACCCCATTTCCCAACCATTTCCAGCTTACACTGTGAACCCCATTACAACCAGTTCCGGATTACACCGAGAACCCCATCATATTAAGGAACGGTGGCCTGCAGAGCCGTTACCCAAGCGTTTACACTCGGATGCCGTTAATCCCCCACTTCCAGGCCCTATTGGGCCCCCAGGGACTAGCCTTCGCAGCTGACCTTAACCAATCCCAGGAACTGTGGTACAGTCCCCCAATTGTCCGGACATAAAATCAATAACAGATAACCGATCCAATAAGGATCCAATTGCATGCGCAATACAGTAACAATACATAGCCGATCCAATCAGGATCCAATTATATATATGCATGACATCACAATGAACTTCAACTCATACTGGATGAGCAGAATACACAAGTATAACTTAATCATAACATATAATTATCACATGGCTCGTAATCACTACACTTGTCTATCACTACTAGCACTTGAACATCGTACACGTCATAGCCTAACATATCAACTTATAACATACTTATCATCCTGATAAGTTTTAAGGTACGACTACTACAACGAAGAGTTACAGAGCCATAACTCAGTTTAACCTCAAACCGTATGTGTTACGAATCTTGATTAATTTTTTGTCAGCTCAACGTGATCAAGATACTCACAGATTGCCAAGTTATTCGCGTGTTCGAATATTCACATTAGTTGTGAAATTGGTAAGTTTTCAATCTGTGATTAAATCCTGTTTAGAGAGTCGTCCAGTATCTATAATCCTAAGTTGATTATAGATAGCTAAGTTTAAAAGATTGAGAGATTTATATTAGGTGTTTACATATCAAGAGTTGCTTACTTGATAAAGTCTGTAATTATCTTCTTATTAATGAAAAGCAAAGCATTCGATTGTGGTTTGATTTACTATGTGTAACACTTTATTTTGATTTGTTCAATTTCCGCAGAAAGTGTATTCAACCCCCCTTCTACACATCTGTTGCTTGTTGTTATTCTCAATAAGGGACCAACAACATGCTAACACAAAACAGGAACAACAAACAAGGCTATCCTATCACGTCGTTTTGCGCCAACGTGTCAGTAAGAGTCATATCTCGCAGGGTAATCAGTCCTGCTCAACGACCTTTACTGGGGATATTAGCAACAACCATCCGCACAGGTGGGGGAGCGAAGAGAAGTCCACCCAACGCGTTATGGAGTCAGATCAACTCAACCAGTTCCGGTTTGCACCGAGAACCCCATTTCCCAACCATTTCCAGCTTACACTGTGAACCCCATTACAACCAGTTCCGGATTACACCGAGAACCCCATCACATTAAGGAACGGTGGCCTGCAGAGCCGTTACCCAAGCGTTTACACTCGGATGCCGTTAATCCCCCATTTCAAGGCCCTATTGGGCCCACAGGGACCAGCCTTCGCAGCTAACCTTAACCAATCCCAGGAACTGTGGTACAGTCCCCCAATTGTCCGGACATAAAATCAATAACAGATAACCGATCCAATAAGGATCCAATTGCATGCTCAATACAGTAACAATACATAGCTGATCCAATCAGGATCCAATTACATACATGCATGACATCACAATAAACTTCAACTCATACTGGATGAGCAGAATACACAAGTATAACTTAATCATAACATACAAATATCACATGGCTCGTAATCACTACACTTTTCTATCACTACTAGCACTTGAACATCGTACACGTCATAGCCTAACATACCAACTTATAACATACCTCGAGCGGGCACATGTATCACACACAACAGTTAGCCCTACTTACTGAGTCTCATGGGAAAACCGGTACTCACCTGGAGTCCTCACTAGGCAGATACGCCACTCGTGTCTTCCGGTTCCTTAGGTATACCTAACACATTATATACATGCTTGGTTATCACTTACACATAGCACACTCAGGTCAAAACGCAAGTTAAACAAGCTATCAGGGCAGGACCCTTGCTTGCGATCGCAAGGACAGGCCTTACGGTCGCAAGGGACCTCCCAGAACAGCCCTTACGATCGCAAGGGTATCTTATGCGACCGCAAGAGGTCTTTTCCCATAAACCAATGCTTACGATCGCAAAGATAATCCCTTTTGCCCGCAAGCATGGTTCCAGGGTTGTTACGGTCATAACTTATGTACCTACGCTCGCAAACCCTCATTTCCTTCGCCCGTAGGCGATAACATCACCAAAACATACCCTTACGGTCGCAAGGGCCTTACCCTGCGATCGCAAGGATCACAGACAACCCATGCGATCACATGCACCAAGCCATGCGACCGCAAAGACTACTGACAACCCATGCGATCACATGCACATGCCATGTGACCGCATGGACCCCATGCGACCGCATGCACTTGCCATGCGACCGCATGGACCCTAGACACCCATTCGATCACATGCACATGCCATGCGACCGCATGTACCCCATTCGACCGCATGCACATGCCATGCGACCGCATGGACCCCCGTTACAGTGTTCTTCGACTCTGTTCGTGTACAGCTTCTGTTACACTCGTTTTTGACACATAAATCAACCAAAACTTGATTCAAATCACTCATACACTTCACATAACATTGTTTGGAGCCTATGAACTCCTTTGACACCAAAATAAACCACTAAAACATGATTTACACCATTAATTTGGTGTAAGTCCTTCAAGAACACAAATCTTAGGTTTAGGAAGAAGAAAACTTACAATAAGAAGATATAAGCACAGATTGATCACTTCAAACACTGGTTTACAATCCTTAGCTACTGATTTCTTTGATTTGCTCCTCAAAATTCCAAGGATTTGAGTGTAAGTGTGTGTACATATGTTATGGTGTATTTGTGTGTGTTTTTTATAAAACCAGGGGATAAGGGAAAGCTTCAGCCGACCTTGAGTTTAATTAAATTAAACTCGGGTATTTTATTCCCCTTTTCAACTTACAACTTAACACACGCCATCCCGTTTCAACTAACGGGGATATCTACGGAATCATTACGCGAAACCGTTTAATATTTTATCACTTTTAAACACGTTTGACACTTTTCACATAATCACTTTAATTAACACATAACACACGTTAGTAACTTAAATTACACTAGTCAAGGTCACTTAAAGTCAAGGTACAACCACTTGAGCATGAAGTACAACCAAGTACTATAGGCCCATTTTCAGGATGTTACAGCCGTAATGATAGATAACGGCCGTTATCTACTGTCGGCAGAAATACCTATAAAAGGAAGTTCGATATTCATTCGATTTCACACCAACTTCAAAGCATTTTAGAGTTTCTCTGGATAAATAGTGAGCATTTTGAGAGTTTTGAGTCGTGGGGTGATCAGGATAGTCACTCGGTGTGAATATTGGAGTCGTAACCCAAGCGGAGGTGTTGTTCAAGCGTGATCTCGATCTTACTTGAGATTTCCGAGTACTTTGAGAGACGTGTGATCTATCAACTAATAAGGTGAGTACTCGTAACCCCTTTTCTTATATGTTTCTCGAGGGAAAATGACACTCAAATCTATTTCATTTCTTTATGTTGTGTTAAACAAACTTTTGCATTTTTGACAATTATGTGACATGTATGTGCTTCGCGTTAACCCTTGACTGGGTCATGCCAATTGATTACTATATTCATAACACAGCCAATGTAGTTACAGCTGGTAGTTATTATTGGATGACAAATTACTCATACTTGGTGAACCTTTTGGTTCGGATACCATCTCATATTTTGGTGAACCTTGTGGTTCGGATACCATTATATTCATATTTGCGTGCAATATTGTTACATGCTAAATTGTCATACAAACTTACTATATACGGTAAACTTGTTTTATTTTAAACCTGCGAGCTCACCAACTTTATGTTGACCTTTTCGAGTGTTCATTTACAGGAAATGTTAACAATAATACATAAGGAGCCTAGAAGAGTTTTAGAGGGCCTTAGTTGACTTGTGTCAAAATGTCTATTTCTCATTGACACTATTTGGGCTTGTAGCCTGTATACCTATCCCGGGTTGTGGGAACAACTATTTCATTATGTATCTTTTGAACTAAGTATATTGTGGAAATGATTAACCACGGCACAAGCCTCTACTTGTGTTGGGGGACATCATGACACTTTTGATTTGTATCATATATTGGATTCTCTATTTCTATATCAATGTGTTATGACGATCCTCTCCGTCACGCCTCGCGTCTTCGCCTCGACGGGGTGTGACAGCCATGCAATGTACTAGACCCGATGTTGCTTACTCCATAAGTCTTACGAGTAGATATCAGCAAAATCTAGGTGAAGCCCATTGGGTGGCTGTCAAGAACATTCTCAAGTATTTGAGAAGGAAAAAAGAAATGTTCTTGATCTTTGGAGGAAGCACGGATGAAATCAGTGAAACTGGTTACACATATGCGAGCTTCCAGACGGACAGAGACGAATTTAAGTCACAGTCAGGGTTTGTATTTACCCTAAACGGAGGAGCTGTATCTTGGAAAAACCAGAAACAAGATACAATAGCAGATTCAACTGCAGAGGCTGAGTACATTGCGGCAAATGATGCGGCAAAGGAAGCGGTTTGGCTAAGGAATTTTATCTCGGATCTAAGAGTTGTTGCAGTATCTCTAGACCGATTGATATATTCTGTGATAACATGGGAGCTTTAGTGCAAGCAAAAGAACCAAGAGATCACCAGCGGAGCAGGCACGTACTTAGAAAGTATCACATCATCCGAGAGATCATCGGAAGGGAAGCTTTGAGGATATGCAAGATACCAACAGATGACAACGTGGCTGATCCGTTGACTAAAGCTCTTGCTAGAGATAAGCATGAGAGACATGCTAGTTCTATTGGAATGCACTACATGGGACCTAGCAACTAGTTTTTAGTATTTAGTTAAATTGTATGGATTGAATTTTAAGACTTACGATTATGTATTAAATATTTCTGCATGATGGAAATAGGAGGTTTAATATAATCGTTTTAAATTTTTCCATGTTTAGCATATTTATCTATCCATGATATACAAGTCTTGATATCAAAATTACTCCGTAGCTACGTGATGCAGTGGGAGCCACATCAGGGAGATACTAACGCTATTATAAATACTTGACGGATTATTCGTGTAGAGAATAACAACACAAGTTTTGTGACCAAGCGTTTATAGATATTTGTCAGAGGTACAAATATTGGAGGGAATCCGCATCAGACTAACTTCATGGAGCCTTTTGACATGAGTTAGCTGATTGGTTGTCCTTAGACCTGAGATGTTTGGTTTAGGGCACGAGGACTTCTGTACTTTGGAACATTCTAACGTTATGCCGTAACAGGTTAACTATAACGGGCGTATCTGGGTGCAGCAGAAGACGTGTGCTCAAATGCAAGCAGTCAAGATGGGATTTGCACCTTCTCTTAAAGACAGGAGATATTCCAAGGCCACTTGACGGTTAAGACTAAATGAAATGCGTGGCCGCGTTCGGATAGAATGGTGGACATCATTTGGTAACTCTGTAACTGCAGTTAGTCGAGATCAGAAGTCAAGAAATATAATCTGGATTTTTCAGAATAGATCACGTGCTCCACGTCTGAAATCCACATTACGGAATATTGCGATGCAAAAGTAAAATCCGGGTAATCGAAGAAAACGATTACAGAATACATAAGAGAACTTGTAGTCATGGTTAACCTAAGTGTCTGGCTGGGGACCTCCTTAGGCCCATGATGAACAAGGGAGTGTAACTATCCTGCACAAGTGGGAGTCTGATAGATTGTGTGCAGGGATAGTATACACGTGTCATCATATCCATGAACACTATGAGTCACTAAAGGGTCACGCAGCTGAACACCCAACTGTTGAACTAGGAAACAATACAATGTGTGAAAAAGAGATAATTAAGAGTTAATTAATTATCGAGAGAAATAATAAATGGACGTTTATTATTAAAAGGAGAGATTAGATATTAGTTAATATTTAATTATAAAGTTTGGTTGGTAAATATTAATTAATAGTTAATTAATTAATATTAAACCGAACTAGAGGGTTTGTTTTGTCAATCGATCAAAGTTGTTGGGCAACGGACCAGGCTTCGGGTCCAAGGGCCTTGATCAATTTAAGTTAGTATTTAAATGGACTAATCCCTTGTTTTTAACCTAATCACTTTTGCAATTAACAAAAGGACAAAACAAAGACACTCTCCATTGCTCTCGGCCGACGGCACCACCACCACCACCACCATACACGGTGGTCGACGGTGGTGTCCCTACGGCGGCACTCGGTGGTCGACGGCGGCGGCCCCTTTCTCCGGCGATCGAAGTCCACGACCAAAACCCCCCTTTGCGGCGGCTTTTGGTGGTGTACACACACGCGGGATCTGTTTCTCTGGTATTGTTCGTATAGGCAGTCTAGAAGCCTGTTCTTGAGTTGCAGTAGCTGTGTATCCCCCTCTAGGCTCTAGCAGTTCAGGGTATATTTTTTATCCTATTTTAATGCTGTTATGGACTTGAATACATATTATATCTGTTATAATTATGATTGTTTGTTTTGTTTCCCCACCTGATCCAGTTGTGATCTTGGGATGAGATTTATGTTAATATTATTCCGCCGTGCTTGTTGTACCCTGTAAATCCCAATAGTTGCGATGGAGCAGGAGGTTGCGATGGTAGCAAAATCCACAAATCGGAGCTTCAACAGTGACGAAACAAAATCGGAGGAGGTTACGGTGGTAGCGAATCTGCCGGTGAAGAAGGTTGGTGGACGATGGCCTGAGAAGGAGTGGGTAGTTGAAGATGGGGATGTGAAATGCGTTTTACTGTCTGCAACACTTTTTATGGACATATATACCCTTTTTAATTTAAGAAAAACTTTAAAGACAACAAATAATTTGATTGGTCCACATTAGTTCACGCAGTTCTCGTACGAAGAACGGTTCTCGTTTGAACCGCAACCTATATATATATATATATATATATATATATATATATATATATACAAAAGGGGTATATAATTAGTACTAGATTTGTGTGTGTGTTGCATTGTTTATTTATATATATATGGGACGGTTCAAACGAGAACTGCGAGAACCAATCTCAGCCGTTCCTTGAATATGAGAAGTTTATGGATGAAGAACGTGGAGGGGATCAAGTGTGGCAGGGTGCATGTGAGGAATTCATGGGTGGGCAATGACATTAAAAGAGGAGGAATTGAACGACTCAGATTGGTTCTTGCGGTTCTCGTACGAAAAATAGTTCTCGGTTAAACTTTTGCCTATATTTATATATAGGTCATGGGAAACACTTTCCAACATATTAATACCGATAGGCTACAAGTCTTTTGATACATTTTGTATATATGATATGAAGTTTTAAATTAACCTTTAATTGCTCTTTATAAGATATTGTGAAAGTAATGTTGGTGTTTGCAGCTTAAATAGGTTATTTTAGTTGTTTGAAACCGTTAATTTATTTTATATTAAATGCTAGTTGAATAAATTAACTAAAAGTAATCTTCAAATTTTGAATGAGTCTATTAATATAACCTCTTAATAAAAACCAAAAAGAGGAGAGAGTATATAAATAAATTAATGTAGTAGAACTTCAAAAATCATGAATTATAATTTTATAAGTGTTTTTATTATTTTATCGTTTGTTAACATTATATAATTTTTTACAAAATTATGGCATCATCAAGTTCTTAAGACTGGTCCGATCTATCGGCCAGGTTTTCAAAACCATGTGTAGGAGGATTTTAATTAATGTACTCTTAAACGATTATAAATCTCATATTTTCGTCTGCCTACTTGCTTCTATCCTTCCACCATTACCTTTTTAGGGCGTGTTTGACGGAAATAGTTGTACACGAAAGCTGGTAGCTGATAAATAGAAACTTTATCTTTTATTTGTATATGTGTTTGTTAAAATAGTTGGTAGTTGGAGTTAAATAGTGTAAAATAACAAGAAGTAAAAATCATAAGAATAGGAGAATTATAAAACAGTTAAAGAGAGTGTATAAATAATTTTGTATATAAAAGCTTCCAACTAAGTCTTTTATTTTAGAGTTTTTTGTTTATAAAAAAAACTTTCAGCCTTTTCATTTAAACAAGACTTAGGGGGTGTTTGGTTCATTCTTTGATTTTGGGGGGATTGGGATTTTAGAAGAGGAATTGCATTTCATGGGAATTCATTTGGGGGGATTTTGAATCCCATACCTTTGTTTGTTTCAACACTACCACCACCTGCTCCCACCATACCACCGATTAGGTTTTCAGTCGGAGCCGGCGACGGCGACCAACCGCACCACCAACCACCCACCGCACCACCAACCACCGCCCTTCTCGTTCAGACGGCTAGGGTTTCGACCTGTGACAGACGAAGAACACCACCACCGATCTAGGGTTTGCGAACGCGAATAGGGTTTCGAAGAAGAACGACGACGATCTAGGGTTTGTGAACGACGCCGCCGCCCTGTGATAGACGAAGACGAACGACGGCCCTTCTCGTTCAGACGCCGCCTCCCTGTGACAGACGAAGACGAACGATGGCGAAGACGAAGAACAAGGGTTTCTATGAAGGACGAAGACGAAGACAAACCAGGGTTTGCGAACGACGAAGACGGCGATCTAGGGTTTCTGTGAAGGAGACGATCTAGGGTTTGCGAAGGTCGCCGGAGAAGAAGATGATCTAGGGTTTGCGAAGGTCACCCGAGATGGAGACGTAGAAGAGACGAGTTGGCCGGAATGTTCACCGGAGGCCGCCGGAGCAAATCCACAGGTGTGGGATTTCAAAATACCAGGGGAGGGGGTGGGAGGATTTCTAAATCCCCCATTCATGGGATTTTTATGATTCCCATCATTTGGATTCCTCCTTCATAATTGTAAAACAAACACATGATTTGAGGGGAATTGAATTCCCATTCCCTTGAAATCCCCCCAAAAGAATGAAACAAACACCCCCTTATAGTTTTCTTTTAAAACAAAAGGTTATCATCTCCAAACAATTTTAAAAAACTACATATCAAACACACTCTTAATCTGCAAGTGTATATTAACGTGTTATATACTAAATATTTAAATAATACTTGCGTAACATGTCACCCTTTGTTGTTTGCCAAATACTTATACTTTGAAAATTAGAGAAATGTTCAATATAGTCCATACTTATTGCATAGTCTTGAGAGACTAATCTTAGCCCTTGGATCAGCCCCATCAATGGTCCAGATTGAATTTTAAAATTTTTGGCGGAGTGACATTTTCGTAATTAACATGTAATGATTTTACCATCACATGTGATTGTATAGTGAATCACATGTGATTTTATATTGAATCACACGTAATTAAATACTAAAATTTAGGAATATGTTTTTTATATGGACTATATTAAACACAACTCTTGAAAATTAATCTAAGTTGAGAGGTCTCCCTTCTTTAGATCCACATAGCAAGAAGATGAAGAGTGCATATATGTTTTGTTTTAATATCTTGTATGCACGTTTATTGTGTTCTTTATAGTATTATTAAAGATAGTGGTTATCTTCGTCCCTTGTAAAGTAAAGAAATAAGTAAAGTGACCTTTTTTTTATTATAAAAAGAGAAAAATGAGAGAGAGGTGATACTATATTATAAAAAAAAAGGAATGAGCAGTGATTATTATAAATAATAGGCAGAAGTCGTAAATGTGTCGTATACTTATATTAGAGAGAATAATGGCGATCCTACCAAACATGATGATTTTTATCAATTGTAACAAAGAAAATGATATAAGAAAAGGATGTACAAAAGATATATTGTCCTTAAATACAAGTTCGTAAAAAAAATATTTAGTGAAACCAAAATAGATTAGTTAATATCTAATTAAGCCACTATAATTATTGTTTTTATGTGCCTTTCAAAAAAATTTATTGTTTTTATGTGGTGATAATCCTGTACTATTATTCATATGTTCATGCATTCACAACTACATTAAGTTGTCATTGATCGAAAAGATGTAAAAATAGTTTAATATCAATCTTAACTTAATACGAAATAATATTTTTTAGCCTATTCGATAATAAAAAAGTAAATTACGTATATCGATACTTTATAAAAAAAAAGCAAAAAGCTATGAGCTTAGCCTTTATAAATACGTAAATATATAGTTAAAATCAAATAAACTATAAGCTTTTGTTTTCTCATAAAACATGAGAGCAGACCTATAAACTATCTTGATTAAAATAATGGATCCGTAAAAATAACATAAATTATATATAGCACATGTAGTCATGTATGTATAAATCAAACGTATGCTTCCAATCAGACAGTGAAATCTGCCCACACGTTCTTAAAATGAAATCCATAAATTGGAGATCCGAGTATCCGACCACCTTCATCATCATCATCGATTCATCATCCTTGGGCACGTCTCTGATTTCCAGCCCCACCTTCACTCGACTTCTCGTCGCCGAGTAAACGATCTCCTTCTTCAATCATCAACGTCTACATATGTACCACCGTATTATTCTTATCTCTGCAAAAACCCCAATTACAGTTGAAACCGAGAAATAGAATGATTGTCAGACTTCTTCCCAAACCATCATTCCTATGTTTCATCACCACTAACCGTTCATTCTTACATCTTAGGGCAAATTTGGCCCTCGGAGAAGGTCAATTGCTCCCTTTTATCTCCACTCACTTCGATTTTGGATGTTTTTTTGAACTGGGTTGTCTCAAATTTAGGCTTATTCAAGAACCCAGTTGTTAAAATCGAATCTTTCCTCCCTTGATTTTGGTAATGGTACCTCGATTTGGGGTTTTTTTTGTGTGGTTGATGTTAATTTGTTTTTCAGGCAGATTCAAGAACGGTTTTGGGTTCCAGTTAAGTGTACGATCCATGTCAGCTTCAGCAAGTTCTTCCTCTCCATCGCCTGTATTGTCAGATAAACAGATGCAGCAAGTGGATAACATCTTAACTGCTAAAGAGGATGAACATGGAGGTGTTATTGTGGAAATGTCTACAGAGCCATTGGACCCAATCATCTTTACTTCCTTACTTAAAGCTTCAATGCTGCATTGGAAACAGCAGGTCATTCCCAGCTCAAGTTTTTATTATGTCTTACTTTCTGTGACATTATAACTTTAGTTCTTGTTTAAGGGAAGCAAATTGTTGTTCTCTATAAGTTTAACAGTTTATTTTGTGAAATGAACTTTTGATAAGAGTGTTTGGGTCATCTTATCAGATTCATTATCAATAGGGATTTGTTAGTCAAAGACGATTATGTTGAAATATTAGGGGTTACAACAAAAAACATACTTTTCATGTTCCCTTTATCGTTGTTCTTTACCTTCTCCTTCGATTTTTTTACCTTGTGTTGTCGTTGCATTGTTGGTTATTTACATTCTCCTTTGCCGAACATGTGCTATATGAAATGGGTTGTAAGAATGTATGGCAATTCTTCTCAAAAGCTTTAAAACTATATAAGCAATGGTAATAGCCCTGAAGAAGATAGTGAAAAAAGTAAACTATTATTATAGTTGCATTTTTATAGGGAAGGAAAAACATCCAAAGCACCCTAGAAATTCCCAATCCTCAGACCATTCACGTGCTTCCCACGCCCCGAACAAAAGACCTCTCAACAAAACGTTTATCTTCCTATTACATGTCTTTCCAATAGGTGAAAGAGGCGATGTGAGTTTGGTTGCTATCTAAGACATGGGCTTCATGTCATATTTGAATAAAAAATTATTTAAATATTATAGTTTTACTTGCATACTGCCATACTCTAATAAGTCTAGCATGATATGACAATCACATCATACTATACTGGATTGAGGGACTTAACGGTGTAGCTACTTCCGGATCCGCATACATTCAGATTGAGCTCATACGTAAGTCTACAAAGCTTGTTTATGTAAAAGAGGTATTTTTGTTAAACAAGTCCAGTGGTTTACACTTTACACTCTAAAGTTACCATAAAGCTTTGGAGGCCCTTTAGGCTCTAGAGCTAGGCGGTTACTACAATACTTGAATATCCTAGATTATGTTTGATTTCTTACAACACAACACACAACAGAGCCTCCTTCAATGTCATTGATGAGAATGTTGTTGTCTTCTAGAACCATAGTAAATCTACAAATACTCAATCTTCTCCTAGGTTGTTGCAACAACCAACATTTAAAACAAATATTTAAACGCAATGGAAGCCAGAAGAATGAATCAAACAATCCCTTAGGAGGATCCAATTGAACAAGACATGCATGTAACTAATTCCTATAGAGGGTAGGAGACATATACCAAAAACCAAAAGAACATTACCCGATCTCGCTTGAGCGGGATATGAGGGAGGTAAGATGAGGACAATTATATGTATACCTGTATCCGTGGGTAGAAATGCTCCATCTCCAAAGACCTCTGGCTTAAATGAGCGAAATCACCCATTAGAGCCTTATACCATAGCCGCAATGTGGATGACTGGAGGCAACAATGTACTCTCTATCAATAAGTCCACACGTGCAACCTTGATCAATCCCAAATGGATGACTTCAACCTCCTTAGCTACTAACTAATTGAATGCTTGAATGAAACCAAGAATAGTCAAACTTGGATTCACACGATTCGGGTCCAATATGCAGAGACTTATGCTGTATCAGCTACTCCCAAATGAGGTTTAGAGACTGGATAGAGCCGGCAAAGTGTCCCATGACTTACCATGCAAACATAATTATTAAATGCTCTAGCCAATGCCCACTGCCCTGCCGAGTATGAGTGACTCATGACAATTCTTACCTTAAGCACGCAACAGTAGGAAATAAATTGCACCCAACGGCGCGAAAGTTGCACCACGTTACTTTTGTTAAGTGTGAAGCTTATAAATGACACGACCTCCTAACTTGTGTAGGCCATCTTTTATGCCCATGCATCCTGACCCACCGTGATGACTTTGGCACCACTTGCTTAGTTGCTTCAAGTTGTGTCCAACCCTAAAATCGATATTTCAAGATTCTTTAGTCTCCTTGACCATAACAATTGTAGTCTAATCCAGTTTCAAATATTGGAACGTTTTAAACATAAAGAAGGTTAGTACTGAGCAAAAGCATTGTCTAAGGCATCTAATTAAGTCGGATCACTATTTTTTGCCAGTTTTATGGTTTCTTTTGGGTTGAGGTAACATTTATTGAACACAAGGTTAACATTTGTGTAGGGTAAACGGGGTGTTTGGATTAAATTGCCAATTGAGCTTGTAAATCTCATCGAGCCCGTGGTAAAAGTAAGTTTCTAATTACATCTATCGGTTCTTTTTTTTTTCTTTATGTAAACTTAGCTGCTTGTGAAATAATTAACAACTTTTCGAAGATAATATTTCAAGTCGAACATGATGGTTAAAACATACTATTAAACCTGAAACTGTCACAAAACTTTATTTGATGTTGCAGGAAGGCTTCTATTATCACCATGCTGAACCAAAACACTTGATGCTTGCCAGTTGGATTCCTGAAACGATAAATACTTTGCCAGCAAATGCAAGTCATCGAGTGGGCATTGGTGCTTTTGTGATGAATGAAAACGGAGAGGTACTACCCTGCATTCAGTGTGTGTGTGTGTGTGTATAGGGGCAGGTCCATTCGAGAACCATCATATCACAAGACCATGAGAACCAATCTCAGCCCTCTATGCCTTTTTTTAAATCATATTAGTTTTCTTTCGAATGAAAAGAGTATAACGGTCAATTGGTTTTCAAATTGATTCTCACCTCCATTTAAGACCGCCACCGCCACAGGTGATCACCGATGAAGACACCCTAGCCACCACCGGTAACATCACCATTGCCGCCAATGATGACGACCGCTATACACAAATTGATATTCATATTGTTGGGTTGCACATGTGCACTTAATGTTAGTATTGTTGGGTTGTATATGTGCAACCTTTTCGTTAAAATACCTAGCAATCTTTAATCTTTTCTTTAATATATATTAAAAGAATAGGCTTATGATGTCATCATCTTATTTCAAATATTTTTTTCACCAATCAATCAATCATGTCTCTTTAATTTCTCAATTGTCTTTAAAATTAGTTATTTTACATCAAAAACCTTAAACCAAGCATATTGTTCAAGATTTTCATTTTTTAGGTGAACTTCAATGGGATAGTCTTCAAGAAAAAAACAAGAAAACATGGTTCAAGTTCAACAAAATTACAGACGACAATCATTTTCAGAACATAGCAGTATCAATTGCAAATGATTAAAATTTACTTTAATCATCCCCGTATTTATACACGGGGTGTTAAGCTAGTTTAAAAAAATCATGGCAATATGCTTGTCAAATTAAAGAGAATAAAATACTCGTTTTTTATATATAATTTATATAATTTGTATTGTATAAATATTTTGTTTCAAAAGAAAACAGGGTAAACATACGTTGACCAAAATTCCCTTCTACAATTAACAAAGAACCCTCTAAACTATTATTAAAATAAAACCTCTTATTTTTTAGTAATTGATATACACACGCACACATATGTATTTATTTCGAAAATCCTCGTGTTTTTAGGTTTTGGTGGTTCAAGAAAAGAGTGGAAAATTCCAAGGAACCGGCATATGGAAGTTTCCTACCGGAGTAGTTGATGAGGTACTATTTTACTAAATTAATGATCATATAAATACCTCAATATTTTTAAAGAAAGAAATATATTCTACAGGGTGAAGATATTTGTGATGCAGCAGTTAGAGAGGTAAAAGAAGAAACTGGAGTAAGTTTCAAGAACTTCATCTTTTTAGGTTGATTGGATGTTTAGGTGGTAATTTCGACCCAGATACTTATGAATGGGTCGATGTAGGTGTTGCATCTCAAACGGGTCAAAAATAAAAAAGAATTACCTAAAAAGGCAACTTGTCAATGGACTGAGAGTCTCTGGAAATCTATCTTTAACCATACAACCTACTAAATCATTTCTTTAAATTATTATCATGAAAAAAGAAACAACTACATTATTCATAAAAAAAACAAAACAAAAAAAAAAAAAAAAAAAACTTTAGCATGATACTTTGATCTCAATCCAAATTCTACTGAACTAACAGCACGTTTTTTATGGTTCAGATTGATTCCAAATTCGTGGAAGTACTAGCATTCAGGTAAGGAAACAATCATCGTATTTTCTTAATCGTTTCTTTTACTTGAAAAACAGTTCTGTGCAAAAGAAAATTTCAACAATGATCATATCATGTACCATTCATCTTGCAGACAAAGCCATAAATCATTCTTTGAAAAGTCAGACTTATTCTTCATGTGCATGTTGCAACCTTTATCCTTAAACATCCAGAGGCAAGAAAGTGAGATAGAGGCAGCTCAGGTTCATCATTTGTTCTTCATTTTATTATTAGGAATATAAAGTGTGCAGCTAGCAGCACCCAGTACCATGGGTGTTCCATGCACCCTGTATGCGTGCTGCTAGCTGCACACATCCTATACTGTTATTATTATAATTATTTTCGTTTGTTTATTTTTTATGAAGTGGATGGCGTTCGAGGATTATGCAGACCAACCATTTGTGCAAAACCATGATCTTCTCAAGTATATGGTGAAGATATGCGTTTCAAAGAGAGATGGCAAGTACAACGGCTTTTCTCCCGTGCCTACAGTCGCTAGTTTCTCTAATACACGAAACAACCTTTACTTCAATACCCGCGATCTTAAATCTCAATTATGAACATCTCATGACTCTGTGATCATCTTTGTATTCTTATGTGGATTTGAATTGAATTGAATATTGAAGAAATATTAAGAAGTTTTTGGGTTGGAAAAATAGTAAATTAAGCAATAGGTTGTTTGAGTAGGCTTGACCATAAGAATACTTAGGTTAGTTGCCTACCTACCTTAACCTCTTTTCTTTCTCTGGTTATGCAGCCATATTTCTCATCTACCTCTTCCTCTATTGCTTCCATATTTACTCATGCTATGATGTTAGCAATTACAAAAAGACTAAAATACCCTTGATGTTATACACATGGTCAACATTTGCTTACAAATCTTAGCACTAGGGTGGCTTATAGTTCGGTTCGGCCGGTTTGAGAAATGAAATATCAATTAACTTGTTACTTGCTGTGATATTTTTATATTGACTTTGCTTTATTTCGTTCTAGTTGACCATTTAATTTGTTATTATTCTGTGTATTAAACTTCTATTGTATGTAATGAATTTATACGTTTTTTATGTAACCAAAATACACACAATAGTAATAAATTAAAAGTTTGATATGCATAGCAGAAACTCTTAAAGTTCGCATTTCAAAAAAAAAACTCTTAAAGTTCGATATAAGATAGAAAAACGTTTTAATTTAAATACATTTTGATGAACTTAACCAACACTACCCTTTTTATATGTTAGCATTACTTCACAATATCCCTATATAGCAATACATGTTAGACTAAACCAATATTACCCTCTTTATGTTACTTTCTTTTTATTTTTTATTTAGAGCAATGAGTAAAAAAAAAGGTAAAGCAAATTGTCACAACCTTGTTGATCTTCATTAATTAATGGTTTAACTTTAAACTTGACAAGCCAACTTCCTCTCTCTCTCTCTCTCTCCTCTCTCTCTCTCTCTCACACACACACATACAGACACACATACACACACATTCTTGTGGCATATTACCTATCCAAATTGGGTGCAAGGCAGTGGTCAAAGGTTATAGTAGGTATACAACCACAAGAACATTGACTAAAAATCATTACTTTATTATATTTTAAAGTCTCAAAATACAACTTTATTTAAAACCGAATGTATTATATATTTATATGTAGCATAAATAACCTACAAGTCAGGCTGGTAGCTTTTCATTTTCTTTCCCATTGCGTTGCTCCTAAGTTTTTTTCTTTTGTATCCTCAAACCCAGAACATGATAACTATTTTCCCAGGATACACTAATATCATGACAATCTTTCTATTCATCTTCTTTGTTCTTCTCGGGGCTCCCACGACGGGTGCTCGACATGTTATTATCGAGAACCCGTTGGTGGAACTGTCTACTAGTGATGACTTGAGAAGGGTGGCTGGATACGGGGATGAGAAGCTTTCCACGGTGGTGATCACTGGCTCTGTTCTCTGTGATGCGTGTTTTGCTGGAGATGATCTTCAATCACATCCTATCCCTGGTATGCACATGTAATTTGTAGAGGTGGCAGTTCTGACTGGCTTACTGTAAATAAGTTGGTTCAGGTTATGCTTTATCTCTAACTTTGATCTAATTTTAACAGGAGCATCAATAGCGGTTTCATGTAATACTAGAAGGAAGACAAGAAAATCAGACTGGATAAAGGGCACAACCGATGAATATGGCGACTTCCTCATCGATCTTCCATCCCGTCTCCATGCACTGCCAAACATCGAGAGCAAATGCATTGTTAGAATCATGGGGATACCGAAGGGTTCGCCCTGCCACCAAGCTCATACGGGTGCACTCCAAGGGATAAAGTTTTCATCAGTCGACAATGGGTTTCGCACGTTCACCACAAATGAGATTCATTTGAAGCTGAAATCTTCACACACATGGGTCAAGAAACTAGCCACGTTCATGTAAAGAGGTCCTGAATATCGGGTCATGGCTCATGCTGAAGGCGCTTCAGTCACAACACCGAGCCATGGAACTTGATCTTGTTCATAGTTCTCTCTGTGTGTGTGTGTGTGAGTCGTGTTTGTGTGTGTGCACAAGTGCAGGCAAGTCTGGTGCAAGCAACAGGATGTAAATATTATACATTGACCATAATGAAACAATTTGTGTTTGATATGAATTACACTAAAATGGCGGCTTACTTGATATTCGTTAGATACAATTAACATTAGGTTTCAAACCGTATACTCAGTAAGAAGATCGAACTGAAATGCGATTTTTAGGTGAGAAACAATTCATCAAGAATCCGAATCTTGAGGTGCAGGTGGTGACATGATGTAGCTAGCAACATCAGCACAGCATTTCAGTTTATCTGCTTGTTCATCCGGGATCTCAATGGAGAATTCTTGCTCAAAAGCCATCACAAGCTCCACCCTGTCTAGGCTGTCAAGGCTCAAATCTTTCTGAAAATCAGCTGACTCAGTTACCTGTTTTAAGGCGATTAAATAGAATGATCATACATAAATTGTGACCGGGGTTTGTTGCATACAAAGATAACCGGTCTGATTTTTGTTTTAGGTAGATGATGACTACGTTGACTTTTACAGATAACATTGTGAATTACCTTATATATTTTGAAAATTTCATGTATTTAAGGGTGTAAACAGGCTTGGGGGTGGCTAGTGAAGGGTAAGGAAACGGTCATGGGGATACCCAGGTTAGGCCGCGTACATCTGAGTCAAATACTCGCTCTCCCCAGGTAACCTGAACAGGGAAAACCTCTCTGTTTACCCGTTTAAACAAGCTTGTCAATTACACAAAACAGAAATCAGCCCAAACTTGGTTAACTTTTTATACAAAACACTGTAACTTGGTGGCAAATTCTTGCTTCCATTCTAAAAAGCAAACCAATGACTATGACATTTCACTTCAATATTGATATGGACTATTATTTAACACACAATCTAATCATGCACATTTATATGTAAAAGATGTTAATCAAGTTAGTACCTTAGTAGCATCAATCTTGTCAAATTTCCTCACCAATCCAATCACTCGAGCCATTACTTGATCATGACTGGTTGACCCGTTGGATGTGCAAAGTTGTCGATGAAGGCGACTACTTGCAGACAGATCTTGCACTGATATAAGCTGTCTTCTAGAGATTGTAACCCTTAAATGCGCCAGTATACAATCTCGTAAGCTTTGCATATTGTTCTGATCTGATAATTGTAGCAAAGAGGAACCAAGTCAGGATGCAAAGGGAATCATTTCGTTCCAAACCATTAGGAATGATTGAAGGTGAAATTAGCCTAAAACTTCTCCAAACCCCTCAACTTTCTACCATTTTATTCATTGAATGAAACTAGAAAACACTTCCTTTTTGTTTCCTTTACAATCTTTTCTTTTCCTATGTTTAGAAAACTCAAGAATACAGTGAAAATTCATGAACATAAATCATTTAAGCCCAAATTCCAAATACCCATCAAGGAAGAAGCTTTTTTGGCTACACAATAACCATGACATTAACAGATGGGACTGAGCTTAAGAAGCATTAATCCAGAAATTGAGGTGTTAATTGGCGTAAAATGGAAGTGGTACTTATCATTAACAACATTAATTCAGCTTTAATAACCTAAATATCAAAGTCAAGTAAACTAAATTAAGATGGAATTCTAGAGAGCGTGCAAATGAATTCGGAAATGGAGGTCTTATTGGCGTAAAGAGGAAGTGATGGCTATCATTAACAGCATGTAATTTGATTGACGACATTAGAGCATAAGAAGATTGTAGAACGTAGTAGTAAATAGGATTAAGAGGGAAACTTGACCTCGTCGGTTCTGAAAATCCGGCGGTCGCAGCAGAAGCGGAACCCTGGCGCAAGCAATCGCTGGTCCGACGCATAAAATAAAAGTATGGGCCGTTTTAACCCTTAAATCAATGGGCTACCAAACAAAATATAAGGTAACATATAATGAGTCATTAAAATTTTGAAACTACTTCATTCTTTTCCTCACAGTTATAATGATTTTGATTGATTAGTGAGTAATAGGTGGGTCATATACGTAACCGGTGGTGATAAAAAAGTAAAAACCATCCCATAACCACCACATGACTGGTGGATTAAGTGGTAAAAGAAAAAAAAAACTACTCGATAGACTCAAAAGGTCCAAATGCTAGACATATTTTTAGATGACACATGTAGGGTTGTAAACGAACAGAACGAATATGAACAGGGCTTGTTCGTGTTCGTTCGTTTAACATTAGCCGAACAAATAAACAAACACAAACGGATAAGCGAACGAATTTCTATGTTCGTGTTTGTTCGTGTAACTTTACCCAAACAAATAAACGAACAAGAACAATAAGCGAATGAGCTTTTGTGTTCGACTGTTTAAAAGACTGGTTATTTCGTGTACATTTTTGTTTATACATTTAAATGAAAAATTAACGTAAAGTCGTAAACGAAGAAACACACACCATAGTGCAAATCCAACATTATTAAACACAAATAAACACCGATAAACGAACGGATAACCAAACATTCACAAACATAAATGAATGATGAGAGCTCTGTTTGTATTTGTTCGTTTAATTAAACGAACGAAAAATCTTTTTCACATGTGTTCGTGTATTAAACAAACGAACATAAACGAACCTTCTGCCGAACAATTTCACAAACGGTTTATACACATTCTGTTCGTTTACGGCCCAAAACACTTGTACCCCCTTCTGTTATTATATTCTTTTGTGAGATAACCAGAAAGGGTGTGAGCTAATATCAAATTGGCTTTTCAAATTTTTATTGAAAACAAAGCTATAAGAACTTCTAATGCAAATGAGATTAGGAATAGAAATACATCACCACACAAGAAAACAGGAACAACCATCTACAGAAGCAGATAGCAAGAATGAACATAAAACTCTAAGACAACCAAAACTTAAAAACCAGGAAAGCTCAAGTATAAACTTGACCTGTAACTCCAAACATCAATACAAAATACAAATAAATCAAAATCAAAGTCTAGTTATACAATTTACATCAATCGGTTAGCCGAAACCCGGTGTTCTTAAACATGTTTCTTCCCCCTTATTCTATCTACTATCGCTACGACCAACCTAGAAAATATGACAACCAGTGACATTGATCCCTGGAGCCGTCGGGCAAGTCGCCAACGGGCAGTGATCAAGCTTAGCCCCCCACCATTTCAAATCAACGCCCTCGTTTTGCAGAGCAAAAAACAGCAACACGCCCATGAAAGCCGTCCCTGCATCAAGTGCAGCCGACAGCACATAATTGTACTTCTGCCACCACTGCTTCTTATACTTGAACACAAAGTAGTTGAAGATCATTCCGGTCACCAGCCAGCTGGCGATGTTTGTCGGGGTTGCTGGTGGCATTCCAGCAAAACCGTACGATATGACAGGAATGTTGATCAAGGGAATCCATTTCTTTTCGGGGAATATCTTGCTCATTATCCAAACGGGTACGGGTAAAAAAGCTCCGATTAGGAACAACCAAACGAGGTTTCTGTACAAACCTCCTGGTCCAAACAGCCTCCTTGGTCCGATCAGACCCCAGATAACTGAAGCATCAAATGTCACCTTGAACTTAGGGCATGTCCATGGACTATCGGGATGAAGTCCATCGATATCACATAAGTTCTCGATATTCTCCAACATCCACCATGATACCGCGAGGTTCACCGTCCCGGCAACCAGAGTTCCCACCAACTTAAAACAAAAATAAAAAATAAAAAAAATACACACATTAGCTATTTAGCTTACCAACCAAAAGAAACATAAACCATCTTCGTCGCTAATCGATAGCGACAAAGAGAAAGATGCAAACTCACCTGAGCTGTGAACATGCATCGAGGCGGGATCTTCATGTAGTGTCCTAGCTTAAGATCTGATAAGAAGGAAAGCGCGTGAACTGTGCTGATTCGTCCGTAGATCTTGAAAAGCAAATTTGCGATCGGTTTTCCAGGTAAAATGTACCCGAAAATGAACTGTGCTATGATATCATATCCTGGTTGCTGCATCAATTTCAATCCAATTCAACCATAAACACATTTGAATCTGAAATTAAGATTGATATGAAATGTGTTACTGTTTATATGATTAACAGTACCTGGTTGGTGGTAGCTTGAATAACACCAATTGGGAGTGTGACAATGAAAGCCAAAGCAAAGGCGAAAAGAAAACCCCACCATGGAAGCTGCACATCTTCTTTATACACAAAACACATAACTAAAGATAACACAATGCTCCCAATCAGCAACACAAGATACCACCATTGTGGCACTTGCTTATAACTCTTCATCAGTTTCGCATGAATGTCCAGTTTCGCGTTCTTAACTGCAGATTTACTCTGCTCCCATATATCCCTACAACACAAAATTCATTCGAATCAGCGAAAATCGCGAAAATTTGTAACGGATTATGACATAAAGGTGTTTGTTTTAGCTTATCAAGTGTTTATTTTTCCGGCTTACTTTTCATAAGCTCATTTTTTTAGGGCAAATGGCCGAGAAAAGTAATATATGTATCAAAATTTATCAATAAAGATAACGTGTAAATTTTTTTGTGCCGAGAAAGGATTATAAATTTTATATTTGTTATAAAAATAGATTGTAAATTTTAATTTTACATAAAAAGAGATTATAAATTTCAATTTGTATTTAAAAAGAGTATCCTGACATTCTCAAAATCAAGTTTATTTGGTCAAGATTCCTTTTTTTGTTTAAAATCAAAATTTATGATCATTTCTTGGCCAAAAATTGGACGTTACCTTAATTGACAAATTTCGATATTTAGGTTAACTTTCTTGGCAATTTGCCTTTTTTATTTATTTATCTCATTTTAGTTTTAATAAACTCGTAAGTCAGATATTAAGCCCAAAAAGATTATCTTATAAAAATTAAGCCTGAAGAATAAGTTTGCAGATAAATTACCCGCCATGAAACAAGGCAACATGGGTTAAGGTTGCGGTGAATCTAGCGAACCCCGATCCAATCGAAAGCGCGAAAAGAGGACTCAAGTAAAGCTTGCTATAGCTATCATAAGCCGCGATGTTAAGATCAAACTGCGGGGTCAAGATTCGAGTAGTGTCGTACTCGTGCCCCGTGCCCGTGAACAGTTTGTTCGAGAAAATCGGGAATTTTCGGGCATCGAATGTGTTGTATTTCCAGTAACAAATGGGGACGATGATGTAAATGAACATGATGAACCCAACTCCAACGTTGACTATGGATGACCATGGTGTCACTAATGGGCTTCCATGGTAGGCCGAAATCCCAGCCCAATCCAATGTGAATGCCCCAACGCCTAGCCCATGGAAACCCGACCCGACTTGCTGTGCGGTTATGCTGTGTGGCCAAGCCCAGCAAACCCATGAGAAGCAAGTCAAAATTGGAAAAAGATAACCGGGAAGTGCGTAGTATGCGAAACTTAGAACTAAAAAGATCATGAAAAACCGCATCCTTGTCATTCCTTGTGCCTTTGTTTCCTTTTCATGCAATGCTCTGAGATTATAATAAGTTGGAATATTATATGGTGAAATATCTGTGCAGCTAACAGTATCATAATAAATGTTGTCATACTCATAAACACTTAAATAAATAAACATTTAAGTGTCTATGAGTATGAAATATGAGTGTTGCTAGAACTGTATATCCTATGTGTGCGAGTGTTTTTTTTAGGTTAACGACTCAATGAGTGGACGACAAGAGATGACGAATAAGCGAGAATGACCAATGATTATTATTCGATTTCACTTTTATCCTTATCTTATAACTAATATATATATATATAATTAAATATTATAACCTTTTCAAAGAGTTTGAAATTCTTTGAAAATTTGAAGTTGAAACGAATATATGACACATAAAATGTACCTAGCTTTTCCATTATTCGAAAAGGGCACCACACAACTAAGAAAAGGAATATGATGTAACGCGAATAACTATAATTTATAATAATATTTATAATTTATAGAAATTTATAAAAAATATTAAAATTAAAGTGGGATGAACACAAACCTAAAGAGGGAAACCTGAGCAAGGTTTGAAGGCCACCACATCTCCACTGGATCAACCAGATACCTTCTCAGCATGCCTGCCCATCCATACCCCAATATCTAATCATAAAAAAACAAAAAACAAAAAAACAAATATTTTATTATTTTATTTTGTACCCACAACTAGATAATTTGTATATGACATTAAATCAAGTTCTTTTCAATAACTCCAATTTCAATATGTGTAGTAGTACTTGTAATATAACTACTATATGTGTAATATACTGACTTGTGAAATAGCTATAAAATGTTATATTTTAATTATACGATTTTTTTTTTCTTCTTAATACTTTGAACAAAAGTTTCACTCTAATTAAATATTTAGAATAAACAATTAATTATAAACACATGTTAAATCAGTACTTTGTACTTGTATTTAATACACCTTTTTAGTTTTCACTTTAGATCATACAAAAGTTGTCATACGTAGACTAACATCACTTTATCATCTTTAAATTTCATGTACTTTGCCCATTGTATTTATACAGCTCAAACTGCCATAAATGCTGTTATAGAATCATTACCTACATCATATTGTCATATATAATTTAAGTAAAATTAAAAACACAGATTTCATATACAATAATTCAATAATGATATATATCATATTTTTTTATCCTACTCACCATAAAATAACACGTGGGTTTAACTAATTCTTTTTTCTCACATCTTTTTTTGATTTTAATACTTGTTTTCATTTTGTAAATAAGAGAATAAATATGATGATTAAGTAGGAAAATATATCATCTTCCATAATAATTATATGGACATGCAAGACTGATCCGTGATATCATCTAAATTAGGTGATATTTACAGTAGAGAGGTGATTCATACACAATAAAAATTGTCTTTACACAACAGGTAAAAACATATGACAGAACATGCAAGTTGATAATATAGAAATTATTATTTACAATTTTTGTTATGTACGAATCATTATCCTTTACGGTATTGTCACCAATTATATGATCATTGATCAATCATTTCTTGAAACAGTATAACAAGATATGACCAGAGCATTTGTCACCACACAAACATTTTCTTCAATCAATTTCAATCTAATTCAGATATATAAACCAGAAAAATTTAACTTATTTTTACTCATATAATAATAATAATAATAAATTAATTAATTAATTAATTAATAAAAAAATAAAGAGAAAAAGGTCAAACAACACACCTGAGTAGTCAACACAATAATCAACCCACAAAGAAAACTTAAGCTCTGTTTATAATAAGCTTTCATAACCGTAATTGCTCCAATGGAGTAAGCATCACCACCACCCGTTGAGACTCCACAATTCGCGAACACTGTAATGATCACGTGCTCTTTCATATTAAACGGACCCGGGTTCAAGCTAAAACTCCGACCCATTAACTTATACTCCTTCGTCGGCAACGTCGCCGCCATGAATTTTCCGATGGGCAAAACCGCAATTTGTATCAGAATCGCCGAGATCGCTAACGGCTGAGTTCGGTAAATGAAGAAGGTGTTTAGGAAGATCAAAACGACGCAGGAGCCGATGCCAAGTGTCCATGCCCGGAATGTCATTACCGGCATCGTTGGGTCGTCGGTTTCCGGCACCACCAACGCCACCTCCTCCACGGTGCACTCGGCAACATTCTGCTTCTCGACGGTGTCGTTTTTGGTCGCCATTAATTACCGTCGCTTACTTTGAGATATGCTTCTTGACACTCGTCCTACTCATCTGGTTTTATAGGACAGAGAAGGAAGTTGTTAAATTACATAATTACCCTTGCCTTTAGATATTTCTATATTCTTTTTTTTTCAATTTGATTTTGAAAGATTTCTTAATTTCTTATATTCCAAATCTTCTTATTTACTGTATTAAAATAAGTGTTAAAATTTATTAAAAAATTAAAAAAAATTTAGTAAATTTCAGGTATTATCTTATAATGTGTAGTTGAATAAAATATGAAGATATAAATCATATAATAAAAAGAAATAGAATTTTCTTTCGTAATTGTCTACCACTATACTGTCTTACGATACAATCTATACTAATAACAAAATTACAAAGACTTTTATCGTTTTATAAGTCAACTACGTCTGTGAATAGGACGGAGACACACTTTGAGCGAAACAACTGAATCCACTAAATTTCATAAATTTTTTAATATATATATATATATATATATATATATATATATATATATATATATATATATATAGTGAAAGGTTCAAATGAGAATGATAAATTAATTGAGAATGAGAGACTAAATCTTAGCCGTTCATTTTGTAAGTGAAATTCATGGATGGAGAGCGTGGGGGAATCAAGTGTGGCATGGTGGATATGAGAAATTCATGGATGGGCAATGACATTGAAGGAGAGAAATTGGACGGCTGGGATTGAGTCTCACATTCTGTTTGTCTAGTTGTTTTTAACATATATATATATATATATATATTGGATTTTAACATAATATGTTAAGCTGAGCTCACTCATTTTGTTTTATTCAATCATCTAGTCACCTATTCTGTTTGTCTAGTTGTTTTTGTTTCTAATCAACATTCTTGCTAATTTTTTATCTTAAGTCACTAAATATCATATCATGTAAATAATTTATTCTCACTTACTAATTATGTAAGAAGATTATTCTGGCTGTTCCATGTTTACAAACATGACATTCCTAAAATTAATAAAAAAATAATTTATTATTTTTTTCCAAGAAACAAGCGTTTTTAACGGCTAAACACACACATAATTTAACCTAATCCTAAATCTATATCATTTTTGTCCGCAACAAGACATGAACCCATAATTTTATAAAACATCTAATTAAACAACATATACCGCTATACTATAAACAATTTATTTGTAGTAGAAATAAGTAAGGTAACTATTAATGGGGAAGGGCAAAACGGTCAATATATAATAATGGTCAACGGAGTGAAACGAGGTAAGGAAGTAATGAAGAAATAAAGATTTAAGTGGGTGGGTATGTGTTGTTACTGTCGAAGGGGTGTGAAAATCACGCGATTTAACCGGGTCTAACACACTCTATCGCACCATAAATGGAAAAGGCGTCCTACGTGTACACTTGGGACCCACACACTTTCATTCCACGTGTGATCTTTATGCCACGTAAGGTGACACATGGGCATAGGTGATCAACTAATGGCGGTTTCTAGGAAACGATGCATGTGGTGAACTCTTGTTCGAACATGGGAGGTGTGTACTAAATAAACGTCGTTTGTCAAGACCAAAAAGGAGTGAACACAAATGGTTGTCTATTTCAGTGGAGATTTATTTATTTAATTAATTTATTAAAAAATAATTAATGGTTAAATTTAGTGACATTTACTTGCTAACATGAGTTAGCATGCATGAGAAGTAATATTAATTTTTATCATTTTTATAAAATTTAGTTTTTTATTTTGCTTATAATTAATTTTGTATTAATGCTTATAAAAATAAATAATTCTAGCTAAATTCATTATTGGGCAAACTTATTTTTCAATAGTTTGAGAAATTTTAGGTGTTATGGTGCTATCATAGATGTAATTTAAATCTTTTGTTGACTTGGCTATTTACATTAGTCTTTTTTTTTGTTAAAGAGATAATTGCATCCTAGTCAACGAATATGTAGCTGGCGTTGTTTCATGTTTCGGGTTTTGTTGTTTGTTCATTAATGAATATAGATTCCTTTGTCATAAGTTAAGTTGTGGGTAATTTTTGATTGATAATCTATTCCTTGTTGGAAGAGAATAAAAGACAGGTTTTTTTGTTTTGTTTTTTTGCTTAAGTTGTTTCATGATTCTGGTTTTTGTTGTTTGTTCAATATTGAACACAAATTTCTTTATAGGTTAGGTTGTGGGTAATTTTGTTTTATGCATCTTTAAAAGTTTACACTTATGAAAATGCAGCACATCGTTTTGTGTGAAGGTCAACACATGCAGTAATTCTTAATGATCTTTAACTAGTGAACTAACAAACTTTTATTAATTATGATTGATGTCTTCTTTGAGAAGTGAAGATAGACGGATGAACACGTGAAATATATCAAAAACTTTAAAACAAAATTAATACTTACATGTGAACTTCTATACTTTAGTCAACATATATTTTTATAGTAATCTCTTTATGTTCACTAGTGTAATAAAACGGACAAAAGTACAAATATTTTTTTATAGTAATCTCTTTATTTTCACTAGAGAGACACTAGGCAATGGCTGATGAAAGAGAAAATATTAAAGTTATGTTTGTTTGGTCATCCGTATTGCATGTACGTAAGATGGTCTTCGGGTTAATCTAGGTTGGTTGTAAACACCCGTACGCCCCAACACCTGCGGGTTGATTTGGGTTAAGTAGAAATCAACCCAAAACATAATTCTACATTGATTTTAGTATGTGTTCACTAGAGAGAAAACTAGGCACTGGCTGATGAGAGAGAAAAAATTAAAGTTGTGTTTGTTTAGTCATCCGTATGACATTCAGGATGGTATTCGGGTTAATTTGGGTTGGTTGTGAACAACTGTATGCCATCCAGGTTGATTTGGGTTGAGTGATCGTGTTCACCAACCCGATCTCTTCCTCTTCTTTTCTATCTCTAGCTATCTATCTACTCTCTCTTTCCCCTTCTCTCTCTCTCTCTCTCTCTCTCTCTCTCTCTCTCTCTTAATAATTATTATATATTTACTACTAGAATAAAATTAAGCGTTAGGTTAGTTCGGGTTAAGTTATACTAGACTTTTATGTTGGAAAAAAAAGAAAAGAGAAAAGTGCTGTGACACTATTGTGATATTTGAGTTGACTAATCTGAAAGGGAAGCTATATGGATGGTCTTATAGTGGAATGTGGAAGAGAAAAGAAATCATCATTTTATTCCTTTGTTAAAAAGATATTTGTTAGTCATATATGAATAAAATAGATTATTATGTATGGAATGTTTTTTTTCTATTTTAAGGATTTTCGTTCTTTAAAGAATGAGTGTATTTTTTTCTCATTCTTTCAAGGAATGGAATAAAATGCTATAATTTAATATTTTTTTCTTAATTTTTTTACTAAAAATTATTTCATCTAATTTATGTCTACTTCTTTCTATCAAATATCATAAAGTAATGATTCATTTCATCTAGACAAATCAACCAAACATGTTGATAAAATGGTAATAACTAACTTATTTGATCTATTACCACATATATTCCATAATTTTTTTTGTCTATTTTACTCCTTTGTCATTCATTTCGGTCAAACTAAACAGACATTAAAAAATTGAATGTATATTTATTAACGATATTTTTCATACCCGCGCGTTGCAGCGAGATAAAATCACTTGTAATTTTTATTATTTATTTTAATTGCATAAATTTAAAATAAAGTGGAAAATTTCAATCAATTAGGATTGAAAATATGACGAAAGTTTGTTTAGTATTCAAGCGTACATTCCGCTATCTAGTTCGGATTGAGAACATTTTAGGTTTTCAAGCTTATTTTAAACATACACATGATTAATACTATAAAAACTGAAGTCCAAACATCAATGTTAAAATTAAGTAGATATAAAACTCAAATGAATTTGTAATGTGTTCATGTCATTTTGTTTGAAATTAAATATACTGTAGGTTAACATTTTCGTACTATGACGAACGAAGCATTTACCGAAATATTACATGTTTTAGATTGATACTGTATCACGATAAAACCTATATCATATGTAGCTAAAAGTTATAAATAAAAACAAATAACATACGAAATATTGTCTAAATATAGTAATAACAAGATATAAAAACAAATTTTAAAACTATGACAAACACATGCAAGGAAAAAAGTTGGAACATAAGTTGAAGGAATCGAACCCTCAACCATATGGTTCAGTTCACACATAACCAACCATCAAGCTGAAACTTTTGTTTACTAAAAACTTGGCATAAAATATATATAACTAATATTTACCAGGTTACTGTTCATAGTTCCTGGTAAATGTTAGTATATGTAATTTTCAGTGACAATTATATCCATTCTGATTAACTAAAATTAAAAATATTATTGATATAAGTCACTACCATATGTATGTTATCTAGTGTTAACATGTTAATTTAATAAATGCAATCATATTACCAAATGATACAATGCAGCTTTCATTTGTATGCATAATTTTCAAATAATTATTAGAGGTGTGGAGAAAATGGAATACAAAAATTAGATCAATGAGTGAGTAATTTCTTAGCTGTCAAAAACACATAGATAAGAAGTAATACTAGCCAAATTAAAAGTAAAAAACAAAATAAGCATATATTATAGTAGGACTTGGTAATGGAAGGGTAGAGACATAAAGTCATAGACTTATCATTTTTTTCTAAAAAAACACAATTTGTTTCTGCCTAGCCCTACATTATTAAAGTTGATATAACTCTTTATCTAACCATTCTATGTCCCTTCAAATTTCAACTCCATAAGCAATAAAGCCAGCCTGCCCAATCATTAACTGCCAAGAATATAAATTCCTTGGTAGATCTAGGAATAAGATGTTTATAGATAGTTACTTGATATTTTGTTTTAGTAGAGGACTAGACTTTTTCTTAATGAAAAGAAAAATGATATATATATTTTTTATCCTTCTACTTATTATAAAATAAGATGTAGAATTTATTAATTCTCTTTCTTTACATTCTTTATTAATTTTGACACTTATGTTAATATTGTGAGTAAGAATATAAGTAGGAGGATATATTACTTCTCCTGTACACCAACGTTTGAGTTTGAGTTTTGACACTGCTAATATTAATTTATCTTTACCTAGTGAGTAAGAAGACGGTTGTGAGGATTCATTAAGATAATATATAGTCTCTCTAAAACAAACTTAATCATATCTTAGAAACAAAATAATTTTTTTTTCAAATAGCTTATAACTTTAACTTGAGACTATTTGATCTTAGATTGCTTAGAGTTATAATGGGAGAAAGTACTATAACCACATGTCTTAACAATAGGATAGAAACAAGAATTACTGTTGATTTGATTAGATCAAAACACTTACGATTGACATATAAAATCGTAAATGTGATCTATTTATATTAATGCGACAATTAATATACCAATTCTAGGTTCACAATTAAGATAAGTGCCATCTGCAAGAAATTTATGACGAAAAATCCAATTGCATAATATTAGCGTCCAGCGGACGAGGAACTAAGTCTCAAGTATTTTGTTTAAGCAATGCATTAAATTCTGTAGACATGACCGAGTTCCAATTCGGGTCTAGGAGGGCAGCTTTTGGACTGGCAGGAATGGGAGAGATAGGGTGAGTGTGAAGAGAGAAGATAGGTTTTGGTTTGAAAATACCGCTTTTAGAACGGGTTTGCATGGGATGGGGAGATAGAGGCGATGGAGTAGGAGGTGTAGGGGATGTGGGTGGAGTTGGTGTTGTGTTAGGTGCTATCGCAGGAGAGGAGGAATGAGAGTCATGAGAGTGGTAAATAAGATAAGGAGAGATGGGAATATCAGTTAGAAAATCATACGAGTTGGCTTTGTATTAGGAAAGGTTGGAGAAAGGAAAAATGTGTTCGTGAAAGGTAACATGGCAGGAAATGAAAAATTGTTTAGTGGTGAGATCGTGACATAGATATCCACGATGATTAGAAGGGTAGCCTAGGAAAACACACGGTGTAGAGCGGGGAGAAAGTTTATGAGGTGTCGTGGAGGATAGATTGGGATAGCATAAGCATCCGAACGTGCGAAGATGAGAATAGGTGGGAAGTCGATGGTAAAGTAGAGATGTGGGGGTATTATTTTTAATGGCGGTAGATGGAAGTATGTTGTGATTATATGTGGCAAAGTGAAGGGCGTAATGCCAATAGGAGGGAGGGATAGAGGCGTGAAGTAGGTTGGTGCGGATAATGTTGTTTATTGTGCGAATGACGCGTTCGGCTTTGCCGTTCTGAGGAGAAGTATAGGGGCAGGAAAACCGAAGAGACATTCCATTAGTAGCACAAAAGTTTTGAAAGTGAGAGTTGTTGAATTCATGACCGTTGTCACATTGTAGCGTTTTTATTTTCTTTTCAAATTGGGTATTTATATATGTATAGAATTTAAGAAAGATAGAGAAAACTTGAGATTTAGATTGTAATGGAAAGGTCCAAACAAAATGAGAGAAATCATCAAGTAAGACAAGATAATATTTATGGTTAATAGTAGATGCAACAGGAGAAGTCCACAAATCGGCATGAATAATATCAAAAGGCGAATATGTAAAAGTTGTAGAATTAGCAAAACTTAAACGACAATGCTTGCCCAAGGAACAAGCGTTACAAGAACTAACATCATCAAGTTTATTAGACGAAAAAGAAAGACTAGTTGTTGGGAAATTAGCTAAGTTATTGTACATATTATACAAGTAAAGATAAAACTGTTAAGTGAAGGTTGGTGTAACAGTTGGAAACTGTTAGTTGAAAATATGAAAAACGGTTGAGAACTGTTAGTGTAAACGTCTACAACTGTTTGAAGACCTTGAAGCTGAAGACTGTTAGAAGAATCAAGAACTGTTGTATTCATTAAACAGTTTCTGTTGAGCTAAATATGGAAAAATCCTATCTTTGAAGATATCTCGAAATATTTTGAAGATCATCAAGATTATCTCAGAAGATAGAAGATTACCTAATTGTCAGAAAATCAAGGAAGATCAAGGAGTATATATATGCTAGATTAGACTTCATAATTAGAACTTACTCATTGATTATATTTTGCATTCGTTATTCAAGTTGTAATTTGCTTTCTGAATAGTGCTAAGCCTCTAAGTTTCTCGTTGAAACCTAAGAACAATTTGTGTTCTTCGTCTAACATAATAAGTTAGATTAGGGGTGAAGTTTGCTATTGTAATCGTTCTCATTGATTAATAAAATTACTGTTTGATTGAATCTCTTTGTGATCAAAATCTTCTTTAATCAATTAAGTGTGATTCCGCAACTTCTTAGTTGATTGTGATCATAGTTAAAGATTAACTTTTATTCAATTTTGATTGGTTATTCAAAAGTTAGTTCTTGTTATTTGATATAAACTATATCCGATCCTGACACTAGTCCTAAGTAATTGTAAAATGGATGAGCCGGGATGACCGAGGCGGTTGTGCCATGTTGAAGGAGAGATGGTATGAAGTGTGAGTGATGAGCTTGGAAGTCTGGAATTGGTGGTGAAAGGATAGAGTTCACCGGCACTGTTGCATCTCGTGAGTTGTTTCCCCGTTGTAAGATCCTTCACACAAAAACCGAACGGGTCAAACTCGATTGAAACATTATTATCACGAGTAAAAGAACGAACATAAATAAGATTTTTAATCAACTGAGGAACATGGTAAATGTTACGAAGAGAATAAGATTTGGTTGGGTGGTTAAGGGTAGTAGAACCTAAACCTAGAGCTGGAATACTCTTGCCATTTCCTACTAAAATAGATTGCAGATTGCTTAAAGTAAATAATTGAGAAAAGTTACCCGAGCTGCTGGCTACGTGAGAGGTAGACCCCGTATCCATGTACCATGAGTTGTCGGGCTGTTGAAGATGCATTGTGTTGAAGGCAGTCTCCAATTCGGTTGGTGTCATCGGCGGCCCATGTGAAGGTGGATATGGGGAACCCGAATAGAAAACTTGCTGCTGTTGAGGAGGACGTGGGCTGGGGCCCAACAGGCCCATTTGGGCTGGATTAGTCGGATAGGGACATGGAGGTGGCGTCCAAGATGGCCCAGTGTACCACGGATGAGGAGACCAAGTGTGTTGGTGACGACCGCCGCCACGACCACGATAGCCACTACGACCGCGGCCAGGGTCGCGACCCCCACGAGAACCGCCACGGCCACCTTCACGATCAGAAGTGGAGTTGTAATCACGAGCAGGCGGCGGTGAATCAGCAACGGGAGAGGGGTCCGACTTCTGGGTAACCAAAACTTGAGGGGTATGAGATTCTTGTTTAAGCCGTCGGGTTTCTTCAAGGGCCAGTTGAGATCGTGCCTTGTTAAAGGTAGGTAATGGACTGGATTGTTGAATGAATGTGGCGATCGTATCATAGTCTCCTTTGGGCAGCCCGACAACAACCTGAAGGACTTTCTTTTCGTCAGAAACCGGTTGGCCAACATTAGCAAGCTGATCCGCAAGGCTTTTGATGCAAGAGCAGTATTCATGGACATTAGGAAAAGCATCAAGACGAGTGTTGTTGAACTGTTCTTCGAGGTAGACGGCACGGGTGGCTTTGTTATCTTGAAAGATATCCGAAAGACTGTTCCATAACTGTTGAGCGGTGGCTCCCGGTGTCATGATTGTTTGAAGGAGGTCGGTAGAGATGGTAGCAAGAATCCACTGTTTTACGATAACATCTAATCGGTTCCAAGTAGCATCAATAATACCAATGGGTCTGGGTTTATCGGGGCTGATATGATCGAGTACATCATATGCGCAGGCATGGATGTGAAATAATTCGACCCAAGATGCGTAGTGAGAATCGGTCTGATTTAGGGTAAGAGAAATGGAATTCTTGATGTTATTAACACTAAATGCTGGATGAAAGGGAGATTTAGAAGGTGGGGGTGTAGCGCCGGAGTCAGCCATGGCGGTAGAAAAGACGGCGACGCAGATAGGGTTAGTCGGAAAAGAAGAAGAAAGAGAGAGCCTAATTTAACTCTGATACCAAGTTAATTAATGGTAATCCTCTGCCTTTCTCATTAACCATCGAAGCATATATATAAGGTACATGACAAACTTCCCAATAATTAAGGAAGTGTATCAAGAAGATAATTACAAAGGATAATTACAATATTTAAATATATCACGGCTAATAATAAATAGATAAAACAAATAATAATGGCAACAACACAAATATAAATGAATAAATGAGAGAAAAAGAAAAACAAACTAGATCTATTTGAACTATTTCTTATTACCTCCCGATTATTGCCAAATAAAACGAGACAAGAAAACGATAAAGTATTAATTGTCCTGATTCGACCAAAGTATGTATATTTCATGAAGTACACGAAAACTTGAAATAATTATTAAGAATTTTAAGATTAAATCGCGATTTCATTAAAAATTGGGTTTAAGAGAAAACGGAACGATTTTGATCAAATCTAAACCTCACAATTATAAATACGATTACTCCTCAAATCATGTTATAAGCATATATACAACAACAACAATGATACCCAGAATCCCGCTAAAGCGGGGTATGGGGGAGGTGGGATGTAGACAATCGTACATCTACCCATAGGTAGAGAGATTGCTTCCTGAACAAAGACCTCCAGCTGCGAAGAAACAAGAAAAAATAAAAAATATATAAAAATAAATAAATAAAATAAAAACAAACAAATAAAAAAATAATAAAAACATAAAATAATAATAATAAAAATAATAATAATAATAATAATAATAATAATAATAAAAATAATACCAAATAAATACAACCGAAAAACAAACTACAAAATGGGCACAACCTACACCTAAAAAGAAAAAAGTAAAAACCCAAGTACAAAAGCCATCAAAGTTTTAATGTATATTTTTTATGGAAAACCGATAAATAAATCTTAAGTTTTAAAACGAAAGCTTAACCTATAAAAATTTAGAGTTGTGTTCAATAAAATCCATATAAAAACATAGTTTTAAAATTTTAATATGCAATCACAGATGATCTAATATACAACCACATGTGATTTGTAAAATAATTACATATAAATTATGCTTTAAAAAAAAAATACATGTAAATTACGAAAATACCCATCCGTCCCAAATTTTAAAATGCAATCTGGGACCATTGATGTCATAATACAAAGACTAAAATTAGTCCCTTAGAACTATGAATTAAGTATGAACTATACTGAACCACTACAATAATATGAGTTTTCATCTATAGAATTTTAAATAAATACACACTTAAAGGTGTGTAGAATAGTTTAAACAAATGCATGTAACAACAACAATAAAGCTCACACTTTTAAATGTATATTATTGATTTAAAAAAGTTCACACTTTTAAATGTTAAAAAAATAAGAATTAATATAAATTAAGAAAAGTTCACGCTTAATATTGTGAATTCTTATAACATAGAGATTTTTTCAATATTTTCATACTTAAAAATGTGAAAACTTTAATTATTTGTTCACAATAATAAATGCGATACTTTAACTATATTTATCTTTTTACATGTGAACTTTACAAAAAAATTTGTCGCACCTTGTATTTTCACACTTGTTTATGATTCTTTATATTTTATAATACGAAAATATTACTAAAAGAATAACAAAAATCAATATATTTATTGTACTTTAACATTCTTCATAAAGCTTATGGTCTTTATAAGATTTATAAAACACTAAAAGTTCAAAATTTTAAACCAATGTACAATCAAAACCTCCCTTTTAGTTTATTCACAAAGTTTAAAAAATTCCACGACTTAAACTTGAATAAAATAATACCAAGTTACTAATCAAGTTGCGTCGTTGCGGTTTTTTAAAATCATACCTTTATCGTGTTAACTAAACACAATAAGTTCTTAAAAACTAGTTATAACTTAACTAGTACAACTGACTTGATCATACAACTTAATCCCTTTAATCTATAGTAGCTAAGCGACTTGTGTATCAACACATGATTATATAAGTCAACTTAAAATTTATATAGTTTAAAGAGTACTAAGACATATAGTAAAAATAATTACAAATCATAAATATGAATATAAAATCCCGTAAGAAATATATAATTATTACAAAATTTTGAAATACATACATAAGATTATCATTAGATGTTCTTTAAAACCTCTTTATAAACAACATTCATAGTTTTATTAGTAAGGTTTCCTTAATCATCGCAAATTAAAACTTTTAACCTCTCCTTACTCTTCACTCGAGAAACCGTCACATATAACTGTCCATGAGTGAAAACTTGTCTTTTTAATGCTTCTTATAAATACTCTTTTAGAAATATAAAGTTACATTACACGTATAAAAGTTTTTAGCATAATATTAATGTGTTTCTCGTGATGGAGCTTTATCCCGATATTGTAAAACCCTAACTATAATTATTGTTGATGTTATAATATCAAGTGCAGTAAAAACATTTTTATTAGCCAATTATATATTTGAATATTTGAAATTGTAAACTAAATTTATTATGAGTTAAATAATGATGACATCCATCTAAGTATACGCAAATTAGATCACATAAAAATAAGATCCTAACATAAAATAGATAATGTCTATACATACATAAATCGCTTAAATGTAACTTATTATTCAATTAAATATAATTGAAAACACAAGATATCACTGAATTCAAATATACATGTAATAACTGTTATTATATGTACCAAGTTATTAGTTAAAAAATAAAAAAACTTAGACAATTAAAATTTTTATATAAAAATCCAAGTTGTTGTGTAGTTACAAAACTCACTAACATGACAACTGTTTTACTACCCAGTAATTATGTAGAATTATAGTTTCTGTAGGGTTACTTCTCACACTAACAGTCAATTTTAAAAAGCTCTAAGTGTAGTGTTAGTTTTGTAAACAACTTTATGTCACTAACCGTGGGTTATAGTATATTTTTAATTCTTTTTATCAAAAGACCAAGAAATCAGTGATTATATCGACTATATTATGTAGAGATAATAAATATAAAAGACGAATAAAATGTGCAATAATTACCTACACGTTGTTCTCGATGAATAAACAAATAAAATATACTAAATTAAAAAACTCATATTCCGATAAAATTTATATCAAAACGTAGATAAAAATGAGCCGATTACAAATATATAATTATAAATTTCTCAAAACAAAATATATTACAAGTTATCAAACATAATTTTCATACAACTTATAAATAATTACATGAATATACAATTTTCTTAAAACCCCCGCATATTTCATATGTTACCTACTAACAATTTATATTTAAATCTTCCAAATTACATTCAAACAACGTAATTATTTATTTATTTTCAATTTTATTTAAAAAAATTTTAAATTAAAAGATTATTATTAGTAAGCCTTTTTCTTATACGGAATGATGATGTCATCAATCATTTTCTTTTAATAATATTATAAGATTGATTTTAAGTATTACTCAGTTTAATAAAAGCTTAAATTTATTATTAATAATCTTTTTACCCCGAAAACTTGGTTTTGAGCTTGCTCGGTTTTAACTTTTAAGGCAATCATTACAACAAAAAACCCACTAGACCGAACTACCGAAGCCCATCTCGCAGATAACTTCAACTCTTCAAGCTTTACAAAGACACTTCTCGAGCCATGAACTCGATACCTACAACCAAAAACCATCTGTGCGTGATTACTCGACTTGGGCCTTAGCCCTCTGATGAGGAGTGACTCGGGCCGTAGCCCTCTGCTACTGTCGTTTGAAAACCAGTTACCGCCAGTTTTCTTCGGGTTTAATTGAAAAATACGAAAAGAAATATATATAACCATTAGATTTTTTAAACTTCTTCCTACAAATATGGCTTTTTTTTTCTTTAATTATTAAAAATACCATTCAAGGGTATAATTGACATTTAAAGTTTTAAAATTTTAAATTTAGTCCTAAAAACGTGGCTTTTTCTCCAGAGCATTTTTGATGCACGCAGGAAATTAACGATGCACAAAAACAATATATGATGCATAAGAACACTAATTCACATATAATTCATTTTTAAACAGATTAAAAATATGCATACTTTTTATTAAATCTGATGCACTAGATATCAAAACATAGATGAACAACAGTGGTGATGGTCGAGGCGGTGGTTCTAATGACAAAATTAATACAAACATAAGACCATGTGCATCAATTACATGCTTCACACAGCCACGTCAGCACCACATTAACGCCACATCATTCCCTCACCATTTTCTCATCACATCATGAAACCCCTGCATCCATCACATGACTCACATCACAAAAAAAAAAAACCCAACTCTCCCTCACATTTCCCCCTCAATCTCGCGATAGTAGTCACGATAGTGACCGTGAGCTTTCCTTCACATTTGGCAGCGATGGTACTCACGAGCACACACATGTGAGCAACCCTCACGAGCTCGTGAGGGGAACCGATGCACCCGGTCTAAGATAAAACTTCATCGCTCTGCTACTTGATTATTCATTTTAACGTCGCTTAAGAAACTTAAAACTAGAGGCGTCGGCCACTATTCAATTGTCACCATGAATCAATTCAATTGCCACCATAAGTCCATACATGAATTCGCCTCCTTGCCACCGTGAATTAATTAATTGCCATGTATATGAATTCCATTTGCTTTTAAATTCGCCACATATAGGAATCAATCACATTTTTTCAAATCATCAAAACCTGGTGTTCAAAAAAAAACTAATCACAGTTTGATTTCTAAAAAAACTGCCGCAGTTTTATTTGCAAAATAAAGTTGAGGAGCGACGGTGGTTTTGATGGGAGGCGATTTTTGAGGGAGGAGAGATAGGGGATGTATAGAATGTCAGGAATACCTTTTAAGAGCATCAGGAATACTCACGGCATACAATCGGTATGGTGATGTGGCGGTGTGGTACCGAGGCAAACACCACCCCTCCCCCATCGGTACCGATTTTGAGCATGCTTTTGGAGCATCCGGATGCCGAAGAGAAGAAGAGAGAGGGATGAGAGAGATAGAGTGTAAAGAAGAGAGAGAAAAGGAGGACAGAGAAAATGAAGTATTTTTTAATAATAGTTTTTTGAAATATGTGAAGCATGGTAGTACGGGGGTTAAGCATGAGTGAATCATTAGTGATGTGGCACAAACGTGGCGCGAAACATGAGATACTTCTCGGCGTGTACTCCCCATGCTCTAACAGATTTTGACATGTGTCCTTTCCTCCTTTCTTTTTACATTTTGTATCTTAATTTCCTTTTTATTTGAACATAATTAAATATATATATATATATATATATATATATATATATATATATATATATATATATATAGACACATAAAAGTTCATGCGAGAACCGTTGTTAGCGCGAGAACCGCGAGAACTAATCTAAGCCGTCCAATTTCCCCTCCTTCAATGTCATTGTCCACCCATGAATTCCTCACATGCACCCTGCCACACCCTATCCCTCCACACTCTCCATCCATGATACTTCCCATATCCAAGGAACGGCCGAGATTGGTTCTCGCGATTCTCGCACTAACAACGGTTCTCGCATGAACCCTCCCCTATATATATATATATATATATATATATATATATATATATATATATATATATATAGAGAGAGAGAGAGAGAGAGAGAATTAGGATCAAATAAAAAAAGTTTTAGGGTAAAAAGAGTAAGGAGGAATCTGGACATAACACGTGGCATCTCTACTAAAAAATAGAAAAGGGTATTATAAGTATTTTATATTATTTTATCTCTTCTCCATAATTATAGGTTAACCTTATTTTTTTTCTCTCACCCACGTTTTCTTTTCCGCCTCCATCCATACGAAGGTCCGGCTCCCTTAAAATCATATCGATCGATACTGCCTCCTTCTCTGCCGCTGTCATCCACTTCCGTTCGCCGTACGCCGTTCGCCGTTCGCCGTGCACTGTTCGCCGTGCGCTGTTCGCACAGGGTCTCCCATCTGCCCACTGCTGCTTCATCGGAAAGGCGACCCAAAACCCTATCGCAACTTCACTTGGGTGGCGGATCTCCCATCTGCCCACCGTAACTCACATCTGTCCATCGGTTCTCCCATCCGGCTACCGTTGCTTCATCGGAAAATGAGACCCAAAACTCACACTTGGATGCAATCTCTCGGAATATTAGGCGTTATCTGTTTCGCCGTTCGCCCGTGCTCAGTCGTAATATGTGTTCGACTTTCGTCGATGCACATTTGCTATAGTTTTCACCGATGCACAGTCGTCATATGTGTTCATCGATGCTATGCACTGTTAATCGATTTATTGTGCATTGGTGGATGGGTATGTTCACAATTTTGTGTTAATTGTTGTTATAAAGCACATCTTTGTGCATCTGGTTATTGTTCTTTTTCTGAAACTGAATTTTTTAGAGCATCGGTGGATGGGTATGTTCAAATTTTTGTGTTATTAGTTGTTATAAAGCACATCGCTGTGAATCTGGTTACTGTATTTCTTCTAGAACTGAATTTTTGAGTTTTTTGTTGTTATAAGCACGTTGCTGTGCATTTGTTTGATTTGTGCATCTGATTGCTGTTCATCAGAGACTGAATTTTTGTGTTATTTGTTGTTATAAGCACGTCGTTGTTCATCTTTGAATTTTTTGGATGTGTAGAAGCCCCGTTTTTCTCTCTCCTGTAATTACATTTTCCAATTTTACCTTTGAACTGTACGTTTTTGGCAATTACGAATCCCAGGTTTGACTGTTTTTTATTGACTTTTGATAAAAATGGGTGGCTGAGATTTCTTCCTACTTTTTGTACCTTTATTCCCTTTTTACATGTAACACCGTGCTTTTGAAAACCAGATTTTTCTTTTTAAAATAATAACACAAGAATACAAACTGCGTGGATTCGTTTGTAAACATAACTTAAACCAAACCTGTTTTTCAAAACTTACATAAGCAGCGGAAAATATTTAAAGTGGGTATAACTACAAGCAAAATTTTCCACGATATACAAAAGAAGTGTTGGTGTTACCGAAATTGTCCACCGACCACCATAAACAAAATATATACAAACATAGTATAAAGATAAGTGTTCCTCCAAAAGCATAAGTAAAACCAGTAGGTACCCAAGCTCACGCGCCTAAGTATTACCTGCAATCATGGGGAGAGTATCTGTTAGCTATTTAAAGTTAGTGAGCATAAGATAGCATAATCATTAATACAAACATATCACATATCAACAATATTATCAAACAGTGCTATCCTAGCATCTCGCGATGAGCTGGCACAGCCAGAAGGAAGTATGATCTTGCAGGATCGCGAACCCGGCTCCACACTCCTAACTAGGGAAACCAGACACATCAACCGTGCGGGTGGGTGAGCGGGTAGCGGTCCATCGTTGCGTTATGAAGTCATCCACTCCATGGGATACAGCGGGTAACTGATCCCCTAATCGCACGAGGAACATTGAGTTAGCCAAACCCTAAATACCTATCCAGGTACCGTTAACGCTATCATCGACCTGCAGGTCTCAAGACATCCCAGACCGCAGTCTGGCCTCGATCAAGGACTATAAATAGCCCCCATATCTTGGATCCGTTCACAAACACAAATCTGACCCATTTCGGGCCTCATAGCGCGCATACATAATCATATCATAAATCATGATTCAATTGCTACGTGTGTCATGCATAAACATAGCATACAACAAGGTTAATTACATTTCATGGAATTACTTGCACATACTGATAACATGTAATACGGTTATATTAATTCTTATGTTATCATATACTCACCTGAGAGGCTAAAGTAAACATATATAATGCTCGTCTTGATCGTCGGGGTCGTTCGATTCACCTATAAGATAATACTTATGTTTAGTCACTTCACACAAGTACAATAACTAATATAACTAATATGAATCCCCTACTCACACCCTTAAACTATTTAGATCCCTAAACGAGCATCCCGTATAATAACACGTCGAAAAACAACAAAAAACTGCTCACTGCTTTTGAGTCACCCCCATGCGATCGCAAGGGAGGGCCATGCGATCGCAAGGCACCCCTGGAACACCCCTTTGCGATCGCAATGACCCCCCATGCGACCGCAAGCAACCAGTTACAGTTCAGTGTCGGGTTTCAGACCCTGTTCTGGCCATTTTTATACCAAACTTAAATCGAGCAGCCCCAATTCAATTTCCAGTGATTCCATATCATATAATGCATCCAAATAAGTCTAGAAACATAAAATTAACAAGCTCTAATTCAGGATTCAAGATTTGGGATCAAATTCTTCAATTCTTGACCCATTTGATGCTACTTATTGAATATGACCCAATCCATCATTTTAATTTATGAAAATGATTCCTAATCACTTAGAAATGATATAGGAATAGATTACAACCTTAAAATCAAATCATGGATGGCTAATTTGGATTTGGTCATTCTTGACCTAACTTTCATGAACTCAAGAACAAAGGCTTGTAGGAACTTACAATTAAAGATAGGTGCAAAAGATGATACAATAGAACAAATTATTAGCTCAGATTCACAGCTGGAAATTAAACTTGATGATCTCTCCTTGGATTTTCTCCTTCAAAGATCAGGAACAAGTATAAGAGAGTGTGTATTGAGTGTATGTACGTGTCTGTGAAGTTGAGAAGTGGAGAGACCGACTTAAGGTCTCAATATTATCCATAAGGGGTATTTTGTTCCCCTTTTCAACTTACAACTTAATACCCGCTTGTCCGTTTCAACTAACGGGGATATTTCCGGAATTTTTATTCAAAACCGTTTAATATTTTATTGAACTTATTTATTTTCGATATTATTTTAATATCACCATCTCTCTATTATTTTTATAATAATTTCATATGAATTCTAATATTCATTAATAAGCTCGAGATTAAAATGTACCGAGAGTATAAACGACTAGGCCCATTTGAGGATGTTACAAATCTATCTCCATTAAGAAGATTCCGTATTCGGAATCTGCTCTTCGGTAAATAAGTGGGGATATCGGGCTTTTATGTCATCCTCGGTTTCCCACGTCAAGTTTGACCCAAGGTTGTGTTTCCATTTGACTAAGACCAATCGGATGTTCTTCTTCCTCAACCGCTTGACCTTAGTGTCAATGATTTCAATAGGTTCTTCCACGAATCGCTTGGTAGAATCTACCCTCAGGTCTTGTAGAGGCAAAATCTGATCTTCCTCCACTTTACACTTTTGAAAGTAACAGACGTTGAAAGTGTTGTGAATACCTGACAGCTCTGGAGGTAATTCCAAAGATACAGTCTGCTCGTTGACTTTGTGAAGAATTTTGAAAGAACCAATGTAACGAGGACTTAACTTGCCCTTTTTACCAAACCGGATTACGCCCTTCCACGGAGAAACCTTCAAGAATACCCGGTCACCTATTTCAAAGGTAACAGGTCTACGTTTCGGATCAGTATACATCTTCTGTCTATAACGGGCCGCCTTTAGCTTCTCACGTGCAACTTTGACTTTATCAGTTGTAATTTGGACCAATTCAGGTCCTGCGTATTGTTTCTCTCCTGGTTCTAGCCAACAAGTAGGGGTGCGACAACGCCTACCATAAAACATTTCATACGGTGGCATACCGATGCTAGAATTATACGAACTATTATAAGCAAATCGATCAAAGGTAGATGAGAATCCCATGAACCACCGTATTCAAGTACATACGCGCGTAATATGTCTTCAAGAGTTCTGATAGTCTTTTCGGACTGTCCATCAGTCTGGGGATGGTATGCGGTACTCATTTCAACTCGAGTACCAAGCTACTATTCAAGAAGTTTGAAGCAAAACGAGTATCTCGATCACAAACAATAGACAAGGGAACACCGTGACGAGATACAATCTCTTTGGCATATAATTGAGCAAGGCTAGTCATAGACTGAGGTTCACAAGCTGCAAGAAAATGTGCACTCTTGATAAGACGATCAACTATTACCCATATCATATCATGCCCCTTTGAAGTCTTGGGCAATTTATTGACAAAATCCATGGTAATATTATTCCACTTCCATTCCGGAATCAGCAATTGTTGCAAATTATCATAAGGCTTTTGATGTTCCGTCTTAACTTGTGCACAAGTTTGACATTTCTCAACGTATGAAGCTATATCCCGCTTCAAAGTAAGCCACCAGTAGAATGCCTTAAGATCCTGATACATTTTGGTACAACCAGGATGAATAGACAATCTCAACTTATGAGACTCCTGGAGAATTAGATCACGGTTTCCTCCAATGCTAGGCACCCAGATTCGGGATTTAAAAGTCTTTAGCCTACGGTTGTAATCCTCAAGTTGATCTTTCAATTTATTCATGGTTTCTGCTTTCAAGTTAGTCTCTAACAAAGCCTCCTGTTGCGCCTCCTTAATCCGAGTAATGATATCAGATACAATAGTAAGTTTCATGAATATGATATTCTCCGAAGAGCCTTTCGGCTTAATGCATCTGCTACAACGTTCGCCTTTCCCAGGTGATATTTGATTTCACAGTCATAGTCTTTGATCAACTCTAACCATCTCCGTTGCCTCATATTAAGCTCCTTTTGAGTGAAAATATATTGCAGACTTATGATCTGTGTATACCACACACTTGGTACCATAAAGATAATGGCGCCATAGTTTCAAAGCAAATACTACGACAACCAATTCAAGATCGTGTGTCGGGTAATTCTTCTCGTGAGGCTTTAATTGGTGGGAAGCATAAGCAATAACCTTGTCCCTCTACATTAGGACACTTCCCAAACCTGCATAAGAGACATCACAATAAACAACGAAGTCTTCCGACCTGTTGGGTAAGGTTAAAACTGGAGCTTGACATAACAACTGTTTTAGAGTTTGAAAGGCCTTATCTTCTTTAGTAGACCAATCATAAGCAACATCCTTTCGCATGAGTTTAGTTAAAGGACCTGCTATTTTGGAAAAATTCTGAATGAACCGCCGATAGTAACCGGCGAGTCCTAAGAAGCTTTTGATTTCAGATGGGGTTTTAGGAATCCCCCAATTCATCACGGTCTCGACCTTGGTGGGGTCGACCATTACACCTTCTTTGCTTATTACATGACCTAGGAAATGAACTTCTTCGAGCCAGAACTCACATTTAGAAAATTAAGCATATAAATGCTCACGTAAAAGATTATCAAGAACCATACGAAGGTGAGTCTCGTGTTCTGCCTCGGACTTAGAATATTTGAGAATATCATCGATGAATACTATCACGAAATTATCAAGAAAAGGACGGCAGACTCGATTCATCAAGTCCATAAATACAATCGGAGCATTTGTCAAACCAAAAGGCATCACCAGAAATTCATAATGCCCGTATCTGGTTAGAAAAGCTGTGATTGGAATATCCTCCTCACGTACTCGAACTTGATGATAACCAGATAGAAGGTCGATCTTAGAAAAACAAGTAGCACCCTGTAGCTGATGGAATAAATCATCAATACGAGGAAGAGGGTACTTATTCTTTATAGTCCGTTTATTCAACTCCCTGTAGTCTATACACATACGCATTGTCCCGTCTTTCTTTTTGATGATTAAGACTGGAGCTTCCCAAGGCTAATAGTTGGGACGAATAAAGCCTTTATCAAGGAGTTCTTGAATTTGAGTCATCATCTCACGAACTTTAGATGGAGCGAGACGATAAGGAGCTCTTGCTACATGTGTAGCACCCGGAACAAGATTAATCTAGTATTCCACATCTCGTACAGGAAGTAATCCAGGTAGTTTGCCAGGAAAAACATCAGGGTATTCCGATACCACCCTTATGTCATTAATAGCTTTTTCTCCATCTTTGTATCAATTACGCGAGTCAAGTATAAATCACACCCTTTGACTATTGATTTGTGAGCTTTCATTGCTGAGATCAAAGGAATTTCAGACTTCCTCCGTTCACCACGAGCCATAGCATATGACCCACTTTATAGAGGAATCTTGATTAGCTTTTTAGAACATAGAATTTCAGCATTTTGACTAACAAGCCAATCAATCCCGACAACCACATCAAAACCAGAGATAGATAAAAGCAATAGAGATATCGGAAAACAATGACCGTAAATATCAAGTGAGGCTTGAGGAACTGATGAAGTAACCGGCACTAACTTGCCATCGAAAACTTCCACGTCAATAGGACTTGTCATAAGAGAATTTGGTAATTGAGTCTTTTCACTAAAATTCGGAGAAATGAAGGAGTAAGTAGCACCAGAATCAAATAGAATACATGCAGGCATTGAATTAATTAAAAATGTGTGTGTGATAACATCACATGCAGTTTTGGCCTCATCGGCCTTCATCTGAAACGCTCTGCCAGCTGCACGAGGTGCATTATCCTTCTTTTGACCCGAAGATGATCCTCCGGCTCCTCCTGATCCCTGCCCCTGACCTGACCTGCATTCTGATGAGCGATGTCTAGGTTTGTAGCATTTATAACAAACATTCTCCTTGAAACGGCACGCCTCGGTATTATGACCCTTCTGCCCACATTTATGACATCGAGCTGTCTCCCGGGTACAGTGGCATGTATGCTTAGTACGACATTGAGAACACCATGGAGCAGTAGGCTGGTTATACTTCTGAGTGCCCTGTTGTTGCCGAGACCCAGTACCCCAATTTCCCGACCTAGAAGATTGATCATATTTTCTTTTGGAACCCCCACCTGAAGATTCCTTTTTCTGCATGTGGTCGCTTTCATACTGTCGTGCCATCTCGAATGCGATATCCAAAGACAGAGCACCCCGGACTGAAGCTCTATAGTCCGGTGGAAGAGTTTTGGAAAATCGTTTTTCTTTGCTTTTTCATCGAGTAATAAATGTTTCACAAACCTCATTTTATCAGAAAAACGCTCGATTAAATCTTCAACCGGGTTATCACCCTTTTTCAGTGCCATGAACTCCTCCTCCAGTTTATCCATCACCTGATCGGAATAATACTTACTGCGAAGAATCCTCAGGAAGTATTTCCAAGTGAATGCAGCTCTCACCTCCGCAGGAGTATATGAGATTACAGTATCATACCAGGTCAGTGCATTGCCCATCAATTTCTTCCGAGCAAAACCCACTTTATTGGATTCCTTACAATTGCTGTTTTCAAAGGCTAGCTCCATCTCGCGAATCCACCTTTCGGTAACACTAGGATCCATGCTACCTTCAAAGGTAGGTGGCCCGCAAGATAAGAAAATCTTAATATCTGGTGACTGCTTGGGTTCTGCCACTGGTTGCACGAATACCCGTTCCTCTGATGCTTTTAGACGAGCCTCTAAGTCTCGAATATAAGTCTCTCTATCTTCGTGTTCAGCCATATTATTCTCTTAAATATTCTGGCCAAACAAAACATATATAACATACTTAGTACTCTTATCATACTTCATTAGCATAATAAGCAAATAAACAATAGCATTTCAGGAACATAACACTCTTTCACACACCCCACGACCTCCCGAGGAACAATAAACAATGGTCAGGCCTGGGTTTGAGACTGAATACTTTCACAAGTACCCAATTCACTCAAATCTAGGCTCTGATACCAACTTGTAACACCGTACTTTTGAAAACCAGATTTTTCTTTTTAAAATATTAACACAAGAATACAAACTGCGTGGATTCGTTTGTAAACATAACTTAAACCAAACCTGTTTTTCAAAACTTACATAAGCAGCGGAAAATATTTAAAGTGGGTATAACTATAAGCAAAATTTGCCACGATATACAAAAGAACTGTTGGTGTTACCGAAATTGTCCACCGACCACCATAAACAAAATATATACAAACATAGTATAAAGATAAGTGTTCCTCCAAAAGCATAAGTAAAACCAGTAGGTACCCAAGCTCACGCGCCTAAGTATTACCTGCAATCATGGGGAGAGTATCTGTTAGTTATTTAAAGTTAGTGAGCATAAGATAGCATAATCATTAATACAAACATATCACACATCAACAATAGTATCAAACAGTGCTATCCTAGCATCTCGCGATGAGCTGGCACAACCAAAAGGAAGTATGATCTTGCAGGATCGCGAACCCGGCTCCACACTCCTAACTAGGGAAACCAGACACATCAACCGCGCGGGTGGGTGAGCGGGTAGCGGTCCATCGTTGCGTTATGAATTCATCCACTCCATGGGATACAGCTGGTAACTGATCCCCTAATCGCACGAGGAACATTGGGTTAGCCAAACCCTAAATACCTATCCAGGTATCGTTAACGCTATCATCGACCCGCAGGCCTCAAGGCATCCTAGACTGCAGTCTGGCCTCGATCAAGGACTATAAGTAGCCCCCATATCTCGGATCCGTTCACAAACACAAATCTGACCCATTCCGGGCCTCATAGCGCGCATACATAATAATATTATAAATCATGATTCAATTGCTACGTGTGTCATGCATAAACATAGCATACAGCAAGGTTAATTACATTTCATAGAATTACTTGCACATATTGATAACATGTAATACGGTTATATTAATTCTTATGTTATCCTATACTCACCTGAGAGGCTAAAGTAAATAGATATAATGCTCGTCTCGATCTTCGGGGTCGTTCGATTCACCTATAAGATAATACTTATGTTTTGTCACTTTACACAAGTACAATAACTAATATAACTAATATGAATCCCCTACTCACAACCTTAAACTATTTAGAACCCTAAACAAGTATTCCGTACAACAAAACGTCGAAAAACAACAAAAAACTGCACACTGATTTTGGGTCACCCCCATGCGATCGCAAGGGAGGGTCATGCGATCGCAAGGCACCCCTAGAACACTCCTTTGTGATCGCAAGGACCCCCCATGCGACCGCAAGAAACCTGTTACACTTCAGTGTCGGGTTTCAGCCCCTGTTCTGGCCATTTTTATACCAAACTTAAATCGAGCAGCCCCAATTCAATTTCCAGTGATTCCATATCATATAATGCATCCAATTAAGTGTAGAAACATAAAATTAACAAGCTCTAATCAAGGATTCAAGATTTGGGATCAAATTCTTCAATTCTTGACCCATTTGAAGCTACTTATGGAATATGATCCAATCCATCATTATAATTTATGAAAATGATTCCTAATCACTTAGAAATGATATAGGAACAAATTACAACCTTAAAATCAAATCATGGATGGCTAATTTGGATTTGGTCATTCTTGACCTAACTTTCATGAACTCAAGAACAAAGGCTTGTAGGAACTTACAATTGAAGCTAGGTGAAGAAGATGATACAATAGAACATATTGTTAGCTCTGATTAACAGCTGGAAATTAAACTTGATGATCTCTCCTTAGATTTTCTCCTTCAAAGATCACGAACAAGTATAAGAGAGTGTGTATTGAGTGTATGTACGTGTCTGTGAAGTTGAGAAGGGGAGAGACCGACTTAAGGTCTCAATATTATCCATAAGGGGTATTTTATTCCCCTTTTCAACTTACAACTTAATACCCGCTTGTCCGTTTAAACTAACGGGGATATTTCCGGAACCTTTATTCAAAACTGTTTAATATTTTATTAAACTTATTTATTTTCGATATTATTTTAATATCACCATCTCTCTATTATTTTTATAATAATTTCATATTAATTCTAATATTCATTAATAAGCTCGAGATTAGAATGTAACGACAGTATAAACGACTAGGCCCATTTAAGGATGTTACATTACAATAACCCTTCCATATATATATATATATATATATATATATATATATATATATATATATATATATATATAGAATCAGGATCAAATAAAAAGAGAATTAAGGTAAAAAAAGGTAAGGAGAAATATGGAGATGACACATGGCAAATCTGATCAAAGGTCAATTTAGGAACTTTAAAAAAAAATAATAATCGACCATTTCCCCCTTGTGAAATACTAATCGACCTCTTCACATCGCCAGCGACATAACCTCCGCCGACTATATGAAATCGCCCTCGGAAATGCATTAGCACCACCACCACGGCCTCTGCACCACACCGCTGTTAGTGCATCATCATCTGAAAACCCTAAATCGTGCCCTACTGCCCTCCAGATCGCCGCTGTTAGTCCTTGATAACAAGCGATTCAAGTATAATGTAGGATAATGAAGGATTGCATATGTAGAACTAGAGAGAAAGTGTATTTACACCTTGAAAACACCTAGTTCTTTATTTCAATTATGAGCAAAACCTTAGCTATTACAATAGCCATATCCCTATATATACTCCATGAGTATATTACATAGAAACTCCTATTTCTATACAATTTATGAATTTACATTCTCCCCCTTTGTATTGAAATAGGAGTGTAAACGCCAGTAACTTAAGTCTTCCTTAGATTATATAAGCAGTTTAGGATGTAGCGTCCCACCAAATACACCAGTCTGAAACAATGCTTTATCCTGAGCTTTTGACAGCGGAAGCATAAAAACTTTTGATGTGTTGGGAAGAATCTTCTTTTTGTCTCCCCCTAGAATGTAGCTCAGATTGTTCCCATGTCTACATATGATAGATCTTTACTCCCCCTAGACATGACATAGACTGATGATCTCTTCCCCATGAGTAAACACAATGATTTTATCAATAAAAACATTCAAACTTCCCCTCAACAACTGAATATCTTCAACAATGTAAATTTTCTTCACTTTTTATCTCCCCCTCATGATGATTATAATACTTTATGAGCATCATGCATAAAAGACATCACCATGAGATTCAGTTGCAAAAACATGGACGAGGGGTGGGGAAAATCCTACAATGAATAGATACTTGAACCACTCTTGATCGTTGAGGAGTGGTAATAATTTGATCTAAATTCTTGAAGATTTATAACTCTGTGTTAGATGTAATCTGATATTGGAGATTGATGTTGTCAATTAAGTATCCCAATACCGTGTAATCAACCTTGACCAGATCACCGCAAGTCCCAAAAAGATTTTGGAATACATACGGGTGCAAATGAACTTGGGTACACATAAGTGGGTAGGTGACTTTGATATAATAATCAGTAAGTCGGATTCATCCTTATTCAAGAGCACCAAAAGAATGATATGAAATGTGCATTCGCATGTAATACAAAATCTTCTCAAAAACCTGAAGCAATTTGATGTAGGTCAATCCTTCAAACAATTTCCCCAACACTGTGATCTGGGTCTTCAGAAATGACTGATAAAAGATAACCAAAATTCAAAAGAAACATGGAATGGATGGCCAAAATCTGGTTTTGAGACCAAAAATTGGTGACACTAAGAAAGAAGAACCAAAAATCAGTTAGGAAAGGGCAAGATGACTAGACATAAGGGTACTAGGAATTAAGCACATGGTTCACGGAAAACAGAATCTGACTCAAATTTAGAAACATCAGAATGATAACTGAAACTTTGAGAACTCCTGACTCAGCCAAAAAATTCAAACACTTGTCTTAAGAATCAAGGTGACAAGATAACTCAGTCAGAACAACGACGGGGGTTCGGGGGCAGCGTCCCTGATAGCGGGGTCCAAGGGGCAGAGCCCCTGGCTGGGGTCAGAAATCTCAAAATTGAAGAATATTGCTATGGCAAAAATGATCAGAAATCTCAAAAATCTTGAAAAATGAGTATATTTCCGGATGATCAAAATGAGTGTAATTCCGGATGATCAAAAAGAGTGTAATTCCGGATGATCAAGATGAGTGCAATTCCGGATGATCAAAAAGAGTGTAATTCCGGATGATCAAAATGAGTGTAATTCCGAATGAACACTTATGCAGAATTATGAATTCCGAATGAACACTTGTGCTGAATTATGAATTCCAAATGCACACTTATGCGGAATTATTAAATCCGGATGAACACTTGTGCGGAATTATGAATTCCGATTGCACACTTATGCGGAATTATTAAATCCCGGATTCACACTTATGCGGAATTATGAAATCCGGATGAATAAAACACAAATCCGAATGCTTCAAGACTGAAATTCCGCACGCTTCAACATCTCAACCTGCTATGATTCAAAAAACTCAAAATTTTGCCCAAATCTGATAATTTCTTGCCCAGATCACTTCGCCTACCCCCGATTTACACTTCTTAATCATCGATTATCATTAATATCAATCAATCAAGCCAAATCGATCAAATTTCTTCAAGAACTTCAAAAACTCAAAAACACAAAAATCTTCAAATTGGCCACTGATCTGTGAATGAATTGACTTCTTTTTTATCAACGAGTGTTTCTATGATCACCGCGACCCTATTCCAACCAAATAACACTTAGAAACTTCATTTAATCTTGACTTTGATTATGAACCCGAAAGTTTGATCAATTTTGCAAGAATCTTCAAATTTTGATTTGTTGATGATGAATTCAGAATCAAATCACACTCCTTAGGCTTTGATACCACTTGTTAGTCCTTGATAACAAGTGATTCAAGTATAATGTAGGATAATGAATGATTGCATATGTAGAACTAGAGAGAAAGTGTATTTACACCTTGAAAACACCTAGTTCTTTATTTCAATTATGAGCAAAACCTTAGCTATTACAATAGCCATATCCCTATATATACTCCATGAGTATATTACATAGAAACTCCTATTTCTATACAATTTATAAATTTACAGCCGCCTCTCTTGTGGTGATGAACACCCCACACGCGATACGCCTCTATACCTCCAGACGCCGGAGGAAAAATCTACACCTTACCACAGCCGCTATGTGGCCGTCAAAAACCGCCGCTCACTTTTGTCGCTGGAGAAGTCGGAAATCGCAACCGCGCCTGTGAGAGCCGATTAGCCAGATTTCGACGAGGTTAGGGGGTGACATGGACATGGGTCGATGTGGTTTGACACGAGGAACTCAAATATGGTCTCAGATTACGTAGGTGATGGCTCAAAAAAAATTTTGGGTGTCAAAACACCCTGGCAGATCATGCATTTGCGAAAGTATGGTAATGGGGCTTTCATATTCGACGACCATGGATGATGTTAGCGGCGATAAACCATTTTTTCGACTGGTATGTGCATTAGAGAGTCAATTTCTTTAAAGAATGATGGTTTGGGGTCCGATTTTGACCTTTCTTTCGACTGATGTCGAACCTGTGCATCCATCCGTGAATTTTTTATGAACCTGATTCATCCATTGTTCTTATGTATGAGCACATTTGTTCATCAATTTCTTAATGCACAATTTTATTTTGTACTGTTTTGATGCACAATAGGACTTTTTGGATTGTACATCTTATGTATTTGTTACTGTATTCAACTATTCATCAGTTTAATTCTTCATCAGCTTCAGATTCTGATAAATTTGCTGTTGATTGTGCATCAATTATGGTATTTATTTTGATTATGTAGTCTGTAAAAGATTGAAACAATTGATCGGCGCAGAAGGAGGTAGTGGGGGTGGGATTATTGCCACGTTGGTTTTTTGATTTTACAGTTATACCCTTTTTGATTTATTTAATTCTCGTTTTTTTTCTTTTTTTTTTTGACTTTTTAATCTTGACTTTTGGTTGATCGAAGGTCAGGATTTCCCCTTACTTTTTGTAGAATAAGACTTTTTGTATAGTATCCCCTCCGTATATATATATATATATATATATATATATATATATATATATATATATATATATATATATATATATATATATATATATATAGGAAGAAGTTCATTTGAGAACCATTGTTAGTATGAGAAACGCGAGATTCAATCTAAACCGTTCAATTTCTCCTACTTCAATGTCATTGTTCACCCATGAATTCCCCACATGCACCCTGCCACATTATATCCTTCCACGCCCTCCATCGAACTTTCCATATCTAAGGAACGACTGAGATTGGTTCTCGCGCTAAAAACGGTTTTCGAATGAACTCTCCCATTTATATATATATATATATATACATACTATCTTATTAAACATTTAACATTCTCTCTCTTAAAATTTTTTAAGATTACTTAATTTTAAGTAGTACATGTTTCTATGCAAATAATACAAGCCTTTAAAGCAATAGTTCAATCAATTATCTCCTTAATTATCTCAACTAATTATGGCAATTGTTTTTAACAACTCATTAAATGAAATCAACATTTTAATTAATCAAAATCTTGGTTAAATCACTCACATAAACAAAAACTCCAAAACTAGATTATTTTTCACTCTAATTAATTAACATTTACATATTTGTTTCTTAGTAAAGAAAGAGAAATAAAGATAGTAAAAAAAGATGAACGAAAACGGATATGTTGATGAGAAAATAGTAGCTGATACCACATTTCACGAGTGTCATACCTTTACATTTTTAAAATCAGACAGAATATTAAACACAAACTATTCGTCTCCGCTGCATTGCGCGGACACAATGCTAGTATATATATATACATTTAAAAATTCCAATTGATCTCTTAAACAAAGTGTATGATAAACTAATAAAAGGTGGATACTTTTATCCGGAGAAACATTTTTTTTTTCCTTTTTTTTATGATTTTTGATCCAAAAGAAACAAAAGGATGATATAAAAATTACAACTTTATTTAGAACTAGAATGGATTAATTATAAAGTTAAGATTTTACGAGTGGAAGCAATAATACTACTATCTATACTAAAACCATTGAACCTTCTATCTCCTCCTTCATTTTAAGAGTTCTTAAATTTCAATCAAGACTACATATTACCCTCCATTCTATCCAAATTAATCTCACTCACCCATTTTTTAAATATTTCAATCTCTTTCTTAATTTACATTGACTTTTTACTTATTTAAAAATACTCTACCACTAAAACACTCTCTCATACAACACAAATATTCACCACACCCAATACAATTCTCAAGATCTTATTAACTTTTCATCTTCTTATTTCATAAATAAAAATCTCTTTTCTTATATTAATATTATTTAGAAATTAATAAAAAGTTGATGGAAATAAAAGAAATAGAGGAAAACGGACTTGGTGGTGAACAAAAACTATATCGTGACATATATCGTGCGAATAACATACCATTATATTTTTAAAAACGACATGTTGCTAAACAGAAACTATTCGTCGCCGCCGTATTACGCGGGTATGATGCTAGTTAGTTTTAATGGCCAAAACAACTTTCAGGTTCATAAAAGATGAACAATGGTTTTAACAAAAAGTATCAAAGTTGTTTATATTGATTCTAAAAAAACGCAAGGATAAGGAAGAGTTTTCAACAAAAACTTAAAACTAAAAACCCCGTAGTAGATCTAGTTATATCTCAATAACTCAACAACAATAAATCTACAAGGTCATGAAAAATTACCTTATATACTTAAGTTTAATCCACTCGCAATGATGTTTACAAGCTCCTTTTAGCTAAACTAGCAAACCCCGTAAAACCAGTAACTCGGATTGTTTATAATCTTCTTAGAAAAAAATGAAAAAACTGGAACACTTTTGAACATGATGGTATTCCGCCGAAGATCAAGAGAGAAGAGGTAGATGAGGGAAAAACATCTAACCCTTTTATGAGGATTAATATCCTATATATAATTAGATAATCTATCTAATAAAATTTCACATGACATTGTATTTCAAAGGAAACAAGTAATACATTGACAAGTTATCTGAAAACTGATTATATAGGTACTTGTGCTTTCATTTTCAAAAAGAACCTTGATTTTCATGACTCTAGTCTTTTTTAATTTGATCTTTGCTAAAATCGGTTTCCAAAAAGTCTTTGATTTTGAGTTCCCGTTAACAGGTGTACGAGAACTCTCCAACTTTGCAGCCTGAAGCATTACCTATTGTAGCCATGTTTTCCTCTAAAAGATATATGCCATAGGCCACACTTTTTTTTACCAATTGAGTTTCAAAGCCGACGTTAGACTAAGATATATCTTCAGAATTCTGCTCAGATCTCTGAGTTGCTCGATATTCATTTTACAAAAAAAAATTGTCATCCGCAAAGTATAAGTGGGTTAATTAATTTGTTCTATACCATCCACTCTCAATCCAATGATAAATCCCAGATTCCTACCTTTGAAATTTGAGACATTAACACCTTTATTAAAAGATGGACAATGAGCTTAGAACTTCGTTTTAATTTGGTTAGAAAGTTGCTTTACTCTTGTAATACTAAGGATATTATCAATTGTTTGATAACATAACTTATTTCTTATATTTTATATGAAATAGAGCGCTAAGAAGGAACCATCTCAGACGATTTACTATTTATGTTTAACTTGGATATAATATTTTATTAGGGAACTAGCACTGTCTCTCTTAGCTAAAATTCTGGTTATAAAGACACACACACACTCTCTCTCTCTCTCTCTCTCTCTCTCTATATATATATATATATATATATATATATATATATATATATATATATATATATAATATGATACTTATCGTACTATATAAATCATATAACATTCTCTCTAATCTTATTTTTAAAACTTTTTTAAATTTCAATTAACAATACATCTCTACCCTTCTTTTTATCTAAATTAATCTCATCCAATCAATCTTTAACCATACTTTCCTAATTTACTTTATAAACTTTTTATTCATTTAAAATATACTCTCACACAAACACAATTATCCATCTACATCAACATAATTTTTAAAATCTTATTAACTTCTCACTCCTTATTTCATAAATATAATTTTTTTTCTTATTTTATTGATTTTTAGAATTTATTTTTAAAATTTATTTTGTTGATACAAATATAAAAAACATAGGAAAAAAACGGACATGTTACTGAAAACTTTTTCGTGACATTAAATCGCGTGAATAACATATTATTTCAATTTTGAAAACGTCATGTTGCAAAACAGAATTTGTTCGTCACCACAACATTACGTATGTATGATGCTAGTATAAATAAAAACAAAATGACGAAAGAGAAAACTAATAAAATGAGAGCGAAAAGTCAAGTTGGGTCACGGATTCCTGATCAGTGTCATTCAAGCAAAAGGAATTATGGTCGAATAATGATGACGTCTGCGAAATTCTTATTTAATTATCAATAGACTTTTATTATTTAAATTTAAATCATGAAATTTTTTAATACTTTAATCATCGTATATATATATATATATATATATATATATATACTATTTTAATAAATCTAATAAGATGTTACATATATATATACACGCTATTTTAATTACTTATCATATTTAACCGGAGCAAGGGATGTTACTCTAGTTTGGGTTTGTGGGTCCAGGGTCCTGGTTGAATTATTCAAGGTTGGTTCTAGTTCAAAGGGTTAATCCGTAATTCCGTATGGTTTAAGTTCGTGTTCGTTGCCCCCGGTTTGATTCGTGAGAATAGTTGTTTCAAGATCGTTGTTTTAGTTCCAGGTAGAGTTCATGTTCGAGTTCCAGTTTGTTTATGTACGTGTGGGTTCAAGTGTCGTGTCCATCGTTGCTAGTGTTACGTTTGGATTGTTGGTTCCACCTTTTGATTTGATCTGGTTAGCTTTTGCATTGGTTAGCCGGGTATTATCGTTCTTAAAATTTTATTGTATTACTAACATCTTGTTAGTTTTAACTTTAATAAAAAAATAAATTACGTTTGGATTGTTGGTTCCACCTTTTGATTTGATCTGGTTAGCTTTTGCATTGGTTAGCCGGGTATCATTATTCTTAAAATTTTATTGTATTACTAACATCTTGCTAGTTTTAACTTTAATAAAAAAATAAATTATCTTAAAAAGACTATCTTAATCACTAAATCTTTAGTACTGTTCGAGCATATAATAAATATCATTAATTTAGATATCTATACTGACCGGTTTCACGTTCTACAATATTTATACGAATTAATAATCCCAAAAGCATAGCACACACCAAGTTAACCATTCATTGGACCATGTTGAATATTGTACATTTGTCATCTTGCTTTTGTCCATGCATAATGAAACCCCACCTATAGATTCTCTTATACATTGTCTCTCAAATAGTCAAATTCTTTCCTTTTTTTTAAATCAAAATAAAAATTGTAGGCACCAATATGTGCCAAATTGCAAGTGAACATGCCCTATGTATATAAAAGGTTAATCTTGAGAGAAATTGTTTTAGCTCTTGCAATTGTAACAGGAAAAAGTAAGAAGGCAATTTGTGCGATAGACATTAAAAGTTGTTAGGGACCAAAGAAGTGAAGATTGCAATAAGTTTATATCCATCCATTCTAGTTTGAGAAATCATTCTATACTTTTATTCGTTTATCCACAAAACTTTCCAGAAATTAGCTTTCTTAACCGAAAACGCCTCTTGATGCCGTCGTTGTACAGTTACGTGTAGCTTTTGTAGGTCGCGCTTAAAGTGATCGAGATACTAGCAACGTCAAATCCCTAGTGATGATCACGTATGTTACAATTAAACTTTCGCTAATGTTTATATGATGAAAATTTCTTACTAGAACACATTTTTATGTTTTAGTAATTAAGGAAATCGAATTATACTTTAATATATATTTTCTAACTACTTTTGTTGCCGTTTTCAATACTTTCCATGACTATACAATATGTTTACCCCGAAAGGATCACACCCGTTTTTTAGGACTCTTTGAACCCTCTGCTGCTAGGTTATCTTGTATTAAAAGAACAACAACAACAACAAACAACGGTACCCAATCCTGTAAAAACGGGGTATGGGGGAGGTAGAAATGTAGACAGTCTTACCCCTACTCAAAGGTAGAGAGACTGCTTCCTGGCAAGGACCTCCGGCTATGAAAAAGAAAAAAGAAAAAAAACAACTAAATAAAACATTAGAAAATAAAGAAACAAACGCAAAAAAAAAGCACAACTTAAAATAAGTAGTACTAGGGGAGTAAAGTGAGAGCCAAAACACAGGTATAACGTGGGTACTATAAAAAATACACCGTACAAAATAAGTAAGGAACTAGTAGTAGGTAAGTATGAATATGGGGTAAATATATAAAAAGAGCAAAAAATAAAAAACAATGACACCTTCGGTAACAAGCTACAACCTCGGTTCTTCCTATACCCTAAGCCCTATGCTTGAAGCTACAACCTCGAATCTTCCTAACCCTGAATCCTGATCCTCCTTCTCCAAAACCCCCTATCGGAGATCATGTCTTCACAAAGAGAAAGCTCCTGTAGATCTGTTCTAACTCTATCTTCCCACCTCAAATATGGGCGACCTCGCCTCCTAGTACCTTCAACCACAATCGACTCTGTTCTCCTAACCGGAGCAGTTGGTTGTCTCCTTTTAACGTGTCCAAACCACCACAATCTACCTTCCCTCAACTTGTTGATAATAGTGTTAGAAAATGCCCAGTAATGCACGTACGCCATAGAGACCGCTGCTGATGATGTATGTGCCTATTGGGTCATACACCGGGGTCAAACCTGACAGCAACTTAAATAAAGGGACCAAATATGGCAAAAGACAAAAGTTGACATCGCAGGCCGCGATAGCGCCGCTAACATTAAGGGGTTAGCGCCGCTAACCCGCAAGAGTTAGCGCCGCTACGGCTGCATGTACTTTGTGTCATATCACTGATAGGCCGCGATAGTGCCACTATCCTTAAGGGGTTAGCGCCGCTACGGCTGCATGTACATTTTGTCAAATCACCTCCAAAGCTAGCCAATGCATGTGTGACATGTACTAAACCCTTTGGCCGGCCATAGGAGAGAGAGAGGACGACTTGAGATGTTTTATATCCTATTTTGAGTCTCATTTTTAAACTCTCTAAGATACATACACATACACTTTTCTCTAAAGTGGTGAGAGCTTGAAGAGAGAGTTTCTTGTGTTGGTTCCAGAATTTTAGCTTGAAGTTGCTATTCCTAAGGTGGTATTCAAGGTGAAGTACCACTAGAGGCTTGCTAGCACTCGTGGTTTGGCATATTCCCGGGGTACTACCCAATAGAAGATCCGTGTTTTCGTTCTTGGAGGATCACCACCACGACCCTTGAAGTTTCTGGAGCTAAGGAGAAAGGTATAATCCTCTTTCCTTCTTTCATGTTGTATTTCTTTACATAGAGTTTGGTCCTCTTTTGGGATTTATTGTTTTTGTGTTTTGACTAGTTGTACCTTGGGCTTTATTTGTTGTACTTTGCTTCCGCTGCTAGCCCACGAAATCCCAACAGTGGTATCGGAGCCACCTCTATGTTAGATTTGCACATGGTGCCCTGAAATATCCCGAAATCGAAATGTTTGTTTTCTGTTCGAACCGGGTTAGCGGCGCTAACCTTGAGTTAGCGGCGCTAACTCTTAAAAGTTAGTGGCGCTACGCGCGCTGTAACAGTTTTGGTTTCAAGTTAAAAACAGTTTTGATCTCGGGAAATTTTTGGCATTTTTGTGATTCTGGAATTTTGTTTCAGATTATTATATGGTAATTTGTTACCATTTTGTATGTTTGGTTGTATGTGGTTGATATTTGATTGGTAACCTTGTCTTTGACCTTGTGGTTGACTTTTTGTGTTTGGATGCAATTTGGTGATTTTAAATCACAAATGGGCTGTAATATTTATTAATTCAGATTTGTTTGTAATAATATTGTGGTTTGCATGCCATTTCATTCATCCGTGTAATTTGTAATAGATAAAATAGGAAAATTATGGCTTGTATGCCATTTATTTTCTATTTGTATGTATTGTACAATTTGGATGATGACACTCAAAAGAAGTCAAAAGAAGATGGAGTATGTCCATAGAAGCCGGTGAAATCCAATAGAGATGACGGTTCTAGTGGGAGCTCGCATCGAAGATCTTTTGTCCCTTAGATTGACCACGTTCTTCCTGTTTTGGCTCACGGGAAGAACTTATAGGACTTTTTGGCAAGAGTTACCAATTTGATATATTTATATGCGTGTGATGTGATTTTATATATCTTGCATGGTTTGCTTAGGGTTCGCATACTAGATAATTTTTCGAAATTAATAAAATCACAAGAGATTTGATAAAAATGGTTTACAACTCTCGCGCGCCCTCACATACAAGATTAACTCACCTAGTGGAAATAGGTTTTGTCACTAAACAAGTTAACCAAGCCGGAAACAAAAGCCCGTTTTCATAAAACGTAAATCTTGCGCCATCCAAAAGATGACACCATCTGAATCTAGTGAAACATGGAGTGATTGTCGAGCTTAGCACGAGTTATTCCATGTGGATCTGTGTGGAAGGTGAGTGTGGTATCTTGAAATTTTGGTTGTCGAGCTTAGAACGAGCCGGTAGTTGTCGAGGTGTCACCGTGTATCTTGTTGGATGATTTACAATTGCAAATTAGAATCCTTGAGTGATTGTCGAGCTTAGCACGAGTCAACCAAGAATTTTAATTTGGAATTGGTGCAGGTAGGGATCAAACATACCAAACGACCGATGGTTGTCGTAGGATCCCGCAAGTGTCTAAGAGTTGCAATAGAGATTGCAATCGATAAAATGGTTATCGGCCTAAATAGCTCCATGAAGTAATCTGCGGCAACCCATCATGAATTGGAGTGAAATATGGTTCTTAGCCCTTGTTAAAATATTTTTTTCGAGACGATATGGGTAATTATTTAAACGAGGATTAAATCAAACTAACTAATTCGCGTACTCTCTTTAAATATAGGATGTCGAATCATAACTACACAACGTCGAACTTTTCACTTCGCATGTTCCTAGAAAGGGAGAAACTCACGGGAGTGAACTTTGTTGACTGGCTTAGGCAATTGAGAATTGTCCTACGTGCCGAGTCTAAGTTGCACATCCTTGAGGAACCCCTTCCTGAACCACCTGCTATCAATGTGGCATGGACCATCCGATATGCGTATGAAAAGCGTGTTCAGGATACACACGATGTTTCTTGTCTCATGTTGTCAAGTATGAGCTCGGAACTGCGAAAGCAATTTGAGCACATGACTGTGTATGACATGATTAACAAGCTGAAGGATAAATTCCAACAGCAAGTTAGACAAGAACACTATGAGTGTGTTAAAAGTCTAGCTGGTTGTAAGATGCGGGAAGGCGGGAGTGTTAGTGCCCATGTTTTGAAGATGAAATCATACATGGACCAAATGGAGAGGCTAGGATTTCCTATAGGGAGGGAGCTCAGTGTGAATTTCATACTTCAATCTCTGCCCGCATCATATGAACAGTTTGTCAAGGACTATCATATGCATGGAAAGTAAATATCTATAGATGAATTGCATGTAATGTTGAAGGATGTAGAATCTAACATGTCCAAGCATGAATCAATCTCCTTCACTCCTGTTCTTGGTTCTAAGGAACAATATATTATGAAGAAGAAGAAATCGATCCCGATAGAAGAAGTTGGAATATCTAAGCTTGCTTTTAGATTTGAGTCTATGGACATTGATGATGTGCCTAAGGAGACTCAACCCGCAAGAGTTAGCGCCGCTAACCCGCAAGAGTAAGCGCCGCTAACCCGCAAGAGTTAGCGCCGCTACGGCTGCATGTACTTTGTGTCATATCACTGACAGGCCGCGATAGCGCCATTATCCTTAAGGTGTTAGCGCCGCTACGGCTGAATGTGCTTTTTGTCAACTTACCTCCAAAGCTAGCCAATGCATGTGTGACATGTACTAAACCCTTTGGCCGGCCATAGGAGAGAGAGAGGACGACTTGAGATGTTTTATATCCTATTTTGAGTCTCATTTTTAAACTCTCTAAGATACGTGACATACACTTTTCTCTAAAGTGGTGAGAGCTTGAAGAGAGTTTCTTGTGTTGGTTCCAGAATTTTAGCTTGAAGTTGCTGTTCCTAAGGTGGTATTCAAGGTGAAGTACCACTAGAGGCTTGCTAGCACTCGTGGTTTGGCGTGTTCCCGGGGTACTACCCAATAGAAGATCCGAGTTTTCGTTCTTGGAGGATCACCACCACGACCCTTGAAGTTTCTGGAGCTAAGGAGAAAGGTATAATCCTCTTTCCTTCTTTCATGTTGCATTTCTTTACATAGAGTTTGGTCCTCTTTTGGGATTTCTTGTTTTTGTGTTTTGACTAGTTGTACCTTGGGCTTTATTTGTTGTACTTTGCTTCCGCTGCTAGACCACGAAATCCCAACAAATAGACGCTATTCCTAATTCGTTTCTAAAGACACCCACCTGGATTTTATCCAACAAAGTCTTCCCACAAATCCATCTAAACATCCTCATCTCAGCCACTTCCATTTTCTCTGCTTGCGCCTTTTTCAGGGGCCAACACTCAGACCCATATAACATGGCCGGTCTAACTGCTAGTCTGTAAAATTTTCCTTTAAGCTTAAGCGGTACTTTCTTATCGCATAAAACTCCTGTAGCCATTCTCCACTTCCCCCACGCCACTTGAATACGGTTTGTGACATCCTCGTCTATCCTCCCTGTTTTGTGTAGAATGAAGCCCAGCTACCTAAAGGAGTCTTGGGGTCTTAACACGTGGTCCCCAAGGCGGATATCTAGGCTCTCATCCTCTTCCGTCTTGCTGAAGTGGAAATAAAGGTATTTTGTCTTACCCCTACTAATCCTCAGTTCTGTGCCCTCCAGCGCTTCACTCCACTGTTCTAAGATTAACTGCAGTTCCTCCTTCGATTCAGAGACCAAAACGATGTCATCTACAAATAACATACACCAAGGGATTCCTCTTTGAATCCCTTTCTGTTGGTCCCTTGGTGAGAATAACAACAAGCAACAAATGTGTAGAGGGGGGGGGGGGGGGGGTTGAGTACACTTTCTGCGGAAATTGAACAAATCAAAATAAAGTGTTACACAAAGTAAATCAAACCACAATCGAATGCTTTGTTTTTCATTAATAAAAAGATGATTACAGACTCTATCAAGTAAGCAACTCTTGATATGTAAACACCTAATATAAATCTCTCAATCTTTCAAACTTAGCTATCTATAATCAACTTATGATTATAGATACTGACGACTATCTAAACAGGATTTAATCACAGATTGAATACTTACCAATCTCACAACTAATGTGAGTATTCGAACACACGAACAAATTGGTAATATGTGAATATCTTGATCACGTTGAACTGACAAACAGTGATTCAAGAATCGTAACACATACGGTTGAGGTGAGGTATTTGGCTCTGCAACACTTAGTTGTAAACGTTTCAGAATCGTACCTCTAAACTTATCAGGGAGATAAATATTTATAATCCGGTTCCTACGGTTCCTAACAAACTGGACTAATCCTAATTTGCAAACTAACTACCAGATAACTCGGAATCTTGAATCTTGAATCTTCTTATCTTGATTCTACAATCTTCAATCTTGATTCTGAAGTCTTCTTATCCTTCCCGTAGATATAGAGAGTTAAAAAGATAAGTTTAAAACATATTTAAACTTTCTTTAGGCTGCTTCTTACTCGGACTGAGTTACTCAGTTTGAAACTCATCAAGCTGAGTTCTTCGAGAACAAACTCGAAAACCAACATGAACTAACACGTATATTAATAAACTCATCCTTAGAAGTCATAAGAGTTAGCTAGAACTTATTTAGCAACTCTGTTGAGCTGACTCAGTATATACGCTGAGTCACTCAGCTTGAAACACATCAAGCTGAAAGCTTAATATATCTTAGGTGACACACACAGCTTATCAAAACACATTGATAATCTTACTAAGGTATAATCTAAGCTGATCAAACATATTTACAGCTTATACCCAGCTTATACTCAGTCAGAAACACTATACGTGTTCAGTCTGATCAAGCCTCATAATTCTGTTTAAGTTATATATAGAACATATCTAACAAACTTAACTTTGTCTCATCAAATCTAAACTGATGAGATCATTTTCCCAACAAACTCCCCCTATTTGATGATGACAAAACCATCAAACAGTTATTAAGTTTGTTTAACAAAATTATGTTTTAAATCTTAAACTTATCAAGATTTTACATTTGAACTAATCAAATATCAATTGAACTTATCAATTTTAATTGAACTTATCAATTATAAGTGGAACAAACCAACTTTTAGTTGAACACACCAACCAAATACATTAATGAATCAGAACTAATCAATTATTCATTCAAGCTGAACTTATCAGACTAATAATTATGAACATATTATAACACAGTTGAACATATCAAACTCATACTTGTATTAATTGAACTTATCATAATACAAAAGTTTTGATCACATAGATCATGCACACTTAGTGCTTACAAAATTAGAACTAATCTAATTTTCACAATAGAACTAATCTATTATCTTATGAACTCAGGATGTAGAAGTTTCCAGTTGATAATTTCTTTGTTGATTTCATCCAGCAACTTCTCCGCTTCTACACTCCCTCTGAGTTCCTTCTGTTGAACTTTGATGAGTTTGTTTAGTTTGTATTTTATAAGTTGATTTGAACTATCACCATCACAACAGCTTCGAATGTGCAAGGCATCCTTAGTTTTTATATAACAGACTTCATTTAGCTTGATAAAACTAGGTTTGCCTCCCTGATCCTTATACATAAACCCCTGAATAGGTGTATCAATAACTTGATTTTCCTTGAACTCCACACCTTCCGGTACTTCGAATAGTTTCTCCCATTGCAGACCAGGAACTGGAACATATCTCAATTCCTCAACTCTGTTAATCAGCTTAGAAACTTCAGTAAAGATCTCCTGCTTGATTTGGCTTCGTTTGAACTTCTTGAGCATCATTATTATTCTTTGCCATTCTATGTAGCCCATCCTATGAACATATCTCAGGTACATCCCCATTGTAGATTTATCTTCAAATTCAAAGTTGAGGATGATGGCTCCATCAATTCTGCTCAAGGTCATGCCTTTGATATCTTTACTGGAGCTCCTTCTGAAATAGCATTCTTGAATTTCTGCATCTGTATATGGGACAGGATCAGGTCTTGGACCAGTGTAGTCAGCTTCAGTTTGAGCTAAAGCTTTTCTCAGTTTTTCTTTTTCTTGATCCAGTGCTTCCTTCTCTTTCCTCTTTCTTAACTCAGCTACAGAGATTTTAAGCTCATCTGCTTCTTCTTGCTCGAGCATCTCTATCAGTTCTCTTGTAGCTTTCTCTTCTTCTGTTTTCTGCTCAGTCTCAGAAACCTCTTCAGCCTCAGATTCAGATTCTGTAAATTTTTGTTTCTTGGCTGCAGGTTCATCTTCTTTTAAACCCAGCTCCCCCTCAAGCTGAGCTTGCCTCTCTGCTCCTTTTGACAGTGCTAGTAGAGCTTCAGCTTGAACTAACTTAGCATCAGCTTCAGCTTGAGCCTTCTCCCCCTTTTTGTCATCATCAATAGGAGATGAAGTCTTTTGCTGTTGGAGTGCAGCAGCTGCAGAGGCAATCTCTTGAACATCTTTCGTCAGCTTCTCAAGGCATTGATAAATGTGACGTTTGTTCTTCTTCTGCTTGAGATGGAAAAGACCAAACTGAGCTGTAACATATTGCTTTAGTTGTTCAATGCCTAAGGAGGCAGATGCTTCGGGAAGAGACTGGCTTTTGTTATTGGACTCAGTATGAATATCTAGTGAATTGTGAGACTAAAAAACATGAAGAGGTGAGTGAATGGGTGCATCATCCAAGGGTTGGTGTGTACCCTCAAACTCATTTGCACCAGAGATTGGACCCTGTGAATCACCTTGGTGTGTAGATGAGACATTGACATGTCGTGCTTGTGGGTGTGAGAAGTGAAGAGAAGTAATGGGGCTCGAAATGTGAAATGTATGGGTAGGTGGTTGGCTAATTGGCTTGGAGGGGGGTGATTGACCCTGGGGATTGGTCATTTTTTCAATGTGACCTAAGTGTGTCTGCTTAGGCACAGTAGTGGGCTCTCCCATGGCACTGGAGAGTGTGGGCTGAGTAGACACCACACCCGGTTTAGGCTTTAGGGTTGATATGAGCCTCGAGGTTGACACCTGAAGAGTAGGCATCTCCCCCTCAACTTCTGGCGGTGTAGGGATCAAAGTGATCGCAGCTCCAGTGATGCCTTTAGGAATGGCACCACCTATGGTAGTTTTTCTAGTATAGGTTCGGATATTCTCCCTAGCAGCAGTGGGCATACTAGGGGTGGCTTTAGAGTGGGATTGTAGATGGAAATAAGGTGGAGGAGATGGGTTAGACTGGGTTGGGATTACCACAGCCTTATCTCCAAAAGTGGATGGAGAAAAATGAGAAGAAAGAGAAAGTGGAGAGGTCTTACCAGAAGCAGCTTCAGTGTTTGCTGGTTCAGCTTGTGCAGAGTGCTCATCTTGAACCTCGGTGTCAGCTTGGGGAACTCCCCTTTGATTGGATCCCTCTTCTTCACTTTCTAATGAAGCTGCCTCAACTATCAGTAGCATAGGCTCACTCAGACCCTCTTTCTCTGGGAAGATGACGTTGTTGAACATCTTGGGGCTGAGTGTAGGAAACAGGAACACATCCTGATCAGCTTCATATAGTTCTGTCCCCAGCTCGACTTCAAATGCCAAGTACAGGTACCTTATGAAAGGTGCATGAAGATCCCTTGTGGTCTTCATCACTTGGACCCTCAGTTTGTTGAAGATAAGCAGAGCATAGTCCAGATTTCGGGCAAAGTATATGTTGTATAGCAGCTGCATCTCGAACTCATTTACCTGGTCCAATCCTCCAACCTTGGTACCAAGTGAATGAATCACTGTGGAAACCATGAAACCCCAACTGGTTGTTTTTTATTACACCCTCTGTCTGCGGGTGTCCCATTCTGAGTAGGACAGACCTAGACACCTGTCTCGTCACAGCAGGCTCAAACTTATCAAATTGAGGGAGTTGAAGAACCTCCCTTAGCCTTTGTACTATGAGAGTAATGGTCCTCTCTCCGTTCAGCACTGTGCCCTAGATTTCGTCATTGTTTTGGTCGTAGACACATGTATACCAAAACTCGAGCAGATGCTGAGGAACCACATGTAAAGGTGCTCCAGTGAAAGCAAAAGCCAATGGGCATTTACGAATATAGTTTACCCATGGTTCATATCCTCTGTTAATTTTGCGTTGAGGGATTGCAAGGTAGGCACGCTGATTGTTGATTTTGATCAGCGGCAATCCGTTGTTCTTGAACGCAGCACCCCTTACCATTGTTTCACTGAGATTCAGAACGGTTCCGTCCATCATTGAATTTAGAAGATTACACTACGTAACTATTCTATTCGCACTGAGCAATTTATGTCGCACTGACCGATATTGGATTCGCACTGAGCGATTTAGGGTTTTGTGATCGATGAAACGAGGAATTGCACTGAGCTATTTGTGGTTGTTTGCGAAAGGTATTTTAGAAGGTGAGAAGTCAGAGTTGTAAGCGTAAACTTCTCTAAACTTGTTATGATCGGTATATATACCTTTATGAGGAGAGAGAAAAGTTACCATTAGAATCCCTTTTTATCCGTTACTCCGGAAAAATTACGGCTTGATTTGACAGAGAGAGGGTAGAAACATATCATCTTCCAACGGATACAAGTGTAAAATAATATTATTAATGCATAATAAGATTATAAACACTGTTAAATTATACCAATACACAATTGATATTCGATGAGATTTGAGATTGACTCAAATACACATTAACATATGAATTAATGACACGTAGTCATCAAATCATAGTTTGGACACAAGCTGCGTAAAATTATTACTCAGCCTAAGTCAAGCACTCAGCTTGAATTGAACACTCAGCTTGAGATTGAAACTCAGCTTGAGTAGAGCACTCAGCTCAGGCTCAATGACACTTAGTCATTATTGTTTGAGACTTACGCAAACTAACACTTATAACTACACTAAGTAGTTAATGTAGGTTTGGAACTTACCAAACGTGTGAACCAATCACACAGCATGAGTTAAGCACATAGCTCAGACTCTATGACACTTAGTCATTTATGTTTGAGACTGACTCAAACTATATATCTTAACTACACTGAGCAGTTAATGTATGTTTGGAACTTACCAAACGTGTGAACTCATCATTCAGCTTGACAGGTTATTCAGTTTATGAAAACTTATTTATTAACTATGCACTCAGCTTAAGACACTTAGTCTTTGTCAAACTGAAAAACTTAGATTCTAGACACTTAGCTAGGGGTTGAGCATACCTAATTTACTTAGCAGATACATAAACCTCTTTTCATCAAGGGGTTTAGTAAAGATATCTGCTAATTGGTCATCAGTGGAGATAAATTTTTTGTCAACTTTACCTTTTTCCACGATGTCCCTGATGAAGTGATGTCTAATTTCAATGTGCTTGGTTCTTGAGTGGAAGACTGGATTGTATTATGGCTATTGCACTTTGGTTATCACAGAAGATAGGAGTTTTCGTGAAACTCATACCAAAGTCTTGAAGCTGATGCTGCATCCATAGGATTTGAGCACAAAACCTTCCTGCAACAACATACTCAGCTTCAGCAGTTAAAGTAGCCACTGAGTTCTGTTTCTTACTAGTCTAGCTGACTAACTTCCGTCCAAGTATTTGACATCCTCCAGTAGTTGATTTTCTATCTAACCTGCACCCAGCATAGTCAGTATCTAAAAAACCAACTAACTCAAATCCAAAATCCTTTGGATACCAAAGGCCTAGATTTGGTGTACCTTTAAGGTACCTAAAGATCCTTTTCACAGCTTGAAGATGTAATTCTTTAGGATCTGACTGATATCTTGCACAAACACATGTAGCAAACATCATATCAGGTCTACTAGCTGTCAGATAGAGCAATGAACCTATCATTCCTCTATAAGTAGACTGATACACAGATTTACCATCTGAGTCCTTATTCAGCTTGACAGCCGGTGACATGAGTGTTTTCATGGTTGAACTTGAATCAAAACCATATTTCTTTATCAAATCAAGAACATACTTGCTTTGATTGATGAACATTCTATCAGGCTTTTGTTGAATTTGTAGGCCTAGGAAATAAGTCATCTCACCCATCATACTCATCTTGTACTTTTGTGACTTTATTTTGGAGAACCATTCACACAGAGATTCATTAGTAGAACCAAAGATAATGTCATCCACTTAGATTTGTACAAGAATCACTTGTCCTTTACTCTATCTATACTACCTCTGGTGAAATCGATTGATAATAGATAAGTAGACAGTGTATCATACAAGTTCTTGGATCTTGTTTAAGACCTTACAAAGCCTTGTCTAACTTATAGACATGATGTGGAAACTTTGAACTGACAAAGCCAGGAGGTTGTTTCACATAGACTTCCTCCTAACGTTTTCCATTTAGGAAAACACTTTTCACATCCATTTGATAGACTTTGAAGTCTTTATATGCTGCATAAGCTAAGAACAGCCTTATGGCTTCAATTTTAGCAACAGGGGCAAAGGTCTCATCATAATCGATTCCTTCTTCTTGCTTATACCCTTGTGCTACCAGCCTGACTTTGTTCCTAACTATCACTCCATCCTTGTCCATATTATTTCTATAGACCCACTTAGTGCCTATAACTGAATGACCTTTGGGGGCAGGGACAAAGCTCCAAACCTTATTTTCTTCAAGGATATAGTTTGTGAACTCAGTCCCATGATCACTGTCAGGATCGGATATTACCAAATATCAATAACAAGAATTACCTTTAAGAATTAAATTAGAGTTATTTAAAGATAATCTTTCAGTTTGATCACAATCAACTAAGAAGTTGCGGAATCACACTTAATTGATGTTTAAGGTTTTATCACAAGAACAATTCAAGAATCAACACGAGAAAATACTTTCAAACACCAGATGTTTATTAATAACCAGTGATGATTACAATATTCACCAACACCTCTAATCTAACTCTTTTGTTAGACGAAGAACACAGTTTGTTCTTAGGTTTCTAAGAAACTTAGAGGCTAACACACTTTCTGAAAAACAAGTTAACAATAAACTATGAATGCGTAGAATTACTATGATTAAGAGATACTAAAACGATATTCTATTCCAAGTATTTATAGACTCTTGATCCTCCTTGAATAGTTGACAGTTAGGTAATCTTCTATCTTCCGAGATAATCTTGATAATCTTCAACTTTGATAAAGATATACTTCAGATCCACAAAGATAGCATTTTCCATAAATAGCTCAACAGCAACTGTTTGTTGAATAAACAGTTCTGAATTTCTTTTAACAGTCTTCACTTCAAGGTCTTCAAACAGTTGTGTAATCTGAACTAACAGTTCTGATCTTTTGTACTAACAGTTGTAAAACTTGCAACAACTGTTAGTTACAACTGTTTTCACAAATCAATCTAACAGTTTTACCTTTGCTTATGCAACAGTTTCAATGACTTAGCAAATTTCCCAACAATCTCCCCCTAACTTAAAGTATTGAACAATACATTTAAGTTGTTTGTTTTATAGGGTTCAATCACAGAAAAATCAACTTAGCAAAGAAAATATTTACATTAAGTATGCAAAGTTAAACTGTTACAATCAAAACATAAAAAGAAAATTACTTTTTACTTGACTGAATGAGCTCCAACCTTTCCTTCACCCTCTTCATCAGATCCTCCTTCATGTTAGCAGGGCCATAGAACTTTGCTTTCAGCATATACAGAAGCTTTGTTTTACCATGCTCAACAAATTCATAATCAAACCACTGAGTTTGTCCCTTTCCCATCACCATATGATAAACTCTTGACTTATCATGTACTTTCATAGAGCTTATTGGGAAGGCTTCATCACTTATCAAACTCAACATTATCTCCAGTGGATTTCATATACTTGTTAGGTGCCTCATCAAAACTCTGATTTCAATTTTTGCAGCTCTCCCATAGTGACTTATTCCATATGCATACATCTCTTGAATATCCCTTCTAGTCACACTTTCCATCAAATGCAAGAAACTAGAGTAGCTTTCAATCGGTTCTAGTTCTCTGACAATTGTAACCCCTTTCTTTCCAGTCTCTATTCTCAACAATTCAAATCTCCACTCAGTAATGTGGGATTTTTGGCCGAGCTGCTCTGCTTCTAACTTATCAATTCTTTCTTTAACCTCTACCCTGAGTCTATCATGAAGAATAGTTTTTACCATGTCTGCTTTTGCTGTTTGAGGCTGAACTGTTTGTTTTTCCTTCTCAACTGTTGGCTTGGGAGGTGGAACTGTTTTCTTCTGTTCAACTTTCTTTCTTTTCACTCCCTTACCAGCTTTCTTAGCCCTTTCTTCTTCATCTATCTCCTTTGTAAATTCAGCAGCTAGCTTTTGAGCTAATTCAAGATCTTTCTTTTCTTGTTGTTCAAGCTCAGCACCCAACCTCTGTCATAATTCATGATCACGCTCCTCTTGCTGTTCTTTGGTAAGTTTTAACTTTGGAATTTCAACAGCAATCTCCTTTCCCTTACCTTGCACAGAAGGCATCTTCTCATCTTTCTTTGATTCAGTAATAGCAATTCCTTTGAATCCTGGCTTTGGTGCAATTGGTTCCAGCTTTTTAGATTTACCATCCAGCCAACCATCTTCTATCTTTTGCTTCATTTTGAGCGCACTTATGTTTAGAGTTTGAGCAACCACTGCAATCAAATGATCTTGCTTTACTTTTGACCATGTTGTGAATACTTCAGTTGTTGGGTAGTCCCCAGACATAATCATCTTATTGATCAGAACTCTGTCAACTGCTGACAGCTTTTCTACAACTGTTTCTGAACTTGGTGCAGCTGTTTGTTGTTGATCCGTTGCAACTGTTTTCTTTGAATCTACAACTGTTTGAACACTTGGTGCAACTGTTACTTGTTTAATCTGTACAACTGTTTGTGGAATATCAGCAGCTGTTGGTTGAGTTTTCAAAACTGTTTGTGGAGGGGGTCTAGCAGTGAACTGTTTCATTACTTGATCATGAGCTTGAAGCACATCAGTAGCCTTCTTCAAAGTGTCTGACAAAAATCTGATTGGTTTGTCCTGCTTGATGATGAGCTCATTGTGCTTAGCCAGAAGCTTGTCTTGTAAAGAATTTCTCTTCTTCAAATACATGTATGCCCCAAAGAATGGTACAAAATTTGAATCCGTCAATGCCTTTTGTTTCATACTAGCCTCAATGTCAGAGAGAGTTGTCCCTGTAAACATATCACTGGCAGAAATAACTGGTGTGTCACTCCTAGAAGATTCCACACCAGTACCCCTCTGTTCTTGGTACTGGGGATTTCCAGAAGATGTTGGAACAACTTCTGTTGCCGTGGATGAGGTCTTAAAGATGTTAACACTTTCCTGCTCACCCCTTGCGGATGAAACAGTAGTGCCAGCCTAAAATACCACATGATCACTCTCCCATGGGGTGATCACCTCCTCAGTGTGCCTGGGAGACAGCACAATGGGTTTCCTTTGGATATTCTGCACAGGAGAATGCTCCTGTACATGGCTTACAGTTTGGGCATCAGATACTGTGGTGGAAGGAGCACCAACAGTTCTTTTTCTTTTTCTGAATGTTAGAAGAGTGGGGGCTTTTGTTGTAGCTTGCATCAAGGTAGCAGATGGAGTTGTTTGAGTATCGTGAGCTGGGGGTTCCAAAGTTGTGGGTGTAGCAATGATGTGGGCCTTTTGCTCAACTCTGGCAGCTCTGTTTCTTGACAAAAACTCCACCATTGCAGAGAGTGGTGGAGTTATGGCACCAGAAAAATTCTTGCCATTTATCAACAATTTGCTCAATGTGGAGGCCACATGAGCAGAGGGAATCAGTACCCTCTTGTGCATTTTGAGATTTGGCAATAAAGAATTTAGAAAAACTTGCACAAATCGGGGATACATAAAAAAGAGACCATATTTGGTCCTAAGATGTTTTACCATTCCATCAAATAGCATTTTAGAGTAGTTAAAAGAACGGTTGTTGGCCAAAAAATTAAGGCCAAAGCAATGTTGCTCCCGAATTCATTCCATCCAGTTCTTTTGGGGCTGATACACTGCTGGATAGTATGAATCACATACTTCCAGTGTGAACAAAATTGCCCTTTATAGAAGGTACCATTTCCCCTAGGGCCCTCATATCCCAGTTTAACTAATTCACCATGCAGATATTCCAGGGAAACAGAGTCAGAATACTCACCTTCGAGATCATTAAGGTGAAGGTGTTGACATATGATATCCTCAGAAATGGAAACAGCAACATTATCAACATTTGAGTCAATCCACTGCACTCCATCCTCTTCTCTGATTGTAGTATTTTTCCATAATTGATCAATATGTGAAGTGTAAATAGTTGTATTGATAGTGAGAGTAGTGCGGAGATTTGACATCAACAGATAGTCAATCATATCATGGAAGACATTTAGATCAGCAGGTTTCGAGAGAAATGCAAGCATGTTGTGTTCCTTAACAAACGGAAGGGGAGCCATGGCGATTTCCAAGTGAAATTATAGGGTTTTAGCGTTTGCAAGAAGTTCAGTAAGCGTAAAGAAAACTTTGAGGAAGGAGTGACTTATATATGTTACGCATGTTCAATGCAATTCAAATTCCCTCAAATTCCCTGCAAAGACTAAAATACCCTTAAAGAAACTAACAGTTGAGAGAAACAAAAGAACTAACAGTTGAGAACTGTTTTCTTAATATACTACAACTGTTATTGAAAAGAAATACTCCCCCTTGAATGAACATTCAGTTTTCCTAACAGTTGTGGATTCCATGTACTAACAGTTGAAAACTGTTAGTTGCATTATGTACAGCTGTTCCCTGAACACTTACACAAACAGTTGTTAGACTTAATACTAACAGTTTCAAACTGTTAGTGAGAGAAAACACAGAAACACAGATAAACAAGCAAACAACTGTTATTCTAAGTTAATCATTCCAATATTGGAGATCAGAAAGTTGAACCTGCTCACATCAAATGCTTTGGTGAACAGATCAGCTAACTGATCATCAGTATGGACTTTCATAACATGGATTAACCTTTTTTCATTGCAATCTCTGATAAAATGAAACCTGATCTCTATGTGCTTTGTTTTAGAATGCTTCACAGGATTGTTAACAATACTAATCGCACTTGTGTTATCCACGTAGATAGGTGTATTCAAGAAAGTCATACCATAATCCAGAAGCTGATTCTGGATCCACAAAACTTGTGAACAGCAACTTGAGGCAGCAACATATTCAGCCTCAACTGTTGAAGTGGAAACTGTTGTTTGTTTCTTGCACTGCCAAGATACCAACCTGGAGCCAAAGAATTGACATCCTCCTGAAGTTGATTTCACGTCCACATTAGCTCCTCCATAGTCACTGTCAGAGTATGCCACCAATTCAAAAGGTGAATCTTTAGGATACCAAAGACCCAATTTTTGTTGGCCTTTGAGGTATCTAAAGATTCTCTTTACAGCAAATAGGTGTGACATCTTTGGACTGCATTGAAACCTGGCACATACACACACAGCAAACATGATATCTGGTCTAGAAGCAGTTAAGTACATTAAAGAACCTATCATAGACCTATACAAGTGTATGTCTACATTCTCCCCCTCAGGATCTGCTCCTAACTGTTTGTGTGTTTCCATTGGAGTACTGGCCAGCTTCACATCTTGATAGCCAAACTTGTCCAAAATATCCTTGACATACTTTGACTGACTGAGAAATATACCTGATGGCATCTGCTTCACCTGTAAACCCAAGAAAAATGTAAGTTCTCCCATGGAACTCATCTGAAATCTCTTTTGCATTATGCCTTCAAACTGCTTGCACAGACTGTCATCAGTGGATCCAAAGATTATATCATCAACATAGATTTGAACAAGCAAAATCTCTGTTTTAACAATCTTTGTAAAAATTGTCTTATCAATAGTGCCTCTCTTAAAACCATTCTCAAGCAGATATGATGATAATGTCTCATACCAAGCTCTAGGAGCCTGATGTAATCCATACAAAGCCTTATCCAACCTATATACCCTATCAGGATATTTTGAGTCTTCAAAACCAGGTGGTTGACACACATAAACCTCCTCATCAATAGTTTCATAGAGAAATGCTGATTTGACATCCATTTGATACACCTTGAACCCCTTAAAGCTTGCAAAGGCAAGGAACATTCTAATTGCTTCTATCCTTGCAACCGGTGCAAAGACATCATCATAATCTATTCTTTCCTCCTGTGTATAATCATGTGCAACTAGTCTAGCCTTATTCTTGATTACAATACCTCTTTCATCCTTTTTATTCCTGAACACCCACTTGGCGCCAATAGCTCTCTTGCCTCTTGGAAGTTCAACTAATTTCCAAACTTGCTGAATCTGGAACTGTAAAAGTTCCTCTTGCATTGCTTCCACCCATGAAGGATCTTTTAATGCCTCTACTGCTTTCTTTGGTTCTATCTGAGATAGAAAGCAGGCATTCACATCAAACTGTTCAAGATCCACACCACTATTGTCACTTTGCATCATACCTCTAGTTCTAATAGGAGTGGTAGGATCACCTATAATCTGCTCTATGGGATGGTTCTTGTGAATTCTTAATGTAGGGATGTTTTCTGCAGTCGGTACATTCCCTAAATTTGACATATCAATTTCAGATTCACTTTCATTCTCAGAAGAATTACATACCTGATCTGCAACTGTTTGATTAACAGATTCATTGTTTTGTTGAAGATCAGGGGATTCCATATCCTTTGAAGGTTCAGCATCATAATTCATTGGACTAACAGCATTGGAAGAGTCATTTTGAAACAAAGGAATCACTACAAAGTCTTCAGTGGCTTTGTTTCCACCAACAGTTGTTGGACTTGAGCTAACAGTTTCAGAACTGTTTGAAACAGTTTCAGAACTGTTTGAGACAGTTTGTGGATTTGCACTAACAGCTATAGGAACACCTGCAACTGTTTCTGTAGAATACTCAAAAGAAAGAGATTTAGACAATGCATCAATATCAAATAACCAATCAGGACCATTACCTGCAATATTGATCCTATTCTCATTGAAAGAGACATTCATACTCTCTTCTATGATCCTAGTGACATTGTTAAAAACTCTATATGCTTTACTCTGAGTAGAATATCCTACAAAGAATCCTTCTTCTGCTTTACTCTCAAATTTGCCTAATTGTGACTTGGTATTAAGGATAGTGCAGGGACATCCAAATGGTTTGAAGAAGTTGATCAAAGGTTTTCTTTTAAGGAACAACTCATAAGGAGTTTTCCCTTTGGACTTGACTACTTGTACTCTAATCTGAACATAGCAGGAAGTGTTCACTGCTTCTGCCCAGAAGGTCATTGGGAGCCTAGAATCAACTAACATAGATCTAGCAGCCTCTATCAAAGTCCTATTCCTTCTCTCAGCCACTCCATTCTGTTGTGGAGTCCGAGGTGCACTAAACTGTCTTTCAATCCCTTTTTCCTTACAAAAACTATTTAACTCATAGTTCTTAAACTCAGAACCATTGTCAGATCTAATGACTTTCACTCTCAAATCAGATTGATTTTCTATTCTAAGAATAAGAGACTTAACTAACTCAGCAGTTTCATCCTTAGTTCTAAGAAATTGAACCCAAGTAAATCTGGTGAAGTCATCAACTATGACTAAACAGTAGGCTTTCTTCCCTATACTGAGCACAGATGTAGGACCAAAAAGATCCATATGCAACAGTTGTAAAGGTGTAGTAATGGAAGAAACTTCTTTTGAGTGTCCAAACAGTATACATTATCCTTTCTAGGTGTTCTCAAAAGAACATACTTTTCATCCACTTTAAAATCTTTTGAAAGAATAATGCATTCAGTGTCTGTAAACATGACTTTGTTTGCATGGTCACAGATTTGAGATACACTTAACAGATTGTATTTGAGTTGTTCAACAAAGAAAACATCATTGAAAGTAAGTGTACCTGCCTCTACAGCTCCCTTAATAGTGATTCTTCCTCCCTTAGCATTTCCTCCAAATGCTACATGTCCTCCATTGATTCTTCTGAAATCCTTCAAGCAGTGTGGATTTCCAGTCATGTGCCTTGAGCATCCACTATCCACATGCCAAATTTCTCCTTGATTGGCCCTATGAATGATCTGCACAAATAAAAACATAGTTAGTAGCAGGAAGTACCCAGGCCATGCAGGTCTTGGGTACACCATTTAAGTCATAATACTTAAACAAAGTTTGATTCTTTTTTATTTCATCCAAGTTAGATTTCTCTATCTTATGTGAAGAGTATTTAGTGAGAACATGTGGTGTCCAATTGTTGAGATTTGAGTCTTTTGAACAAACAGTTTTTGATTTTGGTAAAACAGTTGGGTCAGTTTGTGACTCAATTTGATTATCAGTTAAATTAACAGTTTTGGCCCCTTCAGAAACTGTTTGTTTCGGCAATTTCACCCAAGCAAAACCAACAGTTTTTGGTTTTGGCCTAACAGTTGTGGAACTGTTAGCCTGTTTTCTGTATCTTGGCAAACCAACAGTTTTTGGTTTTGGCCTAACAGTTGTGGAACTGTTAGCCTGTTTTCTGTAACTTGGCTTCTGGGAGCTATCGATCTGTGGGTTATAATAACAGTTGTGAGCTAAGTGATTTGCTCTTCCACATATATAGCACCTTTTGGTTTTGACTATAGGCAAACCAGTTCTTTGTGTCCACAACTGGTTCCTATTCCTTTGATTTCCTCTCACAGGTGCTGAAAGAGGAAATTTCTATATACCATGCTGTTTGCATGTGCAGACAGGCACTTCAGTATGCCTTTTCACATATTTGGGTTGAAACTGTGTTTTTGAAGCTTCCTTCTTTGGCTTTTCAAATTTAACTTCACCAACCTTCTATTTTCCTTTGGTCTTAACACTAACAGCTGAGATTTTTGGGTTAAAACTGTTTGGGTTATGTTTGGAACTGTTAGTGTAATGTTGGAGACTGTTTGCAACAGTAGTGGAATTGTTTATAGAATAAACAGATTTGAAAGGTTTTGTTTCACTGGTGGATGGTTCAAAGGAGGCTTTAACGAACATCACAGGTTGTAAAGAGGATTTTGGTGCTGTAGGTTCACAACAGATGTGATTTTCAATAGGAATGACCTCTTCTTTCTTCACAACTCCCTCCTTCTTATCATCACTCACCTCATACACAACTCCTTCCTCTTCACTTTCAAATTGTGGATCAGCTGACTTCAATTCCTCTGTTAATGGTTCATTAACATACCCATTAGCTACATCAGACATGGAAGTTATGTAGTTGTGATTGTATGGAGGTAAGGTCTGTTTGTATCCTAAGCCTGTTTTAACCTTATCTCTGATTTGTGATTGTAACAAGGTTTCAAGCTTAAGATTTGTTGCTTTGAACATACTCACATCCATATCCACACCATCCAATTTTTTGGTTAGCTCATTTATCTTACTCTCCTTTTCATTCAGCTTTTTCTTAAGATTATCAATTTCTTCTTGAAGCTGCTCCTTCTCCCACTTATGATACTTCCTATCATAGTCCATTTGCAATTCATTTGCCTGATAATCTTTAATTTCCTTTTCAAAGCTTTAAATGACAGCACTAGATTCATATCTTCTTTCCTCCATTCTGCTCAGAGCTGCACACACCTTTTTGTTGTGCTCCCTAAACCTTTTTACTATAGCTCTACATTCACCTGGGCATAGTTTAGAAGATACCTATATGTCTTCTGATTCTGGTGAATCCAATTTGATGGAGGAATCAGTCAAAGCCATCAATGCCTTGTTGTGAGAAGCTTCCTCTGCTTGATCACTCCAATCAAACCCATGGCCTTCTTGTAAGACCAATGCTGATGAGGTTTGATTTGGTCTTTGTCCTTGATTCTGGCCTTGTCCACCAGATCTGCATTCCCTGGCAAAGTGACCAGGCTGTTGACATTTGAAACATCTAACTTTGGATTTGTCAAACCCAGCCTGCCCATCAGCCCTGAAGTTCATGTTCTGCCTGCCAGTTCTTTTAATGAATCTTTTTGCTCTGACAGTTAACATAGCCATTTGCCACTTGAGGTCCATCTCCTCAAGATCATCTGGATGCACTTGCTCAAGATCCTTATTGGTGAGGGTTGAATGTGCATGACTAGCAAGAAAAGCTTCAAGCACTGCATCAGGAGTGTTCACATCTAATCCAGCAGCAGAACTGTTACCTGTACAGACATCAACAGAATTAGATAAAGAATGGTTTGAGTCCATACCTAAGGATGAAAGGAGAGCAGCATTGTGGCTAGGGATCAAATTCTATCTTTTTCCCTCTATTTCTCCCTCAAACACAATCAAACTGTTGTATAGATCATCTAATTCTATATCTTCCAAAGAATCTTTAGTTCTCCATTGTGCGGCATAAACTGTCCATTCTTCACCCAAGGACCTAAGGAACTTTCTATTGATCTCATCTTGCTCTAGTCTAACTTTTGCACTCTCAAGTTGACTAACCAGCTTATAGAACCTATCAAAAATTTGAGTTATACTCTCATTCTTTCCACTTGAAAAGTTTTCATAAGCCTGTTTCAGAAGATCCCTTTGGTTCCTTTTGGAACTAGCATTCCCTGCAAACCTCTTTTCCAAAGCATTCCACAGTTCATGAGCATCATCAAACTTCTTGAACTGATTCTGGTATTCGTTGGGAATAGCAATCTGAAGAATGCTGAGAGCTTTCATCTCAAACATCCTCTCTTTCTTTTCAGCATCAGTTTTTGGTGGTGGTTTCTTCTTTGGTTTTCCTGTTTCATCTAAATCAACAGTAGTAATGGGGTCCTTTTCTATGATTTCCCAAACAGCATAGTCCATTAATTGGACATGCAGCTTGATTCTTAGTTTCCACATCTCAAAATCAGTTGGTTTGAGCATGGGAACTCTAATGTTTGGCCCAGATCTAGTGTTATCAGAAGATCCAATAGACTCCATTGCAGTAATATGAATAAAAACACGCAACAAGATTTAAACAAACTTTAGATAACAGAACACAGCAGATCTGTGAAAAACCTTCAAATAGTGATCAAAGGAGCCTTAATGAAAAGGCTCTGATACCACTTGTCAGGATCGGATATTACCAAATATCAATAACAAGAATTACCTTTAAGAATTAAATCAGAGTTATTTAAAGATAATCTTTCAGTTTGATCACAATCAACTAAGAAGTTGCGGAATCACACTTAATTGATGTTTAAGGTTTTATCACAAGAACAATTCAAGAATCAACACGAGAAAATACTTTCAAACACCAGATGTTTATTAATAACCAATGATGATTACAATATTCACCAACACCTCTAATCTAACTCTTTTGTTAGACGAAGAACACAATTTGTTCTTAGGTTTCTATGAAACTTAGAGGCTAACACACTTTCTGAAAAACAAGTTAACAATAAACTATGAATGCGTAGAATTACTATGATTAAGAGATACTAAAACGATATTCTATTCCAAGTATTTATAGACTCTTGATCCTCCTTGAATAGTTGACAGTTAGGTAATCTTCTATCTTCCGAGATAATCTTGATAATCTTCAACTTTGATAAAGATATACTTCAGATCCACAAAGATAGCATTTTCCATAAATAGCTCAACATCGACTGTTTGTTGAATAAACAGTTCTGAATTTCTTTTAACAGTCTTCACTTCAAGGTCTTCAAACAGTTGTGTAATCTGAACTAACAGTTCTGATCTTTTGTACTAACAGTTGTAAAACTTGCAACAACTGTTAGTTACAACTGTTTTCACAAATCAATCTAACAGTTTTACCTTTGCTTTTCCAACAGTTTCAATGACTTAGCAAATTTCCCAACAATCACTTCTGAGTTTCTTTACAGACTTACCTTTCTGTAACTCTTCCTGTTTGATGAAACTTATCATCTCCAGGGCAGCCTCACTTTTGGCTTTAAGGAATATCACCCAGGTGAATCGTGAGAACTCATCTACTATCACCAGTGTGTACTTCTTGCCACTTAGGCTTGGAGTACTTATGGGTCCAAACAGATCCATATGCAACATATGCAGTGGGTCTGTTATTGAAAAATTTTGCTTTGATTTAAAGGACCCTTTATGGTGTTTCCCATGTTCACAAGCTGAACACAATTTGTCCTTGAAAAATGTGACATTTGGTAATCCAGAGACTAACTCTTTATTGGATAGCATATTTATATTTTTAAAATTCAAATGTGATAATCGTTTATGCCACAACCAACTCAGCTTAGGAACAGATTGGGAATACAAGCAGGTTTCAGTATAGGGATCAGCAAAATTAAGATCAAGTAGATACACATCTCTTTCTCTTTTAGCTATTAATACAGGCTTTCCCTTAGCATTATATATTGTTCTTGCTTTCTTCCTAAAAGTAACAATGTTGTCTTCATCACACAATTGACTGATACTAATTAGATTGTGCTTAAGACCCTTGACATATGCAACCTTCTAGAAAGTAACTTTGCCAGCATGCATCTTCCCATAGCCTTTAGTTCTTCCATAGGAATTGTCTCCAAATGTTACTTTAGGACCTTCGTCTTCCTGAAAATCACTAAGAAGTCCTTTCCACCCGGTCATGTGCCTTGAGCATCCTCTATCCAAGTACCATTTACTTGAACCCTGCACATGATATAAAAACTAAACATATTAGTTTTGTTTGGGAACCCACTTCTTGGTGGGTTCAGATAAGGAGCACTTAGCATCTCCATCTTGTTGAACTGACTATTCAGCTTGAACATGAGCTGAGTCCTGTGTAGACTGATCAGTCTGTTCTTGTTCAGGCCTTGAAATTTCAACATCACAATCCTTAGCCTCATGACCTCTACTTCTGCACTTGTAACTTCTCCTTCTTCCAATGATTACAGAAGGTAGAGTGTCTAATAATCCTTGTGAGAACTTGCTCACAGTCTTAGGATTATATGTGGTGGATAACTTTTCAACTTTCTTTGCAAGTTGATTCACTTGATGATCACTGACCTAGGACTTACATTTGTCAGATCTTTGTTTGTTATTCCTTTGATTAGAAGTTTGACCAACAAACTTCTTTTCCATGACCTTGGACTTACCTCTGTCATGCTTACTGGACTTACCAGTTTCAACAGATTTGGACTTACCACTGTTGATCTCCTTGGACTTACCAAGGTCTACAACTTTGGACTTACCATTGTTGTGATTTGACATCTGACTTACAATGGTCTTCCTATTCTTGTAACTTCTCTTCGAGCCAGATAGAGAATGTTGTATTTTGAAAGGATTTGGGTTAAGCCTTTCTACAACTGAAGTTCTTTGAATAGGCTGAGTGCCTAATCTGTCCAGCACAGACTTACTATGCTGTTTGGATGTTGAACACTCATTTCCATGATCTTTAGCTTTTACAAACATATTGTATTTTAAGTTTGGATCATGTCTTTTCTCTGAGGCTGACTTCTGAGACTCAATCAGTTGTCTATCCTCCTCAGAGTCTGTACTTGCTATCTCATCATCAGCTACATAAGCTGCTGTTTGATAGTCACCTCCAAATACAGCTTGTACCTGTTTAGGAATTTGTTGGTTTATGCACTTTTCAGTAAGCTTTGATGACTTACACCAAGACTCAGTGACCTTTTGAAGGTGGTCAACTTTGACTTTAGCTTCCTGAAGTTCTTCACTTAGAAGTTTATTAATGTGTCTTTGACATTCAAGATCACACTGTGCTTTCTTACCAACATCAATGAGAGATTGATTTACCTTAATCTCATTCTTCAGTTTAGCAATATCAGCTTTAAGGTCCTTTTGAGACTTAAGGATGGTCTTGAAATCATTTAACAAATAATCGAAGGCAATACCCTCTTCTTCATCGGTGTAAGAGTTGAAAATACTAACCTTGTACATAGAAGTCGGATCCCAATCACTAAGCTTGTTGTTTTCCTCAGCTTCCTTCATGTCAGCTTCAAAAGTTGACTCAGACAAACCATAATCAACTTCGTCAATTTCAAACTCTTCATCTTCTTGATCCATTAGACATACATCATCATCTGAGGTAGATGATTCAGTATCTCAGGTTTCAGCATATAATCCTTTTGCACTGGGTTTGTCATCTGGCTTTCCTTTCTTGAGCTGAGTATATTTCTTCTTGTATTTATCAGCTCTGTAAGCAATCTTATCAGCAACTGATGTTGATTCTTCCTTCTTTAATCTACACTCAGCAGCAATGTGTCCCTTCTTCTGATAGTTGAAGCACACAACCTTCCTAGGATCAAAAGAACTCTTCCCTTTACCCCTGTCAGATCTTCCTCTTCCCCGTTAAGCTCTTCTCAAACGTCTGGATAACATTGCCATTTGCTCAGTGATTATCTAAACATCATCAGTATCACCTGAGTCTGAGTCTGAGTGGTCAGCTTGGGATTCTGACTCGGTCTCAGATTCAACAACTAGTGCCTTGGAACTTTTCTTTCTTTTTCTGTGCAACCAATGCAACTTCAGCTTTATCCAAAGACTCCTTGAGTTGTTGTTGAGAAGTTCTTTTGTGTTCTGTGATCTGTTCATGATTGAGCAAGAACCCATAAATAGACTGTAGGTTATACAAATGCAATGTTCCTCCAGCCCTCAGTGTTGTGGTCACTTCATTGAACCTTTCTGGTAACACATCCAGAAACTTCAGCACTAGTTCAGCCTTTTCTTTCTTAATGCCTACACTTAGCAGGTCATTAATCAAGCAATGAAACCTGGTAAACACATCAGCCAGGGTTTCATTCTTCTTTGAGAAGAAGTTCACATATAATCTGTTTAAATGATTTTTCTTCTGCTGTTTGACCAGATCTGTGCCCTCATATGTAACACTCAGAGTATCCCAGATCTCTTTTGCAGACTGACACCCAGTCATAGTATGCAAGATCTCGTTGGTCAGGGCATTTGCCAGAACACTTTTTCCTTTGTCATCCAGATTGTATAGTTTCCAATCTTATCAGTCCAGGATGCAGCAGGCTTTCCCATATCTTTTTCAGTTCTGCCAGGAGACGTATCACTGACAGTAGCAGATATCTTGGGGATGATAGGTCCTTTTGTAATGACATCGTACATACGATTGTCAATGGACTTGAGGAACAGCATGGCTCTGAACTTCCACATAGGATAGTCAGATCCATCAAATACGGGACAACCTTTGGCAGACATCTGTGGAAAGTTTGAAGAATTATTGCTTGTAAACATTGTAAACTTTCTCAGAATCTTGAACTTTCAACTTATGAAATCGTTCAGCCTGGTCTGATACCAGTTGTTGGTCCTTTGGTAAGAATAACAACAAGCAACAAATGTGTAGAAGGGGGGTTGAATACACTTTCTGCGGAAATTGAACAAATCAAAATAAAGTGTTACACAAAGTAAATCAAACCACAATCGAATGCTTTGCTTTTCATTAATAAGAAGATGATTACAGACTCTATCAAGTAAGCAACTCTTGATATGTAAACACCTAATATAAATCTCTCAATCTTTCAAACTTAGCTATCTATAATCAACTTATAATTATAGATACTGACGACTCTCTAAACAGGATTTAATCACAGATTGAATACTTACCAATCTCACAACTAATGTGAGTATTCGAACACACGAACAAATTGGCAATCTGTGAATATCTTGATCATGTTGAACTGACAAATAGTGATTCAAGAATCGTAACACATACGGTTGAGGTGAGGTATTTGGCTCTGCAACACTTAGTTGTAATCGTTTCAGAATCGTACCTCTAAACTTATCAGGGAGATAAGTATTTATAATTCTGTTCCTACGGTTCCTAACAAACTAGACTAATCCTAATTTGCTAACTAACTACCGGATAACTCGGAATTTTGAATCTTGAATCTTCTTATCTTGAGTCTTCAATCTTCAATCTTGATTCTGAAGTCTTCTTATCCTTCCCGTAGATATAGAGAGTTAAAAAGATAAGTTTAAAACATATTTAAACTTTCTTTAGGCTGACTTCTTACTCGGACTGAGTTACTCAGCTTGAAACTCATCAAGCTGAGTTCTTCGAGAACAAACTCGAAAACCAACATGAACTAACACGTATATTAATAAACTCATCCTTAGAAGTCCTAAGAGTTAGCTAGAACTTATTTAGCAACTCTGTTGAGCTAACTCAGTATATACGCTGATTCACTTAGCTTAAAACACATCAAGCTGAAAGCTCAATATATCTTAGGTGGCACACACAGCTTATCAAAACACATTGATAATCTTACTAAGATATAATCTAAGCTGATCAAACATATTTACAGCTTATACTCAGCTTATACTCAGACTGAAACACTATACGTGTTCAGTTTGATCAAGCCTCATAATTCTGTTTAAGTTATATCTAGAACATATCTAACAAACTTAACTTTGTCTCATCAAATCTAAACTGATGAGATCATTTTCCCAACACTTTCGTAAGCTCGTCGAGAATGATTGCAAAAAGAAAAGGGCTAAGTGCTGACCCTTGGTGTAGACCACGTATCACCGGAAAGTACTCACTGTCTCCAACCGGGGTGTTCACGCAAGACAACGTACCCTCATACATGTCTTTCAAAACCCTAATGTATCTCCCTAGGATTCTTCTATCGTTAAGGGTCTTCCAAATAAGATCCCTAGGGACACTATCGTAAGCTTTCTGTATATCTAGGAACACCATATGTAAATCTCTTTGTCTCTCCCTATGCTTTTCCACCAGGTTTCTAATCAGATGAACTGCTTCTATCGAAGACCTCCCTGGCATAAAGCTGAACTGGTTTTCCGAAACTTTAGTTTCTCGTCTCAACCTGTTTTTTATCACCCTTTCCCACAACTTCATAGTATGGCTAAGAAGTTTAATACCGCGATAGTTCTTACAACTTTGGGAGTCTCCTTTGTCCTTTGTTCTAAAGTTAAGGTTAAAAAGGTTCATTAGCCAGTAAATGCCTGGTTCTCCGAGGCACCTCCACACCTCGATAGGTATTTGGTCAGGTCCGGCCGCTTTACCTCTCCCCATCTTGCGTAGAGCACTTGTAACTTCTCTTGTGGAAATCCTAGTGCAATAACAGTTATTCTGGACGCCAGGGCTCTCTCCGCTACCCAAAGTAGGGCCTTCTCCATTACCCCTCCCAACTTGTCTTGTCTCCTGGTTAAATAAATTTCGGAAGTAATCACCCCATCTACCTTTAATTTCTCTATCTATAGAAAGAACTCTCCTTCTATCGTCTTTGATAAACTTAATGCTTCCTATATCTCTTTTCTTCCTCTCTCTGGCTTTTGCTAATTTGAAGATTTCATTTTGCCCTTATTTAGAGTCTAATCTATTATATAAGTCTTCATAAGCTCTTGTATTAAAAAAATTATGTAATTATCTGAACTTTTTTGGTTATATATATGCAGAGTTCATGCAAAAAAATTTATTTTTAAGAAAAATACAAGAAGCATTCGGGTTCAATAATTAGTTTTTTATCTAGTGGTTCACAATAATCATAATTATTACTTTTTTTAATTTTAAAAGGTAAAATATTAAAAAAAATTCTCTCAATCTGCTCACCCTATCTTCTATTGAGATTATTTTTCATAATTTACCTTCCAAATTTCTTGAGATTATTTTTTATAGGTGAATCATTATAAACATTTTAATTTGTATTAATCAAAATTTTTCTCTAACAATAAATGTTCATTATTAAACTACGGTTCTTTTTTGTTTTGTTATTTCTACAATCAGAACACTTTTCACCAATAGAAAATATTTAACACTTGATTATATTATTCCTCTAACAACAAAGTTTATTGGTGAACCGGTTTTTTTTATCACTTGTTCACTACTAAATAATCTACGCAAAATTTCTTTTGAACCGAGTTATTTTTGTATTTAAGAAATAATCCACTTGTTCAGTCAGGAACACCTAACAAAACACAAAAATTTCTATATAAAATATCAAATACAAAAATTAGAAGAAAAGCCGAAAATTTTAATTTTCTATTTGGGTGTGTTTATTGGGGAATAACTTTGATAAAAAAACTAGTGAATAATAAAAAGAAAACACATAACACATCCATAACTCATAACTAAAAACTAGATCTGAGTTCTTCTTTAAATAGTCGAAGGTGATCTTGTTGGTACTTGTTAATGATTTTTGTTAACACAGAAGGTGATGGTCCTCGACCAACAAGGGTGTACGTGATGTCGGTGGCGGCTCTAAGTTTTAATTTGAGGGTTCCGAAAAGAAGAGGGAAGGGATAGGGATCATTAACTAAATCATATAGTGGTAAAAAATGCTTCTCGCATATTTCACAAAATTAAAGCTTTTCACATTTTTTACAAAAATAAAGCTTTCGTATGAGCCTTCCTATATATATATATATATATATATATATATATATATATATATATATATATATATATATATATAGGGGAAGGTTCATTCGAGAACCGTTGTTAGTGCGAGAACAGCGATAACCAATCTCAGCCGTTTCTTGGATATGAGAAGTTTCATGGATGTGAGGAATTCATGGGTGGGCAATGACATTGAAGGAGGGGGAATAGGCCGGCTCAGATTGGTTCTCGCACTAAAAATAGTTCTCGCATGAACTTTTTCCTATATATATATAACGGAAGGTTCAAATGAGAATGAGAAATTAAATAAGAATGGGAGACTAAATCTTGGCCGTTCATTTTGTAAGTGGAATTCATGAATGGAGAGCGTGAGAGAATCTAGTGTGGCATGGTGCATGTGAGAAATTCATGGGTGGGAATGACATTGAAGGAGGGGGAATTGGACGACTATATATATATATGGAAATGTTCCACATAAAACCTCCTTTAAACATAGAACCTAAAGAACCATTTCTGGTGATGACACGTGACATATTATTTAAGAAAAAAAATGGAAAAAGAAAAAAAAACAAAACTTCCAGCAACCTTAAAAAAAACAAAAAAAAACCCACTTAACTTTAAATGATTATAACTCATTTGTTTTTAAGAATTTTAGCAAAAAAAGTATATCTTTAGATTCAGTTTTTCGTCCTCTTTCAAACAAGACCAGGCTTGATATATTTCTGAATTTTTTTTTTAAATGTAAAGTTTGCATTTTGAGCTGAGTTTCATTCTAAAATGCAAAATGCAATAAATCAAAAAATGCAAATTTATGAACATACAGGTCATGGAGATGCTTTCGAAAATGTAAAATACGAAAATGCAAATTGTAAACTCAAAATGTTTCAATGAAAATGCAACCCAAAATGCAAACAAAATTTGCATTTAAAAAAAAATTAGAAAAATATGGGAAGAGTGGTCTTGATTGAAAGAGAATTAAAAAACTAAAAGATTGGTATAGTTTTTTGTTTAAATTTACAAAGCTTAAAAAGTTATGATAATTTAAAGTTTTGGGGGGTATTTTTTTTAAATGTGGTTTTGTTAGGGGGGATTTCCATGTTTGCCCTTTTACATATTAATTAAACATGATAATTACAATTATGTCATATTTAATCCCATCCATTGATTTTGATGATCCAATTGTCCATATTAGTTATTTAGGTTCTATGTTTAAGCTACAGTTCTATGTTGATCATTTATATATATATATATATATAGTAAGAGGTTCAAATGAGAACTTAAATATTTTTTAGAATGGGAGACTCAATCCCAGCCGTCCAATTCCCCCTCCTTCAATGTCATTGTCCACCCATGAATTCCTCACATGCACCCTGCCACACTCGATTCCCCTCACGCATTCCATCCATGTATTCCACTTACAAAATGAACGGCTGAGATTTAGTCTATCATTCTAAATTAATTTCTTATTCTCATTTGAACCTTCCCATATATATATATATATATATATATATATATATATATATATAGAATCAGGATCAAATAAAAAGAATTTTAAGGTGAGAATTCTGGGCCTGACATGTGGCATTTCGGTTAAAAAAATAAGAAAAGGTATAATAGGTATCTTGTGTTTTTTATCTCTCCTCCCCTAATTTCAGGGCCCCACGTTTAATACACTCCTGTAATACGTACGCCTCACCCCGCTTCTCCAATCGAGAAACCCTGCCATCGCAAAAGGAAAAACCCTAATCGACGCCTCTCCACCTCCCACGCCTCCTCCGCTACCGACGCCTCCTCTGTGCATCTTCCGCCACCTCTGTGCTTCCTCCGCCACCTCTGTGCACTCTCCAACGGCAGCATCAAGATCTGAACAACCGTCGGCACCCTTCCATCGCAGATCACAACCACAAGATAGATATGCCCTTTTGAAGCCACCGCCAGGTTTTTCGTTCTAACAGGGCAGTTCGATTTTGGGTTTGGAGCACCGCCATCGCCGCCTGTTCGCTAAACACAAACTGTAATCGACGGCGACGGGTCTGTATGAAAACCCTAATCATCCTCGCTGCCATGAAAACCCTAATCATCGACGGCTTTTTTCCGGCTTTTTCTCCGACGTCGGCGTCTTCACAGAACCATAATCTTCGCCGTCATTTTCCCAGATGTACAGCCCCTGTTCGCCGGTCGTAGGTCGTCGCTGGTCGATGCACACCGCCGATGCACAACCGCCATCTGTTTTTCACAACCATAACTTCTTCTGATGCACACCGACGATGCACAACCGCCATCAATTTTGTAAGTATCAGTTTCGTATGTATCGGTTTTCTAAGTATGAGGGATTGATCAATTTTGTATGTATTAGTTTCGAAATTATTCTATCAATTTCGTATGTATCAGTTTCAAATTTGTTTTTCAATTTTCATTCATCAGTTATTGAATTGTTTGAATTCAATTTTGTATGCATCTCTGTTACAGTTGTTCATCAATTGTTATTTTTTGTAAATTGGGGCATTAAATCATTATGTGGTTATATTTTTGATGCATCAGATTTGGTTAAAGTGTATGAATCAGTTATAGTTGAATCTTGAGAACGATGTGCATAACTGGAAAACGATGTGCATCAAAATAATTCTGGAGAAACATGATAAAATATGTGTCCTAAATATCAGGGAATTAAATTTTTAAAAGGTCAAATATGCCCTTTTGTGTATTATTTTATAATTAATAAAAAAATAAAAAAGCCATTTTTATAGGAGCGGTTATCGGAAATTGAATGGCTGAAATTTCTCTTTACTCTTTGTACATTAATTCTCTTTTTACAATATCCCTACCCTATATATATATATAGGAAGAAGTTCCATTGAGAACCATTGAACCAATCTGAGCCGTCCAATTCCCACTCTTTCAATGTCATTGCCCAACCCATGAATTCCACACATACACCGTGCCACACTTGATCCCTCCACGCTCTCCATCCATGAATTTCACTTATCAAATCAACGGCTAAGATTGGTTCTCGCACTAAAATCGGTTCTCAATGGAACCCTTCCCTATATATATATATATATATATATATAGTTTAGTTGAGAATAGGAGAACAAACGGTACCCATCAATTAGGTGTTGATCTATTAAATCTAACGGTCAAAATTTACTCGTCACAATTCATGACGGATACAATTTTGGGTAATGAATAAATGAAAGTCTAAATGTAGACCGTCCGATTAAATCAAATGAAGGGTTAGGATTAAGTCTCCCCTTCTGTAGCTAATTAAAAGAATAAGAACAAATCACCACCACCGCCATGGCACCACCACACACACACACCCCAGATCTGTAGCTAATCTAGAACAAGAAAACCCAAACAAACCCTAATAAGAACAAATCCTAACAAACCGTCGATCCCCTTCAAGAACAAGATCTATAACAGATCTGGTGGCGAGAATGGTCGTGATGCGAAGAACAAAAAACCTGACGCTGGAGAAGGAAGGACGCTGGCGATAACAGATCTGGTGGCGGGAATAGTCGTGATGTAACAGATCTCTGGTGGCGGCGCTGGCGGTGGTCGACGGGAGAAGGAAAGACGTTGTAGAAGGAGAAGGAAGGACTCGACGACGGGCGGCGCTAGACGGAGAAGGAAGGACACAGCGGCAGCAGTTGGCGGCGGTTGGCAGCTGCGGAGTTCGGTGACGGGGCGGCGCTGGCGGTTGTCGAGGGGAGGTGGGGAGAGGTTGAGAGAAAAATTGTGAGGGAGGAGGGGGTGGTCGACGGGAAGAGGTGGGACGCTGGGTTTAGTCTTTTATATAATAATAATAATAATATTAATAATAATAATAATAATAATAATAATAATAATAATAATAATAATAATAATAATAATAATAATAATAATAATAATAGTAATAATTTAAAATCAAGAAAAATAATTAAAAAAAGGGATCAAGGGTAATTTAGTCATTTCATTTAGGCCAGGGACTACAGACGTGACAAAACGTAAACGTTAGGGACGCGTAGTGTACTTAATGAAGTTTAGGGACGAATGATGCTATTTGAGATAAAGCACATGGATGATTCGTGTAATTTACTCTATTTTGACACTTAAAAGTTTAAATTACACAAATCTTGCAAACTACCTAAAACAATGTATATGTGCATTTTAAAGTTGGAACTTGAACATCATTATATCTTATCTTATAATATTATTAAAAGAAAAGGATGATGACATCATCATCATAAATTATAGCAAACTTTTATCAATTACAACTTTATTTTGACACTTAAAAGTTCAAATTACACAAATCTTGCAAACTACCTAAAACAATGTACATGTGTATTTTAAAGTTGGAACTTGAACATCATTATATCTTATCTTATAATATTATTAAAAGAAAAGGATGATAACATCATCATCCTTATTAAAAGAAAAGAATGATGACATCATCATCATAAATTATAGCAAACTTTTATCAATTACAACTTTATATTTTACAAATATTCTTAATAATCCTCTCATAATTATCCCTTAATTATAGCAATTATCAATTACAACCTTCTATTTCATAAATTTTCTTAATAACCCCATATAATTACCAATAACAACATCCTATTTTCAATAAATTTAATTTTCTTATATTAAGGGTGATTAGTTAAAAATCGAAAATAATTTTAGATTGTAAGGTTTTTTAAAATTTTAAACTTTCAATATTTCTAGGTGATTAGTTTTAGTAAACATAATATATAAAAACAATATATGTTAATTATCCTACAAGATATGTGTAAATAGTAACATTAAGTTAGAAACTTTCTAATGCCATTATCTATTATTTAAAAATATGTTTATTCTAAAATGTTTAAATTCGTCACAATATGAATTGAAATATTAGCAGCTCATTATTTCCTTTTTTAATTACTTTTCAAATATAGATGTTTATTAATGGGAGGATCGTAACTATTGTAAACATTTATATCTTAAATCTATAAATATTACTGCATTTCAACATCACACATGTTGCTATGATTCTTCTTCATTTTGATAGTTATCAATTATGGAAAATTAACAATCTTTTTCATCATCTTTAAAGAGACATTTTTAATTATTTCCCGTATTTATACACGGGGTGTTAAGCTAGTTTGCTAGAAATTGATTTCCGATAACCAAAATCTTTCTTGAGTAATGGTTTTTCCAAGATACGAGTTTAACAGTTTAGGATCACCGTTAAAAAAAACAGTTTAGGATCAGATCTTGAGCATCATTTTCAACAAAATCATTGCATTCAACATAGTCATTCTTTTTATCAGCAGATTCATTAGAATCATCTACACGAACCTGAGCGTCTTTTCCAACAAGTGTTTAAATTCCTAAAATCAATATGTTCATTTTTCTGTCTGACAAAATATTTAGAGTAAATTACATTAATGGTGCCGATGGTCATGGGCGATTTTATTGTTTTGGTCCCCAATGTTTCAATTTTATGGATTTTGTCCCTTTTGGCAAATATCTTATGACTTTAGTGACTACTTAAAGTATAAATACAAAATTGATTTTGTCCTCATTTTTATTCATATTTTACTTTCTAATTCATTTTAAATTGTTTTACAAAAATAAAAATTAAAAAACTCATTTTTTAAACAAATCAAAGAAAACTATAAAGAAAATAACTTTAAATTTTTTGACTATCAAATTATGAAGCATTCCTACTCATATTCAATTAAACCTATGTTTCTCTAGCTAATTTGAATGAAGTGCAACGGATATTAATTCATTATTAATACTATTATGGTTAGATCTGTTTGTACTTTGTCCGACTCATTAACCCTTCAATTATAAGCATGTCAACCCGATAGTCATAAAAACTTATTAACCCTTGTAACTAAATAGTCTATTAATTCGTATCATGTAAGACCTAATTTTCTTGATCTTATCATTCATAGAATCAAGCAATTACACCGAATGGTCATTAAAAGTAGTATTTCAACTCTTAATTAAATAAATAAATTTACTACGAAAACATTTATGATATAAATAAAAACCTATTTATATAAGTAATATAAGTAAACAAAATACATACTGCCATCAATTGTCAATATATTAAAATCAGTGTTACTAAGATTTACAAATGGCTTATCATCAAAACGTATTGTAGTGGCAGTCAAACAACCCAAAACGAACACCAACTCTCAGCTCAACAGTTGGATTTACCAAAACCTGCAAAATAGAGTTTAAGGTGGAGGATTAACTCAAAGCCAAGTGAATGGAAGCTTAACTACCGAATAGCATTAGCCATAATAATAATGACACAACAACAACAATAGTAAACAAGCAACACAGAGGATCGGCGTCTCTTCAAAACCTGCAATGCGTGCCGGCCAAACAAAGGTTTACCGATAGCCCATTTGCTATTCTCACACAGTAATACCCTTAAGTTGCAACGAATGTATCAGAAGATCTAATACTGACTAGCCAATAGCAAAAAAGCCGAGCCCATAGTCCAGCCAAACTGACCTCCCTCAATCATGTGCACATATAAAGACTGCACGATTAATTAACACATAACCAGTTAAACAATCATGAGACTAAACAATCTATCAATGCCTCAATCAAAACAAACAGTTGCAACTATAACCGTTACATCCAGTACCACTCGTAAGTTAAAAGTCCACTCACATGTGTTCTCTACACTCCAAGCTGAATAGTCTAATTTCACTAAGTCTTCTACTTACTTGTGAACACACTACAACATGTATTTGTAATCAAGTCCCAAATAACTCCAAAACCAAGTTATTGGGTCAAAACTCACCCAATAATCAACTCATAAAAACCATCATAAAACACATTCACAACTACATGTAAAATATTTACATGTGGTTTATAAATTTTAGAATACAACTAAACAGATAAAAGGTCTATCAAAATCAACTTCTTAAATTAAAGTGCGCACATAACACAAAAATCTCAATATGTAGCATTCATCAAGCTAGTTCATTTATCTCAAATACCATAATAGAACCAAACATGATAGGTATGAACATGATACAACATGAATCAAAAACAAAAAAAACACATTAGAACCTCCAACAGGAGATTGCGGCGCGACGGTCCTAGGCTCGCGGCACGATCTTGCTCGAAAAGCAACCTGCAGTTCTGTTAGTTCTAACAGCAGCCATCACACCACAAATACCAACAGTCAAATTTGAATCTCGACTTATAACAGTTCTATAGCAACCATAATCTCGAATAACAATTGAAACAACAACCAAAACTCATTTAAAACCATATAGGTATCAATGAATGAAAACCCAAATTCCATCTTCAACTTCTTCCTCCGTAAATGGAGTTTAAAACTTAATCAATTAAAACACAACAAACATACATCAAACTAGTACCAAATCAGTGTAATTCCTACAAGTAAACATGCCTAAACATAAAACACTATTTATTTGACATAATACCTAATTTCTTCATGCATGAACCCTAGAATTCAAGTATGTGTTTTTAGGTGTAACACCCCAATTTTTTTTGTAAAATAGAATTCATGCAATCACAAAACCGATAATAATATTCAGTACAATAGTATGTCAACGACTGGCCCAACACACAGGACTTACCACATCAAAACGATTGTTTAAATATATTGTTTGTAAATCAGAGTTTGAAAATAAAAAACAGAAGCAGCTGCCAAACGAACCCAGCTGCTCAAGACATCACATCCGTGTCACATCATCACAATATTACGTAAAGCGTGTATCGTAACATAATATAAGAGTTAGTGAGACTCACTTGATTAACAACAATAACAATAAAACACGGTAATAGTTCTACTCGAGAGTTTGAACGATCAACGAATCCGATTGCAGAAACTTACAACACATGTGTTGGATTAATACTGAGTATAAGTTGTTGAATAATTTAAAACTCACAACCCCTAGGTCAAACCGCCATAAGGTCTGATTAAATCGTCGAATCACTGAACTTAATTTTGAGTTGGAAGCGACGCGTTTAGCATTTTCATGTCACACAACCTTCACAGTTAACTGTAAATCGGATCTCTATACATGTATGTCGGATGCAAGATATAAGTCACACCCTCTACATGACCAACCCAAAGTCGGATCTCATCAGAAGTTACACCACCCGTAAATATATGTGTATATGTGGGCCGGATAGATAGTAAGTCGAATGGGCCTAGGTACCACGCAAGGTCGGATGGGCAACAATATATATATATATATATATATACACACAAGTACAAGTCGGATGGGAAGTTGTCGTACATGAACATATCAAGTTGGATGGTTCTAGATCTAGGCATAAGTCGGAGGGACCATCTTGGTCGGACGTCGAGCAGTACACGTCCAAAAACCTATTTCAAAATTCCAAGTTCACCAAGACCCAACTAAAACTCATCATTTTTGTTTCTAACATTTCCTCACAACTTTTAAGCAAATCCTTTTCAAAAATATCAACCTAACAACAAGTCCAAGCGGTTCAAAATCTCAATATTGTACTTGCTTGGCTTTGTTTGAAAAACAGAGAAAAAGGGTTTTCCAGATCCGATTTCTACTAGATTTTGTTTGATGGAAGAAAAACCATCCTGATTCATTTAAAGTGACTTGCCTTAACAATGGAACGCTATATTGCTAGTTTGAGAAATTGGCTAAGCTCACATGTGGTTTCATGCTCTCGGTCGACAACAGGGAATTAAAACTCATCTAGGACTTCTTCTATTTAGTTCTAATTGCTGAAAATTCACACAGGAGGAGATACAAGGGTTTAGATTTCCCTACCTGAATGTGCTCTTAAAAAACTAAGTTGAAATCTCTATGGCAGCAAACACCCACACATGAACCTTCAAGAACTCACACTCTATTCTTTAAGGCGCGCTTTTTGAAACAATGGAACACTAATGTGGTATTTTCTATTTACCCAAATTTGTTCCACTTTAACTTATACACAAAACCCAATATAATGTACAAATTCTCGAATTTAAATATTACCATAATATAAATCATAACTTGAATCACCTCGTTTAAATTAGGTATTACATAATAAAAATTCGGTATTACATTAGGTAAGATCGAACACTTCAAGAACTTACCGAGAATCAGTTACATACCTTTAATTTGCAGCAAATCCAACAATTAATCAAATACTCAAGGCTGTGCATGAATTTCTTTGAAGAAAAATGAAAAGGATAAACACAAATGAGAATATGAGAAGGCTGCACATCAACAGAGAAAGGAACAAAGGCGGTTCTTTTTTTTTAATTTTAAAACACATTATATAATTATCTGCATGTCTGGCTCACAGTTAAATAATTAAATAATTAAGCTGTATTATCAACCAACGAAGTATTATTTACGACCCCCATGTAAAAACGAATCTATTGGCACAATTAACACATAAATATATAAAATTAATTATTTTCACTTTTAACCTCGTGCCTCAATTATTACTTCAATAATTAGATAAAATTGCAAATAAATAAATAAATAACTTACCACCAACACGTAAACTACCATACCACTAACGAGGATGTTACAAAAGCCATTGTCACACACATTAAAGTTCAATCACAATATGATCTAACCTTAGGATTTTGTCCATCATTAGTCATGATCCTTAGTGGTCACAAAAATTTATGATTCAAGCAACATAACTAGAATGGTCATCTAACTATGCAAACTTAGTCAATAGATCATAAATTCAAAAAGTTTAATACATGTGGATATATAATTAAGCAAACATGAAGTAGTACAATATTCGAAACATAAGAATCAAGCTAGATACCATAAGTTTATCTCATCTAAGTAGGAATAGGGGAACTTAGTCCATAATAAAAAAGCAAAATAGAATAAGTATGGTAAACATGGTTGATAAGAAAATTGAAGATGACAATGATGTTTAAGCTTCGATTCTTCCATCTTCAAGCTGCAAATCTTGCATCCAAACGTCTTTTGCCACTCCTCTACAAGCCTAAAAATCGTCGATCCTGCCCTGATTTGAAGAAAATAAGTCTCTAAACTGGATTGACATTCGATAGCTGGGGATGCACGTGTAGCATTCCGCTTAATTCGCGTGACAATCTTGGATTGGTGTCTTTAGATGCATCGTGTGAGTGGTCTCCAACACATCTTGTTCTTCAACTTTTAGAAACCTTTCATTTTCTTCACATTTTGCTCCAATTTCTATTTATCCACCTTCAACCCAATAATTAAAGATGTTAAGTATCTTTTATCTCATTTTCTCATAATAACATACTTCCTCCGTCCCATCTTTATTGTTCACTTTGACTTTTTGAAATCTTTCTTTATCAACTTTAACCTTAAATATTTTTGTTTGTGTTATATAATATTTGATACAAAATATATAAATGCATTGTGTTTTAAATGTATTTTCATTGATATAATTTTCATCAAGTATTATTTAACAGAAACAAAAATATTTAAGGTCAAAGTTGAAAAAGAAACACTTTAAAAAGTCAAAACTGAAGAATAAAAATAGGACGGATGTAGTACTAAAAATAACAAGATATCGCATGAAATATGTTTATAGATAAGCCGATATTAGATTAGCTAGTTTAACACATTCATCAGAAATGGACATTTAGGTAAGATAAAAGTTGGTAACTAACAAGCTGAATATGAAGACCGAAGGTGTCGTGGGAGTGTATGCTCCAAACTTTGGATTGTATGCACGCATACAAGAAAGACATAATTTTCCTTTGCTTTCTACGAGTGATTCTGAGTTCGCTAAATACTTAAAGATTTCTTTAACCTCTATGGCACGTCAATAGATGTCCATAACATCATATATAGTTACTGTGGTGCGTATTTCAATAGTTGAAGAATTAAAATATTTTAATCATTTATTAAATATACCACGTAATGCACTCTTGTTTGATTATTTTATATATAGAAGTAGCACATGTATATTAAATATATGCCTTGTGGCAAGTTAATTCTTTTAGTATAATAGCTGCACATATATGTTATCCATATGCTTCGATCTGCACAAGGTTGTTTTGTTTATATAAGTCAATTACAAGCAGCCGTGTATCTTTTAAAAAGCAGAGTGGGCTGTGAAGTGGATCATCTTTGATAATGAAGTGGTTGATCTTGGCCCGACGTTTCGTCAATTCTCAGTGCTACCATCTTCATGAAGGTTCATGTACTCGACTTCTTGGTGCTTCCATCCCAAATGGGCGGTCAATACCGTGTCAAACGCAGTCTTCATCCTTGTTTTCTGGTTACTACTATAGTACCTCTACAATACTAAATGCTACTGAATCTTTAGACAGGTAGTTAATTAGCTTGATCTTTTTGATGTTTGCACATAAGCTTGATTCAAACTTGTATTTATATTCATGCGCATATGTTATGATTAGTTTATTACTATCACTTCAGGTTGGTTAGTGGTAACAAGCATGAAAACACTGTAAAGAAGGTAGACCTTGAAATAATTTCAACGGAAACAATCAAACCAACTTCTCCAACACCATCTCATCAAAGAACCTTCAATTTATCAATCATAGATCAACTTGTGTATGATGTCTACACCCCTGCAATCTTATTTCTTCCAAATACCAACAACGCTAGCATTACCATTACCGATGTAGTAACCAAAAGATCAAAACATCTCAAGGAAACCTTGTCTGATGTTCTAACTCGATTCTATCCTCTAGCTGGAAAAGTTAAGGACAACTTACACATTGAATGTAACGATGAAGGAGTCTATTACATTGAAACTCGAGTCAACCAGACTCTCCAAGATTTTCTACGTAATCCATATGACGAGAAAGTGAGAGAGTTGACGCCTGAAAGACCTCGTACAGAAGAATCTTCAATTGGAAATTATGTTATAGGTATTCAGGTATGTTTTTAATGTATCACAATGCATCACGTACCGTACGTCATAAACGCATTTTATATTCGGTAATAATCTAGTTCAATTGGGGATAAATTTCCTCAGTTTCTTTTGAGGTTAAGGATTATTGTTGCTATTGAATTAAAAAATATATTTGTCAGGTGAATATTTTCAACTGTGGTGGGATTGGGCTTGGCACGAGTATGTCTCACAAGATTTTTGACGGCCAAACATATTACATATTTATGAAAGCATGGTCCGCAGCTGCTAGAGGTTCACCGGAAAAAGTTTCACCAAGTATTGTGGCTTCTGAGATTTTTCCTAACCACCCTTGCTTAGAATACACTGTGCCGTCCAAACTAATGGCCACTGAAACGCTTAGTACTAAAAGATTTGTATTCAACTCTACCGCTTTAGCTTTGCTGAAGGCCCAACCAGTTGCGAGCGCTAGCTCAGCAAAACAACCAACTCGCATGGAGGCCACATCAGCCGTGATTTGGAAGGCTACTGCAAAAGCGGCATCAAGTGTCAGACCATTCACTCGAGAGTCACCTCATGCTTTTTTGTCCATTGTGAATATTCGGAAACGTGCTTCACCTCCTTTACCGAAAAACTCAATTGGAAACCTTATCCATACAACTGGTGCCATTTGCTTTCCTGGTTTTCAACTAGATTTGCCAACCCTAATGGGAGAACTAAGAGAATCAATTGCAAAAATAAACTCAAATTACATAGAATCTATGAAAGGAGTAAAGGGGCATGAGTCATTCAATGAGATGTTGAGGGGGTTAAACTATTTAACGGATGTGACACAAGTAGGGGATTGCATGTTTGCTAGCAGTCATTTGAACAGTGGAATCTATGAGTTTGATTTTGGATGGGGAAAGCCGATATGGTTTTATATTATGAACGCAGGCTTTAGAAGGCTTTTATTTTTTAATGATACACTAAAGGGTGGTGGAGTTGAGGCCATACTAACTTTGAGTCAAGAAGAAATGGGTATAGTCGAGAGTGATCCTGAACTTCTCTCGTATGCTACCGTCAACCCTAGTCCGCTTCGATTTCTTAATTAACCAATACTTGAATAAACATATTGTTTTCTTATCTTTTTTATTTTATTTTTCAATCCTTGTAATATATTTTTGTTTATTCAACTTTAAGTGCAATTTAAAATTGTGGTAATCATATTATTTTTGTTAAAAGTAGAACAGATAATTAATATAGATAAAAGATAATTCAATGACCTTGTTAATAATCCTGACGTAAAATTAGATTGGAATTCTAAAGGGTTTGAAAACGTGATTGCTTAAATCATTATTGAGCGGGACGGAGCTAAATATATAATTTAACGGATGTATAGTTAGAATTATTAATTTTTGGAAAGGAATTTAAAGCATCCATAGCTATAATCTTACTTAGATTATGCAAACAAATACACAACAATCATGTAAAAAGATTTGTTTATAGGGTTCATTAGCAACTCTTGTCCTGTTAATGAGTAACATTGGCACTGTTAACGAGTAATAAAATAAGTTGCAACTAATATTATCCTTTGCAAAACAGATGCAAATAGGAATAATGTATATTTAACAGAATACATAAATAATGTTTGTTCTATAAATTACAATATGAACGTACGATATGGGTGTTTACAACTTTTTTACCGTGTATATATATATATATATATATATATATATATATATATATATATATATATATATATATATATATAGGGAAGGGTTTATGCGAGAACCGTTGTTAGTGCGAGAACCGCGAGAACCAATCTCGACCGTTCCTTAGATATGAGAAGTTTCATTGATGGTGAGCGTGGAGGGATAGAGTGTGGCATGGTGCATGTGGGGAATTCATGAGTAGGCAATGACATTGAAAGAGGGGGAATTGGACGGCTCACGTTGGTTCTCGCGGTTCTCGCGGTTTTCGCATGAACTTTTTCATATATATATATATATATATATATATATATATATATAGGGGAGGGTTCATGCGAGAACCGTTGTTAGTGCGAGAACCGCGAGAACCAATCTCAGCCGTTCCTTATATATGGGAAGTTTAATGGATGGTGAGCGTGGAGGGATAGAGTGTGACAGGGTGCATGTGAGGAATTCATGGGTGGGCAATGACATTGAAAGAGGGTGAGTTGGACGGCTCAGATTGGTTCTCGCGGTTCTCGCACTAAGAATGATTCTCGCATGAACTTTTTCCAATATATATATATAGAGAGAGAGAGAGAGAGAGAGAGATATGATCAACTTAGAACCACCCCCTAAACATAGAACCTAAAGAACCAATATGAACCATTGGATATTTATGATCAAGAGTTGTGATTAAAAGTAGTATATATATGGAAACTAATAATTAATTAACATAAAAGATTTGTTTAAAGGGCAATTTAGGAACTAAAAAAAAAGAATTACCTACATGTTCACGCCTCCCCTCCTAAAGCCAATTCAAAGTTTCCATATTTTATTTAAAAAACCCATTAACCTTTCTAATGATCATAACTATTTCATGTTTTCTATTTTTAATAAAAAAAAATATACCATTAGGTTCAGTTTTTCTTTCTCTTTAATTCAAGACCAATCTTCCTATATTTTCTAAAACTTTTATTTTGAACATGCAAATGCAAAAATGTAGAAACCCAGCAAATCAAGAACGAAAATGCAAATTCCCAGTATAACAAGAACGAAAATACAAAAACCCATCATATCAACAGAAAAAAAATTCAGAAACCCAGCATAACAAGAACGAAAATGCAAAAACTCAGCATATCAAAACGAAAATGCAGAAACCCTCAGAAACCACAATTGAGATGAATAACTCAAAATGTAATCTAGATGAAGAAGATAACCAAAATGCAAAATTGTGAGTTCTTCATCTCGATTGTGAGTTCTTCATCTTGATTTTGCATTTTTTGGGTTTGAATATGTAATTTTGTATTTTTGTGTTTGAATATGTAATTTTTATTGTGTATGGATTTTTGCATTTTTGGGTTTAAATATGTATTTTGCATTTTGGGTTTGTATTTTTCATTGATTCAGATTGTGGTTTTGCATTTTCATTTGCTAATTTAGTGATGTATCCGAATGTATTTGCATTTTGCATTTTCGTTAGTTGCATTTTGCATTTTAGAATGAAACCCAGTTCAAAATGCAAACCTTGCATTTTAAAAAAAGAAAGTTTCAGAAATATATTAAGCCTGGTCTTGTTTGAAAGAGGACGAAAAAACTGAATCTAACGATATAATTTTCTTGCTTAAACTCTAAAAAAGAATGAGTTGTGATCATTTAAACATTGATGGGTTTTTTTTTCCCAAAAAAAAGTTGTTCCCTGGAGTGCTTAGAAGGGGCACGCGTGGGTGGTTTTTTTTCATCTTCTAATTTTACCCATCAGTCATATTGCCACGTGTCACAATCAGAAGTGGTTCTTTAGGCTCTATGTTTAAGTAAGGTTCTATATGTAACCTATATATATATATATATATATATATATATATACACACACACACACACACACACACACACAGATCATTATACGAGAGGGGGTAATTAATTAAGGTTTTTTTTCTTTTTCTTTGAACAACTAAACGAACATACACCCATCTAATTCTACACTGTCTATTTATATCAAGACTTGAACGTACAACCTTAAGATTAGAGGGCACATTTTATAAATTTCAATACCACTAGACCAAGACCTTATGGTAAGTGGGAGTAATTAAGTGTATATTTTGCTAAACAAAGAAAACAAATTAAAACAGTTGTGTGTGTGTGTGTATGTATATATATATATATATATATATATATATCAAATAAGATGTAAATAAATGTAAGATGTGTAAGATGAAATGTAAAGATGACACATGGCATAGATAGTTAAAGGATGTTTTAGGAATTTTACAAGTTTCTTTCTCTCTCCCCCTATAATATCTCCTAACTCTGTTTTTAGTTCAAAATCCCTAAATCCTATAATTGCCTCGTTCCCCATTTAATTTTCCATTTTTCATCAATGCTACCTCTGCCCTGTAGCCGTCACCGTCACCGTCACGGTTGTCTTCTCCGACGTCCACGGATGGTGCATTGCCTTCCACACCGCCTTTGTAACTGCACAACCCTTCACTACAAATCTATATTCTCTGTTGCCTTCGTCGACCTCCTCCAACGGTAACCATCTCCGATCCACCGTTACTTGTCAACCAGTCACTGGTCGTAGCTTTCTCATCGAAAAACATGCCATGATCACCGCCGTATCTGGTACCGTGATGTTCGATCAACCGCCACTGTATCGTTACAGTGAGAGAATCCAACAGCCGCACTCATCCATCACATCGACATCAAATGTGAAGAGGTTTTTCATCAACATAGAAAACCTTTTTTGAGGATGAAGGTTTTCTGAAATTCTTCGAACAGTTCATCATTATTGTTTACAAATTTTTTATAGGTGATTTTGGGTGAAGAGTAAAGTTATGTTTTGAAGTTAAGTCACACAAATTTCATATGGGTTTTAATTTTTTGATTCATAATCTTGTCTAGGTATTGTTCTAGGTTTGGGTTTTTATATTATAATTTATTTTATTCATTAATTTTCTATCGTATTGTTTAGTCTTTGCATTTGTCTGCAACAATTTTATGCTTTTACTTTATGCACCAGGTAGTATTCATCATATTTCTTTTTGGTAGGTCTGTGCAACCAGGTAGGTAGTATTCATCAAAGAGATTTCTTTTTGGTAGTATTCATCATATATCTTTTTGGTAGGTTTATGCACCATGTAGTATTCATCATATTTAAGATTGTGGATTTTGTGAAGAGAAAATAATAAGAGATCATAGTTATATTTTTTCAGTTTTTTGTATTCATCAAAGAGATTTTATGTTCTCGGTTTTTATAGACCACTAGTACAAATCTGTGATTTGGTCACACATAGTCGGAATTAAACGGCCACACGTTCGAATTTTTATGTGACTAAAGGTACGAAAATAAGTTCCTCGTTATTAATTAGCCACTTATGAACTCGGATCGTGTGACCATTCAGTAATGTATCGCCACACATTCAAATATTTATGTGGCTAAAGGTTATAGCTATTTTTTGGCTGATTATTTAGCCACATATGAATTTGGAAAACGTGACTAAATGCCATAAATGGTCACACACTTAATTTATTGTAACAAAAGTTTGTCACACACTTGAATTATTGTGACTAAATGCTATATTGTCACACATGTGTCAAGTGTAGCCAAAATCGTACATATGGTCACGCAAGTTATTATGTGTGTCTAAATTTTAACGGCGCCAAAAGGTAAAGTATATAGTCACATTTATTTCTAGTACGATCATGTGTGACTATATAGCTTTATAATAGCCACACATCATGACAAATGTGTATCTAAATGCTGTTTATAGCCACATTAATTGTTTGTGTGTCTAAATCATGATTCTACATATGGTCACATGGAGTAATTGTTTACGTGTCTAAATCATAGATTCGAAATTGTCACACATTTGATAAGTGTAGCCAAAATCCGGTACATATGGTCACACAACTTATTATATGTGTCTAAAGTTTGACGGAGCCAAAAGGTAAAGTATATAGTCACATGTATTTCTAGCACGATCATGTGTGACTATATGGCTTTATAATAGCCACACCATATCATAAATGTGTATCTAAATGCTGTTTATGGTCACATTGAGTGTTTGTGTGTCTAAATCATGAGTCTACATATGGTCACATGAAGTAATTGTTTATGTGTATAAATCATAGAATCGAGTTTGTCACACATGATTATGTGTAGCCAAAATACTGTACATATGGTCATATAACTTATAAATATGGTCATATATATATATATATATATATATATATATATATATATATATATATATATATATATATATATATATATATATATATATATATATATAAAATTTTCATAAAAGGTGCACTCACATAATATCGTCAAACTTATTAACACTTTCGGCCGCTGTTTTCTTAATTCGTTGTTTGACTAAATATTACATAAAGGCCACACAAACATAAATTCATGTAGCCATTGGAAGAACAATAGTCACACAAAATACACATTTACTTGACTTTAAAAAGCATATGGTCACACATTTAAACACTTTTGGTCACTATTTAATTACAACTAAGAACTAAATCCTCAAAATTAAAATGCGTCGTGTGACTGAATATTATAAAACGCCACACAAAAATTAAATTCATGTGACCATTGGCTGAACAATAGTCACACGAAATACACATTTACTTCACTTTAAAATGCATATGGTCACACATTTAAACACTTTTGGTCACTTTTTAATTACATCTATGTGACTAAATCCTCAAAAATAAAATACGTTGTGTGACTGAATATTACAAAACGTCACACAAAAATTAAATTCATGTGACCATTGGCTGAACAATAGTCACACGAAATACACATTTACTTGACTTTAAATAGCATATAGTCACACATTTAAACACTTTTGGTCACTTTTTAATTACAACTATGTGATTAAATCCTCAAAATTAAAATGCTTTGTGTGACTGAATATTACAAAATGCCACACAAACATTACATTTATGTGACCATTAGGTGAACAATAGTCACACGAAATAGACATTCACTTGACTTTAAAAAGCATATGGTCACACATTTTAACACATTTGGTCACTTTTTAATTACAACTATGTGACTAGATCCTCAAAATTAAAATGCCTTGTGTGACTGAATATTACAAAACATCACACAAATATTAAATTCATGTGACGTTTGGGTGAACAATAGTTACACGAAATAGACATTCACTTGACTTTAAAAAGCATATGGTCACACATTTTAACACATTTGTTCACTTTTTAATTACAACTATGTGACTAAATCCTCAAAATTAAAATGCCTTGTGTGACTGAATATTACAAAACATCACACAAATATTAAATTCATGTGACGTTTGGGTGAACAATAGTTACACGAAATAGACATTCACTTGACTTTAAAAAGCATATGGTCACACATTTTAACACATTTGGTCACTTTTTAATTACAACTATGTAACTAAATCCTTAAAATTAAAATGCCTTGTGTGACTTAATATTACAAAACGCCACACAAACATTACATTCATGTGACCATTGGGTGAACAATAGTCACACGAAATAGACTTTCACTTGACTTTAAAAAACATATGGTCACACATTTTAACACATTTGGTCACTTTTTAATTACAACTATGTGACTAAATCATAAAAAATAAAATGCCTTGTGTGACTCAATATTATAAAACGCCACACAAGAATTAAATTCATGTGACCATTGGGTGAACAATAGTCACACGAAATACACATTTATTTAACTTTAAAAAGCATATGGTCACACATTTTAACACATTTGGTCACTTTTTAATTACAACTATGTGACTAAATCATAAAAAATAAAATGCCTTGTGTGACTAAATATTACAAAACACCACACAAAAATTAAATTTATGTGACCATTGGGTGAACACTAGTCACACGAAATACACATTTACTTAACTTTAAAAAGCATATGGTCACACATTTTAACACATTTGGTCACTTTTTAATTACAACTATGTGACTAAATCATCAAAATTAAAATGCCCTATGTGATTGAATATTACAAAACGTCACACATATATTAAATTCATGTGACCATTGTGTGAACAGTAGTCACACGAAATAGACATTCACTGGACTTTAAAAAGCATATGGTCACACATTTGGTTACTTTTTAATTACAACTATGTGACTAAATATTACAAAACGCCACACAAACATTAATATCATGTGACCATTACATGAACAATAGTCACACATACACATTTACGACCTATGGTCACTCGACCTTTGGTCACACATGCGCTGAAAAAGCAAGTGTGACTATACGCATATTGTCACACATTTTTGGTGTGACAAAATTGCGTTTTTCTACCGGTGGACGGTGGTTGCAGCGGCTCTCGGTGAGAAGATAGTCGGCGACCCATCCGGGTTTTGCTCAGTTTTGTCCTTGCTCGTAGCAATATACCCATTTATGATCTACTTCATTTGTTTGTTCTTCAAATTTTTCCATCATCTATTCTGAAATCTAAATTTTGGAGAAAGAAAACACAACACTTATGATTATTTGATGAAAAGACTACAAGAATATGGTCAAGCTTTGATTTTGGAGCTGTCACACCCCGTCAAGGCGGAAACGCGAAGTGTGACGGAGAGGATCGTCATAACACATTAATACCATTATAGAGATAAACACTAAATGCAAATAACCAACGTGTCACGACGTTTTCCCGACACAAGAGGGGGCTTGTCCCGCGATAAGTTGATATTCACGGCAACATAGTCAAAGTTAAAGAAAGAGAATACGCAAAAGTAAATCCCACAACCCGGGACAGGTGATACAGGCATGCAAGCCCAAAACCAAGTAATCCATGTCTAAAGTAGTAATAAATAAAACGTGTTCAAATGTCTTGTTCAAATGTCTTGTAATAGGTAAGTCTTGCTAAGTCCATCTAGAGTCTTCTAGTCATCCTTAAGTTGTATTATTACCGTTACCTGAAAATAAACACTCTAAAAAGCCAACACAAAGGTTGGTAAGATCACAGGTTTAAAAGAAAAGATCAGTTTACCGTGCATAGAATTATGTTGTGTCAATTGCAGCAATGATAGAATGGCACTTGTATAAATAGCATAGCAAATAACTGAACATCTCGGCTCAATAGCAAATAGTCTTTAGCATGCAAAACCGAACCCCAAAGGTTCAAAAGTGTATAGCCTTCCAACATACTATAGCCGACCGGGAACATACGTTGGGTCAATGTTGTCATAGAGTATCAATAGTCATCAACTCGGATTCAATAACCCATAGTTGGATATCATTCAATTGTCTTTAACTAGGTTCAATAACCCATAGTTGGATGGCATGCAAACAATATGTCTCACATATAGCAACAAGTTTAACACGGCATGAAAACAAGTTTAAACAGGTTTTGAGTGTCATTTTCCCTCAAAATATATAAGAAAAAGGGGCCACGAAAACTCACCTTTGCTTCTTCACGAAAACCTAACTTTGCAAAGGAACTGGCACGGGATCTACAATAAGTACAAGTGTTATAAGTCACGCGTATAGGTATTTGATCATCCTAGTATAGCCCAAAGGCATGTGTAGGTTCTATATAACCCTAATGCACACATTCCAAGTTTACTGTTTTGATAGGCTGACTTTGGGAATTTTAATAATATACCAAGGGTCCGAATTTGATCACCAAAATTCTAATACAATAATTTGAATGTCTCTAATATTTTATGTACTTTATCCAGAATTATTCAACATGGCTAACTATTTTTAATAAATATTGGAAATCACTACAGTCAGAAAGTTAGCTGCACATGCGCCTCAGAATGTCCAAATTTTATAAAAATACAAAATAACTTCTAAAAATTACGAACATTTTACAGAAAATCCTAGACTCTTTAAATGTTCTACTGTAAAAATTCGGACCGAAAATACAAGTTTTGAACGTGTTTCTATACCAAAACGTTTACCTCAAATCTGCCTGACACGCTGACAGTTTTGCTCACTCCTACGGTAAAATCATTTTAAATGACCAAACGACCTTCAAAAATTACAAACCCTAGATGTGAAGAAACTATACTCAAAACCCTACATTCTAGACCAAGGATTCGAATATAAACTCTATGTATAGACCTTTTAATGACTGATCAAACACGACCTAACCTACTATGTATAGACCTAACCTACTTATCAAAAACGTTTTCAAACCTTTGATATTTAAGGAACAAGAACCTTGGTTTCGATTACAAAAACTCATAAACCCTCCATGAAAACGTTATGGACACCTTTGATGCTTTCAACATGTTCTATGGACTCAAGAATGAGAGTAGAGAAGAAGACACGACAGAATAACTTAGAAGAGTGAAGATTGGAGCTTACCTTGATGTCAAAGATCAAAACCCTAATCCTTGAAGCCTTGATCTTGTGTTTTTACTTGAAATCGATAAGGAGAAGGGAGAGGGGTGTTTTGACGGCAAAGAGAGATGGGGAGAGGGAGGTTGTCGATTGGGAGGGGTTTGTGGGGGCTAGGGTTTGGTTTATTAGCTTATATAGGAAGGATAAGCCTTGAATCAAACTTGGAAACTAGATAATGTTAATCCTTTAGTCTAATATCTATTTAAATTTTAAAATAAAACTACCCTAACTATATATGGCCAAAAAATTTAATATATATATGTATTTATTATTTTATTTTATTTATTAAAATATTATAAGTTCGTGATTTGTGGCTTTCTAGTGCAAATAATTAGAAGAAGTATCTAACTAAGCACAAGGTACAATTTAAGCTAAACCTAATTTTTATAATATTTTAATACTAAAATAATATTCTATAAATGCTAGAAATTGTCCAAAATTTTTACGAGCAACAATTTAGGGTTTCAAAAGACGTGGTTTAAGTAACTAACCGGTTTTGCTGACGGATGTCACAGCATCCCCCACTTGAGAGAATTTCGTCCCGAAATTCAGCTTATACAGTTATGAGAAGTTTTAGTGCTTAAACAGGTGTGGATATTTGGACTTCATGTGATCCTCCCGTTCCTACATAAACTCGGGTCCTCGCTTAGAATTCCATCGAACCTTGACTATTGGAATTTTACTCCTCTTTAGGAGTTTAACTTCCCGATCCATGATTTCTATAGGTTCCTCCTCATAATGTAGAGTGTTGTCTATTTTGATTTCATCAAGCGGTACTTGCAGGTTCTCGTCCGCTAGGCACTTCCTTAGATTTGACACATGAAACGTATCGTGTACCCCACTGAGTTCCTTCGGTAGTTTCAACCGATAAGCTACCGGACCAATCTGCTCAATTATCTCGAATGGTCCCACACATCTCGGTGCTAGTTTTCCTTTTACACCAAAACGCTCCACGCCCTTCCAAGGCGACACTTTTAGCAGTACGCGGTCGCCTACCTCAAATTCTAACGGTTTCCGCCGATTATCAGCGTAACTCTTTTGACGATCTCTTGCGGTCTTGAGTCGTTCTTTGATCTGAAAGATATTATCAGTCGTATCTTGTTTAATTCCTGTCCCAATCAATTGACTTTCCCCCACTTCGGTCCAAGCAACAGCTGACCGGCATTTCTGTCCATATAGGGCCTCAAACGGAGCACACTTAATACTCTTATGATAACTGTTGTTATATGAAAACTCAATCAACGGCAGATGCGTATCCCAGTTTCCCCCGAAATCAATAACACACGCCCTAAGCATGTCTTCTAGGGTTTGAATCGTTCGCTCTCTCTGACCATCGGTTCGAGGATGATATGCCGTACTCATGTCTAGTCTCGTACCCAAAGCTTTCTGTAGTGTTTGCCAGAACCGTGAAGTGAAACGACTATCTCGATCAGATATAACAGACACAGGCACCCCGTGTCTCACCACGATTTCGCTGATATACACCCTTGCTAGCTTTTCCATCTTTTAGTCCTCGCGAATTGCTAAGAAGTGTGTTGTCTTTGTCACCCTATCCAGAATGACCCAGATAGAATCGTGACCACTACTGGTCCTCGGTATTTTTGTGATGAAATCCATGGTTATGTTCTCCCATTTCCATTCAGGAATCTCTGGTTGCTGTAGTAGTCCCGAGGGCCTTTGGTGTTCGGCTTTAACCTTCGAGCAAGTCAGAAATATGCTAACATAGGTAGCTATATCCTTCTTCATCCCTGGCCACCAATACACGTCTCTGAGATCGTGATACATTTTATCCGCACCGGGATGCACAGAGTATTTTGTCTTATGAGCCTCGTCCAGAATTAGTGTCCTTAGATTTCCTGTTTGCGGAACCCAAATTCGTTCCACAAAATACAATCCACCGTTTTCCTTTTTCTCTAGTTGTTTATTCAAACCCCGCAACATCTTGTTCAGAGCATTCATGTCGATAGATGCCTCTAGTTGTTCTTTGAGTATCCTTCCTACTGAGCGCATCCGCTACCACATTCGCCTTCCCAGGGTGATAACGAATTTCACAATTGTAGTCACTGAAAAGTTCAACCCAGCACCTCCGTCTCATGTTTAACTCCTTCTGATCAAAGATATGTTGTAGAGTCTTATGATCAGTATAGATTACACTCTTCGTACCATATAGGTAGTCTCTCCAGCTTTTGAGTGCAAAGACCACAACACCCAATTCTAGGTCGTGAGTGGTATAGTTCTTTTCGTGTATCTTTAGTTGTCGGGACGTATGCAATTACCTTCCCTCTCTGCATTAGCACACATCCCAGACCTTGATATGAAGCGTCACAGTAAACCACAAAGTCATCAGGTCCGTCAGGAAGAGTCAAAATCGGGGCGTTTCACAATCTATCTTTTAAGATCTGAAATGCTTCTTCCTGTTCCTTCTTCCAGTCGAATTTCTTCTCCTTTTACGTCAGCAGAGCGGGCGGCTTTGCAATTTTTGCGAAACCCTCGATAAACCTTCGGTAATACCCGGCCAAACCTAGAAACGAACGGATTTTCAGATGGCGTCGTAGGGGTTATCCAATGCTTTATGGCCTCGATTTTGCTAGGGTCAACATTGCCTTTCTTGGTCGGACCAAGCCAACTGGCAATTTCCGACAAGTCTTTTTGTATTCCGTTGTCATTGATCACGTGACTGAGAAAATTCACCTCTTTAAGCCAGAAGTCGCACTTCGAGAACTTAGCGAATAATTTCTCCTTCCTCAGCAATTCTAGAATTGATTTCAAATGCACTTCGTGGTCCTCCTTAGACTTATAGAGAGATTATAATATCATCAATGAAGACGATGACGAATTTATTCAGGAACGGCTTGCATACATGGTTCATTAGATCCATAAATACCGCGGGTGCGTTCGTTAATCCGAAAGGCATAACCATAAACTCAAAATGCCCATAGCAAGTCCTGAACGCGGTTTTTGGAATATCAGCCTCTTGTACCCCCTCAGTTGGTGGTAGCCGGATCGAAGATCTATTTTGGAGAAATATCGAGAACCCTGCAACTGGTCGAACAAATAGTCTATTCTTGGAAGGGGATAGCGGTTCTTGATGGTTAACTCATTCAACTCATGGTAGTCGATACACATACAGATCGATCCGTCTTTCTTCTTGACGAATAGAACGGGTGCTCCCCAAGGTGTCTGGCTAGGTCACATGAAATTCTTATCTTGTAGTTCATGTTGTTGGCCAATTCTTGCATCTCCCATGGTGCCAATCGATATAGTGTTCTTGCTACTGGAGTAGCTCCCGATATTAGGTCAATGGCAAGTTCTACTTGTCGAACAGGAGATAATTTAGACAAAATCCTCTGGAAATAATTCCGAAAAATTTCGAACAATAGGGATATCTTCGAGTTTCTTCTCTATGCTCATAAGTCATCTCGTGTCTCCTTCCGGTCGGTCTCCATGAACTAGAAGTACCTTGCCACACGGTAAAGGAATTCGCACTACTTTTACGTGACATAAAACTTCGGCTTTTAGGTTCGACAACCAATCCATCCCTATGATCTCATCAAAGCTCCCATGCCCAAAAGGTATCAAGTCTATACTAAAAGTAACGCCCTCTAGTTCTTAGGTACACTCACGGACAACCTTACGAATCTCTAGTTTCTCCCCTTCAGCTATCTTTATCAAGTAAACAGTGTCTAAATTGCTAAACTTCATACCCGTTAAGATTACGAAATCGGTAGGAACAAAACCATAACCGGCGCCAGAATCAAAAGGTACAGTAGCATAGAAGTCATTTAAAGAGAAATTAGAAGTAACAATGTTGGGATCTTGGCGGGCTTCATTTGCTCCCATGACAAACGCTCTCCCACGGCTTGGTTGCCTTGATTCTCTGGGTTCCGGTTTCTCTTCAGAGCTAAAGGTGGATTTGATCTAGTTCCTCCTGCTGTAGGTGTTCGATTAAGTCTTAGACATGCGTTTCAGTAATGGGCAGTACTTCCACATCATAACATGTACCCCGATTACCCGTTGGGTTTTTGGTGTTTCTCGCGGCCACCATCCTTCCCCCAGTCTTATAGTCTTTCGCGTAGTACCCCAATCGATTACATGTTGTGAAGTGTTGACACGGTATGTTTTGGAAGTGATGATAGTTGGAAGTAGTGCATTTTTGTGTCGTATCCGAATACTCTTTCCTTACCGGGTTAGCTACCATGTAGCCAGTTGCCACCTTCGCCGTCTTGTTTTTGCTTCTAGGGTCCCCCTGATTTCAGTATAGCACTCTGATTCGTTGGTGGTTCTGTTGCTTTAACCATCGCCCGAATCTAGGGTACAAGTCCCGCAAGGTACCTCTCGATTCGTTTGGACTCTGGAGTAACCAATCGTGGCACAAGTTTTGTCAGTTCGTGAAACCTGTCAGTGTAAGCGGCATGAATTGCACTCACCGTCTTGTGGTTCCATAATTCGTCATTCAACTTTTGAATTTCAGTGCTCGAGTAGATTTCCTCCTCTATCAACGCCTTAAGTTCTTCCCAAGTCATTCCTATAGCAGCACGCCTCCCTCTGGCCTGGATCCGAGTATTCCACCCTGTCAGTACCTAATTAATCAAGGAACATGTTGCGTACTCCACCTTCTGGTGTTCAGCACAGTTACTGATATCCATAACCGACTACATTGTTGGTATTGTTGTTTTGGTGGTTGGGGTTGTTACCGATTTGGGTCACAAGATTAGAAATAAGTGCTTGAAGTTGTCGCGCTATCATGTCGGCGATGTTAGGGTTTGTTGCTTCATCTCACCCAGTGCCGATATCACGGTCACGCGCGCGGCCATTCCAACGGTTTGATCCTTTCGGAGGCATATTTTACACAAAGGTAGATTTGATGGGTTGGACAAATAGTTTGTGTTGGCTAGCTTTACCCGCAGTACGGGCATGTCAAGCTTCGTGGGGTCATAGCAGTATTGTTATCCCATGTGATTCCCGTATCCTAATCCGTAGCTCATTTCACAGAATGCCTCGTAATACCTTACAAGTCCTCGTTTCACAGTTTCTTATAAGGTATTACTAAACATGCTGCTCCACTTGCATGAGACACTACAGTAACCTAAGGTTCCAGGCTTTCATGAATACTCTACTGTGCAAGATGCCAAAATACACAGTCCTTCGAATAATTAATCCTACTCTAAGGCAACAATCAAACAAGAACATGCAATAAAGCTAGATCAAGAATTCTGAGTCTATATATTTCTTTCTTTTGCATAGCTATTAGAGCATTCACTCAGCCCTTTTTCATTCCTAATATAACTTCTATAACAAGAATCGATAAAATCAAGTAGTCACATAAAGGTCTCACGTATAGTAGTATGTCGTGTTAAAGTGTTTTGAGCGATAGTTGTTGCGGTTAATCCGTAAAGGAGTATAAGTGGTGCATACAAAGTTTCAAGGAATTTAGTCATCTCATTGAGCATACGAGTTTTCAACTTGAACATAACACTAAAATAGAGAGAAATACTCAAATAAAACACCACTTTATTTATAGATTTTATACTTTTATAGTGACAATAGAAATAAGATATCCTAAATGAGGAATCAAATAGAAGTTCCTAGTAGTGGTGTTAGGATAGGTGATCAGCGCATCTAAATTCTAATTCAGCTCCGTGCGTTGGATTCGAGATCCGAGTCGATCTCTTCTTCGCTTGAGTCGTCACTCGATATTTCTATTGGTTCTTCCTCACATGACCCTTTGAAGAATTCCACCCCGAATGGTTCTTCGGAAGGATCCTCTTCTTGTGTCTCTTTCGAAAACTCTTGCTCCGATGGTTTCTTTGATATCCTTTGAGGAGTCGTGAAAGTGATCCTTTGGCCCGGTGCGACTCTCTTATGAGCCATTTCCCTAGTAAGGGGTCCTTTGCCTTCTACGCGGCGAGGTTTTGCTATTGCTCCGGGGCGTGGAGGAATGACGTATGGTGAGTTTCCATTGTTCGACATGCTTGAGCTGTTGGTCATATCGTAGTCAAAAACCCCGAAAAGTTATGGAAGTATAAATGCACACATAGTTCCTATTATGCAACCACATATGTTTCTTACGTTATAGTCTAGGCCAATCCACCTAATTCTCCATAACCTGGCTCTGATACCAATTTGTCACACCCCGCCAAGGCGGAAACGCGAAGTGTGACGGAGAGGATCGTCATAACACATTGATACCATTATAGAGATAAACACTAAATGCAAATAACCAACGTGTCACGACGTTTCCCCGACACAAAAGGGGGCTTGTGCCACGATAAGTCGATATTCACGGCAACATAGTCAAAGTTAACAAAAGAGAATACGCAAAAGTAAATCCCACAACCCGAGACAGGTGATACAGGAATGCAAGCCCAAAACCAAGTAATCCATGTCCAAAGTAGTAATAAATAAAACGTGTTCAAATATCTTGTAATAGGTAAGTCTTGCTAAGTCCATCTAGAGTCTTCTAGTCATCCTTAAGTTGTATTATTAGCGTTACCAGAAAATGAACACTCTAAAAACGTCAACACAAAGGTTGGTGAGCTCGCAGGTTTAAAAGAAAAGATCAGTTTACCGTGCTTAGAATTATGTTGTGTCAATTGCAGCAATGATACAATAGCACTTGTATAAATAGCATAGAAAATAACCGAACATCTCGGCTCAATAGAAAATAGTCTTTAGCATGCAAAACCGAACCCCAAAGGTTCAAAAGTGTATAGCCTTCCAACATACTATAGCCGGCCGGGAACATACGTTAGGTCAATGTTGTCATAGAGTATCAATAGTCATCAACTAGGATTCAATAACCCATAGTTGGATAGCATTCAATTGTCTTCAACTAGGTTCAATAACCCATAGTTGGATGGCATGCAAACAATATGTCTCACATATAGCAACAAGTTTAACACGGCATGAAAAGAAGTTTAAACAGGTTTTGAGTGTCATTTTCCTCCAAAATATATAAGAAAAAGGGGCCACGAAAACTCACCTTTGCTTCTTCACGAAAACCTAACTTTGCAAAGGAACTGGCACGGGATCTACAATAAGTACAAGTGTTATAAGTCACGCGTATAGGTATTTGATCATCCTAGTATAGCCCAAAGGCATGTGTAGTTGCTATATAACCCTAATGCCACACATTCCAAGTTTATTGTTTTAATAGGCTGACTTTGGGAATTTTTATAATATACCAATGGTCCGAATTTGATCACCAAAATTCTACTACAGAAAGTTGAATGTCTCTAATATTTTATATACTTTATCTAGAATTATTCAACATGGCTAACTATTTTTAATAAATATTGGAAATCACTACAGTCAGAAAGTTAGCTGCACATACGCCTCAGAATGTCCAAATTTTATAAAAATACCAAATGACTTCTAAAAATGACAACTTTTACAGAAAATCCTAGACTCTTTAAATGTTCTACTGTAAAAATTCAGGCAGAAAATACCAAGTTTTGAACGGGTTTCTATACCAAAACGTTTACCTCAAATCTTCCGGACATGCTGACAGTTTTGCGCACTCCAACAGTAAAATCATTTTAACTGACCAAACGACCTTCAAAAATTACAAACTCTAGATGTGAAGAAACTAGACTCAAAACCCTACATTCTAGACCAAGGATTCGAATATAAACTCTACGTATAAACCTTGTAATGACTGATCAAACACGACCTAACCCACTGACCAGAAAAACAGTTTTCAAACCTTTGATATTTAAAGAACAAGAACATTGGTTTCGATTACAAAAACTCATAAACCCTCCATGAAAACGTTTTTGGACACCTTTGATGCTTCTACATGTTCTATGGACTCAAGAATGAGAGTAGAGAAGAAGACATGATAGAAGAACTTAGAAGAGTGAAGATTGGAGCTTACCTTCATGTCAAAGATCAAAACCCTAATTTGAAGCCTTGATCTTGTGTTTTTTACTTGAAATCGGTAAGGAGATGGGAGAAGGGTGTTTTGACGGCAAAGAGAGAGGGGGAGTGGGAGGTTGTCGATTGGGAGGGGTTTGTGGGGGCTAGGGTTTGGTTTATTAGCTTATATAGGAAGGATTAGCCTTGAATCAAACTTGGAAACTAGATAATGTTAATCCTTTAGTCTAATATCTATTTAAATTTTAAAATAAAACTATCCTAACTATATATGGCCGAAAAATTTAATATATATATGTATTTATTATTTTATTTTATTTTTATTAAAATATTATAAGTTCGTGATTTGTGGCTTTTTAGTGCAAATAATTAAAAGAAGTATCTAACTAAGCACATGGTACAACTTAAGCTAAACCTAATTTCTATAATATTTTTAATACTAATCTAATATTCTATAAATGCTAGAAATTGTTCAAAATGTATACGAGAACCCAATTAGAGTTTCAAAAGACGTGGTTTAAGTAACTAACCGGTTTTGGTGACGGATGTCACAGGAGCATAGTCATCAAGTATTATGTTATTGTTTGTCAAACTGTATTGTGTCTATGTTTGTATTTGGTTAGTGGAAAATGAGGGTGAATGATGAATCAACAATACGTTTTCATCATATTTCTAAGTGGCGATGTTGAATCTATTTTCTTATTTTTGTTTATTTATTTTGATTGAATGTGCATTGTTTATTAATTTATGTTTTAATTAATTGTAATCAACTTTCAATTTAGTCAGCGAGCTGATCACCAAAAATTACGGCTCTTTAATATCTAAATTTTCCTAATTTGCTCTTATGTATTGTTCTATTTTTAGTTACTTATAATTATTTTGACCAAATCTGTTTGACATTTGATGAAGATCCAACTGTCATTAATCCATCTTACACATCTTACAATAATTCACATTTTACAGTAACATTATCCTATATATATATATATATATATATATATATATACTACTATATAAACCATTTAATACTCTCTTTCCTATTAATTTTTAAGAACTTAAAATTATGTCAATCTCTAATCTCCACCCTTCATTTTATCTAAATTAATCTCATTCATTCAATTTTTAACCATTTATCTTTCCTAATAAACTTTAACTTTTTATTTATTTAAAATATATCCTCCTACTAACAAACTCTCTTACACAAACACAATTATCCACCCATATCAATATAATTTTGAAAATCTTACTAATTTCTCTCTTTTTATTTCATAAATATAATTTTTTTAACTTTTTTAGAATTTATTTTTAAAATTAATAAAATAGTTGATACAAATATAAGAAAAACTAAAGAAAAAAATGGACAGGTTGAAATTTTTTCATGACATTGAATTACGCATTAAATCCTTGAAAATGACATGTTGCAAAACAGAAACTATTTACCATCACAGCATTGCGCGGGTACACTGCTAGTATATATATATATATATATATATATATATATATATATATATATATATATATATATATATATATATATATATATATATATATATATATATATATATATATCCATCATAAGTCTTCACAGATTTGTGACCAATGCTCAATATGTACACATACGGATACATTTATATTCAATTCTGTAAATGAATTGAACGTTTTAGGAATCACTTGTAAAATCTTTTAGCAGGAAGTTCATTTATGTTCGTTTGTTTGAAAAACGTATGAATATAAACAAGATTTTGCATTCTTTTTATTAAACAAACGAAAACGAAGTGAGCTTTCGTTCGTTAATTTATGTTCGTGAACGTTCCTTTATATTCGCTTATATATATATATATATATAGTGAAAAGTTCATTCGAGAACCGTTGTTAGCACGAGAACCAATCTGAGCCGTTCAATCCCCCTCCTTCAAAGTCATTGCGCACCCATGAATTCCTCACATCCACCCTGCCACACTCTATCCCTCCACGCTCTCCATCCATGATCTTCCCATATCCAAGGAACGGCTGAGATTGGTTCTCGCGGTGCAAGAATCAAAGTCATTCATTAGTTAGTGGTATTCATGGATGGAGAGCGTGAAGGGATAGAATGTGGCAATGTACCTGTTAGGAATTCATGGGTGAACAATCAAATTGAAGGAGAGGGAATTGGACGGTCAAGATTGGTTTCTCGCACTAAGAATAGTTCTCAAATGAACTTCTTCATATATATATATATATATATATATATATATATATATATATATATATATATATATATATATATATTGTTAGAGATAGGGAGTATTCTCTTATGAGTATATATATATACTCTTTCTCTGTACTCAAAATATAACAGAAAAATATACGAAAGAAACATATTCTCTCTCTCTCTCTCTCTCTCTCTAATTTCTTCTTCAAGGTTTACAGATCTTTCATGGTATCAAAGCACCATAGATCCATTGGTTCGTGAATCAATATAAAAATTGAGTATCAAGATGAAGATCAAAAGTATTACACATTGGAAGTCATCTCTGTAGTTCTTTTCTCGGAAGCCTCTGTGATTGATTTCCTTTCCGATTGATCTACTTCGACTGATTTGCTTCAATTCGATTGAGCATGATAATAGTTGATCTTAGTTTTTAATTTGTTCAAAATCTGGAGTTATTGTTCGGTTAGGGCTCGAACAGACGTAGGTCAAGAGTTACGTCGACAATAAGATCGGCTTTCTCTAGTTGCTTCGATCAGAATTCGATTTTCATTAATAGTTTGATTCTGGTTATCTGTTTGATCTCGTTGTTTGATTATCAATACGCTGATTATCTAATTGTTTGATCTTGGCTAAGTCACTGTTGATGATTCCCAATCTGCATCAATCACCAAAATTGTTTCTGGTTGAATTTCTAGACTGCATCAATCGCCAAATGCTTCTGCTTGTTTATTTCAAATAGCCAAAAATTTCAACCACTAAGCTTCCAATCGCCAAAAAGTTGAAGTTTCAATCGCCAACTATAATTACTTCTGAAAGAAAAAGAACCACGAGAGCTCCTTCCTCTCTGCGTTCTTCACCTACAACTTTAAGCCCTCTTGGTATGCATTCATTCGAAGAGAATATTCAAAGGGAACCAACTGAGAAGTCTCCCATGCTCAAGGAGGTGGTCATGAAGGAGATGGTTGACCATGTAGAAAGGGCTCCTACTATTGGTACTGCACAGGATGCAAGCCAAGCTAGTATGAACATCTCTAAGACCCAATATACGATAACTTCTATGTTTGATGTTTCTTTTGAAATACCAAACACTGAAAGACACTGGTGCTATATATGAAACCGTGGGGGATGTTGGTGTTCAAGCTGGGCATGAAATCTCATCTATTTTCTTCAAGGATCCTGTAATAGCGGTAAACACACTTAAACTAGGTGAGCACAAGTCTATACCCCCAATGTATTGATGGAAAATCAGGATACCACGTTTTCCCGTGATCCTTTTAAGGTGATGAACACACCTAATCAAGGTGAGGATAGTTTTAACTTTATAGAATTGATGGGTTCTTATTCTACAATGTGTGGTGAAATGAAAGCTCAAAGGGAGATCATTCAAGCTCAGCAGGTTGAAATTAATGAGTTGAAACTTATGCTTAAAAAGGTTTTGCTCTCTAAGAAGCCAATTGAAAAGAGTAAAGAAACATAGTACTGCAGAAGTTGTTCTCTCCTTCTCTAGCTCTTCTCAAGATGATACCAAAAAGGGGGAGAAACTTTCAAAAGAAGCAAAGAAGTTTAAGGCTAAGTTTGATGAAATTATTGGTGATGGTTCAGATATTAGAGATCAAGTTTTCATTGATCAACAGATTGAAAAAGAAGGAGAAAATGCTCTACAAGAAAAAGAATCTGAACAACCTAAACAAACAGAATATAAAGTAAAATTGTCAAAGAAAGAATAACTAAGAAAGGATAGTGAGTTGGCTAAAAAGCTACAAGATGAATTGGATCAGTTACTACAAAAACAAATAGAAGAGGATGCAGGGTTACCTAAGAAGTTGCAAGAAGAAGAAAGTCAATAGCTTGAAGCAGAGATTAAAGCTTCAAAATGAAAGAGAAAGGATGAGGATTTGAGTAATGAAAGAAAGAAGTTTATTAATTTCTTGAAAGCTTGTGGATATAATGGCAAATAGGTAGGTCCTATGAAGTTTAAAAACTTGTTGGATCTTTATGAAAAGGAAAGAAAGAGGTTGGATAGTATGGAAGAAGAGAGAATGGTTATGCAAAAGAAATTAAAGGAGATGTTTGATTGTGTGTGAAAACAAAAACCATTTTCAAAAGGGGCAAAATCAAAGAAGCAAAGAGTTGAAAGTGATAGTTCTGATCAAGTCAACAAAAAGATGTTAAGAAGTAAGACAAAGAAGTCAGTTGAAATAACAAAGGAGACAAATGAGCTTGAAGAAACATTTAAGTCTGTACAAACTGATTAAGGAGAAATTAATAGGCCAAGTGATCATGCATGGTGAGTTCTAGAAAGATGTTATGCAAGACGAGGAAGAACACATAGAAATGCCTGAGATGCCTGACTTTGATAATAGCAATTGAATCATTGGAAGTAAATTTCCCTGAAGTTATACACTAGGATGTGATAGAGAAAAACAATAAGTTTTTGATAAGGTTGGTGAGGGTAGACAAAAGTGAAGAGACTTATGACACGTTCAATGCAATAGTAAGGCAGTTAGGAAGAAATGAATTTGTTGAGATGTATGGAGGTTGTAAAAGAAGGAAGTATGAAGAGTTCAAGGGAACATCAGAGCTTTAGTTAACAGTTCTGATTACCATGGAATACTTGAAACTCATGTTTGAACCTGAGAACATGAGTCATATCATTAGTGGTAATTTCAATCCGGCAGTAAGATGGGAGCAGCATAATCACAATGGAATTTACATTTTGACAAGGAAAAGTGGGTTGAAAGAATTCTACTTGGTTGATAAGATTTATAATCACTCTTATTCAACAATGATGACTATGTTGGAAGCTAAACTAAGCACAACTTAAAATAGTGTTATTGCAAGAAACCTACCGAAAGAGATTAAATGGATGGTGGAAATGATTGAAAAGAAAAGAGAGAAGGAGAGCATGAAGAAAAAGAAGTAATTCTGGTAGCATCCTTTACATTTTGTTCTTAAATGTGTTTGAAGAAACTTAGTGCTGGTTTGGTGAACAACAATAAGTTTAGGGGGAGATTTTTGAGGTTGATACTGGTTACAAGTTAGTACAGGTGAACAATGTTAGTACAGGTAGTATGTGTTAGTGCTGGTATGCTGAAGATAGTACAGGTTGTCAAGATTAATATAGGCGACGTAGTTTGAAGATCAGACTGGCTTGAAACTGTGAAGAGTGGGTCAAATGGCGTTTTGTTCGTGATAAGGATAAATTCCTTTATATAAGTCGTTGCTATTGCTTATGTCGTTGCTAAAGGTGTCGCTGCCAGTGACTTGAATTCTTGTAGTGTGGAAATGTTAACTCTTCTAGATATAACAACTGTACATATATGTGGTCCATATGCTTCGATCTGCACAAGGTTGTTTTGTTTATATAAGTCAAATACAAGCAGCTGTGGATCCTTTAAAGGCAGAGTAGGCTGTGAAATGTATCATCTTTGATAATGAAGTGGTTGATCTTGGCCCGACGCTTTGTCATTTCTCAGCACTACCAGCTTCATGAAGGTTCATGTACTCGATTTCTCCGTGCTTCCAACCCAACGGGGCAGTCAATATCGTGTCAAACGCAGTCTTCATCCTTGTTTACTTGTCAATATTATAGTACTACAATCCTAAATGATACTGAATCTTTAGACATGTAATTAATTAGTTTGATCTTTTTTATGTTTGCACATAAGCTTGATTCAACCTTGTTTTCTGGTCACTATTATAGTCTTCATTAGTTATGATCAGTTCTTACCATTACTTTCAGGTTGGTTATTGGTAACAAGCATGAAAACAATGTAATGAAGGTAGATCTTGAAATTATTTCAAAGGAAACCATCAAACCAACTTCTCCAACACCATCTCATCAGAGAACTTCAACTTATCAATCATTGATCAATATATGTATGATGTCTACACCCCTGTAATCTTATTTCTTCCAAATACCAACAACGCTAGTATTACCGATGTAGTAACCAAAAGATCGAAACATCTCAAGGAGACTTTATCTGATGTTCTAACTCGATTCTATCCTCTAGCTGGAAAAGTTAAGGACAACTTACATATTGAATGTAACGATGAAGGAGTCTATTACATGGAAACTCGATTCAACCAGACTCTCCAAGATTTTCTACGTAATCCATACGACGAAAAAGTGAGAGAGTTGACACCCAAAAGGCCTCGCATAGAAGAATTCAGTAGAAAATTATGTTATTTTTGTTTTTTTCCTTTATATTTGACCGCTAGAGATCTCAGAGATTTAATCTTCCCCCTATAGGTAGATGTATGATTGTATACATCTTATCTCTACAATATTTCGTTAGGCGGGATTGCGTATTTTTGTTGTGAATTGGCTATATATTGTATCTCTTTTGAAACTGGTATTGTTGTTCTTATTATTGAATTGGGATATGTTTTCGTGAGGTGAACATTTTCAACGGTGGTGGGGTTGGGGTTGGGCTTGGCGCGAGTATGTCACACAAGATTTTTGACGGCCAAACATATTATATGTTTATGAAAGCATGGGCAGCGGCCGCTAGAGGTTCACCGGAAAAAGTTTCACCATGTTTTGTGGCTTCTGAGATATTTCCTAACAACCCTTGCTTAGAATACTCGGTACCATCCAAACTCGCATGGAGGCCACATCCGCCGTGATTTGGAAGGCTGCTGCAAAAGCGGCATCACGTGTCAGACCATTCACACCAGAGTCACCTCATGCTTTCTTGTCCATTGTGAATTTTCGAAAACGAGCTTCACCTCCTTTACCTAAAAACTTGATTGGAAACCTTATTGATCTCGCGGTTGCAATGTGCTTTCCTAAGCAATTAGATTTGCCCCTAATGGGGCAACTGAGAGAATCAATTGCTAAAATAAACTCAAATCATGTAGAATCCATGAAAGGAGTAAAGGGGCATGAGACATTCAATGAAGTATTGAAGGGGTTAAACTATTTAATGGATGACACAAGTAGGAGATTGCATGTTTGCAAGCAGCCTATTGAACAGTGGAGTCTATGAGTTTGATTTTGGATGGGGAAAGCCGATATGGTTTTATATAATGAATTCCGGAATCATGAGGTTTTTGTTTTTGAATGATACGCTAAAGGGTGGTGGTGTTGAGGCTATACTAACTTTGAGTCCAGAGGAAATGAGCATAGTTGAGCGTGATCCTGAACTTCTCTCATATGCTACTGTCAACCCTAGTCCTCTTCGATTTCTTAATTAATCATTATTATATCAAAAGAATCTAATATTGTTTTCCTTTCTTCTTCCTTTCTATATTTTCAATTGTTGCAATATATTTTTGTTTTATTTACTTCAAGTGCAAATTAAAATTGTTGTAATCATGTTATTGTCTTATGACTAGTATATATATATAGTTATAACTACAATTTAAAATTTATAAAGATATTATATATATATATATATATATATATATATATATATATATATATATATATATATATAGTTGTAGTTATAGTTATAACTACAATTTAAAATCTATAAAGATATAAATTACTCTGACACCTAACTAAGCGCTAAATCATGAAGTAATAAGAAAAAGATTATGTGTAAAAAGGGACTTTAATGAAGACATTAGCAAGCACCTAGGTAATTTAATGAGATGATGTAAACTTAGTGGTCCAAATTATATATGTGCCATGTTTTTGATAAAAAGTAGAAGTAAATTTCAACATGTGTTACCACATGCATGAAAATATGGTTTTGCTAAATTTTCAACATGTTACCACATGCATGAATCAAGATGAAGGTAGGCCTTTTGAAATTATTCGTTAAAACAAAATAGATAATTAATTTAGATAATAATTCAATGACCTTCCTAATAATCCTGACGTAAAATGAGATTGGAATTATAAGGGTTTGAAAACGTGATCCAGTGATTGATTAAATCATAAATAAGCAGGATCGAGTGGAGCTAGAAATATACTTTGAACAGGTTTATAGCTTAAAATAATAACGTAAACACAATCAAAGAATTCATAAATATAATTTTACTTAGATTATACTAATAAATGCACCACAATCATGCAAAACATATTTGTTCACTGGATTCTATAACCTTTTCGGCAACACATAACTCCACCCATGTTAATGTGTAATAATATAAGTTACGGATATCTTTCGCAAAACAGACGTAAATCCTCAAAATGTGGTGTTTATAACTTTAAATGTTGTCTATATATACTCATTATACGCTAGGGAGCTATTAAGTGTATATTTTGCAAGATAAAAAAAACAAAACAAGCACAGTTTTATATATACTAGCATAATGTGACGATAACAAATATTTCTCACTCGATAACATGTCTATTTTCGATAAAGTAGGGGTATCATATCCACGCACTATGATGATGTTGAATAGTTTTCATCCGCAACATCTATACTTTTCTATGCTTTTCAATTTCTTTATTGCTTTAACTATTTATAAATTTGTATTTAATTTGTTATTTACAAATTATTTGTGTTGACTTGACTTTTTAAAACAATAATTATTATTGAGTGTTAAGTTATTATAATGGTAATTAAGAATATAATTAAGTCCATTTAGTTGTTTCCTTTTAGGTTTATATGAGGGTATATTAGTGATTTCATATTACTTAATTTTTAAGATTTTAAGCAAAAGTGTTAAATGCTTTATAATTTAGTATAGATATCGGTCATAAACCTTTAAAATTTCAATTTGAAAGATTTGCGACGAATTCTCAATATGTACACATACGAATGCTATTCATATTCAAGGTTGTAAACAAAATGCATATTTATGAACCGTTTGTAAAATTGTTCAGCCGGAAGTTAATTTATGTTTGTTTGTTTGTTAAACGAACAAACATAAACATGATTTTTCATTCGTTTTATTAAACGAACTAACACAAGCAGAGCTCTCGTAGTTTACTTATATTCGCCTACGTTCACTTATATTCGTTTACACATACATATGTATGTGTGTGTGTGTGTGTGTTTATACATAATGTTAAGTTGTGTTTAATTGATGTTGGATTTTCACTATAGTTTATATTAATTTGTTTATCTTTAAATAAACGATGTAAAATATACACAGACTAACCTATATTTTAAACAGTGGTGTTTGTTTATTGTTTGTGCTCATTTATTTGTTTAACTAAAGTTAATTGTGCGAACACAAACACATAAATTTGTTTGTTTATTTGTTTATATGTTTGACTAAAGTTAAACAAATGAACGCAAACAAGCTCGTTCAATTTAGTTCGGTTTGTTTATAACCTAAATATATATAAAAATCTTGGTAGTTGGTTGGAAGTTATGTTGTGTAATACCCATTTTGGAAATATTATTATATTATTTATTAAACTTTACAGTCCTCAATTATTAAATTATTGTCAAGTAACTATTTATAATAGTGAATTAGTGGTATTAGTCTTGTGCCAAATATTTAGAAATTAGAGCTACTGTTATAGTGGGATTAATGTTTGTTAACCTTGTAGTCGGGTTCAAGTATTGTTGAGGAGTAATGGACAACTAAGGGCCTGTTTGGTTGGTGGTATTTGGGGGGATTTCATGGGAATGGGATTTCAAATCCCCCCAAATGATATGTTTGGTTTGTAAAAGTGAAGGAGGATTTCAATTCCTCGGAATCCTTATAATCCCATGAATGAAGGATTTAGAAATCTCCCCACTCACATGGTATTTTGAAATCCCATACTTAAGTCATTTGCTCCGGCGAATTTGGGGCTAAAATTCCGGCGAACCACCGCCGTCGCCGTCATCCCCTACGATTTCAAGCAGAAACCCTAACCTTCGATTTTCCCTACGTCTTCCCTTCGTCTTCCCCTTCGTTGCCGCCGTTGCCGTCAAACCCCAATCATAGCGTCGCCGTCGCCGTTAAACCCTAACCTTCGCTTTCGTTTTCGTCTTCAAACAGAAACCCTAACCTTCGATTTTGTCTTCAAGCAGAAACCCTACCCTCGTCGAAACCCTAGCCGCTGCAACCCTAACCTTCATCCCCGTCGTTCGCTTTCCCTTTTGTCTTCAAGCAGAAACCCTAACCTTCGAACAGACAAGGGCGACGGTGAGCTAGAGTTTACACAGCAGTGAGCTAGGGTTCGAACAGACAAGGGCGGCGGTGAGGTGGTGGCCGGCGATTTGGTGGTGGTATTGATGGGTTTAGTGGTGTCTTGGATGAGGTGAACCAAACAAAGGATTGGATTTTAAAGCCCACCAAATGAATTCCTACCAAATGAATTCCTACCAAATGCAAATCCCATCTATAAATCTCATTCCCCTCAAAATCAATACTTGAACCAAACACCCCCTAACAGTTAATATAGGAAATTGGTCCAACGGGGCAGTCAATATCGTGTCAAACACAGTCTTTATCCTTGTTTACTAGTCACTATTATAGTACTACAATCCTAAATGCTACTGAATCTTTAGACAGGTAATTAATTAGTTTGATCTTTTTTATGTTTGCACATAAGCTTGATTCAATCTTGTTTTCTGGTCACTATTATAGTCTTCATTTGTTATGATCAGTTCATACCATTACTTTCAGGCTGGTTATTGGTAACAAGCATGAAAACAATGTAAAGAAGGTAGATCTTGAAATTATTTCAAAGGAAACCATCAAACCAACTTCTCCAACACCATCTCATCAGAGAACCTTCAACTTATCAATTATTGATCAATATATGTATGATTTCTACACCCCTGTAATCTTATTTCTTCCAAATACCAACAACGCTAGTATTACCGATGTAGTAACCAAAAGATCGAAACATCTCAAGGAGACTTTATCCGATGTTCTAACTCGATTCTATCCTCTAGCTGGAAATGTTAAGGACAACTTACACATTGAATGTAACGATGAAGGAGTCTATTACATGGAAACTCGATTCAACCAGACTCTCCAAGATTTTCTACGTAATCCATACGACGAAAAAGTGAGAGAGTTGACACCCAAAAGGCCTCGCACAGAAGAATTCAGTAGGAAATTATGTTATTTTTGTTTTTTTCCTTTCTATTTGACCGCTAGAGATCTCAGAGATTTAATCTTCCCCCTATAGGTAGATGTATGATTGTATACATCTTATCTCTCCAATATTTCGTTAGGCGGGATTGCGTATTTTTGTTGTGAATTGGCTATATATTTTGTATCTCTTTTGAAACTGGTATTGTTGTTCTTATTATTGAATTGGGATATGTTTTTGTCATGTGAACATTTTCAACGGTGGTGGGGTTGGGCTTGGCGCGAGTATGTCACACAAGATTTTTGACGGCCAAACATATTATATGTTAATGAAAGCATGGGCAGTGGCCGCTAGAGGTTCACCGGAAAAAGTTTCACCATGTTTTGTGGCTTCTGAGATATTTCCTAACAACCCTTGCTTAGAATACTCGGTACCATCCAAACTCGCATGGAGGCCACATCCGCCGTGATTTGGAAGGCTGCTGCAAAAGCGGCATCACGTGTCAGACCATTCACACCAGAGTCACCTCATGCTTTCTTGTCCATTGTGAATTTTCGAAAACGAGCTTCACCTCCTTTACCTAAAAACTCGATTGGAAACCTTATTGATGTCGCGGGTGCAATGTGCATTCCTAAGCAATTAGATTTGCCAACCCTAATGGGGCAACTGAGAGAATCAATTGCTAAAATAAACTCAAATCATGTAGAATCCATGAAAGGAGTAAAGGGGTATGAGACATTCAATGAAGTATTGATGGGGTTAAACTATTTAATGGATGTGACACAAGTCGGAGATTGCATGTTTGCAAGCAGCCTATTGAACAGTGGAGTCTATGAGTTTGATTTTGGATGGGGAAAGCCGATATGGTTTTATATAATGAATTCCGGAATCATGAGGTTTTTGTTTTTGAATGATACGCTAAAGGGTGGTGGTGTTGAGGCTATACTAACTTTGAGTCCAGAGGAAATGAGCATAGTTGAGCGTGATCCTGAAATTCTCTCATATGCTACTGTCAACCCTAGTCCTCTTCGATTTCTTAATTAATCATTAATATATCAAAAGAATCTAATATTGTTTTCCTTTCTTCTTCCTTTCTATATTTTCAATTGTTGCAATATATTTTTGTTTTATTAACTTCAAGTGCAAATTAAAATTGTTGTAATCATTTTATTGTCTTATGACTAGTATATATATATATATATATATATATATATATATATATATATATATATATATATATATAGTTATAACTACAATTTAAAATCTATAAAGATATAAATTACTCTGACACCTAACTAAGCGCTAAATCATGAAGTAATAAGAAAAAGATTATGTGGAAAAAGGAACTTTAATGAAGACATTAGCAAGCACCTAGGTAATTTAATGAGATGATGTAAACTTAGTGGTCAAAATTATATATGTGCCATGTTTTTGACACAAAGTAGAAGTAAATTTCAACATGTGTTACCACATGCATGAAAATATGGTTTTGCTAAATTTTCAACATGTTACCATATGCATGAATCAAGATGAAGCTAGGCCTTTTGAAATTATTCGTTAAAACAAAATAGATAATTAATTTAGATAAAAAAAAATAATTCAACGACCTTCCTAATAATCCTGACGTAAAATTAGATTGGAATTATAAGGGTTTGAAAACGTGATCCAGTGATTGATTAAATCAATAATAAGCAGGATCGAGTGGAGCTAGAAATATACTTTGAACAGGTTTATAACTAAAATTAATAACGTAAACAAAATCAAAGAATTCTTAAATATAATTTTACTTGGATTATACTAATAAATGCACCACAATCATGCAAAACATATTTGTTCACTGGATTCTTTAACCTTTTCGGCAACACATAACTCCACCCATGTTAATGTGTAATAATATAAGTTACGGATATCTTTCGCAAAACAGACGCAAATCCTCAAAATGTGGTGTTTATAACTTTAAATGCTGTCTATATATACTCATTATACGCTAGGGAGCTATTAAGTGTATATTTTGCAAGATAAAAAAAAACAAAACAAGCACAGTTTTATATATACTAGCATAATGTGACGATAACAAATAATTCTCACTCGATAACATGTCTATTTTCGATAAAGTAGGGGTAACATATCCACGCACTATGATGATGTTGATTAGTTTTCATCCTCAAAATCTATACTTTTCTATGCTTTTCAATTTCTTTATTGCTTTAACTATTTATAAATTTGTATTTAATTTGTTATTTACAAATTATTTGTGTTGACTTGACTTTTTAAAACAATAATTATTATTGAGTGTTAAGTTATTATAATGGTAATTAAGAATATAATTAAGTCCATTTAGTTGTTTCCTTTTAGGTTTATATGAGGGTATATTAGTGATTTCATATTACTTAATTTTTAAGATTTTAAGCAAAAGTGTTAAATGCTTTATAATTTAGTATAGATATCGGTCATAAACCTTTAAAATTTCAATTTGAAAGATTTGCGACGAATTCTCAATATGTACACATACGAATGCTATTCATATTCAAGGTTGTAAACAAAATGCATATTTATGAACCGTTTGTAAAATTGTTCAGCCGGAAGTTAATTTATGTTTGTTTGTTTGATAAACGAACAAACATAAACATGATTTTTCATTCGTTTTATTAAACGAACTAACACAAGCAGAGCTCTCGTAGTTTACTTATATTCGCCTACGTTCACTTATATTCGTTTACACATACATATGTATGTGTGTGTGTGTGTGTTTATACATAATGTTAAGTTGTGTTTAATTGATGTTGGATTTTCACTATAGTTTATATTAATTTGTTTATCTTTAAATAAACGATGTAAAATATACACAGACTAACCTATATTTTAAACAGTGGTGTTTGTTTATTGTTTGTGCTCATTTATTTGTTTAACTAAAGTTAATTGTGCTAACACAAACACATAAAATTGTTTGTTTATTTGTTTATATGTTTGACTAAAGTTAAACAAATGAACACGAACAAGCTCGTTCAATTTAGTTCGGTTTGTTTACAACTTAAATATATATAAAAATCTTGGTAGATGGTTGAAAGTTATGTTGTGTAATACCCATTTTCGAAATATTATTATATTATTTATTAAACTTTACAGTCCTCAATTATTAAATTATTGTCGAGTAACTATTTATAATAGTGAATTAGTGGTATTAGTCTTGTGCCAAATATTTAGAAATTAGAGCTACTGTTATAGTGGGATTAATGTTTGTTAACCTTGTAGTCGGGTTCAGGTATTGTTGAGGAGTAATGGATAGGAAATTGGTCCAACGGGGCAGTCAATATCCTGTCAAACGCAGTCTTCATCCTTGTTTACTAGTCACTATTATAGTACTACAATCCTAAATGCTACTGAATCTTTAGACAGGTAAATAATTAGTTTGATCTTTTTTATGTTTGCACAGAAGCTTGATTCAACCTTGTTTTCTGGTCACTATTATAGTCTTCATTTGTTATGATAAGTTCTTACCATTACTTTCAGATTGATTATTCGTAACAAGCATGAAGACAATGTAAAGAAGGTAGATGTTGAAATTATTTCGAAGGAAACCATCAAGCCAACTTCTCCAACACCATCTCATCAGAGAACCTTCAACTTATCAATCATTGATCAATATATGTCTGATGTCTACACCCCTGTAATCTTATTTCTTCCAAATACCAACAACGCTAGTATTACCAATGTTGTAACCAAAAGATCGAAACATCTCAAGGAGACTTTATCCGATGTTCTAACTCAATTCTATCCTCTCCGCTGGAAAAGTTAAGGACAACTTACACATTGAATGTAACGATGAAGGAGTTTATTACATGGAAACTCAAGTCAACCAGACTCTCCAAGATTTTCTACGTAATCCATACAACGATAAAGTGAGAAAGTTGACACCCGAAAGGCTTCCCACAGAAGAATCTTTAGTAGGAAATTATGTTATTTTTGTTTTTTTCCCTTTCTCTTTGACCGCTAGAGATCTTGGAGATTTAATCTTCCCCCTATTGGTAGATGTATGATCGTATACATCTTATCTCTCCAATATTTCGTCAGGCAGGATTGCGTATTGTTGTTGTGAATTGGGCATATATTTTTGGTCTCTTTTGAAATTGGTATTGTTGTACGTTGTTATTATTGAATTGGGATATGTTTTCGTCAGGTTAACATTTTCAACTGTGGTGGGGTTGGGCTTGGCGCGAGTATGTCACACAAGATTTTTGACGGCCAAACATATTATATGTTTATGAAAGCATGGGCAGCGGCCGCTAGAGGTTCACCGGAAAAATTTTCACCAAGTTTTGTGGCTTAATTATGAGATATTTCCTAACAACCCTTGCTTAGAATAATAGTTATAATAATGATATCAATAATAATAGTAGTAAAATTAATACTAATAATAATAATAATAATAATAAAAATAATACTAATACAAATATTATTACTAATAATAATAATAATATTAATATTAATTATAGTAATAATAATACTAATACTAAAAATAATAATTATAATAATAACAATATTAATAATTATAGTAATAATTATACTAATAACAATATTAGTAATAATAATAATTATTATTATTATAAATATAACAACTGAAATAATAATAATAATAATAATAATAATAATAATAATAATAATAACAATATTAATAATAATAATAAGATTAGTAATAATAATAATAACTAAAAGACAAAATTTTGCCTAGCACTAAAAACAAAATTTTCTCCTTGTAAATGTATGTATTAGTAATATAAGTTATGGATATCTTTCGCAAAACAGACACAGATCCTCAAAATGTGGTGTTTATAACTTCAATTTTTTTGTCTATATATACTCATTATACGCTAGGGAGTTATTAAGGGTATATTTTTGCAAGATAAAAAAACAAAACAAACACACACACACACACACACACACACACACACACACACACACACACACACACACACATATATATATATATATATATATATATATATATATATATATATATATATATATATATATATATATATATATATATATATATATATATTAGAATTGCACCCGCGTAATGCGGCGGCGATAATAATAGTTTGTGTTCAACAACATGTTTGACTTATAAATAGGGTATGGTATGTGTAAAATGCAGTGTTAGTCAATGTATCCATGTTTTCTCCTTTTTCCGATTTCTTTACTTATTTTACAATCAACCATTTTAATAGTTTTTAAATAGTTTTTGAAAAATATTATTTTTAAAAAATTAGAGAAAAATATACTATAGCCTTAAATTTTATTTAAGTAACTAATTTTGCCAAAATTAGATAAGTTAAATAGTTGTTGTGATGTTTAATAATTTATTAAAGTAACGGTTGATTTAAATTAGTTAAGATAATCAAGGGAATGATTGGATATACTATTGCTTTAAATGTTTGTATCTTAAACATAAAAACTTGTACTACCTAAAATTAAGTAATCTTAAAATTTTTAAGAGAGAAAAAGTTAAATGTTTTATAATGTAGTATAAATATCGGTCATAAATTTTCATAATTTCAATTTGAAAGATTTGCGACGAATGCTCATATGTACACACATGAATGCTATTCATATCCAAGACTGTAACCAAATTGCATGTTCATGAACCGTTCGTAAAATTGTTCAGCCGGAAGTTCAATTATGTTCATTTGTTTAATTAATGAACAAACATAAACAAGATTTTTCATTCGTTTTATTAAACGAACTAACACAAGCAGAGCTCTCGTAGTTTATTTATATTCGCGGACGTTCACTTATATTCGTTTACACACACATATGTATATATATGTGTGTGTGTGTGTTTTTATACATAATGTTAAGTTGTGTTTATCTAGTTTGTGTTCCTTCATTTATCTTTAAATGAACGAACAAAAATATACACAAACTAACCTATCTTTTAAATAGTGGTGTTGATTATTGTTTGTGTTCATTTACTTATTTAGCTAAAGTTAAATGAATGAATACAAACACAAAAATTTGTTCGTTTATATGTTTGACTAAAGTTAAACAAATGAACACGGACAAACTCGTTCATTTTAGTTCGGTTTGTTTACAACCTAAATATATATAAAAGCTTGGCAGATGGTTGGAAGTTTTGTTGTGTAATACCTATTTTCGAAATATTATTATATTATTTATTAAACTCTAAAGTCCTCAATTTGTTAATTTATTGTCAAGTAACTATTTATAATAGTGAATTAGTGGTATTCGTCTTGTGCCAAATATTTAGAAATTAGAGCTAGTGTTATAGTGGGATTAATGTTTGTTAACTTTGTAGTTAGGTTCAAGTATTTGTTGAGGAGTAATCGACAACTAAGAGTTAATATAGGAAATTGGTCCAACAAGGAATCCATAACCTAGAATTTGGTACTATTGTTGAAATTATGACATTCTCCAAGACCAACATTGGATACATTTTATTTATTGTAGTGTTTAATTTTCTGAGTTTAGTTTGGTTTGTGTAGGTAGGATTGTTGATTGTTGCTGGGCTTATAAAAAGTTGGGCTGTTGTAGTTGCTGCTGGGCTTGTGAAGGCTGGGATGGCAGATTAAGAGTTGGGCTTAGAAGGAAGCGGGCTTGAGACTGGGTAGAGACCCGGGTCGGGTGCGCTCCTAGTGCGGATGTGGTCCGGGTTCTCCCCTTAGCTGCCTTGGTTTGACATCGTATTACATATCTTGTGTGATACGATTTTAATAGACAAGTTGTATACTTCTCTTCTTGAGGGTCCAGTTTTGTACGAACAGTTTCCCGTCTATTTTTGGTTTTATATCTTTTGGTTTATATGAGATTGTGAGAGATTATTCAGTTCATATCTTCTTTTACCAGTTTTCGTTTCATTCTGTATTCCGCATCGTGTATTTATGATTCACATATCGTGATTCAGTTGGTACTCTACTGAGTTCGAGATTTTTATAATGGTATCAGAGCTACGGCTCTTGCTCCAATTTCTATTTATCCGCCTTCAACCCAATAATTATAGATGTTAAGTATCTTTTATCTCATTTTCTCATAATAACATACTTCCTCCGTCCCATCTTTATTGTCCACTTTGACTATTTAAAATCTTTTTTTTTTAACTTTGACCTTAAATATTTTTGTTTTTATTATATAATATTTGATACAAAATATATAAATGCATTGTGTTTTAAATGTATTTTCATTGATACATAAACAAAAATATTTAACGTCAAAGTTGAAAAAGAAACACTTTAAAAAGTCAAAATTGGACAATAAAAATGAGACGGATGTAGTACTAAAAATAACAAGATATCGCATGAAATATATTTATAGATAAGCCGATAGTAGATTAGTTTAACACATTCAACAGAAATGGACATTTAGGTAAGATAAAAGTTGGTAACAAGCTGAATATGAAGACCGAAGGTGTCGTGGGAGTGTATGCTTCAAACTTTGGTATGCACGCATACAAGAAAGATATAATTTTCCTTTGCTTTCTACGAGTGACTCTGAGTTCGCTAAATACTTAAAGATTTCTTTAACCTCTATGGCACGTCAATATATGTCCATAACATCATATATAGTTACTGTGGTGCGTATTTCCATAGTTGAAGAATTAAAATATATTAATCATTTACGTAGTTTAAATATACCACGTAATGCACTCTTGTTTGATTCTTTTATATATAGAAGTAGCACATGTATATTAAATATATGCCTTATGGCATGTTAATTCTTTTAGTATAATAGCTGCACATATATGTTATCCATATGCTTCGATCTGCACAAGGTTGTTTTCTTTATATAAGTCAATTACAAGCAGCCGTGGATCTTTTAAAAAGCAGAGTGGGCTGTGCAGTGGATCATCTTTGATAATGAAGTGGTTGATCTTGGCCCGACGCTTTGTCATTTCTCAGCGCTACCAGCTTCATGAAGGTTCATGTACTCGATTTCTCCATGCTTCCAACCCAACGGGGCAGTCAATATCGTGTCAAAAGCAGTCTTCATCCTTGTTTACTGGTCACTATTACAGTACTACAATCCTAAATGCTACTGAATCTTTAGACAGGTAATTAATTAGTTTGATCTTTTTTATGTTTGCACATAAGCTTGATTCAACCTTGTTTTCGTTCTTACAATTACTTTCAGGTTGGTTATTGGTAACCAGCATGAAAACAATGTAAAGAAGGTAGATCTTGAAATTATTTCAAAGGAAACCATCAAACCAACTTCTCCAACACCATCTCATCAGAGAACCTTCAACTTATCAATCATTGATCAATATATGTATGATGTCTACACCCCTGTAATCTTATTTCTTCCAAATACCAACAACGCTAGTATTACCGATGTAGTAACCAAAAGATCGAAACATCTCAAGGAGACTTTATCTGATGTTCTAACTCGATTCTATCCTCTAGCTGGAAAAGTTAAGGACAACTTACACATTGAATGTAACGATGAAGGAGTCTATTACATGGAAACTCGAGTCAACCAGACTCTCCAAGATTTTCTACGTAATCCGTACGACGAAAAAGTGAGAGAGTTGACACCCGAAAGGCCTCGCACACAAGAATCTTCAGTAGGAAATTATGTTATAGGTATTCAGGTATGTTTTTTTAACGTATCATAAATTCATACTTATAAATGCATTTTATGATCTGTTCGTAAATAAAGTAGTTCAATTGGAGATATATTTTTTTATTTTTCATCTTTTTATTTTTATTTTTTTCCCTTTCTCTTTGACCGCTAGAGATCTCGGGAATTAATCTTCCCACCTATAGGTAGATGCAGTGTTCTAAAAGGCGCGCCATGGCGTCGCCAAGGCGTGAGGCGTGGCTCCGCCGTTAATAAATGGACCATGGCGTGAGTGCTAGGCGTGGCGCGCGCCAAGGCTTGCCAAGGCGCGCCTTTGCGCGCCAAAAGACGAGTTTTTTATAACGTGGCGTACAAAAAATCATTTTTTTTAAAATTTGGACTTTTTTGTATATATTTTACGATCGCGTGTATAAAACTTCTATAAATTTGTATTTTGTATTTTTGTATGTGTTACTTTGCTAATCATTTCTGTAACTTTAAGTAATTAGTATATTAATAATGATAAATTAAATATATATACTTATAAAATATATACAAAATCGCCGCCTTGAGTCACGCCTTAAAAAACGCCGCGGCTTCGCTATGGCTCCTAAAGCTTGAGGCTTGACCTCGCCGCCACGCCACGCCTTACGTTATTTAGAACCATGGGTAGATGTATGATTGTATACATCTTATCTCTCCAATATTTCGTTAGGCGGGATTGCGTATTGTTGTTGTGAATTGACCATATATTTTGCCTCTCTTTCGAAATTGGTATTGTTGTTGTTATTATTGAATTGGGATATGTTTTCGTCAGGTGAACATTTTCAACTGTGGTGGGGTTGGGCTTGGCGCGAGTTTGTCACACAAGATTTTTGACGGCCAAACATATTATATGTTTATGAAAGCATGGGCAGCGGCCGCTAGAGGTTCACCGGAAAAAGTTTCACCAAGTTTTGTGGCTTCTGAGATATTTCCTAACAACCCTTGCTTAGAATACTCGGTACCATCCAAACTTATCGCCACCGAAACACTTACTACTAAAAGATTTGTATTTGACTCTACGGCTTTGGCTTTGCTGAAAACCCAACCAGTTGTGAGCGCTAGCTCAGCAAAACAACCAACTCGCATGGAGGCCACATCCGCCATGATTTGGAAGGCTGCTGCAAAAGCAGCATCACGTGTCAGACCATTCACACCAGAGTCACCTCATGCTTTCTTGTCCATTGTGAATTTTCGAAAACGAGCTTCACCTCCTTTACCTAAAAACTCGATTGGAAACCTTATTGATGCCGCGGGTGCAATGTGCTTTCCTGCTTGTCAATTAGATTTGCCAACCCTAATGGGGCAACTGAGAGAATCAATTGCTAAAATAAACTCAAATCATGTAGAATCCATGAAAGGAGTAAAGGGGCATGAGACATTCAATGAAGTATTGAAGGGGTTAAACTATTTAACGGATGTGACACAAGTAGGAGATTGCATGTTTGCAAGCAGCCTGTTGAACAGTGGAGTCTATGAGTTTGATTTCGGATGGGGAAAGCCGATATGGTTTTATATAATGAATTCCGGAATCACGAGGTTTTTGTTTTTGAATGATACGCTAAAGGCTGGTGGTGTTGAGACTATACTAACTTTGAGTCCAGAGGAAATGAGCATAGTCGAGCATGATCCTGAACTTCTCTCATATGCTACTGTCAACCCTAGTCCTCTTCGATTTCTTAATTAATCATTATTAAATAAAAAGAATCTAATATTGTTTTACTTTCTTCTTCCTTTCTATATTTTCAATTCTTGCAATATATTTTTGTTTTATTAACTTCAAGTGCGATTTAAAATTGTTCTAATCATTTTAGTCTTATGACTAGTATATATATATATATAGGAAGAAGTTCCATCGAGAACCATTTTTAATGCGAGAACCGCGAGAACCAATCTGAGCCGTCCAATTCCCCCTCTTTCAATGTCATTGCCCACCCATGAATTCCTCACATACACCCTGCCACACTCGATCCCCCCACGCTCTCCATCCATGAATTTCACTTATCAAATCAACGGCTAAGATTGGTTCTCGCGGTTCTCGCACTAAAATCGGTTCTTAATGGAACCCTCCCCTATATATATATATATATATATATATATATATATATAAAATAACTACAATTTAAAATTTACTATAGATATAAATTACTCTGACACCTAACTAAGCGCTAAATCATGAAGAAATAAGAAAAAGATTATGAGTAAAAAAGGACTTTAATGAAGACATTAGCAAGCACCAGTGGCGGATCCGGGAAATTTTTATACGGGGGGCAAGGGCATCATTCGTAAATATGGTAAGGTGAGGTAGGCCTTAAGTAACGAATCAAAAATATTTTGGTTAAAATAGGTCGGGTCGGGATCAATAATCAAAAGCGAGAGCTAAGAAAATGTTCAAGAAATCTAAATGAGTATAGTTATATTCTCGAGTTTCATGTAATAAAGGAAAATAAATGATTTGAAGAGAGAGTTTACGCTAATGTCAATATGAAATCTATTCTTCTTAAAGTAAGAGAATTTGGAAGAAAAAGATTTCTCCCTATTTTTTCCCTCTCCTCTCCTTATTAAGCTCAAGAGCATGCAGTAAATCTAAAATATAACACCTAAATTAAATAATTTTAAATGTCCTAGCCTAAATCAAATAATCAATGCCAAGACAATGTTTTAAAATACTCATTTACTATGTGTAATTTTAACCAATTTACATTTTAAGGTTAGGAATTTACCATTGTTTTCATATAAACAAGTAATATTTTTAAATTTCCTGGAAGGATGAAGTTGAGAATGCATGGCTGCATGCCATAATTAAGAAATGAGTTTCAATTTTGTAAAGTTGGTTAGGAACATGGGGCACAAATACTTAATTAGAGGCCCAATACATAAACCTTGCATCCGCCAATGGCAACCTAGGTAATTTTAATGAGATGATGTAAACTTAGTTGTCCTAATTATATATGTGCCATGTTTTTTACACAAAGTAGAAGTAAATTTCGACATGTTACCACATGCATTAAAATATGGTTTTGCTAAATTTTCAACATGTTAATTACCACATGCATGAATCTAGATGAATCTAGGCCTTTTGAAACTATTCGTAAAAACAAAATAATAAGCAGGATAAAAAATAATCCTGAAGTAAAATTAGATTGGAATTATAAGGGTTTGAAAACGTGACGCAGTGATTGATTAAATCATTAATAAGCAGGATCGAGTGGAGCTAGAAATATACTTTTAACAGGTTTATAGCTAAAACTAACAACGTAAACAAAATCAAAGAATTCTTAAATATAATTATACTTAAATTATACATTAATTTATAGGGTTTAGTTTATAAAAGTGTATCCAATTTTACACTTTTTGCTATTATATGTACTGAACATTTAAACTTACCATTTGATGTATCCAAGTTTCAAAAAGTTAATATTTTGTATATCTAACCTGCTATAGCAGGTAAGATGATGATGTGTTACAGGTTAACCTGATGTGGCTATGACATGGCATTGACTTAGTGTTGGGTTGGAGCTGATGTGTATTTCCTTATTTAAAAAAAATTCTAATAATAATAATAATAATAATAATAATAATAATAAATAATTCAGTAATCTCAGATCTATCATCGACGTTCAGGGTTTCGATTGCGTTGTTCTTCGATTCAAGCTTCAGGGTTTTGATTTTCGCACATCACTTAGGCTTGTTCTTCGATTTTCGCATCTTCAGTTAAGGGATTTTAGAGCTCCGATTCATCTGGGCTGTTAGGGCTTCATCTCGATGGTGCTTTCTGGTGAAAAGCTTCACTGGTTAAGCTTCAGGGTTTCGATTTTCGCACATCACTTAGGCTTGTTCTTCGATTTTCGCATCTTCAGTTAGGGGATTTTAGAGCTCCGATTCATCTGGGCTGTTAGGGCTTCATCTCGATGGTACTTTATGTTGAAAAGCTTCACTGGTTAATCTGGGTTCTTGAATGGCGACTAAAGACCTTCATCTATCTTCATCGAAGACTGAATACCCTAAACCCATCGAAGAATAACTTCACATTTGGGTGCTTAACAAGATCCATCGAAGACTGAAGACCTTAACGAGATCCATTGATGTTCAGATCTATCTTCTCGATTTCAGATCCATCGATTTTGGGTGCTTCATCTTCAAAGATAACCGATTTTGCTCGATTTCATATCCATCGAAGGTAACCGATTTCAGATCCACTGAGGTTCGTTTAAATTAACCGATTTTGATTCCATCTTCACCGATTAAGAGTTCTTCATCTTAATTTTTAAGGATTTTTGCTTCAATTTAGGGTTTACACATTTGTTTTTACACGTCAAAGATTAAATTAGGGTTTTGCATCTGGATTAAATTTACGGTTTACACATTTGGAAATTTGACCTAAAATTTCAGCTTGAAGAAACATTCAGTGATGTGTGAAGTTTTGTTGTTTATGTTTTTGTGTTCAGATTTAGATTTAGGGTTATGAGTTTTACATGTTATTGTTCTATGTTAATGTTCTTGTTCAAGATTTATTCTTGTTCTTGAAGTTCTTGAATTCTTGTTCAAGATTTGTGTTCAGATTTGTTCTTGGTTTCTTCATCTGGATATGCAATTATATGGATTTACTGATGTGGCATTAAAAATAAATAATAAATAAGAGAATTACAGGCAACTTGTTGAAAAGGTAAAAAAGAAACAAAAAGATTAAAATTTAAAAGTTCAATACATAAAATGGTAAGTTTGAAAGTTCAATACATACAATAGCAAAAGGTGTAAAGTTGGATACACTTTTATGAACTAAACCCTAATTTATACTAATAAATGCACCACAATCATGCAAAACATATTTGTTCATTGGATTCTATAACCTTTTCGGCAGCACATAACTCCGCCCGTGTTAATGTGTAATAATATAAGTTACGGATATCTTTCGCAAAACAGACGCAAATCCTCAAAATGTGGTGTTTATAACTTTAAATTTTTTGTCTATATATACTCATTATACGCTAGGGAGTAATTAAGTGTATATTTTGCAAGATAAAAAAACAAACAAACACAGTTTTATATATATACCGGTCATAAATCTTCAAAATTTAAATTTTAAAGATTTGCGACGAATGCTCGATCAATATGTATACGAACGCTATTCATATTCAAGGCTGTAAAGAAACTACATATTCAAGACTATAAAATTGTTCAGCCAGAAGTTCATTTATGTTCGTTTGTTTGATAAAAGAACAAACATAAACATGATTTTTCATTCGTTTTATTAAACGAACTAACACAAGCAAAGCTCTTGTAGTTTATTTATATCCGCGGACGTTCGCTTATATTCGTTTACACACACATATATGTGTGTGTGTGTTTATACATAATGTTAAGTTGTGTTTAAATGATGTTGGATATGCACTCTAGTTTGTGTTCCTTCGTTTATCTTTCAATGAACAAACAAAAATATACACAAACTAACCTATCTTTTAAACAGTGGTGTTTGTTTATTGTTTGTGTTCATTTATTTGTTTAGCTAAAGTTAAATGAGCGAACACAAACACAAAAATTTGTTCGTTTATTTTGTTTATATGTTTGCCTAAAGTTAAACAAATGAACACGAACAAGTTCGTTCATTTTAGTTCGGTTTGTTTACAACCTAAATATATATAAAAAGCTTGGCAGATGGTTGATACCCATTTTGGAAATATTATTATATTAAACTCTACAGTCCTCAATTAGTAGATTTATTGTCAAGTAACTATTTATAATAGTGAATTAGTGGTATTAGTCTTGTGGCAACTATTTAGAAATTACAGCTAGTGTTATAGTGGGATTAATGTTTGTTAACCTTGTAGTTAGGTTCAAGTATTGTTGAGGAGTAATCGACAACTAATATAGGAAATTGGTGTTAGAATATGCCCACCGATGCACGTACACCATTTAGAATCACTACCGATGATGTATGGGCCTATTGGGTCATACACCGGGGTCAAATCTGACAACAACTTAAGTAAAGGGATCAAAATCTGACAAAAGAGAAATATTGACTTCGCAGGCCGCGTTAGCGCCGCTAACTATTAGGTATTAGCGCCGCTAAGTCCCAGAGGTTAGTGCCGCTACGGCTGCATGGGCTTTGTGTCATGTCAGCTGACAAGCCGCGTTAGCGCCGCTAACTTTTATAAGTTAGCGCCGCTAAGTCTTGGATAGCGCCGCTAAGTCCAAACGGCACCCTTTTGTCATATCACCTTAAAGTTGGCCAATGCATGATAAGTTGCGTGTGTAACTCTCTTGGCCGGCTGTGGGAGTCTAGAAGACGTCCTGAGGTTTATAAAATGGACTTAACTCTCTCATTTGTTTGCTTCTTGGCAATACACACACTTGAGAGAACTCTTTAGTGCTTATATAGACTTTGTGAGTTCAAGAGAGTTTTTGGTTCCAGAGATTGATCCTTGCTCGTGGGTTGTTGTTCTCCTACTGATTTTCTACCGTGAAGAATCAAAGGGAGCTTGCTAGCTCAAGAGATTTGGCGTGTTGCCGGGGTATCCACTCGATAGTCAATTCGTTCTAGCCACAAGGAGCAACCACATCATCTTCATCAATTCTCTGGAGCTAAGGAGCTGGTATAACCTCCTTTACTCTCTGTCTTTGTTGCATTTCGTTTCATAGAGAATGATCCTTGTTTGGGGTTTTTACGTTTTATGCTTTACATGCTTGTACTTTGGGCCTTTTATGTTGTACCTTTGCTTCCGCTGCGTGCCCTGAGAACCCCAACAGTGGTATCAGAGCCACCTCTATGATTGTTATGCACTTGGTGGCTTTGAAAACCCGAAATCAAAATTGTTTGTTTTCTGTCGAACAGGGTTAGCGGCGCTAACTTTGAGTTAGCGGCGCTAACTAGTTTTAGATAGCGGCGCTATCGTCGCTGGTCAGTTTTTGTTCAAATTTAAAAACAGTTTTTGGTCTCGGGTTTTTAGCCATGTTTTGAGCTTCTGGAAATTTTAATCTTGTTATTTTGATGTTTAAATTCCAGTAGCATGTATGTATGTTTGGTTGTATGTGAAGATGTTAGTTGGTAACCTTGCCTAGACCCTTTGGTTGTTTTGTGTGTTTGGATGCAAATTTGGTTGTATTATTATTCTTATGATAAATTTGTAATAATAATGTGGCTTGCATGTCATTTCATTCATCCATGTAATTGTAATAGATAAATAGGTATTTTATGGCTTGTATGCCATTTTATTCTATTGTATGTATTTTATAATGGATGATGAACACACAAGATGGGTCAAAGGAGATGGAGCTAGGAGCCCATGAAGCCCACGATGGAGTCCAATGGAGATGGCGGGATTAGTGGGAGCTCGCATCGAAGATTTTGTCCCTAGAATTGACCAAGTTCTTCCCGTTCGGCTCATGGGAAGAACGCATAGGTTTTTATGGCAAGGGTTACCAATTTTAATATTTTATGCGTGTGATGTGATTTTGTATGCATGGATTGTGTAGGATTCGCATGCTAGATAATTTTTTCAAAAATTAACAAAATCAAAAGAGATTTGATAAAAATGGTTTACAACTCTCTCGCGCGCTCACATACAAGATTAACCCACCTAGTGAAAATAGGCTTTTGTCACTTGCATGTTAATCTAAAACCAAACCGGAAACAAAAGCCCGTCTTTCCACGAAACGTAAATAATGCACCATCCGTAAGATGATACCACCCGAATCTAGTCTTATGGGTTTTGGTTGTCGAGCTTAGCACGAGCCAACTCCCATAAAACTGTGTGGAAGGTGAGTGTGGAAATTCACAATTTTGGTTGTCGAGCTTAGCACGAGCCAACTTTGGTGAATTTGTCACCGTATGTCTTGACGGACTATTTGCAATTTTGGATTTGAAATCTTGGTTAGTTGTCGAGCTTAGCACGAGCTAACCAAAATTTCAAGATTCAAAATTGGTGCAAGAAGGGATCAAACATGCCAAACGACCATTGGATGTCGTAGGATCCCGCAAGGCGCTAAGGATTGCAATAGAGATTGCAATTGGCAAAATGGTTGCCGACCTAAATAATTTTTATCGTGTGATCCGCGGTAACCCCGTCACATGGTGGGATGAAATACGGTTCTTAGCCTTGTTAAAGTTAATTCTTTATGGGTAAATTAATTTAACAAGATAATACATATCTATAACAAACTAATTTAAGTCTACTTTGCAATTTTAGATGGCATCAACAAGCGCAAACACCACCACCACCAACGTTTCTCTTAGAGTTTTCCTTGAAAAGGAGAAGCTCGATGGGAGCAACTTCATGGATTGGTATAGGCAACTCAAACTTGTCCTACGCTATGAAGGGAAGATGCACACCATAGAGGAACCCTTACCCGAGGCACCTCCAAGCGGTGCAACTAGGGCAATCCGAGAGGCATATGAAAAACGCCTCAAGGAGACTGAGGAGATTACATGCCTCATGCTGAGCACCATGAGTACCGATTTGCAAAAGCAAATGGACCACTTAAGTGCTCACGACTTGATCGTGCAGCTGCGGGATATGTTCCAGCAGCAAGCGAGGCAAGAGAGGTATGAATGCTTCAAGTCGGCCCTCGCTTGCAAGCTTCAAGATGGAGGGAACGTGAGTGCTCATGTTTTGCGTATGAAAGCAAACATTGAGCGGATGGAGAAGCTAGGATTTACCATCGGGAGGGAGATGGCCGTCGATTTGATCCTCCAATCCCTGCCCAGTGCATATGACCAATTCACTATGAGTTATCATATGCATAGCATGGATAAATCCTTGATGGAGTTGCATGGTATGCTCAAGACTGCTGAAGCGAGCATGACCAAGAGCAAGCCATCCTCCTCCTCCACTCCCGTTCTTGCCATCCGGGAAGGCCGCATAACCAAAAGGAAGGCCGCCCCTTCCAAGAAAAGGAAGGGTAAGGGAAAGGTTGGTGCAACCAAGCCTGCCCCGGCCTCCGAGGGTAAGGGTAAGGGGAAGACTCCCCAAGCCAAGACTCCGGAGGATGCGGAGTGCTTCTTTTGTGGGGGCAAGGGCCACTACCGCCGAAGCTGCCCCAAGTACTTGGAGGGACTCAATAAGCTCAAGGCAATGAGCATATCGGGCCCGGAAACTTCAGGTACGTTCATGATAGAACTTCACCATACTTCTACTTCTAGAGGCTGGGTTTTAGATACTGGCTGTGGCACTCACATATGTAATATGGTGCAGGTGCTAAGGGCAAGTAGGAGCTTGGAGAAGGGAGAACTAGATCTTGTGATGGGAAACTCCGAGATTGTCCCGGTGGAAGCTCAAGGAAGTGTGGAGCTTTTATTCAAGACTAGTTATTCTATTTTATTGAAAAATGTCTGCTATTCGCCCTATGTGGCTAGAAACATTATATCACTTCATGCATTGTATGACGATGGTTACAAATTTTATTTTGATGATGATACTATTATATGCTTTAAAGATAACATTGTTTATTTTAAAGCTTTACCATGTCATGGCATTTATGAAGCAACTGCATACATTAATTCAACAAAGTCTATCATGAACATTGATTCTAGTTCCAAAGATGGTTTGGATAAGTATTCCTTATGGCATGGTCGTCTTGGCCACATAAACAAGACTCGCATCACCAAGCTTCAAGTGGATGGAATCTTGGAGACATTTGACCAAGGGTCGAATGATGTATGTGATTCTTGTTTACTAGGCAAGATGACAAAGGCACCCTTCACGGGGACAAATGAGAGAGGTAAAGACCTCTTGGACATCATCCATACGGATGTATGTGGGCCTTTTAAACATGTTACAAGGAATAACTCGAGATACTTCGTAACCTTTATAGATGACTATAGTAGGTATGGATATGTCTATCTTGTCAAGCACAAGAATGAAACTTTTGAAGTGTTCAAGACATTCCAAAACGAGGTTGAGAATCAATTGGGCAAAACAATAAAGATACTCCGGTCTGATAGAGGTGGAGAGTATCTAAGTACCGAGTTTATCGATCATCTTAAGAATTGTGGAATTATTTCGCAATTAACACCTCCAAGGACTCCACAATTGAATGGAGTCGCTGAGAGGAGGAACCGGACTTTACTAGATATGGTAAGGTCCATGATGAGTCGAACTGAGGTACCTATTAGTTTCTGGGGATATGCCCTAGAAACGGCGGTAAGGATCCTTAACCTTGCACCAACCAAGAAAGTATCGAAAACACCTTATGAAATGTGGCATAATAAGAAGCCGACACTTTCATATCTACGAGTTTGGGGTTGTCAAGCTTACGTGAGACGTGAGACGTGAGACTGAGGACAAACTTGAACCTCGATCGGAAAGGTGTTACTTTATCGGATATCCTTCTGCCGGTGTTGGATATATTTTTTATAAACCTTCTGAGAACAAAGTTTTTGTTGCTCGAAGAGCATTCTTCTTAGAAAGAGAATTGCTATCCAAACAAAGAGGCAACAAGGAAATTGATCTTGAGGAAGTTCAAGGATCAACCGATAAAGAACTTGAGGTTGGCACTAGCTCTCAACCTAGGACGGTTGAAACTGAGCAAGAAAATGCTGCAATACCTGACACTACTTCATCTCTTACTCCAAGGCGTTCCAGTAGGACTCGTTTCGAGCCAGAGAGATATGGTTTCTACATATCTGAGGGCAGCGAGTTAGTAGTGGACTCTGATGAGCCCTCTAACTATAAGGAAGCCATGGCGGGCCCTGAGTCTGCACATTGGAAAGAAGCGATGGAAAGTGAGACGCAATCCATGTCGGATAACCAAGTTTGGGAACTGGTTGATCCTACACCCGGGGTTAGACCCGTAGGGTGTAAATGGGTCTTCAAGAAGAAGACCGGCATGGACGGAACCTTGGATACTTTCAAAGCTCGACTTGTGGCAAAGGGTTTCACTCAAACACCCGGTGTTGATTATGATGAAACCTTCTCCCCAGTGGCTATGTTGAAATCAATCCGGATACTTCTGGCCATTGCCGCATTTTATGACTATGAAATATGGCAAATGGATGTTAAAACCGCCTTCCTTAACGGGAAGCTTTCCGAAGAGGTGTATATGACACAACCTGATGGTTTTGAACATCCAGAATATCCGAACAAGGTTTGTAAGCTAAAGAAGTCCATTTATGGACTTAAGCAAGCATCTCGCAGTTGGAATCTGTGCTTTGATGAGAAAATCAAGGAATTTGGATTTTCGAAAAGCAAAGATGAACCATGTGTATATGTCAGGGCTAGTGGGAGCACTATTGTCTTCTTAGTCCTATATGTGGATGACATATTACTCATTGGAAACCATGTTCCGAGCCTTAAGAGTGTAAAAGCTTGGCTCGGGAATTATTTCTCAATGAAGGACTTAGGCGATGCGAGCTATATTCTGGGAATCAAGATCTATAGAGATAGATCTAGAAAGCTACTTGGGCTTTCTCAAAGTGCATACATAGATAAGGTCGTGAGACGCTTTAAAATGGAGGAATCCAAGAAAGGAAACCTCCCTATGGCGCAAGGCTTGATGTTGAGCAAGACTCAATGTCCTACCTCCCAAGAGGAGATAGAAGTAATGAAGCGAGTACCATATGCTTCGGCTGTGGGATCGATCATGTACGCCATGTTATGCACTCGTCCTGATGTGTCATGTGCTTTGAGCATGACTAGTAGATATCAGGCTAATCCCGGGGAACCTCATTGGAAAGCTGTAAAGAACATTCTTAAGTACCTTAGACGTACAAAAGAAATGTTCTTGGTATATGGTGGGGAAGAAGAGCTAAGAGTAAAGGGTTACTCGGACGCTAGTTTCCAAATGGATAGGGATGACTGCCGATCTCAATCGGGGTTTGTATTCCTTTTAAATGGTGGTGCTGTGAGCTGGAGGAGCTCCAAGTAAGACACGGTGGCTGATTCGACTACTGAGTCGGAATACATTGCGGCAAGTGAAGCTGCAAAAGAGGCCGTGTGGATGAAGAAATTCATCCAAGATCTACAAGTGGTTCCAAGCATCACTGACCCTATTGAGATATTTTGTGACAATGAGGGTGCAGTGGCCTTGGCGAAGGAACCAAGAGCTCACAAGAGAACAAGACACATTTTGCGCAAATACCACTTCATACGAGAAGTAGTTGAGAGTGGTGAAATCGTCATAAGCAGAGTAGCAACGGATGAGAACCTTGCGGATCCGTTCACGAAACCATTATCGCAAGCAGCTCATGATTCTCACACTAATGCTATAGGTGTAAGATTTGCTAGCGACTTGGTTTGAGTTTGTATATTTAGTTTGTTTGATATGTAAACTTTATTTTATATTTTGGGAACGATATAGACAGTATTGTAACTTATGCTTGTTTCGATATATAATAGAGATTATATATGCGTATGATACGGTTACATTCATAAGACTCTACTGTGTTCCATCTTAGCATGTTTAATCACTTCCGGAAGTATTTTATATTTCAAACTTTCCACGGTCGGTCAATCTTGTGGAAGGAAGATTGAAACAAGACCGAGATAAGCATGTGACCTTGAATTCAAGATGGTCGAATTAAGGAGCAATGCCTATCTATACTTGAAAAGAGTTTCAAGTGATTGGAAGACCCATACCCAAGTATACTCCATGGATTATAGTCACGAGTAACTTGGGATGATAATATCTTACGTCCTTAGACCTGAGATGTATGAACCGCTATATCATATTTCTTTCTTACTTCAGTCTTTTTCAAAAGCAGTTCGTAACTGGCTGTGATAAAGGAAACGGCTAAGTAAGTTAAGGAGTATGGTTTAGGGTTATGCAGTCAAAAAGGGATTTGTTCCTCTGATAAGAGAGATATCATTGGGCCCCTCGATGATTGGGAGCTGACACCAAAATTTTGCATGGCCATGCGCAAGGAATATTGATTTAGAATCAGATATGTCCTTAACTTTTGGTCACCACCAATCAAGATCGAGAAACACAATCGTGGACGATCTGGAGATTGACACTCAATCCATGTCTCGTGTTCACATTGATATCGTGAACAAAAGGATGTTTAAGATCACTTATCTATAGGACCTTTCTTTATGAACAGGTTTCATTCGGATAACGAAACCCATACTGACTTGGGGGCAATGATGCTTTTGCTAGAGGCCGCTCGTTGTCTGTGGTTTATTAGAAATGGTACATCGTGTGCAAGTGGGAGTTTGTTAGAATATGCCCACCGATGCACGTACACCATTTAGAATCACTACCGATGATGTATGGGCCTATTGGGTCATACACCGGGGTCAAATCTGACAACAACTTAAGTAAAGGGATCAAAATCTGACAAAAGAGAAAAATTGACTTCGCAGGCCGCGTTAGCGCTGCTAACTATTAGGTATTAGCGCCGCTAAGTCCCAGAGGTTAGCGCCGCTACGGCTGCATGGGCTTTGTGTCATGTCAGCTGACAAGCCGCGTTAGCGCCGCTAAGTCTTGGATAGCGCCGCTAAGTCCAAACGGCACCCTTTTGTCATATCACCTTAAAGTTGGCCAATGCATGATAAGTTGCGTGTGTAACTCTTTTGGCCGGCTGTGGGAGTCTAGAAGACGTCCTGAGGTTTATAAAATGGACTTAACTCTCTCATTTGTTTGCTTCTTGGCAATACACACACTTGAGAGAACTCTTTAGTGCTTATATAGACTTTGTGAGTTCAAGAGAGTTTTTGGTTCCAGAGATTGATCCTTGCTCGTGGGTTGTTGTTCTCCTACTGATTTTCTACCGTGAAGAATCAAAGGGAGCTTGCTAGCTCAAGAGATTTGGCGTGTTGCCGGGGTATCCACTCGATAGTCAATTCGTTCTAGCCACAAGGAGCAACCACATCATCTTCATCAATTCTCTGGAGCTAAGGAGCTGGTATAACCTCCTTTACTCCCTGTCTTTGTTGCATTTCGTTTCATAGAGAATGATCCTTGTTTGGGGTTTTTACGTTTTATGCTTTACATGCTTGTACTTTGGGCCTTTTATGTTGTACCTTTGCTTCCGCTGCGTGCCCTGAGAACCCCAACAATTGGTCCAACAAGGAATCCATAACCTAGAATTTGGTACTATCTTCCACTATTCCATTTTTGACTACCGGTGCTTGTGTGTGGAGCTGCGTTCGACCGAGAGCAAGGGACCAGGAACAATCCTTAACCATAGAAGCAGAAATTGAATGGAAAACATATATTATGGGGGGACTGTCGAACTGCATAAAAACCGAGAACAAAGGTTGAATGTACGTAAGATGTTGAAATCTTGATGGAAATTAGATAAAACTTGAGGGAATGATTAAATGTATGTAAGGAACATAATGAATAAAAAATGAATTAGAATGGTGAAGTTTTGATTGGGATTTCATGGTTTGCTGTTCGAAAAAGAAAAAGGAAAAAAAAAAAAAAGAAAACAACGAGCAGAAATCTGCACATAAATCTAGTTTTAGGTGATGAAAATCTAATTAAAATATGAGGGTGGTTAAAATGAGAATAGAAATCCATAGGAACAAAAATTAATCAAAATGGTTTTGATTTGACCAAGTTTGAATTTGTGAAAATTTCTTGTACGTAGCTGTTCTTTAGCATTCTGTAATCGCAAATTAACTTCTCGACAATATTGGAATTATTGCAGTTCTCGTACAGAAAAAAGTTCTCGTTTGATCTGTCCCACATATATACATATATATATATATATAGAGAGAGAAGTTCATGCGAGAACCGTTAGCGCGAGAACCGCGAGAACCAATCTGAGCCGTTCAATTCCCTCTATTTCAATGTTATTGCCCACCCATGAATTTCTCACATGCACCATGCCACACTCTATCCCTTCACGCTCTCCATCCATGATCTTTCTCATATTCAAGGAACGGCTAAGATTGGTTCTCATGGTTCTTGCGCTACAACGGTTCTCGAATATATATATATATATATATATATATATATATATATATATATATATATATATATATATATATATATATATATATATATATATATATATATATATACATATACATATAAGAACCATTTATATTGCCTGCAGAACCACGAGAACCAATCTGAGTCATTCAATTATTCATCCTTTAATGTCATCACCCACATATAAATATAAAATAAATGATTATAAATTCTGGAAATTTTGAATATATTTAGAGTTAAGACGTTTTATAGTGTTATACAAGATGAGTTAAATATATGTTTTATAATGTTATATTAGATATAGATGGTACAAGGATAAAAAGAGTTTATAGATTGTTAGTATAAGGTGAATATTAGAATACTAAATAAAAAGTAAGATCGTATCATGATATGTGTTCCCAAAGAAAGAGATGGTGTGATAGTTTAAATATTGAATATATATATAGAGGAAGGATCCAGAAAGAACACCTCTTAATTGAAGAACAATGAGAACAATTCTCATCCAATCATCCAAAAGAACAAAATAGGAATTTTAACTCAATCCCCCCCTCTCTCTCTATCTCTCACGCGCTGCTCTATTATGGGAAAATAATATTTTTTCACCCCCAATATTTTATAATGTTGATATCTTTTGCAATTTTTATTGTTTAACCAAAAAAATTATACTATTAAAATCATTATTTCTTCCTCTTTAATTTGAAACCAGTATTAAAAAATTGTTTAAAGATATTATAGATGCAAGACGTAAGTGCAATTCATTTACATCTACCATCATCTGCATCAACTAGAAAGCTGTAGTAAAGGGTTCACATGAATTTTCTACTGAAATTAAAAAAAAAGTGTAGAAGTATAACATGTAAACAACTTACACACTTGAAGCTACGCAAAAAACCAGATGCTGATGAAAACTCACGTAGATGCAAATTGAAATAATGATTCAAGTAGTACACCATAATACAGACTACAATTCAAAAATTAACAACTACAACTTAAAAATCAGATGCAAATTGAGCTTTTATAAAATCCCATTTCACTTGCTTCGACCATTCTTCAACCATCTAATTCACACCACACAAATAACAAAACTTAAAAAACAAATCACAAGATGTAATCATTTCATTTGACATTCAAAAATTGCTTCACCGTCCATCTTACAAACAATAAACAATGAAATCATAAAAATTAGAACAAAATCCTTGAAGTGAAGGTTACAAACCTAACCCAACCGAAATGCTACCGGATGTGAGGGTTCTAAACCCTTGAAACTAGGGATCGGAATGAAGGAAGCTTCACGATATGCGGTGGTGGATAAACTCGCTGATAACCAAAAGCTAATCGAGGACAAATCAAATCATCTCAGGTCGCTGGTTGCATCCCGTTGGCTCCGTATATCATGTCGCTAATCTTCTTCCCCAGATTTTCAATCACCGGCTTCATAAGTCGTTGTCCTCGGTGGTGATGGTTAACTCACTACACATTATAGGAGAAAAAGGAGATAGTCAGCGGCAGTGATAACCGCAAGCAACAGACGCAGAAGGGGCGTCGACAGTAGAAACGTCGTCGGGGAGAAAGGGGTTTCGGTGAAATACCATCCACTTCAACACCAGATGCAGTCGTTGTCGTCGGTGGTGGTGGTTAACTCACGGCAGATTAGAAGAAAGAAAGGAAGTAGTCGACGGTAGTGGTAGTCACCGGCGAAGTTGAGAGAAGGTAGGCGAGGGGATTTGTACCGTAAAGTTTGAACAAGAAATTAATATGTGGAGAGAGAATTTTTTATATGGTCTAAAATGCCCTAATACCCTCTTTAATGTTTATAGTAAATACGAAAATTACCTAAAAAATCTTAGCCATAGATGTAATTGATCCAAGTGATATAAAGTGTTCTTACCATTCTCCACATAAGATGTGTTCTTATTTGATCCTACCTCTCTCTCTCTCTCTATATATATATATATATATATATATATATATATGTCTCTGTGTGTGTGTGTATGTGTGTGTTTGAAATTGTTGGTCCCTTGGTGAGAATATCAACAAGCAAGTAATGTGTAGAAGGGGGGTTGAATACACTTTCTGTGGAAAATTGAACAAATCAATACAAAGTGTTAACACATCAAACCACAAAAAGTTGAATGCTTTGCTTTTCATTAATAAGAAGATGATTACAGAAACAATCAAGTAAGCAACACTTGATATGTAAACACCTAATGTAAATCAAATCTCTCAATCTCTCAAACTTTGCTATCTATAATCAACTTATGATTACAGATGCAGGACGACTCTCTAAACAGGATTTAATCACAGATTGAATACTTACCAACTTCAGAACAGATGTGAAGATTCGAACACACGACCAAATTGGCAATCTGTGAGTTTCTTGATCACGTTGAACTTACAAACAGTGAATCAAGACTCGTAACACATACGATCAATAGGTTGAGGTGAAACTTGAGTTTGGCTCTGTAACTCGTTGAATAGTAGTCGTTGTACCTCTAAACTTATCAGGATGATAAGTATTTATAATCATGTTCCTACGGATCCTAACAAACTAGAACTTATCCTAATTTGCTAACAAACTAACGGAAAACCCGGAATCTTGAATCTTGAATCTTCTTATCTTGAGTCTTCAATCTTCAATCTTGATTCTGTAATCTTCTTATCCTTGCCGTAGATATAGAGATATAAAAGGAATTTAAAACATATTTAAATTCTCTTAAACTAACTTCTTTAGTCGGACTGAGTTACTCAGCTTGAAACTCATTAAGCTAAGTTCTTCGAGAACAAACCCGAAAAAAAACATGTACTAACATGTATAATGATTAACTCAACCTTGGAAGTCATAAGAGTTAGCTAGAACTTATTTAGCAACTCTGTTGAGCTGACTCAGTATATACGTTGAGTCACTCAGCTCGAAACACATCAAGGTGAATACTCAACCTATATCTTAGGTGACACACACAGCTTATCAAACACATTGATAATCTTACTAAGATATAGTCTAAGTTGATCGAACATATGCTCAGCTTATATTCAGCTTTTACTCAGTCTGAAATACTATAAGTGCTCAGTCTGATCAAGCCTCATAATTCTGTTTAAGTTATATTTAGAACACATCTTACAAACTTAACTTTGTCTCATCAAATTTCAACTGATGAGATAATTTGAGCAACAAACTCCCCCTTAAGTTTGTTTAACAGAATTATGTTTTAAATCTTAAACTTATTAAGACTTTATACTTGAACTAATCAAATATTAATTGAACTTATCAATTATAAGGTGAACAAACCAACCAAACATTTAAATGAATAGGAACTAATCAATTATTCATTCAAGCTGAACTAATCAGACTAATAATTATGAACATATCATACCACAGTTGAACATATCAAACTAATACTTGTATTTATTGAACATATCAGAATCAAAAGTTTTAATCACTTAGATCATGCACACTTAGTGCTTAAAAGAATTAGAACTAATCTAATATGTACATAGAACTAATCTATTCAGGATGCAGCTCTTCAAACTCTTTAATCTCCTTGTTGATTTCTTCAAGAAGTTCTTGCAAGTTAGGCAAGTGTTGAAACTAATCCTTTTGTGATCTTATTGCTATGTTTATTCTGTATCTGAACCTGGCAGTTTATTCAGTCTTTTCCACCAGTAGTCTAGAGCAAATACTTGAGATACCCCACATGTATATATACTTGCATCAGACTGGAGGCATTGTTCACCTTTTCTGCCCAAGTACATGAATCCTTTCTGAGGCTTTTCAATATAAGTATTTTCTTTAAACTCCATGCCTTCAAGAAGATCTAGACTGTACTTGTTTGCATTTGCTAATCCAGCCAACTTTGTTAGCTTCTTCTTTCCAACTTTATGAAAAGAAATCAGTAGGGTAGCTATCTCAGACTTGGGTATGATTTCCATCGCATCAGCTCTTGCAAGTAGCCTTAGGATTTCATCTTTCACTTGATTTCTAGCAGAGGACTTTTCCATCTGCTTTATGTATATGGCTACCTGCTTCCATTCTTCATATCCCAGTCTGTGAAGTTGATTCAGCTCCAGGGAAGGTGTTTCACCATTTCTTAAGATGAACTCCAGAATAACTATCCCTTGGACTTAGCTCAACTTGAGTGATTTAATTTGAGAAGAGAAGTAGGACCTTGTATAACACTGAGTTATATTTTGTTGGGAAGATGATCTCATTAGTTTAGATTTGATGAGAGAAAGTTAAGTTTGTAAGATGTGTTCTACATACAACTTAAACTGAATTATGAAGCTTAGTCAGACTGAACACTCATAGTGATTCAGATTGAGTATAAACTGAATATAAGCTGAGCATATGTTCGATCAACTTAGACTATATCTTAGTAAGATTATCAATATGTTTGATAAGCTGTGTGAGTAAACTAAGATATATATATATATATATATATATATATATATATATATATATATTAAGTTTCAGCTTGATGAGTTTCAAGCTGAGTGAATCAGCGTGAAGACTGGGTCAGCTCAATAGAGTTACTAAATATGTTTTAGTAAATTCTTTAGACTTCTAAGAATGAGTTAACAATTATACATGTTAGTCCATGTTTGAATTCGGGTTTGTTCTCGAAGAACTCAGCTTGATGAGTTTCAAGCTGAGTAACTCAGCCTGACTAAAGAAGTCAGTTTAAAAGAATTTAAATGTGTTTTAAATTCTGTTTTAACTCTCTATATCTACGGAAAGGATAAGAAGACTTCAGAATCAAGATTGAAGATTGAATACTCAAGATAAGAAGATTCAAGATTCAAGATTCCGAGTTATCCGATAGTTAGTTAGCAAATTAGGATTAGTCCAGTTTGTTAGGAACCGTAGGAACATGATAATAAATACTTATCATCCTGATAAGTTTAGAGGTACGATTCTGAAACAAGTAACAGAGCCAAAACCTCACCTCACCATATGTGTTACGATTCTTGAATCATTGATTGTTAGTTCAACGTGATCAAGAAATTCACAGGTTGCCAACTTGTTCGTATGTTCGAATATTCACATTTGTTGTGAAGTTGGTAAGTAATCATAAGTTGATTAAATTTGTGATAAAAATCCTGTTTAGAGAATCGTCAGTATGTATAATCATAAGTTGATTATAGATAGCTAAGTTTGAAAGTTTGAGAGATTTACATTAGGTGTTTACATATCAAGAGTTGCTTACTTGATAGTTATTGTAATCATCTTCTTATTCAAAGCATTGTAATTATCTTCTTAATAAAAGCATTCGATTGATTGTGGTTTGATTTACTTTGTGTAACACTTTTATTTGATTTGTTCAATTTCCGCAGAAAGTGTATTCAACCCCCCTTTCTACACACCTGTTGCTTGTTGTTATTCTCACCAAGGGACCAACAACTGGTATCAGAGCAGGCTGAACGATTTCATAAGTTGAAAGTTCAAGATTCTGAGAAAGTTTACAATGTTTACAAACAACAATTCTTCAAACTTTCCACAGATGTGTGCCAAAGGTTGTCCCGTGTTTGATGGATCTGACTATCCTATGTGGAAGTTTAGAGCCATGCTGTTCCTCAAGTCCATTGACAATCGTATGTACGATGTCATTATCAAAGGACCGATAATCCCCAAGATCTCTGCTGTTGTCAGTGATACGTCCGCTGATAAAATAGACAAGAGTGAAAAAGAGGTAAAGAAGCCTGTTGCATCCTAAACTGATGAAGATTTGAAACTCTACAATCTGGATGACAAGGCAAAAAGTGTTCTGGAAAATGCCCTGACCAACGAAATCTTGCGTACTATGACTGGGTGTCAATCTGCAAAAGATATCTGGGATACGCTAAGTGTTACATATGAGGGTACAGATCTGGTCAAGCAGCAAAAGAAGAATCACTTGAATAGAGCTTATGAAAACTTCTTTTCAAAGAAGAATGAAACCTTGCCAGATTTGTTCACAAGGTTTCACTTCTTGATAAATGACCTACTAAGTGTGGGTGTAAAGAAAGATTAGGCTGAACTTGTGCTGAAATTTTTGGATGTGTTACCAGAAAAGTTTAATGACGTAACTACAGCACTAAGGGCTGGAGGGATACTGCATGTGTACAACCTACAGTCCATTTATGGGTTCTTGCTAAATCATGAACAGATCACTGAACACAAAAGAACTTCTCAACAACAACTTAAGGAGTCTTTGGATAAAAATGAAGTTGCATTGGTTACACAGAAAAAGAAGAAAAGTTCCAAGACACTGGTCGTTGAATCTGAGACTGGGTCAGAATCTCAAGCTGACCACTCAGACTCAGACTCAGGTGATACTGATGATGGTCAGAATATCACTGAGCAAATGGCAATGTTAGCCAGACGTTTGAGAAGAGCTCAAAGGGGAAGAGGAAGATCTGACAGGGGCAAAGGGAAGAGTTCCTTTGATCCCAAGAATGCTGTGTGCTTCAACTGTCAGAAGAAGGGGCATATTGCTGCTGAGTGCAGATCAAAGAAGGTGGAATCAACATCAGTTGTTGATAAGAATGCTTACAGAGCTAATAAATACAAGAAGAAATATACTCAGCTCAAGAAAGGAAAGCCAGAAGACAAACCCAGTGCAAAAGGATGATATGCTGAAACCTGGGATACAGAATCATCTACCTCAGATGATGATGTATGTCTGATGGCTCAAGAAGATGAAGAGTTTGAAATTGACGAAGTTGATTATGGTCTGTTCGAGTCAACTTTTGAAGCTGACATGAAGGAAGCTGAGGAAAACAGCAAGCTTAGTGATTGGGATCCTGCTTCCCTGTATAAGGTTAGTAATTTCAACTCTTACACCGACGAAGAAAAGGGTCTTGCTTTTGATTATCTGCTGAATGATTTCAAGACCATCCTTAAGTCTCAAAATAACCTCAAAGATGAGATAACTAAACTCAAGAATGAGATTAAGGAAAACAAATCTCTCATTGATGTTGCTAAGAAAGCACAATGTGATCTTGAATGTCAAAGACACATTAATAAACTTCTAAGTGAAGAACTTCAGTAAGCTAAAGACAAAGCTGACCAACTTCAAAAAGTCACTGAGTCTTGGTGTAAGTCATCAAAGCTTGCTGAAAAGTGCATAAACCAACAAATTCCTAAACAGGTACAAGCTGTGCTTGGATGTGACTATCAAACTGCAGCTTATGTAGCTGATGATGAGATAGCAAGTACAGACTCTGAGGAGGATAGACTACTGATTGAGTCTCAGAAGTCATCCTCAGAGAAGAAGCATAGTCAAAACCTTAAATACAATATGTTTGTAAAGGCTAAAGATCATGGAGAAGAGTGCTCAACATCTAAACAGCATGGTAAGTCGGTGCTGGACAGATTAAGCACTTAGCTTATTCAAAGAAATTCAGTCATAAAAAGGCTTAATCCAAATCCTTTCAAAAGACAACATTCTCTATCTGGCTCGGAGAGAAGTTACAAGAATAGGAAGACCCCTGTAAATCAAAGGTCAAAGTACAACAATGGTAAGTCCAAAGTTGTAGATCTTGGTAAGTCCAAGCTTGTTGAAACTGGTGAGTCCAGTAGTCATGACAAAGGTAAGTCCAAGGTCATGGAAAAGAAGGTTGTTAGTCAAACTTCTAATCAAAAGGATAACAAACAAATACCTGACAAAGGTAAGTCCAAAGTCAGTGATCATCATGTGAATCAACTTGCAAAGAACGTTGAAAAGTTATCCACCACATATAATCCTAAGACTGAGAGCAAGTTCTCAGAAGGATTATTAGACACTCTACCTCCTGTAATCATTGGAAGAAGGAGATGCTACAAGTGCAGAAGTAGAGGTCATGAGGCTAAGGACTGTGATGCAAAAATCTCAAGGCTTGAACAAGAACAAGCTGATCAGCCAACACAGGACTCAGCTCCTACTCAAGCTGAACAGTCAGTTCAACAGGATGGAGATGCTAAGTGCTCCTCATCTGAACCCACCAAGAAGTGGGTTCACAAACAAAACTAATGTGTTTAGTTTTCATCTCATGTGCAGGGTTCAAGTAAATGGTACTTGGATAGCGGATGCTCAAGGCACATGACCGGGTGGAAAGGACTTCCTAGTGATTTCCAAAAAGATGAAGGTCCTAAAGTAACATTTGGTGACAACTCCCATGGAAGAACTAAAGGCCATGGGAAGATGCAAGCTCTCAAAGTTACTTTCCAGAGAGTTGCATATGTCAAAGGTCTCAAACACAACCTGATCAGTATCAGTCAATTGTGTGATGAAGACAACATTGTTACTTTTAGGAAGAAAGCAGGAACAATATACAATGCTAAGGGAAAACCTGTATTAATAGCTAAAAGAGAAAGAGATGTGTATCTACTTGATCTTAATTCCGCTGGTCCCTATACTGAAACCTGCTTGTATTCCCATTCTGTTCCTAAGCTGAGTTGGTTATGGCATAAACGTTTATGTCATCTAAATTTTAAAAATATAAATATGCTATCCAATAAAGAGTTAGTCTCTGGATTACCAAAGATCACATTTGTCAAAGACAAATTGTGTTCAACTTGTGAACAGAGGAAACACCATAAAGGGTCCTTTAAATCAAAGCAAAATTTTTCAATAACAGACCCATTGCATATGTTGCATATGGATTTGTTTGGACCCATAAGTACTCCAAGCCTGAGTGGCAAGAAGTACACACTGGTGATAGTAGATGAGTTCTCACGATTCACCTTGGTAATATTTCTTAAAGCCAAAAGTGAGGCTGCCCAGGAGATAATCAGTTTTATCAAACGGGAAGAGTTGCAGAAAGGTTTGTCTGTAAAGCAACTTAGAAGTGATCATGGGACTGAGTTCAGAAACTCTATCCTTGAAAGCTTCTGTGAACAAAAGGGAATATTACAGAATTTCTCATCTGTCAGAACTCCCCAACAAAATGGAGTTGCTGAAAGGAGAAATAGAACCCTAATTGAGGCTGCTAGAACAATGCTATGTGAGGCAGAATTGAAACTCTATTTCTGGGATGAAGCTGTTAGTACAGCCTGCTATACCCAGAATAGGTCAATCATTGTCAAAAGACATGGAAAGACTTCATATGAGATGTATAAGTCTAGAAAGCCCAATATAGGTTGTTTCCATATCTTTGGTTCAAAATGGTATGTGTTGAATCAAAGAGATCAGCTCCATAAGTTGGAACCTAAAGCTGATCTTGGAATATTCGTTGGTTATTCCTCAATCTCCAAGTATTATAGAATATATAATACAAGGAGAAAGGCCATAGAAGAGTCAATTCATGTCTCTTTTAATGAAGACTGTTTTGATCAAGCTGATAAGAGTCAAGCTGACTTAGTCAGTTTGAGTGAGCTTGAAAGGCCTAAGGAAACCAACTTATCAAATCCTATGTATGTCATAGGAGATGATAGTGATGATGATGTGTGTTCATCAAAGAAATCATCACAAACTCCAAGGGATTCTCAAGCTGAGAAGGATGATGAGTTCATCAACCCCTTTCGAGCTGAAGTCACTCAGACTGAGAATCTCAGTGATCATCAGTTTGTTGACAATGCTGCTGTTGAGACTGAGGAGATAAGTTCACCTCAGGGCTCTCGACACCACTCAGATCCAGAACCAGACTCTCCTACTACAACATTCAAATTCCTCAAAGATCATCATCAAGATCAAATTATTGGAAATGTACAAGAAAAGGTCATGACCAGATCCAAGGCTACAGCTAATTACGCTACACACTTTGGTTTCCTATCCCAAATGGAACTAAAGAAGACTGAAGAAGCCTTAGAGGATGAGGATTGGATTGAAGCTATGCAAGAGGAATTAAATGAGTTTGAGAGAAACAAAGTCTGGAACCTTGTCCCTGCCCCCAAAGATCATACAGTTATAGGCACTAAGTGGGACTATAGAAATAAAATGGACAAGGATGGAGTGATAGTTAGGAACAAAGCCAGGTTAGTAGCACAAGGGTATAAGCAAGAGGAAGGAATTGATTATGATGAGACCTTTGCCCCTGTTGCTAGAATGGAAGCCATAAGGCTGTTCTTGGCTTATGCAGCATATAAAGACTTCAAAGTCTATCAAATGGATGTGAAAAGTGCTTTCCTAAATGGAAAACTTCAGGAGGAAGTCTATGTGAAACAACCTCCTGGCTTTGTAAGTTCAAAGTTTCCACATCATGTCTATAAGTTAGACAAGGCTTTGTATCGTCTTAAACAAGCTCCCAGAGCTTGGTATGATACTTTGTCCACTTATCTACTATCAATGGATTTCACCAGAGGTAGTATAGATAAGACACTCTTTATTAGAAAGAGTAAAGGACAGGTGATTCTTGTACAAATCTATGTGGATGACATTATCTTTGGCTCTACCATTGAATCTCTGTGTGAGTGGTTTTCCAAAATAATGTCACAAAAGTACAAGATGAGTATGATGGGTGAGATGACTTACTTCCTAGGTCTACAAATTCAACAAAAGCCTGATGGAATATTCATCAATCAAAGAAAGTATGTTCTTGATTTGATAAAGAAATATGGTTTTGATTCAAGTTCAACCATGAAAACACCCATGTCACCATCTGTCAAGCTGAGTAAAGACTCAGATGGTAAGTCTATGTGTCAGTCTACCTATAGAGGTATGATAGGTTCATTGCTCTATTTGACAACTAGTAGACCTGGTATCATGTTTGCTACATGTGTTTGTGCAAGATATCAGGCAGATCCTAAAGAATCACATCTTCAAGCTGTGAAAAGGATCTTTAGGTACCTTAAAGGTACACCAAATCTAGGTCTTTGGTATCCAAAGGACTCCGGATTTGAGTTAGTTGGTTTTTATGATACTGACTATGCTGGGTGCAAGTTAGATAGAAAATCAACAACTGGAGAATGTCAAATGCTTGGAGGGAAGTTAGTCAGCTGGACTAGTAAGAAACAGAAGTCAGTGGCTACTTCAACTGCTGAAGCTGAATATGTTGTAGTAGGGAGCTGTTGTGCTCAAATCCTTTGGATGCAGCATCAGCTTCAAGACTTTGGCATGAGTTCCAAGAAAACTCCTATCTTCTGTGATAACCAAAGTGCAATAGCCATCACTTAAAATCCATTCTTCCACTCAAGAACCAAGCACATTGAAATTAGACATCACTTCATAAGGGACATCATGGAAAAAGGTAAAGTTGACATTAAATTTATCTCCACTGATGACCAATTAGCTGATATCTTCACTAAACCACTTGATGAAAAGAGGTTTATGTATCTGCTAAGTGAATTGGGTATGCTCAACCCCTAGCTAAGTGTCTAGAATCTGATTTTTTCAGTTTGACAAAGACTAAGTGTCTTAAGCTGAGTGCACATTTTATAAATAAGTTTTCATAAACTGTATAACATGTCAAGCTGAATGATGAGTTCACACGTTTGGTGAGTTCCAAACATACTTTAACTGCTTAGTGTAGTTATGATATAGTTTGAGTCAGTCTCAAACATAAATGACTAAGTGTCATTGAGTCTGAGCTATGTGCTTAACTCAAACTGTGTGATTGGTTCACACGTTTGGTAAGTTTCAAACATATTTTAACTACTTAGTGTAGCTAAATTACATGTTTAAGTCAGTCTTAAACATACATGACTGAGTGTCATTAAGCCTGAGCTGTGTACTCTACTCAAGCTGAGTACCAATCTCAAGCTGAGTGCTTAACTCAAGCTGAGTGCTTGAATCAAGCTGTGTGCTTGACATAAACTGAGAAATCAGTTTACTCAGTCTTGGTGTGTCCAAAACCATGCATTAATCACTAAGTGTTATTAATTCATGTGTATCTGTGTATTTGAGTCAGTCTCAAATCGAGTGTTATACTAATTCGGTATTGGTGTAATACGACAGTGTTAATAATATGTGTAAGTTACTAATATTATTTTACACTTGTATCCGTTGGAAGATGATGTGTTTCTACCCTCTTACTGTTACATCAAGCCGTAATTTTTCTGGCGTAAAGGATAAAAAGGGATTCTAACGGTAACTTTTCTCTCTCCTCAGAACGGTATATATACTGATCATAACCGGTTTAGAGGAGTTTACGCTTACAATTCTGACTTCTCAATACCTTTCGCAAACACCTTAATTGCTTAGTGCATTCATCCGTTCAAAACCATAAACCGCTAAGTGCAATTTCTGAACCGCTCAGTGCAAATTACAAATTACTCAGTGTAATCAATCCAATATGGACGGAATCACATTAGTTCTCAGTGATCAAATGGTTCGAGGTGCTCAGTTCAAGAACAACGGAGTGCCGTTGCTGAAAGTCATCAATCAACGGGCCTGTCTTGCAATTCCTCCGTGGAAACAAGGCAGAGGATATGAAGTCTGGGTGGCTTACATCCGTAAATTCCCCCTGGCATTCGCCTTCTGTGGCGCACCTCTCCATATCGTTCCTCAACATCTACTGGAGTTCTGGTATACATGCACGTATGATCAGAACAGGGGAGAGATTACGGGAACTGTTCTTAATGGCAATAGAACAGTAGTCCTATCCGTGCAGCGGCTAAAGGATGTTCTTCGACTCCCTCAATCAGATGAGTTCGAGCCTGCTGTCACGAGGCAGGTGGCAAGGTCAGTCCTACCCCGCATGGGTCACCCGCAGACAGAGGGTGTACTAAAAAAGACCACCTTTCCAACCAGTTGGGGCTTCATGGTTTCTACAGTGATTCGTTCACTAGGTACTAAGGTTGGAGGATTAGACCAGGTGAACGAGTTCGAGATGCAGCTGCTGTACAACATATACTTTGCACGCAATTTGGATTACGCACAACTCATCTTCAACGAACTCAAGGTCCAACTGATGAAGACCACAAGGGATCTTCATGTACCTTTCATAAGGTACCTGTCCTTGGCATTTGAAGCCGAGCTGGGGACAGTACTCTATGAAGCTGATCAGGATGTGTTCTTGTTTCCTACACTCAGCCCCAAGATGTTCAAATGACATCTTCCCTGAGCAAGAAGGTCTGAGTGCACCTATGCTTCTGATTGCTGAGGCAGCTTCTTCAGAAAGTGAAGAAGAGGGATCAAATCAAGGGGGAGCTTTCCAAGATGACATGGAAGTTCAAGCTGAGCACTCTGCTCAAGCTAAACCAGCACAAACTGAAGCTGCTTCTGGTAAGACATCTCCACTTTCTCTCTCTTCTCATTATTCTCAATCCACTTTTGGAGACAATACTACAGTAAACCCAACTCAGTCTAACCCATCTCCTCCACCTTTCATTCAAATCCAATCTGAAGCCACCCCTAGTATGCCCACTGCTGCTAGGGAGAATATCCGAACCTATACACGTAAAACTGCCATAGGTGGTGCCACTCCTACAGGCATTCTTGGAGTTGAGATCACATTGATCCCTCCACCAGTAGGATTTGAGGGGGAGACGCCTACTCTTAAGGTGTCAACCTCGAGGCTTATTACAATCCAGCAGCCTATACCGGGTATGGTGTCTACTCAGCCCACACTCTCCAGTGCCATGGGAGAGCCCACTACTGTGCCTAAGCAGACACACTTAGGTAACATTGAATATATGACCAATCCCCAGGGTCAATAACCCCCCTCCAAACTAATCAGCCAACCACCAACCCATACACTTCACATTTCGAGCCCCATTACTTCTCTTCACTTCTCACACCCTATCGCATGACCTGTCAATGTTTCATCTTCAAACCAAGGTGATTCATAGGGTCCAGACTCTGGTGCAAATGAATTTGAAGGTAAACACCAACCTTTGGATGATGCACCCATAGACTCTCCTCACACTGACACTGCCTCCTCAGGCATCTAGCAGCTGAAAAATTATGTTGCTGCTCAGTTTGGTTTGTTCCATCTCAAGCAGAAGAAGCATAAACGTCGAATCTATCAAAGGCTTGAGAAGCTGACCATGGATGTTAAAGAGATTGCCTCTTCAGTTGCTGTACTCCAACAATAAAAGACTTCAACCCCTATTGATGATGACAAAAAAGGGGAGAAGGTTCAAGCTGATACTGAGGCTGAGTTAGTTCGAGCTGAAGCTGAAGCTCTACGAGTACTAGCTAAAGGAGCAGAGAGGAAGACTCAGGCTGAGGGGGAGTTGGAAATAAATAAAGAGGAACCTGCAGCTAAGAGACAAAAGGTAGAAGAATCCGAACCTGAAGCTGACAGTTTTTCTGAAACTGAGGAAGAAACAGAAGAGGATAAAGCCACAAGGCTTATGATTGAAATGCTCAAACAAGAGGAAGCCAATGAGTTAGACATTTCGCTTGAAGAGCTAAGGAAGAGAAAAGAAAAGGAAGTAAAAGACCAAGAAAAGGAAAAAGAAAGAAAAGCTTTGGCACAAGCTGAAGCTACTTACACTGGTCCAAGACCTGATCCTATCCCATACACAGAGGCAGAAATTCAAGAATGCTATTTTAGAAGGAGCTCCGGTAAAGATATCAAAGGCATGACCTTGAGCAGAATTGATGGAGCCATCATCCTCAACTTTGAATTTGAAGATAAATCTACAATGGGGATGGACCTGAGATATGTTCACAGGATGGGCTACATAGAATGACAAAGAATATTAATGATGCTCAAGAAGTTCAAGAAAAGCCAAATCAAGCAAGAGATCCTTACTGAAGTTTCTAAGCTGATTAACAAAGGTGAGGAATTGAGATATGTTCCAGTTCCTGGTCTGCAGTGGGAGAGCTTATTCGAGATACCTGAAGTTGTAGAGTTTAAAGAAAACCAATGTATTTATACACCTGTTCAGGGATTCATGTTTAAGGATCAGACAGGCAAACCCAGCTTTATCAAGCTGAGTGAGATATGTTATCTAAAAGCTAGGGATGCCATACATATTAGAAGTTGCTGTGGTGATAGCTGAAATCATTTTGTAAAGTATAAGCTGAATAAGATCATCAGAATGCAACAGAGAGAACTCAGAGGGGATGCAGAAGCTGAAAGCCTCCTAGAAGAAATCAACAGAGAAATCATTCTTTGGGAGGTTCTACATCCTGAGTTCAAAAGATAAATAGATTAGTTCTAATGTAAATATTAGATTAGTTCTAATATATTTGTAAGCACTTAGTGTGCATGATCTAAGTGATGAATCATTTTGTATTATGATTAGTTCAATTAATACAAGTATAAAGTTTGATATGTTCAACTGTGTTATGATGTGTTCATATTTATAAGTCTGATAAGTTCAGCTTAAATGAATAACTGATTAGTTCTTATTCATTCATGTGCTTTGTTGGTGTGTTCAACTGAAAGTTGGTTTGTTCCACTTATAATTGATGAGTTCAATTAAAATTGATATGTTCAAATTAATATTTGATTAGTTCAAATATAAAATCTTAAAAAGTTTGAGATTTAAAACATAATTCTGTTAAACAAACTTAAGAACTGTTTGATGGTTTTGTTATCATCAAATAGGGGGAGTTTGTTAGGAAGATGATCTCATTAGTTTAGATTTGATGAGACAAAGTTAAGTTTGTAAGATGTATTCTACATACAACTTAAACAGAATTATGAAGCTTAGTCAGACTGAACACTTATAGTGATTCAGACTGAGTATAAGCTAAATATAAGCTGAGCATATGTTCGATCAGCTTAGACTATATCTTAGGAAGATTATCAATATGTTTGATAAGCTGTGTGAGTAAACTAAGATATATATATATATATATATATATATATATATATATATATATATATATATATATATATATATATATATATATATATATATATATATTGAGTTTCAGCTTGATGAGTTTCAAGCTGAGCGATTCAGCGTGAAGACTGGGTTAGCTCAATAGAGTTACTAAATACGTTTTAGTAAATTTTTTAGACTTCTAAGGATGAGTTAACAATTATACATGTTAGTTCATGTTTGAATTCGGGTTTGTTCTCGAAGAACTCAGCTTGATGAGTTTCAAGCTGAGTAACTCAGCCTGACTAAAGAAGTCAGTTTAAAAGAATTTAAATGTGTTTTAAATTCTGTTTTAACTCTCTATATCTACGGAAAGGATAAGAAGACTTCAGAATCAAGATTGAAGATTGAAGACTCAAGATAAGAAGATTCAAGATTCAAGATTCCGAGTTATCCGATAGTTAGTTAGCAAATTAGGATTAGTCCAGTTTGTTAGGAACCGTAGGAACATGATTATAAATACTTATCATTCTGATAAGTTTAGAGGTACGATTCTGAAACAAGTAACAGAGCCAAAACCTCACCTCACCGTATGTGTTACGATTCTTGAATCATTGATTGTTAGTTCAACGTGATCAAGAAATTCACAGGTTGCCAACTTGTTCGTATGTTTGAATATTCACATTTGTTGTGAAGTTGGTTAGTAATCATAAGTTGATTAAATCTGTGATAAAAATCTTGTTTAGAGAGTCATCAGTATCTATAATCATAAGTTGATAATATATAACTAAGTTTGAAAGTTTGAGAGATTTACATTAGGTGTTTACATATCAAGAGTTGCTTACTTGATTGTTATTGTAATCATCATCTTATTCAAAGCATTGTAATTATCCTCTTAATAAAAACATTCGATTGATTGTGGTTTGATTTACTTTGTGTAACACTTTTATTTGATTTGTTCAATTTCCGCAGAAAGTGTATTCAACCCCCCTTCTACACACCTGTTAGTTGTTGTTATTCTCACCAAGGGACCAACAATCTTCCTCCTTTTGTTGATTCTTAACAGGAGGTTCTTCTACTTCCTCTTCCTTAGGCACAATTGACAGTCTGAGTTTAGCTAGTTCCTCATTCTGCTTTCTGATCTGTTCAGCCCAGGCCTGTTCCCTTGCCTCTTTCTTATGTGCTAACTCAGCTTGTACATCCATTTGCCTTCTTCTTAATTCGTTGATTGACATCCCAAGCTGGTCAGAATCCTCTTGTTCCATTCTTCTCACTGCCAACAGAAAAGCTCTTTCTTGTAGTGTCATCTTATCTGCCGAGTCTTCATCTGAGGCTGATTCACTTAGAATCACTTTCTTTCTTTTCTGCTTGAGGGGTTCTGATTCATCTGAGCTGACTTACTATAGGTCTTTTTCCTTTTGCCTTTTCAGTCAGCCCAGCATCTATCTTTTTTGTTTTATACCCCTCAATCTGATATGCTCCCTTTGCTAGTAGTAACAATGCTTCAGCTTGGACAGACTCAACTTCAACCTCTTGAACCTTCTCTCCTTTTTTCATCATCAGTAGGGTTCGAAGTCTGTTTTTGGGATAGCAACCGCAGATTTTAACCTTAGCACCTCTTCATCCAGAGAATCTAGAATCGGCAACATATTTTTCCTTGTTTGTCATCTCTTGAGGTGCAAAGTCTCAAACTGACTCTTAAAGAAGTTCAGTAGTTCATCCAGGTCAGCTTGAGAAGGGTGAGACTTGGGTACATCATTCAAGGGTTGGTATACACCCTCAAACTCATGTGCACCAGAGTTAGGACCCTGTGATTCACCTTGGTATGTAGATAAAACATTGACAGGTCGAGCATGTGGGTGTGAGAAGTGAAGAGAAGTAATTGGGCTAAAAACGTGCAGTGTATGGGTAGGTGGTTGGCTTAGTGGGTTGGAGGGGGGTGATTGACCCTGGGGATTGTTCATATTTTCAATGTAACCTGAGTAACCAATTTTATATCCTATTTGTTAATCAAGTATGCGCGCGAGAGTTTGTTAAACCCTTGTTAAAAAACTCTTGAGTTTTATTATTGTCAAAAATTTTCTAGCATGCAATCCTATAATCCATACATAAACAATAAATATTAAAACAACCACATGCATATATATTAGTTGGTAACCATGCCACTAAAACCTATGCGTTTTCCCGTGAGCCACTACGGAAAAACGAAGTCATCGAAGGAAATTTCCTTGACTTGGATGTGCTCACACTAAACCCGCTACCTCCATCGGGCCTCTCGGATTCATGTTTGCCAAGACGTCTCTCCAAAGACTCCCGATGGTTGTCTCCATATTACAATTACATAGAAAATGAAATAAATGGCATACAAGCCACAAATCCTATTTTCTAATACAAAATATATAACATGGAATTTAAATGGCATGCAAGCCACAAAATTAATTTACATACCAAATAAATTAAATATATTAATTATTACATACCAAGTAACTTTTTAGTCACCAAATGAATGAATGACTAATTTAACACAACCAAACATCCACAAGGTATAGGGCATTTTCTATGGTTACCAACAATACATCAACCAAAAACAACCACATCAAAAACCAAGCATGGTGTGCCACAAAACCATGCTTACTTATGTATCTTGGTTAAGATTATTAAAACACTCAAGGCACAAAATAATCCAATGTACATATGCATTAGTAACACCAAACTATTTTGGTGAAACATATTCATATATACATAATATAAGTACATGCAATTATTAATTTCCTGCCAAAATAATAATCTGCATGTAAATATACCAACCAAGACACAAGGCAACTTCATATTATCACAAACATAAATTCTGGAAAAAATCCAGAACCTATCAACCAAGCTAAAACCGAAAACGAGTTTAAAACGCGAAAACTGGAAAACAGCCCCTTACGGCCGCAAGTAACAAGTACTGCGGCCGCAAGAAATAAAAATCCTTACGGCCGCAAGCCAAAACTATTGCAGCCGCAAGGCCTCTTTCAGTTGCTGGAAAATTTCGTTTTCGATTTTCAGGCTACAAAGGTACAATATTTATGTAGAGTTGGCTCTGATACCACTGTTGGGTTTCAGTGGCCATCATACCCGCACATCGGAAGCATAAATACATGGTTTGGGGTATAAAACATGATGCCATCAAGACCCATAAGTGGAAATGCTCTACATAGAAATATTGCAACCAAAGTAAGGAGATGAGAATATGAAATATACCCTTCTCCAGCTGTTGATGGAATGAGCTTGAAGTTACAAAGAGTGTAACTCTTTATTGCTAGTCCACACCAAGTTTACTTGATCCTTAAATGCTAGTATGCCAACTTGTGATCTTCAAAGCCTTGAAATGACTTATGAAACAGCCCACAATATCCAGAACCACTCAAGAACACTTATGGTTTCTGGACAAAAATCATAAGAACAAGTAGAGAGTGAGAGAAATATGTGTGTGTGTGTGTGGTATTATTGGTTACCCTCTAATGAGACCAACCCTTTGGACTTTTATGGACCTAGACATCTGCCATCCCAGGCAAATAAGTCGTCTATTCAGGCCCCAAGGTGCCTCAATAATACCACACTTTGAGTCATGTGCAGAAAATGACAAAACATTGTTGGGAAAATGATCTCATCAGTTTGAATTTGATGAGACAAAGTTAAGTTTGTAAGATGAGTTCTACATATAACTTAAACAGAATTATGAAGCTTAGTCAGACTGAACACTTCGAGTGTTTCAGACTGAGTATAAGCTGAATATAAGCTGAGCATATGTTGATCAGTTTATATTATACCTTAGCTTGTTTATTAATATGTTTAATAATCTGTGTATGTCACATAAGGTATATATCGAGTAGTCAGCTTGATGTCTTTCAAGCTGAGTGACTCAGCTCAGAAGCAGAGTCAGCTCGACAGAGTTAACAAATATGTTTTATTTAACTCTTTGGACTTCTAAGGATGAGTTAATAATTATACATGTTAGTTCATGTTTGAATTCGGGTTTGTTCTTGAAGAACTCAGATTGATGAGTTTCAAGTTGAGTAACTCAGTCCGAGTGAAGAAGTCAGTTTTAAGATAATTTAAATATGTTTTAAATTCATCTTTATCTCTCTCTATATCTACGGCGCGGATAAGAAGACTCCAGAATCAAGATTGAAGATTGAAGACTAAAGATAAGAAGATTCAAGATTCAAGAATCCGGTTTATCCGAAAGTTAGTTAGCGAATTAGGCTAAGTCTAGTTTGTTAGGAACCGTAGCAACAGGATTATAAATACTTATCTCCTGATAAGTTTAGAGGTACGACTCAGTACGACTTTGATTCAATAACAACTAAGTGTTGCAGAGCCAAACCTCACCTCATCGTATGTGTTACGAGGCTTGATTCAGTATCAAGATTTAATCACAGATTGCCAAAGAAGTTCGTGTGTTCGAATTAATCACATCAGTTGTGATATTGGTAAGTAATCATGTGTTGATTCAATCTGTGAAAATCCTGTTTAGAGAGTCGTCAGTATCTATAATTATATGTTAATTATAGATATCTAAGTTTGAGAGAATTGAGAGATTTATATTAGGTGATTATATATCAAGAGTTGCTTACTTGATAGTCATGGTAATCATCTTCTTATTCAAAGCATTGTAATCATCTTCTGGTTAATAAAAGCATTTGATTGATTGTGGTTTGATTTACTGTGTGTGACACTTTTCTTTGATTTGTTCAATTTCCGTAGAAAGTGTATTCAACCCCCCTTCTACACACTGTTGCTTGTTGTTACTCTCTCATACAAGGGACCAACAAACATTAACTACAATCTGTCAGACAGGCCTTGCGGCCGCAAGCAATAACCCTTACGGCCGTAAGGGCCCTTTTTCACATAATTGCTTTTTCTCTTCTACGTTGTGTGCTGTCGGGATCAATCCTTGGTGTGTGACCCAATAGGCTCGTGTATCATCAGTAGCATTACTAAAATACATGTGTCAGTGGGCATAATCCAACACCTAAGTACTCCGGGAATGTACGTTTTGGGAACGACAATTTTGCACCAATAACGGGGTACCGAGACATAGAGAAGAAGTATATCAAAATCAAGAAAGTCTCCTATATAGAAGGGTTGGGTCACAATCTGTTTAGTATCGGTTAGTTTTGTGATAAATACTTGGAGGTAGTGTTCAAGAAGAACAAATGTTCAATTCTAACTGAGAATGGGGATGAACTACTGGCAGGTTTAAGGAAATCTAACCTGTATTCCATTGATTTGAAAAATTACAACTCCCCTACCTCTGTTTGTCTACTGTTCGAAGCCTCATCGGATCTTACTTGGTAATGGCACATAAAATTCTCTTATCTGAACTTTCAAAATATAAACAAACTAGTCACTGGTGACTTGGTGAGGGGCATTCCCAAGTTAAGATTCAAGAAGGACCATCTGTGTGTAGATTGCGAGAAGGGTAAGATGAATAAGGCTTCCCACAAATCAAAACGGGTGTTCAGCACTACCAAGCCTTTGGAGCTACTGCACATGGATCTCTGTGGTCCTCTGAGGATTCAATCGAAAAATTGGAAGAAGTATATCCTAGTCATGGTGGATGACTACTCTCGATATACTTGGGTCAAGTTTTTGCGATCAAAAGATGAAGCTACACCAACGATCATCTCCTTCATCAAACAACAGCAGAACAAGCACAACCAGAGTGTGATATCAATCTGTACTGGCAACAGAACTGAATTCAAAAACAGCACTCTGAAGAGCTATTGTGACCAAGTTGGGATCAACCATCAGTTCTTAGCTGCATACACTCCACAGCAAAATGGTGTTGTGGAAAGACGAAACAGAACATTGGTTGAAGCAGCCCATACCATGCTATCATACTCCGGGATCCCACCTTCCTATTGGGCTGAAGCAATCAGCACTGCCTGCTATACGCAGATTCGCTCTTTTATAAATAAACGCATTAATAAAACTCCCTATGAACTGGCCAATGGCATAGTGCCGAATATCAAATACTTTCATGTTTTTGGTAATAGGTGCTTTGTGTTAAATGACAAGGATAATCTAGGAAAATTTGCTCCAAAAGCTGATGAAGCTATTTTCCTAGGTTACTCTACAGAGTCAAAAGCATACAGAGTTTTAAACAAAAGAACTAAGAGCATTGTTGAAAGTATCAATGTAACATTCGATGATGCATTGAATGTTACAGATTTTCCACCAAAATCAACTACAAACGCTTCTGAACATTCCAGTTCAGGACTGGTACTTCAAATTAAAGAATCAAACAATCCTTCCAGTTCAAATATATCGCATAACGTATATATCGAGTAGTCAGCTTAATGTGTTTCAAGCTGAGTGACTTAGCTAAGAAGCAGAGTCAGCTCGACAGAGTTAACAAATATGTTTTATTTAACTCTTTGGACTTCTAAGGATGAGTTAATAATTATACATGTTAGTTCATGTTTGAATTCGGGTTTGTTCTCGAAGAACTCAGCTTGATGAGTTTCATGCTGAGTAACTCAGTCCGAGTGAAGAAGTCAGTTTAAAGATAATTTAAATATGTTTTAAATTCATCTTTATCTCTCTCTATATCTACGATGCGGATAAGAAGACTCCAGAATCAAGATTGAAGATTGAAGACTCAAGATAAGAAGATTCAAGATTCAAGATTCAAGATTACGGTTTATCCGAAAGTTAGTTAGCGAATTAGGCTAAGTCTAGTTTGTTAGGAACCGTAGCAACATGATTATAAATACTTATCTCCTGATAAGTTTAGAGGTACCACTCAGTACGACTTTGATTCAATAACAACTAAGTGTTGCAGAGCCAAACCTCACCTCATCGTATGTGTTACGAGGCTTGATTCAGTATCAAGATTTAATCAAAGATTGCCAAAGAAGTTCGTGTGTTCGAATTAATCACATCAGTTGTGACAATGGTAAGTAATCATGTGTTGATTCAATCTGTGAAAATCCTGTTTAGAGAGTCGTCAGTATCTATAATTATATGTTAATTATAGATATCTAAGTTTGAGAGAATTGAGAGATTTATATTAGGTGATTATATATCAAGAGTTGCTTACTTGATAGTCATTGTAAACATCTTCTTATTCAAAGCATTGTAATCATCTTCTGATTAATAAAAGCATTTGATTGATTGTGGTTTGATTTACTGTGTGTGACACTTTTCTTTGATTTGTTCAATTTCCGCAGAAAGTGTATTCAACCCCCCTTCTACACACTGTTGCTTGTTGTTACTCTCTCATACAAGGGACCAACAACTGGTATCAGAGCAGGCAGAACAATTTCATCAGTTGAATAGTTCAAGATTCTGAGAAAGATTGAAATGTCAACAAGCAATACTCCATCCAACTTTCCTCAGATGTCTGCAAAAGGATGTCACGTATTTGATGGATCTGACTATCCTATGTGGAAGTTCAGAGCCATGCTCTTCCTAAAGTCCATTGACAACCGTATGTCGGAAGTCATCACAAAAGGACAAATAATCCCCAAGATTCCCTCTACTGTCAGTGATACGTCTCCTGGCAAACTGAGAAGGAAACAAGAAAGCCTGTTGCAACCTGGACTGATAAAGATTGGAAACTCTTCAATCTAGATGACAAGGCAAAGAGTGTTCTAGTGAATTCCCTAACTAATGAAATCCTGCGCACTGTGACTGGGTGTCAAACCGCGAAGGATATCTGGGATACGCTGAGTGTCACTTATGAGGGCACAGATCTGGTCAAGCAGCAAAAGAAGAATCACTTGAATAGATCGTATGAAAACTTCTTTACAAAGAAGAATGAAACCTTGGCAGATCTGTTCACAAGGTTTTACTGCTTGATAAATGACCTACTTAGTGTGGGTGTAAAGAGAGATGAAGCTGAGCTCGTGCTGAAATTTCTGGATGTGTTACCAGAAAGGTTCAATGAAGTAACCACTGCACTAAGGGCTGGAGGAACATTACACATGTATAACCTACAGTCCATCTATGGGTTATTGCTGAATCATGAACAGATCATAGAACACAAAAGAGCTTCTCAACAACAACTAAAAGAATCTTTGGACAAAACAGAAGTTGCATTAGTTGCACAGAAGAAGAAGAAAGGTTCAAAAGCTATGGTTGTTGAATCTGAGACTGAGTCAGAATCTCAAGCTGAGCACTCATACTCAGACTCAAGTGATACTGATGATGTTCAGATCATCACTGAACAAATGGCCATGTTAGCCAGACGTTTGAGAAAAGCTCAAAGGGGAAGAGGAAGATCTGACAGGAGCAAAGGGAAGAGTTCCTTTGATCCCAAGAATGCTGTGTGCTTCAACTGTCAGAAAAAGGGACATATAGCTGCTGAGTGCAGATCTAAGAAGGTAGAATCAACATCTGTTGTTGATAAGAATGCTTATAGAGCTGATAACTACAAGAAGAAGTACACTTAGCTCAAGAAATCAAAGCCTGAAGATAAACCTAGTGGAAAAGGTTTATATGCTGAAACCTGGGATACAAAATCATCCACCTCAGATGATAATGTATGTCTAATGGCTCAAGAAGATGAAGAGCTAGAATTGGATGAGGTTGATTATGGTCAGTCCGAATCAATATTTGAAGCTGACATGAAGGAAGCTGAGGAAAACAGCAAACTGAGTGGTTGGGATCCTGCTTCCATGTACAAGGTCAGTAATTTCTACTCTTATACAGATGGGGAGAAAGGTCTTGCTTTTGATTATTTGTTGAATGATTTCAAGAGCAGCCTTAAGTCTCAGACTGACCTCAAAGCTGAAATAGCTAAACCTAAATACGAGATTAAGGAAAATAAATCTCTCATTGATGTTGGTAAGAAAGCACAGTGTGACCTTGAATGTCAGAGGCACATTAATAAACTTCTTAGTGAAGAGCTTCAGGAAGCAAAAGAGAAAGCTGATCAAAGAACTTCAGTCATAGAAAGGCTTAATCCAAATCATTTCAAAAGACAAAATTCTCTATCTGGCTCAGAGAGAAGTTATAAGAACAGGAAGACCACTATAAGTCAGAGGTCAAATCACAACAATGGTAAGTCCAAAGTTGTTAATCTTGGTAAGTCCAAGAAGATCAACAGTTGTAAGTCCAAACCTGTTGAAACTGGTGAGTCCAGTAAGCATGACAAAGGTAAGTCCAAAGTCACGCAGAAGAAGGTTGTTAGTCAATCTTCTCAGGATAACAAACAGAGACCTGACAAAGGTAAGTCCAAAGTTAGTGATCACAAGGTGAATCAGCTTGCAAAGAAAGTTGAGAAGTTATCCACCACATACAATCCTAAAACTGAAAGTAAATTCTCACAAGGATTGTTAGACACTCTACCTCCTGTCATCATTGGAAGAAGGAGATGCTACAAATGCAGAAGTAGAGGTCATGAGGCTAAGGACTGTGATGCTGAAATCTCAAGGCCTGAGCAAGAACAAACTGATCAGCCTACACAGGATTTAGTTCCTGCTCAAGCTGAGCAGTTAGTTCAAAAAGATGAAGCTGCTAAGTGCTCCTCATCTGAACCCACCAAGAAGTGGGTTCCCAAGCAAAACTAATGTGTTTAGTTTTTATATCATGTACAGGGTTCAAGTAAATGGTACTTGGATAGTGGATGTTCAAGGCACATGACCAGATGGAAAGGACTTCTCAGTGATTTCCAGTAAGATGAAGGTCCTAAAGTAACATTTGGTGACAACTCCCATGGAAGAACCAAAGTTTATGGGAAGATGCAAGTTGGTAAAGTCACTTTCCAGAGAGTTGCATATGTCAAAGGCCTCAAACACAACCTGATTAGTATCAGTCAGTTGTGTGATGAGGACAATGTTGTTACTTTTAGGAAGAAAGCAGGAACAATTTATAATGCTAAGGGAAAGCCTGTATTAATAGCTAAAAGAGAAAGAGATGTGTATCTACTTGATCTTAATTCTGCTGATCCAAATAATGAAACCTGCTTGTATTCCCATTCTGTTCCTGAGCTGAGTTGGTTATGGCATAAACGTTTATGTCATCTAAATTTTAAAAATATAAATATGCTATCCAATAAAGAGTTAGTCTCTGGATTACCAAAAATCACATTTGTCAAAGACAAATTGTGTTCAGCTTGTGAACAAGGGAAATACCATAAAGGGTCCTTTAAATCAAAGCAAAATTTTTCAATAACAGACCCATTGCATATGTTGCATATGGATCTGTTTGGACCCATAAGTACTCCAAGCCTAAGTGGCAATAAGTACACACTGGTGTTAGTAGATGAGTTCTCACGATTCACCTGGGTAATATTCCTAAAAGCCAAAAGTGAGGCTGCCCTGGAGATAATAAGTTTCATCAAAAGGGAAGAGTTGCAGTAAGGTTTGTCCGTAAAGCAACTCAGAAGTGATCATGGGACTGAGTTCAGGAACTCAACCCTTGAAAGCTTCTGTGAAATGTATAAGTCTAGAAAGCCCAATATAGGTTATTTCCATATCTTTGGTTCAAAATGCTATGTGCTGAATCAAAGAGATCAACTCCATAAGTTGGAACCCAAAGCTGATCCTGAAATATTTGTTGGTTATTCCTCAATCTCCAAATCATACAGAGTTTATAACTCTAGGAGAAAGGCCATTGAAGAATCAATTCATGTTTCATTTGATGAAGACAGTATTGATCAAGCTGAGAAAAGTCAAGCTGACTCCGTTAGTCTGAGTAAGCTTGAAAGGCCAAGGGAAATCAACATGTCAAATCCTATGTATGTCATAGGAGATGATAGTGATGATGATGTGTGTTCATCAATGAAATCATCACAAGCTTCAAAGGATTCTCAAGCTGAGAAAGATGATGAGTTCGTCAATCCTTTTGGAGCTGATGTCACTCAGACTGAGAATCTCAGTGATAATCAATTTGTTGACAATGCTGCTGTTAAGACTGAGGAGATAAGTTCACCTCAAGGTTCTCAACATCACTCAGATTTAGAACCTGACTCTCCAACTACCAAATTTAAATTCCTCAAAGATCATCCTCAAGATCAAATCATTTGAAATGTCCAAGAGAAAGTCATGACCAGATCTAAGGCTACAGCTAACTATGCTGCTCACTTTGGTTTTCTGTCTCAGATGGAACCAAAGAAGACTGAGGAAGCCTTAGCAGATGAGGATTGGATTGATGCTATGCAAGAGGAATTAAATGAGTTTGAGAGGAATAAAGTCTGGACCATTGTTCCTGCCCCCAAAGATCATTCAATTATAGGTACTAAGTGGGTCTATAGAAATAAAATGGACAAGGATGGAGTGATAGTTAGGAACAAAGCCAGGCTGGTAGCACAAGGGTATAAGCAAGAGGAAGGAATCGATTATGATGAGACTTTTGCCCCTGTTGCTAGAATTGAAGCTATAAGGTTGTTCCTGGCTTATGCAGCATATAAGGACTTCAAACTGTATCAAATGGATGTGAAGAATGCTTTCCTAAATGGAAAACTTTAGGAGGAAGTCTATGTGAAACAACCTCCTGGCTTTGTAAGTTCAAAGTTTCCACATCATGTCTATAAGTTGGACAAGGCTTTGTATGGTCTTAAACAAGCTCCAAGAGCTTGGTATGATACACTGTCCACTTATCTACTATCCATGGATTTCACCAGAGGTAGTATAGATAAGACACTCTTTATTAAAAAAAGCAAATGACAGGTGATTCTTGTACAAATCTATGTGGATGATATTATTTTTGGTTCAACCAATGAATCTCTGTGTGAGTGGTTCTCTAAAATAATGTCACAAAAGTACAAGATAAGTATGATGGGTGAGATGACATATTTCCTAGGCCTACAAATTAAACAAAAGCCTGATGGAATTTTCATCAATCAAAGCAAATATGTTTTGGATTTGATAAAGAAATATGGTTTTGATTCAAGTTCAACCATGAAAACACCCATGTCACCAGCTGTCAAGCTGAGTAAAGACTCAGATGGTAAGTCTGTGTGTCCGTCTACCTATAGAGGAATGATAGGTTCATTACTCTATTTGACAGCTAGTAGACCTGATATCATGTTTGCTACATGTGTTTGTGCAAGATATCAGGCTGATACTAAAGAATCACATCTTCAAGCTGTGAAAAGGATCTTTCGGTACCTTAAAGGTACACCAAATCTAGGACTTTGGTATCCAAAGGACTCTGGATTTGAGTTAGTTAGTTTTTCTGATGCTGACTATGTTGGGTGCAAGTTAGATAGAAAATCAACCACTGGAGGATGTCAATTTCTTGGAGGTAAATTAGTAAGCTGGACTAGTAAGAAACAGAACTCAGTGGCTACTTCAACTGCTGAAGCTGAGTATGTTGCAGCAGGGAGCTGTTGTGCTCAAATCTTGTGGATGCAGCATCAGCTTCAGGACTTTGGGATTAGTTTCAAGAAAACTCCTATCTTCTGTGATAACCAAAGGGCAATAGCCATCACTTACAATCCAGTATTTCACTTAAGAACCAAGCATATTGAAATTAGACATCACTTCATAAGGGACATCGTGGAAAAAGGTAAAGTTGACATTAAGTTTATCTCCACTGATGACCAATTAGCAGATATCTTTACTAAGACCCTTGATGAAAAGTGGTTTATGTATCTGTTAAGTAAATTGGGTATGCTCAACCCCTAGCTAAGTGTCTACAATTTGAGTTCTCAGTTTGACAGAGACTAAGTGTCTTAAGCTGGGTGCACAGTTTATAAATAAGTTTTCATAAACTGATCTATATGTCAAACTAAATAATGAGTTCACACGTTTGGTCAGTTCCAAACATAATTCAACTACTCAGTGTGGTTGAAATATTAGTTTGAGTTAGTCTCGAACAAAATGACTAAGTGTCATTGAGTCTGAGCTATGTACTTACCTCACACTGTGTGATTGGTTCACACGTTTGGTAAGTTCCAAACATATTTTACCTACTTAGTGTAGCTAAAATTACATGTTTAAGTAAGTCTTAAACATAAATGACTAAGTGTCATTGAGCCTGAGCTGTGTGCTCTACTCAAGCTGAGTATCAATCTCAAGCTGAGTGCTTGAATCAAGTTGAGTGCTTGACTTAGACTGAGTAATATGTTTACTCAGCTTGCTATGTCCAATCTATGAATTAATTACTACGTGTTATTAATTTTTCTGTTCATACGCATTTGAATCAGTTTCAATTCTTATCGTATATCAATTGTGTATTGATACATTTACAAAGTGTTTGTAATCTTATTATTTGTTTATATTATTATTTTACACTTGTATCCGTTGGAGAATGATGTGTTTCTACCCTCTAACTGTTACGTCAAACATTAATTTTTTCGGCGTAACGGATTAAAAAGGGATTCCAATGGTAATTTTTCTCTCTCCTCGAAAAGGTATATATAACGCCCTTAACAGCATTTAGAGGTTTACGCTTCAACCTCTCATCTCTACACCTCTCATCTGCCTATATACCTTTCAACAAATTTGCTACGTGCGATTCTCAGTTCCATCGATTTTGAAACCCTAATTCGCTCAGTGCGACGCTCATTGCTCAGTGCAAGTAAAGCAGTTACTCTGTGTAATCTGCAATTTCATCGATGGAAGGAACCACTCTCATTCTCAGTGATCGAATGGTTCGTGGTGCTGCGTTGAAAAACAACGGATTGCCGCTGATCAAAATCAACAATCAGCGTGCATGTCTTGATATCCCTGCTAGGAAACAGGGGAAAGGATATGAAGCATGGGTTGCTTATATTCGGAAATGCCCTTTGGCATTTGCTTTCATTAGAGCGCCTGTTCACATCGTTCCACAGCACCTGTTGGAGTTCTGGTTTACATGCACCTTCAATCAGAACAGAGGAGAGATAACCGACACTGTTCGTAATGGCGATAGAATAGTGGCCCTCACGGTTCAATGGCTAATGGATGTTCTTCAACTCCCAGTTCAAGATGTGTTCGAGCCAACCATGTCTAGACAAGTGGCGAGGTCAGTTCTACCTCAAATGGGTCACCCTCAAACTGAAGGGGTGATTAAGAAGGCCACTTTCCCAACCAGCTGGGGCTTCATGGTTTCCACAGTGGTACGTTCACTGGGGACCAAGGTTGGAGGCTTGGACCAAGTTAACGAGTTCGAAATGCAGCTGCTATACAACATGTTCTTTGATAGGCGTATCGATTATGCACAACTCATATTCAACGAGCTCAAAGTCCAAGTAATGAAGACCACCAGGGACCTCCATGTACCATTCATAAGGTATTTGTCCTTGGTGCTTGAAGCTGAGTTGGGGGATTTATATGAAGCTGGATGGGATGTGTTCCCTGTTCCAACTCTCAGTCCAAAGATGTTTAACAATGACATCTTCCCAGAGCAAGAGGGTCTAAGTGGTCCAATGCTCTTGGTAGCTGAGGGAGTTTCATCTGCAAGTGGAGATGAGGGATCGAATCAAGGGGGAGCTTCTCACGCTGACACCGAGGTTCAGGTTGAGCTCTCTGCTTAAGCTGAACCAGCACATACAGAAGCTGTCTCAGGTAAAACCTCTCCACTTTCTCTTTCTTCCCACTTTTCTCCATACACTTTTGAAGATAAGACTGCAGTAGAACCAACTCAGTCTAACCCGTCTCCTCCACCTTCATTCCATCTACAATTCCAATCTGAAGCCACCCCTAGTATGCCCACTGCTACTAGGGAGAATATCCAAACCTACTAAAGAAAAACTGCCAAAGGTGGTGCCACTCCTAAAGGCATCACTGGAGCTGAGATCACATTGATCCCTCCGGCAGGAGTTGAGGGGGAGACGCCTACTCTAAAGGTGTCGACCTCACGGCTCATTCAAACCCAACAGCCTAAACCGGGTGTGGTGTCTACTCAACCCACACTTACTCGTGCCATGGGAGAGCCTACTTCTGTGCCTGAACAGACACATTCAGGTTACATTGAACATATGACCAATCCCCAGGGTCAATCACCCCCCTCTTTACCTAAAAGCCAACCACCAACCCATACACTTCACGTCTCGAGCCCTATTCGTTCTTTTCATTTCTCACACTCTAGTGCACGACCTGTCAATGTTTCATCTTCAGACCAGGGTGATTCACAGGGTCAAGACTCTGGTGCAAATGAATTTGAGGGTATACACCAACCTTTGGATGATGCACCCAGAGAGTCTCATCACACTCATACTGTCTCCTCAGGTATCCAGCAGTTGAAAAAATATGTTGCTGCTCAGTTTGGTTTGTTCCATCTCAAGCAGAAGAAGCACAAACGCCAAGTCTATCAAAGGCTTGAGAAGCTGACAAAGGATGTTCAAGAGATTGCCTCTGCAGTTGCTGTACTCTAACAACAGAGGACTTCAAACCCTATTGATGATGACAAAAAGGGGGAGAAGGTTCAAGATGATACTGAAGCTGAGCTAGTTCGAGCTGAAGCTGAAGCTCTTCTAGTTCTAGCCAAAGGAGCGGAGAGGCAAGCTCAGGCTGAGGGGGAGCTGGGAGTAAACAGGGAAGATAGGGAAGATGAACCTGCATCAAAGAAGAAAAATATTTCAGAATCTGAGTCTGAAGCTGACGAGGGTTCTGAAACTGAGCAGGAAATGAAGAAGAAAAGGCTACGAGAGAATTGATCGAAATGCTAGAACAAGAAGAAGCAAATGAGCTCAATATCTCTGTAGCTGAATTAAAGAAGAGAAAAGAAAAAGAGCAACTGGATCAAGAAAAAGAAAAGTTAAAGAGAGCTTTAGCTGAAGCTGAAGCTGACTATAATGGTCCAAGACCTGATCCTATCCCATATTCAGATGCTGAAATACAAGAATGCCATTTCAGAAGAAACATCAGTGAAGATATAAAAGGCATGACCTTGAGCAGAGTCAATGGAGCTGTCATCCTCAACTTTGAATTTGAAAATGGATTAACCATGGGGATGGACCTGAGATACGTTCACAGGATGGGCTACCTAGAGTGAAATAGAATTCTGATGATGCTTAAGAAATTCAAACGAAGCCAAATAAAGCAAGAAATCTTTACTGAAGTCTCAAAGTTGATCAAAAGGGCTGAGGAGCTGAGATATGTTCCAGTTCCTGGACCACAATGGAAAAAACTGTTTGATATACCTGAAGGTGTGGAATTCACAGAAAATACATTCATTAATGCACCTATTCAGGGATTTATGTTCAAGGATCAGGAAGGCAAACCTAGCTTCATCAAATTTAATGAAGTATGCTATCTGAAAGCTAAGGATGCTGCCTATATAAGAACTTGCTGTGGAAACAATGACTCAAATCAGCTATTGAAATACAAGCTGAATAAACTAATCAAAGTTCATCACAAAGAATTCAGAGGAAGTAAAGAAGCTGAAAAGTTACTATATGAAGTAACTAAAGAAATTATCAACTGGGAGCTTCTACACCCTGAATTTGTACAATAGATTATTTCTATTATAAATATTAGATTAGTTCTAATATTTTTGTAAGCACTATGTGTGCATGATCTAAGTGATCAACAACTTTTGTAATATTATCAGTTCTATTAATACAAATATAAAGTTTGATATGTTCAACTGTATTATGATATGTTCATAGCTATAAGTCTGATAAGTTCAGCTTAATGAATAAATGATAAGTTCTTATTCATTAACATAATTAGTTGGTATGTTCAACTAAAAAATTGTTGTGTTCCAATTTAAATTGATAAGTTCAATTAATATTGATATGTTCAATAAATATTTGATCAGTTCAAATAATAAAATCTTAATAAGTTTAAGATTTAAAACATAATTATGTTAAACAAACTTAAGAACTGTTTGATGGCTTTGTCATCATCAAATAGGGGGAGTTTGTTGGGAAAATGATCTCATCAGTTTGAATTTGATGAGACAAAGTTAAGTTTGTAAGATGAGTTCTACATATAACTTAAACAGAATTATGAAGCTTAGTCTTACTGAACACTTCGAGTGTTTCAGACTGAGTATAAGCTGAATATAAGCTGAGCATATGTTGATCAGTTTATATTATACCTTAGCTTGTTTATTAATATGTTTAATAATCTGTGTATGTCACATAAGTTATATATCGAGTAGTCAGCTTGATGTGTTTCAAGCTGAGTGACTCAGCTCAGAAGCAGAGTCAGCTCGACAGAGTTAAGAAATATGTTTTATTTAACTCTTTGGACTTCTAAGGATGAGTTAATAATTATATATGTTAGTTCATGTTTGAATTCGGGTTTGTTCTTGAAGAACTCAGCCTGATGAGTTTCAAGCTGAGTAACTCAGTCCGAGTGAAGAAGTCAGTTTAAAGATAATTTAAATATGTTTTAAATTCATCTTTATCTCTCTCTATATCTACGGCGCGGATAAGAAGACTCCAGAATCAAGATTGAAGATTGAAGACTAAAGATAAGAAGCTTCAAGATTCAAGAATCCGGTTTATCCGAAAGTTAGTTAGCGAATTAGGCTAAGTCTAGTTTGTTAGGAACCGTAGCAACAGGATTATAAATACTTATCTCCTGATAAGTTTAGAGGTACGACTCAGTACGACTTTGATTCAATAACAACTAAGTGTTGCAGAGCCAAACCTCACCTCATCGTATGTGTTACGAGGCTTGATTCAGTATCAAGATTTAATCACAGATTGCCAAAGAAGTTCGTGTGTTCGAATTAATCACATCAGTTGTGATATTGGTAAGTAATCATGTGTTGATTCAATCTGTGAAAATCCTGTTTAGAGAGTCGTCAGTATCTATAATTATATGTTAATTATAGATATCTAAGTTTGAGAGAATTGAGAGATTTATATTAGGTGATTATATATCAAGAGTTGCTTACTTGATAGTCATGGTAATCATCTTCTTATTCAAAGCATTGTAATCATCTTCTGGTTAATAAAAGCATTTGATTGATTGTGGTTTGATTTACTGTGTGTGACACTTTTCTTTGATTTGTTCAATTTCCGCAGAAAGTGTATTCAACCCCCCTTCTACACACTGTTGCTTGTTGTTACTCTCTCATACAAGGGACCAACAAACATTAACTACAATCTGTCAGACAGGCCTTGCGGCCGCAAGCAATAACCCTTACGGCCGTAAGGGCCCTTTTTCACATAATTGCTTTTTCTCTTCTACGTTGTGTGCTGTCGGGATCAATCCTTGGTGTGTGACCCAATAGGCTCGTGTATCATTAGTAGCATTACTAAAATACATGTGTCAGTGGGTAGAATCCAACACCTAAGTACTCCGGGAATGTACGTTTTGGGAACGACAATGTTGCACCAATAACGGGGTACCGAGACATAGAGAAGAAGTATATCAAAATCAAGAAAGTCTTCTATATAGAAGGGTTGGGTCACAATCTGTTTAGTATCGGTCAGTTTTGTGATAAATACTTGGAGGTAGTGTTCAAGAAGAACAAATGTTCAATTCTAACTGAGAATGGGGATGAACTACTGGCAGGTTTAAGGAAATCTAATCTGTATTCCATTGATTTGAAAAATTACAACTCCCCTACCTCTGTTTGTCTACTGTTCGAAGCCTCATCGGATCTTACTTGGCAATGGCACATAAAATTCTCTTATCTGAACTTTCAAAATATAAACAAACTAGTCACTGGTGACTTGGTGAGGGGCATTCCCAAGTTAAGATTCAAGAAGGACCATCTGTGTGTAGATTGCGAGAAGGGTAAGATGAATAAGGCTTCCCACAAATCAAAACGGGTGTTCAGCACTACCAAGCCTTTGGAGCTACTGCACATGGATCTCTGTGGTCCTATGAGGATTCAATCAAAAAATGGGAAGAAGTATATCCTAGTCATGGTGGATGACTACTCTCGATATACTTGGGTCAAGTTTATGCGATCAAAAGATGAAGAAACACCAACGATCATCTCCTTCATCAAACAACAGCAGAACAAGCACAACCAGAGTGTGATATCAATCTGTACTGACAACAGAACTGAATTCAAAAACAGCACTCTGAAGAGCTATTGTGACCAAGTTGGGATCAACCATCAGTTCTTAGCTGCATACACTCCACAGCAAAATGGTGTTGTGGAAAGACGAAACAGAACATTAGTTGAAGCAGCCCATACCATGCTATCATACTCCGGGATCCCACCTTCCTATTGGGCTGAAGCAATCAGCACTGCCTGCTATACGCAGAATCGCTCTTTTATAAATAAACGCATTAATAAAACTCCCTATGAACTGGCCAATGGTATAGTGCCTAATATCAAATACTTTCATGTTTTTGGTAATAGGTGCTTTGTGTTAAATGACAAGGATAATCTAGGAAAATTTGCTCCAAAAGCTGATGAAGCTATTTTCCTAGGTTACTCTACAGAGTCAAAAGCATACAGAGTTTTAAACAAAAGAACTAAGAGCATTGTTGAAAGTATCAATGTAACATTCGATGATGCATTGAATGTTACAGATTTTCCACCAAAATCAACTGCAAACGCTTCTGAACATTCCAGTTCAGGACTGGTACTTCAAATTAAAGAATCAAACAATCCTTCCTGTTCAAATACTAGCCTTGATTTCATGTTTGATTTCTTTAGGTCTGAATCTTCTCCTGTTTTAACTGACAACATGAATAACACAGAAGCACAAGCAAGTGTTACTCTAACGGCTCCTACGGTCACTAAGGCGAATCCGTTTGCAGATCTCTATACTGAGGATTCTACATCTGTTTCTGTCACTCGTCCCCCTGTGACATCTCAGATTCCTGACCCAGAGAGCCCACCGGTGTTTGATTCAGATCCAAAATTACAAAATCTTATTCCTTCATCTTCTACTTCTCACGAGATAAAGTGGACCAGACATCACTTTGAAGCAGATATTGTAGAAGACCCTTCTGTTGGCGTTCAAACTCGTGTAACAACAGCTAATGAATGCCAATTTTCGGGTTTTCTGAGCATCATTGAACCCACCAAGACTTCTGAAGCATTAGATAATCCGGATTGGGTAATTGCAATGCAGGAAGAACTACACCACTCCCATGGCTGCAAAGGCGCAGCTGTCAGCAGATCTTGATAGTTCTCCGGTAGATCTCAAAACATACCGTGGGATGATTAGATCGTTACTGTATCTCACTTTAAGTCGTCCAGACATCATGTTCTCTACTTGTCTATGTGCCCGGTACCAGGCGAAAACCTAAAGAGTCACATCTTCTAGCAGTTAAGCGGATCTTCAGATATCTTAAAGGGTCTATGGATCTTGGTATGTGGTTTCCCAAAGATTCAAATCTGGATCTCCATGCTTACTCAGATGTTGACTATGCCGGTTGCAAAATTGATAGGAAAAGCACCTATGGCAGTGCACACTTTTAGGGTGATCGTTTAGTCTGCTGGGCCTCAAAGAAACAAAAGTGCGTATCCATTTGCACAGCTGAGACTGAGTTTGTTGCTGCTGCAATGTGCTGCTCTCAAAGTCTCTGGATAAGTACACAGTTATCAGACTTTGGCCTGAGGTATGACAAAATTCCATTGATATGCGATTCACAGTCTGCCATAGCCATCTTCTGCAATCCAGTACCCCACTCTAAAACTAAACATATTGATATCCGTTATCACTTCATAAAAGATAACGTAGAGAAAGGTCTCATTGAGCTACAGTGTATTCCAACTGAAAATCAGCTAGCTGACTTGTTTAGCAAACCATTAGATGAAAGTCGCTTTACTGAGTTGGTATCCAAGTTAGGCATGCTAAACTTGAAAATATAACATACTGTTGCTTTATTTTTCCTTTCTTTCCTTTGTTTAGAGTAGGTATTATACTGTTTGTTTCTTTTGCAGATTACTGATGCAACATTCAGGGGGGAGTGACTATCTGGTTGTACACATGCTGCATATGTGTAGGGGGAGAAAAATACAATAGACACATTCCCTAAGTTTTTAAAATGGTCATAAATTACATGCAAAAGTCTAGGGGGAGTGTGTCTAACAAAATGACAAATCAAAATATATGGGAAATCATTTTCTTCAGTATCAAAATCCAGATAGTTTGGAATCTTTAGAAAATTTGTTAAGTGTTGGGTTTGATTGAACACAATCGCATACTGTGCTTCTATCGCATGAGATTTCTTGAACTTAACAAAAAAAAATTTAAGTCTTGGTTTACAAACAAGAAAGGTCAATCGCATGGATGACTATCACATGGATTGAAACTTGAACCATGATCCACAATTAAATATCATGGGATAGAAAGTCATTAGCATGAACTGTGAACATAAGACCAATCGCATGCGATAGAACACCAGTGGACTAACATGCAACTGTGAACCAAGTGTCAATCGCATGCGATAGATAAACCAAAGAGGAATCACATGTGATTCATTAGTGTTAGTGTTCTAATACGAAGTTAATGCCCAATCGCATGGTTCTATCAGTCACATAGAATTACCATTCGATTGAGTCTATCAGCCGAGTTTCTTACCGTGGTTGGTCCAATTAGACACTGACACGTGTCCCACTCACTTTATAACCGTTCCATACATCCCATCAGTTCACTCAAACGATTCAAACTCCAAAATTACCTAAGTTCTCTCGTTTTTGGTTACTTGATTTCACGAATCCTCTCGTTACAATCAAATTGGTTCCATCCATCCCATCAGAGCCAATTCTTCTTTGAAATTGGTTCTCGATTTTTGCTTCAATCATTAGCAATCATCTTCTCAATCAAATCAAGTACAAATGGTGAAGAATTATGCATCGATTTCAGTGTTTAAAAGGTAAAGTTCTTCCTGTTTTCTCCTAGATTCGATCTCCTCGATTTCTGTGCTTGTTCGATTGAAGAATCATGGGTCAATCATTGGTGAATCATTGGTGAATCATTGATCAATCATTGTTAGTAAGTACTTCATCTTCGATAGTGCATCTCTGTTTACTGTTCATCATGAAGTTTTGAAGTTTTTGGTTAAAATTCAACAATATTCTTCTCTAATCATTGGATCGATGAGTAAAATTGATTAGAAATCATTATCCGCTGTACTTTTTGTCACACATCAATTGTCACATCAACTGCTCTTGAGAAAAGTGAAATTTTAAACATGGAAGTTTCAGGTTGACGTGAATTTGGAATTTACGAGTTTCATTTAGAGAACTGTTTTTGCATTCATATTGAGTCTATCAAGGTCGCCAAATCATCAATTCGTACTTTGCTAGTTGTTTTGAAAAGATTGATTGGATAATCATTGATTTTTGAAACTTTGGGATTTGAGCTCAAGAACACCAATAACAATTCAGATCTTAGATTTCAATCCATTAATCTGAAAAACACCTACTGGAAGATGTTTGTAGGTGAAAGTTTGTTGTGATTGGGAAGTTTGTTACTGATCGAGATGGGAATGTGTAACAGACAAGTGCGATCAATGTCCTACTGCAATTGCATGCAATTAGAATTGCATTCGATTCATTGAGTTCGATTAACAGAATCAAGTGTTGATTGTGTGCAAGTGTTATTGATCGATGAGAATTGCATTCGATTCACAATTGTTCGCATTGACTTTTTAAGTTGACCTCGATTCAAGATACATGTTATAAGTTTCAAGTGGGAATTCAAAGAATCACATTTGATTGGTGTTACTCAGTTTAATACAAGGCTATTAATTGCATTCGATCGCTTCGATCAAGTTACATCCGATCGATCAGAGAAGGAATTAATTGTTTTCGATTGCTTTAATTGCATTCGATTACTAAGTTTGCATTTTCAGTTTGAAATTTTGAAAGAATTGCATTCAATTGACTTAATTCGCATTCGATTGATCAAAGTTTGAAAACCAGATTGCATTCGATTGGTTGGATTCGCATTCGATTGATCCAATTTTGAAAACAGAAGATTGCATTCAATTATCCAGATTGCATTCGATTGATACTAATTAACCTCAATTCAGACTGCATTGAGTTAATTTGAACAAGGTTTATAATTTCAAATAAGAACCGATCATCAAAATGTCTAATTCAAATGAGATGCTTGCGATTTGTGATTGGCACTGATACAAAACCCCCGGTTTTGTTTACAAATGATTATCATGTTTGGAAGGGAAGATTTATGGATTTTCTAGAACACAATGACACATTTGGTCAAGCTATGAGGGATTGCATTGAACAGGGTAACAAACAATTTCTCAAAGTCATTCCTGCAATTCCTGGTAATAATCCTGAAATTTCTGCTGAACAAAGAGAAAAATCATTTGATGAGCTCACAGCTCAAGAGAAAGAAATTAAAAAGGCTGAAAGAATGGCTAAGTATTATCTCAAGCAAGGTTTATCATCTGAGATATATACAAAGGTGGATAGTCTTGAGACAGCAAAACAAATCTAGGATGAGCTGAAAAGACAACTTCAAGGTACTGAACAGGGTGAATACATAAAAAAGACTCAACTGGTGAATAGTTTTCATGACTTCTCTGCTAGGGAAAATGAATTACTTCATGAGACTTATAGCCGTTTCTGCAGACTGTTGAATGAGCTTAGATCAAACAAGATACCACGATCAGATCTTGATCAGAATTGTGTCTTTCTAAAATCTCTGGGAAGTAAATGGAGCGAGCATGTGAAGTTATACAAACATGTTAACAAAGATTTGACACAACTAACCTTTCATAACATCTTTGAAGATCTGGATCAGTATCAATCAGAAGTCTCAAAGTTTTTGCCTAAGGTGTCTCCTACTGATCCTCTAGCTCTAGTAGCTGCTGATAAACATCCCAGAGAACACACAAGATCTACTAAATATAAACAGGTAGTTTTTAGTGAATCAAATCATGAAGATTCAGATACAGACTCTGTGGAAGCAGCTATTCAGGCTTTATCGTTTGTCACTCAAACCTTCAAGAATCGGTTTAACAAGACCAACAACAAGCAAAGGTTTACTTCTGGATCAAGGCGTCCTGAGAACTACAGGTCTACTGAAAAACCCAGGTTTCAACGAGAAGAGAAGAAGGTGGAGAAAAGAGGTGAAATGAAATGCTACAATAGTGGAGGATCGGGTCATCTTATCAGAAATTGTCCTAAAAAGAAAACCAAGGATGCTGAATACTATAAACAAAAGTACCGCCTGTCCAAACAAAAGAAGGCTGGGAAAGCTTTGATGGTTGAGGAGGATTAATTCTTATCTGATACAGATACTGACAGTGATATTGAAGCTGAGGAGCATTGCTTCATGGGAAAGCATGAAGAGTCAGATGAGGAGAGCAACCCTACTTTTGACAAATCAGACTCAGAGACAGAACAGGTAAATACTAACATTGATTTCCTTGCAGGTTTTAATAGTGCTCACATCCAAACAATTCTAAAAAAGATGAAAAACCTAGAATCAAGTGTTAGTAATCTGAAAAGTAAAAACAAGTCTCTAAAACAAGTAATTCAAAGTCAAGATCAAGAGGCACAAGGATTAATTGATCAACTTGAAAAAGATTTACAATTGTCAAAAGATCAATAAAAAATAACAAGTTCCAAACTTTCAGATTTGACAACTGAAACACAAACCATCATTCATGATCTTAAGGCCGAACGCGTAAGTGCTGAAAAGGATTTTGAGATCGTTCAAACCAAAAATTGTGAATTGTTCACCAAAATTAAACAGCTTGAAGATTTTATTATTAAAAGAAATCAAAGTGAACAAACAATCTTCTTGCACAAACAAAAGAAAGACCTTACAGTCGTTGGACATTTGAAGGCTTAGGATTTGAAAATCCTCATGTGTTAAATAAAGTCACTTGTAAACAACTGTTCAATGTGGATTTGTTTAATCTGGGTCTTACAGCAAGAATGAAATTTGTCGGCCAAGAAGAAGCACAAACTGAGGAGGAGGTGAAAAGAATTCTTCAAGAACATGCAGAAATATATTTTGATTATACTGCTTTGAATGCATCATATAACTCTGAATTTCCAATGACTTCGATTTCAAAACACACATCTTCTGTTTATACAGATGAAGAGTTGCATGCACCTTTAGTTTCCAAACCTCTGTTGGAGTATATTCCTTCTCTTGAGTTGTTGAAGCGATTCTACACTCTTCAGGAATATTGCTTCACGTCTCAGATCATCAATGATCTCTCTTCTTTGGTTCTTTCACACGCATCAAATTCAGATAATCTTTGTTCAACGGTTTCAGATTCTTTTCTTTATGTTGAGCTTTTCATTCTTACCTGTCAAGTCGATGAATTGAAGTTAGCAAATGAAGTTCTTCGTTCAGAGTTATCCCATGTTCTAAAACACGATGAAGGAATCATTGACAGATTGTGTGTTGAAAAATTTGACCTTGAAAGTCAACTCAAGAAGCTGAGCTCAACTCCACGAGCAAACAATGATTATGATGCCAAAGATTTCTTTTATCAAAATTCTTCTTTGACAAATAGTACCACATCCAATGCTGTGTCATCAAGTTCATCAGTTACCAAAACGGTCACTCCAGTGACATATGTTTCAAACTCGATTTTTCAAAATAAATTAAAACAAATAGTTCATGCAAGTTGTCACTCTTCATCTCTTTCACATGATAAACTAGAAACTTCAGCAGCAGTTGTACTTCGTCCAAAATTGAAGTCTAATTTGTTTGATTTGCGTGCAGATGTGAAGAAAGCATATGTGAAGAAGCAAATAAAAGCTGAATGGAAAAGAGTCATACCTAAATCTAATAGGATATGTACTAAATTTTCTTCTATTTGTCAAAACATACTTATGTTTGAACAAACATGCTTAGGTTTTAATGAAAGAGAAAATGTTGCCATGAATATGTTTTGCATGAGTGATGGATGTTTGCATGGTCACTGTGAATTTAAGTGTGAATATGATCAACTTAGAAAATCTTTTGAAATTAAACCATGTGCACATTGGTCAGATTTTTATGACAATCAAGTTGTGTTTCCATTTCTCAATTCCAAAGGATATGTCCTACACATCTGGATAACCAAACGACAGGCATATGTGTTTAAACAGTTGAACAAGTCTCACAGGTTGCTAACAGTACGTGAATTGAAAGCCTATCAGAATCATGGTTACCAAGCACTTTACAATCAATGGCTTGCACGTGAGCAGTAACTCAAGCACAAATCACGTTCCAAACGTACTTCATCATCCAAATTTACTCACACTTCATCTATTACATCCAAGTCCCAAAAATGGGTTGTTAAAAACTCTATTCCTATTGTTTCCGAAAAACAACATCCCCTTGAGGTCAAGAGGTCCATATTTGCTTCTAAGCGCTCTGTGTTTAAGAGGATATCCAAGTCAATCGCTTCCGCAACATGTGCAACTCATACACCTTCTAAACCTCCATCGACCTCATCTCATCGTACCACTATGACCTTGCAACCAAAACACAAACAGGTTAATCCAGACAAGAAGTTAACTTCCAAATAGGTTCCAAAGAAATCATCCAGCGATATTAATACTGTTCAATCACATTCACACCCAGATATAGAGACTCATTCATCACCAACTGACAAATTAGGACCCATTCGTACATGGGTACCTAAATCTTCTTTGTTTTCTTTTTGCAGGAACCAGATTTATGGTACCTGGACTCCGGCTGTACAAAACATATGACGGGGGACAAAAGACTTCTAAAAAATTATGTTTCTAAGTACTCCGGAAATGTAAGATTTGGGAATGACAATGTCGCACCAATTTTGGGGTACGGAAATATCGAAAAGAAAAATATAAAAATAAAGAAGGTTTCATATGTAGAAGGATTGGGTCATAATCACTTCAGTATCGGGCAATTCTGCGACAAAGATTTAGAAGTGGTGTTCAAAAGGAATTCTTGTTCAGTATCTATAGAGTCTGGTGATATTCTTCTCTCAGGATCAAGAAAATCCAACTTATACTCCATAGATCTGAACAACTATAACACACCCACTTCTATCTGTTTACTGTCCGAAGCATCTACAAACTTAACTTGGCAATGGCACTGAAAGCTGTCTCATCTGAATTTCAAAAGTATCAACAAATTGATCACAAATGATTTGGTTAGAGGCCTGCCAAGGTTAAGGTTCAAAAAGAAACATCTATGTGCAGACTGTGCTAAATGCAAAATGCAGAAGTCATCTCATTTCAGTAAACAGGAGATAAGTACAACTAAGCCACTTCAACTGCTACATATGGATTTGTGTGGTCCGATGAAAGTTCAATCTAGGAATGGGAAGAAGTATATCTTAGTCATGGTGGATGATTATTCCAGATATACTTGGGTCAAGTTCTTGCGTTCAAAGGATGAAACTGCTTCAATCATCATTACTTTTATCAAGCAGCAGCAGAACAAGCACAATCAGAGTGTTGGTGCCATTCGATCTGACAATGGAACAAAATTTAAGAATAACACTCTGAAAAGCTACTTTGACCTTGTGGGAATTACACATCAATTCTCTGCTGTATACACACCTCAACAAAATGGTGTGGTGGAACGACGCAACCGAACTCTAGTTGAGGCTGCTCGTACCATGCTGTCATATTCTGGACTCGCACCTTCCTTCTGGGCTGAAGCAATCAGCACTGCCTGCTATACGCAGAATCGTTCTTTCATACATAAACGTTTAAATAAAACTCCATATGAACTGACAAATGGAATTGTGCCTAATATCAAGTATTTTCACATATTTGGTAATATGTGCTATGTGCTCAATGAAAAAGGTAACTTAGGAAAATTTGCAACAAAAACAGATGAAGCAATTTTCCTTGGTTATTCACAAGAGTCAAAAGCATATAGAGTTTTCAGTAAAAGAACACAAAATGTACAAGAAAGCATAAACGTTACATTTGATGATTCAGTAAAAGTTCCTTCAGTTCCTCCAGTACATTCTAAAAATGCTTCTGAACATGTCCGTTCAGAACCGGGTCTTCACCTTACAGATACAAACATTGCATCCAATTCAAATGATAATGATTTAGCTTTTATGTTTGATATCTTCCACTCTGAATCTAATACTGTTAATCATGTTTCCAGGTCTGAACCTGTTCTTTAAGAAAGTGTTACTCTTACTCCTCCAACAGTAACATCATCTAATCCGTTCATTGATTTTCCTCTTGAAGAAGCAACATCTAGTTCTGTTACACGTCCTGAAGAGGCTTCTCCAGCAGCAGAATTTGCGAGTCCGCCTATCTTTGATTCAGATCCAAATCTGTCTACCGAAGCTGAGGAACAATTACCATCTTGGGAAACCTTCTTTCCTTCAGCTTCAAGTCCCCTTGAAACTAAATGGACGAGACACCATCCTGAAGATCAGATAATTGGCGATCCAAATATTGGTGTTCGTACCAGATCTGCAACGGAAAACGAATGCTTGTATTCAAATTTTCTGAGTATTATCGAACCCACAAAGGTCTCGGATGCACTAGATGATCCAGATTGGGTTATCGCCATGCAAGATGAGCTTCATCAATTTGATAGACTTGCAGTCTGGCGATTAGTGCCACTTCCGCATGGGAAATCTGTGGTAGGGACAAAGTGGTTCTTCAAAAATAAACGGGATTCTGATGGTGTAGTTGTTCGCAACAAAGCTCGACTTGTAGCCAAAGGCTATAATCAACAGGAAGGCATTGATTATGATGAAACGTTTGCTCCTGTAGCCAAAATTGAAGCCATTCGTCTTTTTCTAGCATATGTTGCAAGTCGAAGTTTCAAGGTCTTTCAGATGGATGTGAAAACTGCATTTCTCAATGGTATACTTAAGGAAGAAGTTTATGTTTCACAACCTGAAGGATTTGTTAACCCTCAACACCCAAATCATGTTTATATTCTGGGTAAGGCATTATATGGTTTAAAACAAGCACCTCGTCCATGGTATGATGTCTTATCTGAATATCTTCTTAATGAGGGTTACACCAAAGGAACATCTGACACTACACTATTCATAAAGGCCAGAGGCAAAGATAAAATTTTGGTGCAAATCTATGTTGACGATATTATCTTTGGCTCAACAAATCCCAAGTATAGTGATGAATTTGCAAAGACAATGGCAAATAGATTTCAGATGAGCATGATGGGGGGAAATGTCCTTTTTCCTTGGTCTACAAGTAAAGCAACTGAGCAATGGTATTTTTATCAGTCAATCAAAGTACATCAAAGACTTGCTCAAAAAGTATGACATGCTCACTTGCTCAGCACTATCAGCTCCTATGGCTGCTAAAACGAAGTTATCTGCTGATCTAGCTGGTCCATCTGCAGATCTGAAGACCTATAGGGGTATGATTGGTTTATTACTATACTTGACGGCGAGCAGACCAGACATCATGTTTTCAACTTACTTGTGTGCTCGCTTCCAGGCCAATCCCAAAGAGTCGCATCTACTAGCTGTCAAGCGGATTTTTCGGTATCTCAAAGGAACTATGGATCTAGGTTTGTGGTATCCTCGAGATTCAAATTTTGACTTGCATGCGTACTCTGAGTCAGACTATGCCGGATGCATGATAGATAAAAAAAAGTACCTCTGGCAGTGCGCATTTCTTGGGGGATCGCTTAGTCTGCTGGGCTTCAAAGAAACAAAACTGTCTCTACATCAACTGCTGAAGCTGAATATGTTGCAGCTGCAATGTGTTGTTCACAGAGTTTGTGGATCAGGACACAGTTATCAGATTTTGGCCTACAGTATGACAAGATTCCACTGTTTTATGACTCGCAATCTGCCATTGCCATTTCAATTAATCTGGTACACCATTCTAAAACCAAACACATTGACATCAGATATCATTTTATTAAAGATAATGTGGAAAAAGGCATCATTGAACTTAGGTATGTTCATACTGATAATCAGTTGGCTGACTTATTTACTAAACCATTGGACGAATCTCGTTTCAATGATCTAGTCTCTAAGCTTGGCATGCTTAACATGCATGTATGACATACTACTTTTGCTTTTTTTCTTATTCTTATTTTTTTGGTTTTTGAATAGGTATTACACAGTTTGTTCGTTTTGCAGGTATTTATTCCAGAAAATAAGGGGGAGTGTCTATATCTTTACACATACTGGCTATGTGTAGGGGGAGAAATATAGACGTTTCTTTTTCAAAATGCATAATTTTTGTGTCTTTCACTCAATCTAACTCTTTGAAAATCTTGAAAATTTTGATGCACAGATTAAGGGGGAGTTTTTACTATGTATTTTAAATATATAAAAGAAAAGTACAAATTAGAAAATTAAAAAAATAATAATAATAAAAAAGTAAAATAAAAATGAGAAGGTTGGAAAAATGAATCGCATTCGAATTGTGCGAAAATGTAATTCGCATGCGATTGAGTCAATGTAATTCAATCCAACTGAAAGCCACGATCGCATGAACTCCATTCGCATGCGATTCCATCATTTGGAGATTAGTTCCGGACTCATTTTGCTAGAGTTTATCGCATGCGATCCTCACAATCGCATGCTATCCACATGTACTGTAGCACCAGATTTCAAATGGTCTTCAATTCACATACCTTTTAAATGAACCACTCATCCATTGCCACGTGTCAACTCCGATTACCAAGTAATCGCATGCGATTGTTGTTGTTTCCGAGAATTAAAAAAGTGGTCCACTCACACGTAGACACGTGTCCTGTCCTTTCTTCTCAACCGTTCTAACTTACTTTCCGGTCATCTTCTTCGATTCATTCTCACAGTATACACATACAGTGCTCCCGATCACCATTGTTACATTTTCTCACAAACATCTCGAAACTCTGTCAAAATTTCTAATTTTTACACAATTCGAACCGCACGAACAAGGTGATTAATCCTTACGGTGGAATTTATTTTATTTCAAGTTCTGATTGGTGTTTTGAATCAAAATCAGATTCGAACCTTCGAGGGTTTCACGCACTGTTTTTTCGATTTTTGACTGCTTATTTGACTTCGATTGCTACAGTAGCTTTGACCAATATGTCTTAGATTTCCATGAGAAATTTGGATCTACAAACAGATTTTTGACATTTCAGCATTTGTTCTTCGTGTTCTTCACAGTAATGAGTTTTCACTAAAAATTCGAATTTTGGTCTTTTACTAGGTGTTAGGGTCACTTTTTGCCTATACCTCAGTATAACAAATTTGTTCGTATACATGAAATCATTGTATATTGAAGACCAAATTTCATTTTTCACTCGTTTCAACATCGGTTACACAATGGATATCTCAGTGCTAGGGTTTTTGATGAAAACTTCAAAAGTTTATAGCTAAGTGTCTTTGGTCAAAATATGTCAACTTACTATCAAAAGGACGAGTTTGATCTAAGTTTGATCATTTTTCATGAGTATTTGAGCTTGTTACTGTTTTGTGCAGATAAATGGCTACATCACATGTTCCTTCTGTTGCTCCAAGTCAGCCAGCCCAAAACCCAAAACCAGATGAGCACTTAATGCCTAGGGCATAATTCTTATCAGTCACATCTCATGAAAACAATCATTTTATTGACCTAGCCACCTTGAAAAACCCTAACTACCCAATTCTTACTGAAATCCTACGTGTTCACCCCTTAAATCATGCCCTTACCTATAACCCTGCTACAACTGGTACTCATGTTCCAGAGGTGTATGCCCAACAATTCTGGAAAACCTGTTTTATACCCACCAATCGATCTGAAAATCTTTCTATTCGGGCAGAGATTGATGAGTTTAGAGTTGTTATCACAGTAGACAGACTAAGGGAGATCTTTCACCTTCCTACTGCTGATAGTCGTCCACCGGCAATTGATTTTGATAAAATTCCTGATGAGGAACTTTGTTTAGCTGCCATTCAATCTTTTGGTTACTCTGGTCCATTGGAAAAGAAAAACAAATTCAGGAGAAACAATCTGCATCCGATGTATAACATGCTGATGACCATACTGCAGAAGTGCTTAACTGCCAAACATATAGGGTATGAGTTTCTCATGGAAAATCAGATGTGAATCTTTGTTGCTGCAGGAAATCACCTCCATGTGGACTATGCTCAGTTGCTATTCAATGATCTCAAGGCAACAATAACAAAGAAAAGCAGCCAGAAAAAGACAGGGGCAAAATTCTTATCGTACCTACGGTTCATTCCTATGATCATACAACATGTCATGGATCAGAATCCAGCCATTCCTCGAAGAGCAGGTTCACCCTTTATCGCTCCTAAAGCTTTTAATGTTATAAAACCTACTATTCCTGTTCCATTACCTATTCCTCAACCATTCCCTGTTTCCCTGCTGGATCTTTGTAAGCAAAATGACTTAATTGTTAGTTATAGGATGAGTGTAGGGATCCCTCCCATGGTTAGACCAAAGCCAGTCCTGCCTACCCAGGGAGGAGTAGCACCGAGTGAGGCAGTAGAGGATAGGACTCAGCAGTCTATGGGAGATGCTGAGAGGGATGAGCAGAGATAAAATTTAGAGAGGGGTGGTGAAGATAGTGAGGGTGAAAAACATAGAGAGGGTGTCGGTATGTTTGATCCAGCAGATGATCCTCATATTGTTGAATCTGATGTCCACTCTGATGCATCTACCGAGCAAGTAAATCTATCCAGTTCCCATTCAGATACCAATGATTCTGTGTCAAACACTGCTAATACTCCACCTGTGCATACCGTTATATCTCCTGTGAGTACTCCATATTCTCCAATCATTCGCACTCCTGAAAGCACTCCCTCATATATGAAACTAAATGATCCGAATGAAACTTCTCCATTGGATAGTACTCCTATTGTGTCAACTGCTGACTTGACTCCTATTGTTCAACATCCCGTCAGTCAAGCAGGTCTTACCATCATTCTAACTCCAACTCCAAATCAAGTAATAATCCCTCAGTTTGTTCCTATTGTTCAAATAGCTCCTGAACATATTCGTGAACCATCTTTTGAAATTGCATCTGTTTCACATGATACTTCCCAATTGTCTCCAAATCAGTATGCTGGTTATGGTAATGAAAAAGAAGATGATGTGAGTAGTAGTTATGCGCGAAAAGAAAATGAGAATGTTGAGATTCCCCCACACCAAGAAAGCTGGGCAACCACATCTGCTATTGGACCTGACACTGTTAGGTCTGATATTGAAATAGACACGGCCATCCCAACCGTGCACATTCAAACCACACCTAGCCACTTAGAAGATCCTCAAAGATCTTCTACTTTATTGCACATGGCTATTATACATAATCTACGACCATCTCCTTCGGAGACTGGACGTATTGAAACTAGAGGACTGCTTCCCTCGTCCTCGCCTAGTCTCTCAGAGCACATTGATTATCAGCGGATTTCCGCTTTTCTTGATAAACACAACGACACTATCAATGCACTGGTTTAACTGATTAAAAGTGTACCCGGAACATCCATAGGTAATACTCCTGAGAGTATTATTCGAGGATTGGATGGAAATCCTACTGGAGTCAACCTCACAGCAACTCCTTTAGGTGGTCCAGCCTCTGTGGCAGGAACCTCAACGGGTGTCTCTCGTGATACCCGGTTTGTTACACAGTCTGAGCTTCATGATGCCATTCAACAAGCTGTAACTCCCTTGCAGTCTAAACTTGATCAAATTGATTCCAAACTTGACCGATGGTTCTCTACTATTAATGATAAGTTTGCTGAGATCTCTGAACGTTTGAATGCTATAGATACTACCTGGAAGTTTCAAGCTAGTACTCGAACTCGAAGGCGTGATGATCATGATCCTGATGATCGCCCCGAGGGGGAGAAACATAGAAGAGTGTATATGAGTTCAAGTGCTGTAGTACCATTTACTCCGCTGAGTCAAAATTTACCCGGTAAAGGTTCTAGTAGAGGTGGTGATTCTAAGGTTTATGATGTTCTTAAAAAAAACAGATGGTTATCATTGAACTGAGGCCTAGTGTAAATGAAGAGGGGGAGATCGAACAAAGCAGTGAACAAACAGAGGAAGTTAATCTTGAATCAGACACAAAGGAGGTACATAATTGGTATGGTGATATTGGGGTTGAAATTGAAGCTGATAGTTCTGATGAAGGCTTTGAGGAAATTAATGCTGAAATTGTTAAGTATGTAACTTCAGTAACAAATCCTGAAGCTATTCATACACAAGTTGTCAGAAGGTTTGAAGATGACTTGGAACCAACTGAGATAGAAAAGAGAAGAATAGGAAAAGAAAATGTTGGTAGATTCAAGACCAAAGCTACAAAGAAAACTTTTGATGTTTCAAGAGTTCTAAGTGGGGTAAACCTTGAAGTTCATTATGCTTTTCAACCCCCAACAGGTCAGTTTCAGACATCTGCTGCGGATTTGCTAAGACAAGAACAACAAGAGGAAGCATCCAGAGAGTTTGTGAGAAATACTGAATGGCCAGTGCCACCAAATGTAATAGTTCCCCCTGCTACTTCAGTGTATACTGGTACTCCGTCTCTCGATAGAAGCAACATGTTTACAAGACAAGCAAGACTAAATCCAATCTGGAGGGATTACTCTGTGAACGGTCCATATCTAGAAGATAGAATTCAAGAGATTTATGTGGATGGACTTGAAACTAGGACACCTCCAGAGTTGAGACATTTGAATGAAAGTCAAGTAATAAGATATCAGCATATGTTGGAAAGGTTCAGAACTCCCAAAGAACATATCATCTCTCAATATCCAATAACCAAACTTCTCAATATTTATAGTGATGATGGATTTGGCCATACAGTTATTTGGTTTGAAGTGGAAAGGTCAAATGGTCAGAAGTTTACATTCAATGAAGCAGATCTCAGATACATTCAACTTCACGACATCAACTTCATCTATTTGTACATGTCAGAAAAACAAGGAAAGAAACCAAATGAGGTGTTTAGCTATTCTACACTGATGAAGTATATGAGAAAGTTAATGGAGTTTATTGAAGAGCATGACATGCAACTGGCAGCTGAGAACAATCACGAAAAAGTTAATGTTCAGAAACCTCAACACAATCACCCTAACTTGGATCAAATGGATCTATTAACGATAGTAGATGCTAACCACAAGTTCTTCAAAGGTGAACCAGGTGTCGTATTCAGAAATTCAAAGAAAGACAAAACATTCATCTGTTTGTGCGATGTTTTGGCTTATTCAGATGGCACGCTGAGGATTTTTTACAACAGTCTTGAGATGAAAAATGCAAATGCTGGAACATCTATCACAGAGCAAGAGAGACAACGTATTGGGCTTTACATTGAAAAATTCAAGAAAACACTAGAGAGCATGAGGATCATTAGAAAATGGCAAAGCTATTTTGGATTACGTAATAGTGTACCTTAAATGTTTTATCTTTTGTAATTCAAATGTTTGTAATAGGAACACTCCTCACTTAGGGGGAGATTGTTAGAACCCAAAAAGTGAGGGTGTATTTTGTAACTTTCCCAAGGCTATTTATAGCCTTGGTGCGTTTTCAATTATAAGCTTTGCACTCATTTAATCACAACTCTCAAGGTGTGTGTGTGTGTTCTCTCTCTCTCTCAGTCGCATAGCTTCATCCCTAATTGGGAACCAACAGAACCGTTACACGAACACAAACTGGTTGGTGACCCGATCCTAATCCCACTGGTTTATTCTTAAAGTGGAACTGGAATAAACACACCCTCAAAACCCGAGAGGGTAGGATCTTTCGGTGATCTAATCAAAGTTTAATAATCAGATAAATAAACAAGAACAAGAATAAAGATTAAGAAATCAATACCTAGATTGCTCAAGTAATAATCCACCCCGTAATGATGCAAAACGAGATCCTTCTAGCCGGAACTTGCAATCATGATCAACCAACGAAACCTCGAAAGTTGTATGTGTTGTGCGAAAATTGGTCAACACCAAAAACCGAAACTCGGTTTTGGTTTCTTTGTCTTGGCCGTAAATTACAAGAGAGGAAGAGGGGAGGAGAGTTTTTGGTGGCTTGTTAAACTTGTGATTAGGTTAGAATGATAATCCTAAAACCCTTAAGGATTGATCCATATTTATACTTAATTTAGATAGCCTATCTAATTATGGTATAAACTTAGTCAACAAGCAAAACCCTTTTATTATTTTTCTTATAATTTTCGGCCATAAATAATATATATATATATATATATATATATATATATATTATTTCCGAAACCTTATATATATATATATATATATATATATATATATATATATATATATATATATATATATATAATATAAAACAAATAACAAATAATAATATCTCATATCCAAATATACTTAATGATTTAATAACTTTAAATCATTAATTTGAATAAATACATTAATTAATCTTCTTTATATATATATATATATATATATATATATATATATATATATATATATATATATATATTCACTAATAAATATATACATATAGACTATTAATTAATTATCTGGGTTTAATCACATCTCACTCAATAAGCCAAAACCTAGACTTATTATCTCATTTATTATAACTATAATAAATCTTCCCTCTCTGAGTATGATTGCATAACTACTCGAATTACATTCACTCACAGGTGTGACCCTTCAGTGTCCTATGGTATTGGACGTGATATCACGGGTTCGCTAACTATGCACATAATCCTAATAGTTGGATGATTGACTTACACAAGACTTAGCAGGTGGTACCAAATTTAAAAAATACTTGGTTGCATCAATTGTTGGTTCTTGTACAAAAAAAACAACAGGATCGTCTTTCGGCTCTAAGGTTAGGTGGTAATCCAACACATATTCGAGATAGCTTAGGATGTTATCCACGTAGTTCTCCACATCTTCCCTTTCTAACAACTCAAATGGCCTTCGATTGTCAGAATAAGTATGATTTGACATTTGTTATTCAATTGAACACATGACTTGGACTTGTGTGGGCGGATCAGCATGCTTTGTTCCCTCATCCACCAACTCTTTCATATATGAGGATTCTTCCTGCAAATCTGAGAAAAAGTCATCATTATTAGGATAATTATATTGGATTTGTAGAAATACCTCTTCGTAATTGAATTCCCAACCCTTAGGAAGTGTTGCAGGAGTGAAATGAAGTTCTTCATCCTTTAACCTTTGCGGGTAAGGAATGTTCATATTTGTATTCAGGCACAGTAGGCTTGGGTTGCACCGTAATTTATGGGTCTATGTTGTAATGTGCCTCACCAGAGTCCTCTAAAAAGCATCTTTAGAGGTTGACCTACTTGATTTCCAAACTTAATAGTGCTAAGGTCCGTTGATTCAGGGTTTCCTCTTGCTCTTTCATTTTCTCTTCTTTGTTACCAACAGATTCCCATACCAATTTTTCAAGATCAGGTTGGGGTTGTTCATAACTAAGAAATGAGTTAGGAGGGTTGGTATTTCCATAAGAAGAATCACAATAAAGCGAACTAACTAAACAAACAGGAAGCACACAAAATGACTAATAACTACTTTGGCCTTTTTTTTATAATCACGTTTTTCACCAGCATCGGCGCCAAAAACTTGGTGTGTGTGAAAGTGAATATATTTTTACATATTTATTTGTCACACTCTTAGGTAAGACCGAGTATCGAACACGGAGAAGAACGGATCTAATGATCAACCTTCACTATTATTTAGTCGATAATAAACATGAAGAGAATTAAATTAAATGACTGAAAGAAATAATATAAAGGAATAGAGAAAAGATAATATAACAGAAATGTGCAACAGGAGGGAAATTCAAAGCAAGAAGGTACTTATTCAGATTCGAATTATCAACGCATATGTAACACATAAATGTTATTATGTCATAATTAAGTTGACTTTTATAAAATCTTCATTTAACAAGTAAGCCAAGCTCCTGCTAAGGTTACTTAATCAACTTGTTACAAAAGTAGAATAGGCTCATAGTAAGGTTATCTACCCATACAAGCTTTTGAAAGGTGATGCTATTTGTTAGTGCAATCAAAAGATTAATATCTAAATATATCTAGTTTTGATGATACAATTTTAATAATAAAATTAAAATGAAAAAACATACCTATCGAAGTTAATATGAAACTAATAAGTTTGGAAAAAAGATGGTACAAATATATATATTGATGAAAGATCATAATACTAAAATATATCTGTGTGTCGTCAAAAACCAACGAGTTGGTAAAAATAAAAATGACATAATAATCAGAAATGGGTATATCTTAAAATGTAATTTTTATTAATATAAAATTTTCACTTATAAAAATATTCCATACTGCGTCAAATGATATCCGTCTATGGAATATAGTTTTTATAACTTATTGCCAACAAATTTAAATAGATACATTCTTATAAATTGGCAAAAGTGAAAATATGTATTTTAGAATACACGATAAATATCCTTGAGATGTATTATTATAGTGTGTATTAAATGATTGGGTAATAGAGAATATTTGGAATATCTTGCAAGTACATGCAAATACATGAGGTGTCATCCTCACAATTAAACATGTGTTCAATCATTTAAAAGCCAGTCCAAATACATAGTGTAACGATATTTATCTTGGTGTTTATTAACTCTAAAATACTAGTTTAATACAGGAAGTCGAAAAATATGTGAAATATTCTAAACAACTCGAGAATGTTGCAGCTCTGGCCACGGTGATCGACCGTCCGGCGAGGCCTGGGTCCCCACCTCTCCTCTCTCTTCCTCTATATATACCAACACACATACATACAAATTTTACCTTTTGCTACTCCAGAATTTTCTCTCAAGAAAAATGAATCTCTCAAGCTAGAGATTAAAAGACTTGAAAATTGATAAAAGAAAATAAAAAAAAATATGTTAGTCCCAAAAGAAGAGTTACCAAAAAGGAATATGTACGGTTGACCATCAAAAGAAACCAATCGACCGTAAACCAAAGAATGACTTTCCCCGGAGGCGACAGCGGTCGACCACGGTCGACCATGTCTGATCAAATCATTTAAAAATTTGTTACTTTTAAAAATTCCTATCCGGCCTATTTTTCTAGATCCATAACCAGTAAGAATGATTCGAAAGCACTCTATAGGACTAATCAGGTTTATAATAATAACAATTACCTACAAGAAAGTTCAAAATATATGTCATATTTTTACAATCAACCTAATAAATGTAAGGGAATTAGCTATCAACAAAAACCAAATATTAACTTTAATAAGTATCATTATATGTATAATCCCAGAAATGATCCATCCTTATATAAATGGATCAAAGTGGGAATGTTTGATGCTAACAATGCAGGACCCATGAAAAATTGGGTACCAACTTTATCTGCTATTTAAAACTCTGACAGGATAGCAAGGGACATCTACACCCTCATGATTGGATCCTTGACAATGGATGTTCCAAACACATGACCGGAAGAAGAGAAATGTTTACATCATACTCAAAATTCAACAAGGGCCAAGTAGTCTTTGGTAGCAACTTAAAAGGAAATGTGATCGGGGAAGGTAACATCTCTCTCAAAGATCTTACCATATCTAATGTGGATCATACAAATAATCTAAAATTTAATCTTCTAAGTGTAGGACATATATGCGATAATTCGCTAAAGGTTAAATTTACTAAAAATTATAGCTTTATATCAGATGATAATAAAATGCTAATTAAAGGAATAAGGAAAAATGGAATATATGTATATGAACCATATGATTCAATGTCCATCCAAACTTGTCTTATGTGTATAAAAGATCAACACACTCTTTGGCACAAAAGACTAGGACACATTTCCATGAAAACCATTCAAAAACTAAGTAAGCTTATCTTAGTAAGGGACTTACCCATTTTATAATTTGATACCGTTATTTGCGACTCATGTGTGATAAATGTGCCTATAGCAAAAACTAAATTAAAAGTTCAGTCAACAAGAATGTTAGAAAAACTACATATAGGACTATATGGTCCTGCTCCAATTCAAAGTTATGGTGGCAACTTATACAATTTAATCATTATCGACGATTTTTCAAAATTTACATGGACACTGTTTTTGGAATAAAAAATTGAAGCTTATGAAAAATTTCAAGATTCTTCGTAAACAGATTCAGAATCAACTCGAAAACTTAATTGTATCAGTGGAGACTAACAGAAGCAATGATTTTGAAAATAAATCCAAATACATATTTTTCTTTAATAAAAATAATATATCTCACAATTTTTCTGAAAAAGTCATTTGCCAAAATGGATTCATTGATATAAGATTTCAAAAATTAAATATGATGAGTCGTGCCATGTTAAAAGAAAAGAGAATCCTTAAGAAATTCTGCTGTGAGGCAATAGCTATAACTACCTATATTCTCAATTGTACAACCTCTAGGTCCTCCATAGGTAAGACTGCATATGAAATATGCAAAGGTAGAAAACCCTCCTTAAGATATCTTAGAATCTTTGGTAGTAAATGTTTCATTTTAAACAATAAAGAACATCTTACAAAATTCGACCCCAAATCATATGAAGGGGTATTTCTGGGATATTCTCTAAATAACAAAGCCTATCGTGTACTAAACAAGAAAACTATGATAATTGAAGAATCTTTAAATGTTTCCTTTGATGAATTGTTCAAAGAAGAACCTTTTTATGAAAACAATCAGAATGTCCCTAATATATCCCAACTTAATGTTTCTCTTCACACCACCGACAACTTAGCCTTTGATCCCAACTCCTTTAAAATGGTAAAGGATCATCTACACACTCAAATTATTGGGGGAAATAGAGGAAAGGAGTACCAGATCTAAAACCACTCAAATGGGATCAACGACTTTTGTATCAATTATAGAACCCAAGAACTTTAAAGAAGCCATAAAAGATGAAAGTTGGGTTATGGCCATGCAGGGGAACTAAATCAATTTACAAGAAACCAAGTCTGGGACTTAGTCCCAGTACTTTTAAACTAAACAGTTATAGGAACTAAATGGGTGTTTAGAAACAAGATAGATGAGAATGGCATAGTAACTAGAAACAAAGTCAGGCTAGTGGCTCAGGGATACAATCAGCAACAGGGAATAGATTATGATGAAACCTTCGCTCCTGTTGCCCGACTTGAATCAATTAGAATTCTCTTGGCTATTGCATGTGAAGAAAATTTTAAACTTTATCAAATGGATGTTAAAAGCGCCTTCCTAAATGGATATATTAATGAAGAAGTGTATGTTGCACAACCACCAGGTTTTGAAGATTTTCAAAAACCAAAATATGTATATAAACCTAAAAAGGCCTTGTATGGTTTAAAACAGGCACCTAGAGCATGGTATGATAGACTGAAAACTTTCTTTGTTGAAAATAATTATACTATGGGTAAAATAGATAATACTCTATTTGTGAAAAAAAATCAAATGATATTATTCTAGTGCAAATATATGTAGACGACATTATATTTGGGTCTACAAATCAAACTCTATACAATGAATTTTCATCACTAGTGCATAAAGAATTCGAAATGAGTATGATGGGAGAACTTAATTTCTTTCTCGGATTGCAAATTAAACAAATGGTTGATGGTATTTTTATAAACCAATCTAAATATATTAAAGACATGTTAAAGAAATTTGATTTTGCAAATATCAAACCAATGGCTACTCCCATGGCCACTACATGTGATTTATCAAATGATGAAAATGGTGAAGATTTTGACAGCACCAAGTACAGAGGCATTATAGGAAGCTTGCTGTATTTGACAGCAAGTAGACCTGATATAATGTTCAGTGGATGTAAATGTGCCCGTTTTCAAGAAAACCCAAAACTGTCTCATTTAGAAGCAGTAAAAAGATTTTTCAGATATATAAAAGGAACCATAAACCTTGGTATTTTGTATCCTAAATTTGGTGGTTTTGATATTACATGTTATTCTGACTCTGATCTAGGAGGTTGTCTAGTTGATAGAAAAAGTACAAGCGGGATATATGCATTTGTTGGACACTGTCTAACATCTTGATTCTCCAAGAAACAAACCTCTGTTGCTCTGTCAACCATAGAAGCTGAATATATAAGAGCTGCTAGAGCATGTTCTCAGGTACTATGGATGCAACAATCCTTGAAAGACTTTGAAATTACCCTCTCTGAAATACCCATAATGCGTGACAACACTAGTACCATTAACCTAAGCAAGAACCCTGTTCTACATTCTCGTACCAAACATATAGAACTCAGACATCACTTTCTGAGGGACAATGTTCAAAAGGGAAATGTAACAACTGACAAATTAGATTCTACTCAGAATATTGCAGATATATTCACTAAACCACCCAAGAGAGAAACCTTCGAATAACTGAGGATAGGCTTAGGCATGATGGAATTAAATGTCTAAAAATAAACATATCAAAATTTTCTGGAAAATGATGTCTACTACGGTGCGACCGTGAAAGTACAAAAGCTGTAGAATCAGCAAACTCTGCCAACCACCTTGATCCCATCAACTTTTATTGCCTTCCCCAGGAATTTCTGGACTTTGGTTGCCCAAAATCTCAATAGGGTACCTTAAAATATCAACTCCTAACCTAGGATCATCATGATTTTTAGTCCTTATAATCTTCTTAGATCAATGCAATGTTTACACAACTTCCTCACTCCAATCTTTCTCAAAATTTCCAGCATACCTTCTCTCATAGAATCACTATCCCACTCCTTCACTTTAAAAAAAAATCCATCGAGGACACTATTGCAAGAACAAGCTCAAAAGGGAAGAGAAAGGCTTCAAACTCTCCTCCCTCCATTAACTTTCATCCCTCATTAACACATATATGTTATTATATCATAATTAAGTTGACTTTTATAAAATCTTCATTTAACAAGTAAACCAAGCTCGTGTCAAGGTTACTTAATCAACTTGTTACAAAAGTAGAATAGGCTCATAGTAAGGTTATCTACCCATACAAGCTTTTGAAAGCTGATGCTATTTTTTAGTACAATCAAAAGATTAATATTTAAATATATTTGGTTTTGATGATACAATTTTAATAATAAAATTAAAATGAAAAACATACCTATATAAGTTAATATGAAAATAATAAGTTTGGAAAAATGATGGTACAAATATATATATTGATAAAAGATCATAATACTAAAATATGTGTGTCGTCAAAAACCAACGAGTTGGTAAAAAATAAAAATGACATAATAATCAGAAATGAGTATATCTTAAATTGTCATTTTTATTAATATAAAATTTTCAGTTATAAAAATATTCCATACTGTTTTAAATGATATATGTGTATGGAACATAGTTTTTATAACTTATTGCCAAATTTAAATAGATACAATCTTATAAATTGGCAAAAGTGATAATATGTATTTTAGAATACAAGATAAATATTCTTGAGATGTATTATTATACTGTGTATTAAATGATTGGGTAATAGGGAATATTTGGAAGATCTTGCAAGTACATACAAGTACATGAGGTGCCATCCTCACAATTAAACATTTGTTCAATTATTTAAAAGTCAGTCCAAATACACAGTGTAACGATATTTATCTTGGTGTTTATTAACTCTAAAATACTAGTTTAAAACAGGAAGTCGAAAAATATTTGATATATTTTAAAAACTCGAGAATGTGGCAGCTCTGGCCACGGTCAATCCACGGTTGACCGTGAGGATCGACCGTCCAGCCAGGATTGGGTCCCCACCTCTCCTCTCTCTTCCTCTATATATACCAACACACATACATACAAATTTTACCTTTTGCTACTCGAGAATTTTCTCTCCTCCATACACATTCATATCTTGATCTTTCATCTTTATATATATATATACATTTTGAGTGTGTTGATTCTTGAAGTTGTTTTCTTCATTTGTGAGATTTATACAACACTTCAAGATCAAGCAAAAGGGAAGCAAGAAAAATACTTTGAGTGAGATATACATATAGTCCATCGATTTTTTTCTTGTATTGAGAGATTAGTGTTCAAGCACCATTGTTTGTGTTCTTGAGAGTGTTCTTGAGTGAAGAACATTTTTGGTGTTTTTGTGGGTTTGACTATTCCCCACATAGGTTTTGAGTTGGTTGTTGTTAGTTCTTGGTGTAGAACTTGAAGGTTCTTCTTGTTGAAGAAGATAGTGTTCTTGGTGAAGAACGAAGTGGTAGATCTAGTTTAGATTTGTTGTGGTTATCATCTACCCGTAAAGGTGATTGTACTTCGGTGATCTCTTCCGGGCGAAGAGGTATTTTGCATGTGGTGCTAGGGGAATGTTGAGGGAGGTCAAGGCGTGGATGTAGGTTGGAGTTCAACCGAATCACGTAAAAATCTTGGTGTCATCCTTCTAAACCTTTAACTTTTAAATTACCGCACTTGCATTTGCATATTTATTTTCGTAAGCATATTTATATTTCTTGCACTTTATATTACTGCATTTTATTTCTTATTTCTTTTATTTATTTAATTCCGTCATTTAAATTTCTTATATTATATATTAATATATATATATATATATATACTTTCCGCACTTTACATTTCAAACATCTTATATATATATCTCGTAGATATATATAAGCACTACTACATATATATATATATATGTATATATATATATATATATATATATATATATATATATATATATATTACACATCTTTACATTTCTGCTTATTTACATTTCGAGTTACATATTTACTTTTCTGTATATACTAAAAATTGTTTCTCTTGTTTCTCTTGTTTCACTTTTTTAATTATTTATTTAATTAATCGAAAAAGTGATCATAAAAACTATTCAACCCCCTTTCTAGTTTCTACACTATTGACACACATCAACCACCTCAACTTGTTCTTTATAGCATGGTAGAGATAAATTATACACTTCCAAATTATAATTCATGAGGAAACTTGACAATTTTCACCACATACTCAAACTTTTCAAATAAAAGTATAAGGCCATATAATTAACTAAAATGACTACATTTCAAACCACCACACCAAATTGGTCCATGAGTATGTCTCAGATACACAGACCAGACTTACATATGTTTAACACCTCGAATGGGTCCATGAGCATATGTCTCATATATATATATATATATATATATATATATATATGCTTGTTCTGTTTAGAAGATTTATGTATATGAATACAAATATTCGTTACATGCCGTTTTTCAACCTATCATGATCCTAATATTCATATGGTTTAAATATGAAGTCAAAATAATCAAGAATAATTCATCATTAGAAATATATATAATAACTCCAAGTCAACAAAATCGTTATAAAAATCAAATATATATTACATATCACTGAAATTTAACAAATCTAAAGTAAATCAAAGAAACTAGAACATAGTTCCTATAACAAATCCAAATGATAGAACAAATCAAAATCTAACATAACCAAAGTAGGAAAGATTATACCAAATATGATATGATTACAAAATGAATGTGTTTCATGGACTACATACTCCCTTCTATCTTGAATCACCTTCCTTATGCACTAGGGATCAAAAACCCATCATTCTTGAGTGAAATCTGGCTCCGTAGGCACTCTAAATCATTGAAAAAGTTGAGAGAAATCGAGAGGTGAAGGCATCCGCAAACGAAGGAATGAAATGCTATTTATAGGCCTAAAAAGGGATCCCCACATCACGGATTATGCCTATAAGCGCGTCGCGGTCTAAAGTTTTTCCGGAATCCCGGAAAGGGGTTCACCACAACGCGTTTTCAAGAAAAAAGTCGCGGTGTCTCGGCATGAACAGTGTCCCGCGTCTCGGTCTCTCGAAATTGATTCATGGTCCTATCTTTCACTAGATTGTAGCCCTTTGAGTCTAGTTTCCGTAGCCTTTTGAATCACTAGAAATATCCAATATTTGTGTAAGTTAATATTTTCAATACGTTTTGGCTTATTTTAATGTGAAAACCTTGATATTGTCGTGAATTAAATGCACGTTCTTATGTTGTAGATAGACAATATCAAACTACCTCACACTTAGAAAACTTTTGGGCACTTAAAAGACTCTCCTTGCAATTCATTGAAAAATAAACTACACTTTCAACTATGGGATTTAGCCCGATTTTTCAACTGGAGTTACAAGCGTATAACAGGCTAAAAATGGAAACCTTTGATCTAAAAACAAAACAAACCGGTTTTTTTATATAAGAAAACCGGGCTTGAAAGCAAGCTTTAGTCCCAAATTTCTAACCAGGCTTGAAAGTGAACTTTAGACCTGGTAACTTTAACCGGGCTTCAATCGCCAAACTTTCAGGCTTCCCCCTCCTCAGACCGCTTTAATGTGTTTTTTCTATTAGTGAAAATTAAAGTTCGTAAGGAGATGAACTCTTCTATTTAGAGACAGGATTTGACCGAATCATTAAATATTTTTTATTAAAGAAGATTGTAACCACAGCCCTTACGTCTGTGCTTAAGAATGAAACACGTAATATCACTTTTTAAATTTGTAGTCACAAGTCACAACTCAAGTTTTCATAATTAACTTTTCATACTTTCCATAATTACCTTTTTATTGGTTTTTAACTTTCTATAGTTGAAACAAGGTTACCATTTTTAAAAAACTAAAATTTAATTTAGTTTATTCGTATCCACTCCGGTTAGGGTTGGTTATCAAAATCCTTTATTAAACTGTAAAACAGACTATACTTGATTAACCCAAAAACAGAGCCAAATATAAATTCAAACCTAAGTACACGAACCCTATAGAACATGTGGTTACTATTTACTAGTTAGACCATGAACATTCATCTCTCTTATTCCCCTTGCCACATCAACCCATATCATTTTTTCTACCATCACCCTTTATTCCACTCCTAGCACTCTAACACCCACATCTATCACCCTCAACTATTTCATTTTTCACCTATTTAATTTTTTATTACTACTATTTAATTTAAAAAATGTAATTTTTATAACTATTTTAATATAAGATAAAATAATAAATATTATGTTTCATAAATTAAAACAATAAATTTAAGCTTATATAATAAAATCAAAAACATTAAAGAATTACATAATATTAAATGAATCATAGTCCTAGTCCCAATTGTATTTTTGTCAAAGAAATTCTTTGCGGGCTAAAACTGCACTCAACGCTCTTTCTGTGAGATGCTCGTGTGAGGAGATGTAAAAGTCGAGATCTTTTTGCATTTGTTTCGGCTCCTTCCGTTGCTCAACTCTTCTCAAATTTTTCACCTTCTTGATAGTCCCTTTATGTATAAAGGATGAAGCAATGCTAGATGTGTTGGAGTATGCCCACTGACACACGTATATTAGTAATGCTACTGATGATACACCAGCCTATTGGGTCACACACCAAGGATTGATCCCGACAGCACGCATCGCAAATGAGAGAAAAGGGCAAAAAGGCAGATAACGACTGTTATCTTCATCATAACGGCCGTTATATGGAAAAAGGGCCTTACGGCCGTAAGGGTTATGGCTTACGGCCGTAAGGGCTGTCTGACAGACTGCAGTTAATGATTTGTCATTTTCAGCACAAGGCTCAAAGCTTGAATTATTAGGGCACCTAGGGGGCTGCATGGACGACCATAATGTCTGCCAAGACATGTGAATGAGTTCAAAAAAGTCCAAGTGTGGTTCTCATATCAAGTTAGACCAAAATGATTAATTGAAGGAATTAATCATATCTCTCTCTCTACATACTCCTTTGTGAGTTATTGAGTGACTCCAGAAGTTCATCCATGTCCATGGAGTGATTCTGGAGATTGTGGACTGTTCCATAAGTGATTTCAAGGCTTTGAAAATCACAAGTTGTCATACTAGCATTTGGGGATCAAGTAAACTTGGTGTGGACTAGCAATAGAGAGTTGCTCTCTTGGTGACTTAGAGTCCATCCCAACCTGAAGTATTCAGAAGCTGGAGCATGGTATATTTCATACTCCATCTTTTTGTTTTGGTTGCAATATTCGTATGTAGAGTTTTTCCACTCATGGGTCTTGATGGCATCATGTTTTATACCCTAAACTATGTTTTTATGCTTCCGCTGTGCGGGTATGATGGCCAACAAAACCCAACAGTGGTATCAGATCCATCTCTACATAGGTATTGTACCTTGGTGGCCTGAAAATCGAAAACGAATTTTTCCAGCAGCTGAAAAAGGCCTTACGGCCGTAACCCTTTTACCTTACGGCCGTAATGATCATTTTTTTTATTACGGCCGTAATGGTTTTTGATAACGGCCGTTATTCGTTGTTTTGGTTCTTGCGGCCGTAATCTATATAGCTTGCGGCTGTAAGGAGCTTTTTGGTAGTTTTCGCATTTTAAACTCGTTTTCGGTTTTGGCTCGTTTGATTGGTTCTGGATTTTTCCAGAATTTATGTTTATGATGATATGAAGCTTCCTTGTGTCTTGGTTGGTATATTTACATGTAGATTATTATTTTGGCATGAAATTAATAATTGCATGTACTTATATTATGTATATATGAATATGTTTCACCAAAAATGGTTTAGTGTTACTAATGCATATGTACATTGGATTATTTTGTGCCTTGGGTGTTTTAATAATCTTAACCAAGATACATAAGTTTACATGGTTTTGTGTGGCACACCATGTTGTTCATGTTGTTCATGTGTTGTTGGTAACAAAGTCATGCCCCTAGACCTTGTTGGATGTTTGGTTGTTAATATGTAAATTATTCTTTCATTTGGTGACTTAGGTCACATGGTTTGTAATAATTTATTTATTAATTTATTTGGTATGTAATATGTATTGTTGTGGCTTGCATGCCATTTAATTTCCATATTGTGTATTTGTACTTGAAAATAGAATTTGTGGCTTGTATGACATTTATTTATTTTCTATGTAATATGGAGGCGACCATCGTGAGTCACGGCATTGACGTCTTGGCAAACATGGATCCAAGAGGCCCAATGGAGGTAGCGGATTTAGTGGGCGCACATCCAAAGTCAAAGGAATTTTGTCCCTAGTTGACTTATTTTTCCCGTTTTGGCTCACGGGAAAAACACATAGGTTTATAAGGGCATGGTTACCAACTTTGATATGTATGCGTGTGGTTGTTTTATTATTTATTGTTTATGCATGGATATTAGGATTATTGCATGCTAGACAATTTTTGACAAATGATAAAACTCAAGAGTTTTTAACAATGGTTTAACAAACTCTCGCGCGTACACTTGATTAACAAATAGGATATAAAATTGGTTTATATTCAAAAGTGAAAACTTTTGGTTATTGTCACTTTTGTTAATCAAACTCAAATGGTTTTATAACCGGAAAACTAAATCCCGTTTTCTAAATGTAAATTGCACACCACCCATAAGATGACACCGTACGAATCTAGCCATGCAAAGGTTGATTGTCGAGCTCTAGCCGAGTTGACCCTTGTATGTGCTGTGTGGAAGGCGTGTGTGGCAACTCTCAAGGTCGATTGTCGAGCTCTAGCCGAGTCGATCATTGGGCAAGAGTAACACCGTGTATCTTGATGGTTGATTTAAGATTTCAAAATAACATTTTGGATAATTGTCGAGCTCTAGCCGAGTTATTCAAAATCTTAGTTTGAAGTTGGTGTGGAGGGATCAAACATGCCAAACTAGAGACAATGGTTGTCTAGTAGGATCCCGCAAGGAACTAAGAGTTGCAATAATGGATTGCAATCGGTCAATGGTTGTGGGCCTAAATAGCTTTGCCACGTGATCCGTGGAAAACCCGTCACGGTGCAAGGTGAAATAGGGTTCTTAGCCCTTGTTAAAATAGTTGTTTTTAACATATGAGGTAATTATTTTAACTAGGTTTATCAAACTAACTAAAACTTCTCTGCATTCATAGATGATATCGACAAACATCAACAACACCGACTTAACTCTACGTATGTTTCTTGAGAAGGAGAAACTCGATGGGAGTAACTTTATGGATTGGTCTAGGAAATTGAATATTGTCCTACGACACGATGACAAGTTACACACCATTGAGAAACCCCTTCCGGAAGCCCCTGCTACCAACGCAAGTAAGACCGTTCATGATGAGTAAGATAAACGCGTCAAGGACACCAACGAGGTTTCTTGCCTCATGTTAAGCATGATGAGCCCCAAATTGCAAATGCAATTGGAGCATATAAGTGCTTACGAGATGATGCTTGTGTTGAAGGACATGTTTCAACAACAAGCGAGGCAAGAACGGTATGGGTGTTTAAACGATCTACTTGGTTGCCGGTTGCAGGAAGGTGAGAACATAAGCATTCACGTGCTTGAGATGAAAGCACTTGTGGAGCGCTTGGAGAGGTTAGGATTTACCATTGAAAGGGAGATGACAGTGAATATTATCCTACGATCCCTTCCACCATCATATGAGCAATTCATTGTGAATTATCACATGCATGGTATGGTCAAATCCTTAATGGAGCTTCACGGCATGTTGAAGACTTTTGAATCTAACATGGCCAAAGGTAAGCTCACCTTGTCCACTCTCACTAAGGCTACCAACGAACAAACTACCTCAAATGGGAAGCTCACCATGACAATGGAGTCTGAGGGCAATGAGATTGCGCCTCTTGATGAGACTCCTAATGGGAAAGTTTACTACTTTTGTAGGAAGATTGGAAATTGGCGCCACCACGCCTGCCCTAAGTGCCTGGAAGAGCTAAGGATACACATAATGAGAAATGGTGGTTCCTCGGCTTTAGGTACATTCTTGACCAAACTACACTGTTCTTATACTTCTATAGGCAAGTTTTGGACACTGGCCATAATACTCACGTTTGTTACAATCTTGATTGTTGCAAAGTGTAGGTAAGAAGTAGAAATATAAGATGTGGAGAGCTGGACTTCATAACGGGAAATAATATGGTTGTCCCTTATTGAAAAAGGATTGGAAGACGGAATCTTGCCACTCCTTCCAGCTAATCTATTACTTTACTAGATCTATGTTTTACGCTCTGCGTGGCAAGAAAACTAAAAATCTATTATGCCGTTGATAACGATGGATATTACTTTGAATTGTATATATTTTGATGGTTTATTTCAAAGTTCATCCATGTTGTGGCATTTGCTTAAGAAGTAATGGAATGATCATGAATAGTTTATAAGTTACTCTTACGATAATTTAACCATATAAACAAGACTTGTGTTGGGAAAATGATCTCATCAATTTGAATTTGATGAGACAAAGTTAAGTTTGTAAGATGAGTTCTACATATAACTTAAACAGAATTATGAAGCTTAGTCAGACTGAACACTTCGAGTGATTCAGACTGAGTATAAGCTGAATATAAGCTGAGCATATGTTGATCAATTTTTATTATACCTTAGCTTGTTTATTAATATGGTTAATAATCTGTGTATGTCACATAAGGTATATATCGAGTAGTCATCTTGATGTGTTTCAAGCTGAGTGACTCAGCTCAGAAGCAGAGTCAGCTCGACAGAGTTAACAAATATGTTTTATTTAACTCTTTGGACTTCTAAGGATGAGTTAATAATTATACATGTTAGTTCATGTTTGAATTCGGGTTTGTTCTCGAAGAACTCATCTTGATGAGTTTCAAGCTGAGTAACTCAGTCCGAGTGAAGAAGTCAGTTTAAAGATAATTTAAATATGTTTTAAATTCATCTTTATCTCTCTCTATATCTACGGCGCGGATAAGAAGACTCCATAATCAAGATTGAAGATTGAAGACTCAAGATAAGAAGATTCAAGATTCAAGATTCCGGTTTATCCGAAAGTTAGTTAGCGAATTAGGCTAAGTCTAGTTTGTTAGAAACCGTAGCAACAGGATTATAAATACTTATCTCCTGATAAGTTTAGAGGTACGACTCAGAGACGATTACAACTAAGTGTTGCAGAGCCAAACCTCACCTCATCGTATGTGTTACGAGTCTTGATTCAGTATCAATATTTAATCACAGATTGCCAAAGAAGTTCGTGTGTTCGAATTAATCACATCAGTTGTGATAGTGGTAAGTAATCATGTGTTGATTCAATCTGTGAAAATCCTGTTTAGAGAGTCGTCAGTATCTATAATTATATGTTAATTATAGATATCTAAGTTTGAGAGAATTGAGAGATTTATATTAGGTGATTATATATCAAGAGTTGCTTACTTGATAGTCATTGTAATCATCTTCTTATTCAAAGCATTGTAATCATCTTCTGATTAATAGAAGCATTCGACTTTTTATGGTTTGATTTACTGTGTGTGACACTTTTCTTTGATTTGTTCAATTTCCGCAAAAAGTGTATTCAACCCCTCCTTCTACACACTGTTGCTTGTTGTTACTCTCTCATACAAGGGACCAACAACTGGTATCAGAGCAGGTTGAACGATTTCATCAGTTGAATAGTTCAAGATTCTGAGAAAGATTGAAATGTCAACAAGCAATACTCCATCCAACTTTCCTCAGATGTCTGCAAAAGGATGTCCCGTATTTGATGGATCTGACTATCCTATGTGGAAGTTCAGAGCCAGGCTCTTCCTAAAGTCCATTGACAACCGTATGTCAGAAGTCATCACAAAAGGACCAATCATTCCCAAAATTCCTTCTACTGTCAGTGATACGTCTCCTGGCGAAACTGAAAAGGAAACAAGAAAGCCTACGGCATCCTGGACTGAAGAAATCCTGCGTACGGTGACAAGGCAAAGAGTGTTCTAGCAAATTCCCTAACTAATGAAATCCTGCGTACGGTGACTGGATGTCAAACCGCAAAGGATATATGGGATACGCTGAGTGTCACTTATGAGGGCACATATCTGGTCAAGCAGCAAAAGAAGAATCACTTGAATAGATCGTATGAAAACTTCTTTTCAAAGAAGAATGAAACCTTGGCAGATTTGTTCACAAGGTTTCACTACTTGATAAATGACCTACTTAGTGTGGGTGTAAAAAGAGATGAAGCTGAGCTCGTGCTGAAATTTCTGGATGTGTTACCAGAAAGGTTCAATGAAGTAACCACTGCACTAAGGGCTGGAGGAACATTACACATGTATAACCTACAGTCCATCTATGGGTTCTTGCTGAATCATGAATAGATCATAGAACACAAAAGAGCTTCTCAACAACAACTAAAAGAATCTTTGGACAAAACAGAAGTTGCATTAAGTTGCATTAGTTGCACAGAAGAAGAAGAAAGGTTCCAAAGCTATGGTTGTTGAATCTAAGACTGAGTCAGAATCTCAAGCTGACCACTCAGACTCAGACTCAAGTGATACTGATGATGTTCAGATCATCACTGAGCAAATGGCCATGTTAGCCAGACGTTTGAGAAAAAGGGACATATAGCTGCTGAGTGCAGATCTAAGAAGGTAGAATCAACATCTGTTGTTGATAAGAATGCTTATAGAGCTGATAAGTACAAGAAGAAGTACACTCAGCTCAAGAAATCAAAGCCTGAAGACAAACCCAGTGGAAAGGTTTATATGCTGAAACCTGGGATACATAATCATCCACCTCAGATGATAATGTATGTCTAATGGCTCAAGAAGATGAAGAGCTAGAATTGGATGAGGTTGATTATGGTCAGTCCGAATCAATCTTTGAAGCTGACATGAAGGAAGCTGAGGAAAATAGCAAACTGAGTGGTTGGGATCCTGCTTCTATGTACAAGGTCAGTAATTTCTACTCTTATACAGATGAGGAGAAAGGTCTTGCTTTTGATTATTTGTTGAATGATTTCAAGACCAGCCTTAAGTCTCAGACTGACCTCAAAGCTGAAATAGCTAAACTTAAAGACGAGATTAAGGAAAATAAATCTCTCATTGATGTTGGTAAGAAAGCACAGTGTGACCTTGAATGTCAGAGGCACATTAATAAACTTCTTAGTAAAGAGGTTCACGAAGCAAAAGACAAAGCTGATCAACTTCAAAAGATCACTGAGTCTTGGTGTAAGTCATCAAAGCTTGCTGAACAATACATAAACCAACAGATACCTAAACAGGTGAAGGCTGTACTTGGAGGTGACTATCAAACAGCAGCTTATGTAGCTGATGATAAGATAGCAAGTACAGATTCTGAGGAAGATAGACAACTGATTAAGTCTCAGAAGTCAGCCTCAGAGAAACGACATGATCCAAGTCTAAAATTCAATATGTTTGTGAAGGCCAAAGATCATGGTAATGAGATCTCAACATCCAAACAACATGGTAAGTCTGTGTTGGACAGATTAGGCACTCAGCCTGTTCAAAGAACTTCAGTCATAGAAAGGCTTAATCCAAATCCTTTCAAAAGACAAAATTCTCTATCTGGCTCGGAGAGAAGTTATAAGAACAGGAAGACCACTGTAAGTCAGAGGTCAAATCACAACAATGGTAAGTCCAAAGTTGTTGATCTTGGTAAGTCCAAGAAGATCAACAGTGGTAAGTCCAAACCTATTGAAACTGGTGAGTCCAGTAAGCATGACAAAGGTAAGTCCAAAGTCATGCAGAAGAAGGTTGTTAGTCAATCTTCTCAGGATAACAAACAGAGACCTGACAAAGGTAAGTCCAAAGTCAGTGATCACCAGGTGAATCAGCTTGCAAAGAAAGTTGAGAAGTTATCCACCACATACAATCCTAAAATTGAAAGTAAATTCTCACAAGGATTGTTAGACACTCTACCTCCTGTCATCATTGGAAGAAGGAAATGCTACAAATGCAGAAGTAGAGGTCATGAGGCTAAGGACTGTGATGCTGAAATCTCAAGGCCTGAGGAAGAACAAACTGATCAGCCTACACAGGATTCAGTTCCTGCTCAAGTTGAGCAGTTAGTTCAACAAGATGAAGCTGCTAAGTGCTCCTCATCTGAACCCACCAAGAAGTGGGTTCCCAAGCAAAACTAATGTGTTTAGTTTTTATATCATGTGCAGGGTTCAAGTAAATGGTACTTGGATAGTGGATGTTCAAGGCACATGACCGGATGGAAAGGACTTCTCAGTGATTTCCAGGAAGATGAAGGTCCTAAAGTAACATTTGGTGACATCTCCCATTGAAGAACCAAAGGCTATGGGAAGATGCAAGCTCGTAAAGTCACTTTCCAGAGAGTTGCATATGTCAAAGGCCTCAAACACAACCTGATTAGTATCAGTCAATTGTGTGATGAGGACAATGTTGTTACTTTTAGGAAGAAAGCAGGAACAATTTATAATGCTAAGGAAAAGCCTGTATTAATAGCTAAAAGAGAAAGAGATGTGTATCTACTTGATCTTAATTCTGCAGATCCCAATAATGAAACCTGCTTGTATTCTCATTCTGTTCCTGAGCTGAGTTGGTTATGGCATAAATGTTTGTCTCATTTGAACTTTAAAAATATAAATATGCTGTCCAATAAAGAGTTAGTATCTGGATTACCAAAATTCACATTTGTCAAAGACAAATTGTGTTCAGCCTGTGAACAAGGGAAACACCATAAAGGGTCCTTTAAATCAAAGCAAAATTTTTCAATAACAGACCCATTGCATATGTTGCATATGGATCTGTTTGGACCCATAACTACTCCAAGCCTAAGTGGCAAGAAGTACACTCTGGTGATAGTAGATGAGTTCTCACGATTCACCTGGGTAATATTCCTAAAAGCCAAAAGTGAGGCTGCCCTGGAGATAATAAGTTTCATCAAAAGGGAAGAGTTGCAGTAAAGTTTGTCCGTAAAGCAACTCAGAAGTGATCATGGGACTGAGTTCAGGAACTCAACCCTTGAAAGCTTCTGTGAACAAAAAGGAATATTACAAAATTTCTCATCTGTCAGAACTCCACAACAAAATGGAGTTGCTGAAAGGAGAAATAGAACCTTAATTGAGGCTGCAAGGACAATGCTATGTGAGGCAGGATTGAAACTCTATTTCTGGGATGAAGCTGTTAGTACAGCCTGCTATACTCAGAATAGGTCAATCATTGTCAAAAGACATGGAAAGACTTCATATGAAATGTATAAGTCTAGAAAGCCCAATATAGGTTATTTCCATATCTTTGGTTCAAAATGCTATGTGCTGATTCAAAGAGATCAGCTCCATAAGTTGGAACCCAAAGCTGATCCTAGAATATTTGTTGGTTATTCCTCAATCTCCAAATCATACAGAGTTAATAACTCTAGGAGAAAGACCATTGAAGAATCAATTCATGTTTCATTTGATGAAGACAGTATTGATCAAGCTAAGAAAAGTCAAGCTGACTCCGTTAGTCTGAGTAAGCTTGAAAGGCCAAGGGAAATCAACATGTCAAATCCTATGTATGTCATAGGAGATGACAGTGATGATGATGTGTGTTCATCAATGAAATCATCACAAGCTTCAAAGGATTCTCAAGCTGAGAAAGATGATGAGTTCGTCAATCCTTTTGGATCTGATGTCACTCAGACTGAGAATCTCAGTGATAATCAGTTTGTTGACAATGCTGTTGTTGAGACTGAGGAGATAAGTTTACCTCAAGGTTCTCAACATCACTCAGATTCAGAACCTGACTCTCCAACTACCACATTTAAATTCCTCAAAGATCATCCTCAAGATCCTCCTCAAGATCAAATCATTGGAAATGTCCAAGAGAAAGTCATGACCAGATCTAAGGTTACAGCTAACTATGCTGCTCACTTTGGTTTTCTGTCTCAGATGGAACCAAAGAAGACTGAGGAAGCCTTAGCAGATGAGTATTGGATTGATGCTATGCAAGAGGAATTAAATGAGTTTGAGAGGAATCAAGTCTGAACCCTTGTCCCTGCCCCCAAAGATCATTCAATTATAGGCACTAAGTGGGTCTATAGAAATAAAATGGACAAGGATGGAGTGATAGTTAGGAACAAAGCCAGGCTGGTAGCACAAGGGTATAAGCAAGAGGAAGGAATCGATTATGATGAGACCTTTGCCCCTGTTGCTAGAATTGAAGCTATAAGGTTGTTCCTGGCTTATGCAGCATATAAAGACTTCAAAGTCTATCAAATGGATGTGAAAAGTGCTTTCCTAAATGGAAAACTTCAGGAGGAAGTCTATGTGAAACAACCTCCTGGCTTTGTAAGTTCAAAGTTTCCACATCATGTCTATAAGTTGGACAAGGCTTTGTATGGTCTTAAACAAGCTCCAAGATCTTGGTATGATACTCTGTCCACTTATCTACTATCCATGGATTTCACCAGAGGTAGTATAGATAAGACACTATTTATTAAAAAGAGCAAAGGACAGGTGATTCTTGTACAAATCTATGTGCTTGATATTATTTTTGGTTCAACCAATGAATCTCTGTGTGAGTGGTTCTCCAAAATAATGTCACAAAAGTACAAGATGAGTATGATGGGTGAGATGACATATTTCCTGGGCATACAAATTCAACAAAAGCCTGATGGAATTTTCATCAATCAAAGAAAATATGTTTTGGATTTGATAAAGAAATATGGTTTTGATTCAAGTTCAACCATGAAAACACCCATGTCACCAGCTGTCAAGCTGAGTAAAGACTCAGATGGTAAGTCTGTGTGTCAGTCTACCTATAGAGGAATGATAGGTTCATTACTCTATTTGACAGCTAGTATACCTGATATCATGTTTGCTACATGTGTTTGTGCAAGATATCAGGCTGATCCTAAAGAATCACATCTTCAAGCTGTGAAAAGGATCTTTCGGTACCTTAAAGGTACACCAAATCTAGGACTTTGGTATCCAAAGGACTCTGGATTTGAGATAGTTGGTTTTTCTGATGCTGACTATGCTGGGTGCAAGTTAGATAGAAAATCAACCACTGGAGGATGTCAATTGCTTGGAGGTAAATTAGTAAGCTGGACTAGTAAGAAACAGAACTCAGTGGCTACTTCGACTGCTGAAGCTGAGTATGTTGCAGCAGGGAGCTGTTATGCTCAAATCTTGTGGATGCAGCATCAGCTTCAGGACTTTGGGATGAGTTTCAAGAAAACTCCTATCTTCTGTGATAACCAAAGTGCAATAGCCATCACTTACAATCCAGTATTTCAATCAAGAACCAAGCATATTGAAATTAGACATCACTTCATAAGGGACATCGTGGAAAAAGGTAAAGTTGACATTAAGTTTATCTCCACTAATGACCAATTAGCACATATCTTTACTAAGCCCCTTGATGAAAAGAGGTTTATGTATCTGCTAAGTAAATTGGGTATGCTCAACCCCTAGCTAAGTGTCTACTATTTGAGTTCTCAGTTTGATAGAGACTAAGTGTCTTAAGCTGGGTGCATAGTTTATAAATACGTTTTCATAAACTGGTCTATATGTCAAACTGAATGATTAGTTCACACGTTTGGTCTTTTCCAAACATAATTCAACTACTCAGTGTGGTTGAACTGACTAAGTGTCATTGAGTCTGAGCTATGTGCTTAACTCACACTATGTGATTGGTTCACACGTTTGGTAAGTTCCAAACATATTTTACCTACTTAGTGTGGCTAAAATTACATGTTTAAGTCAGTCTTAAACATAAATGACTAAGTGTCATTGAGCCTGAGCTGTGTGCTCTACTCAAGCTGAGTATCAATCTCAAGCTGAGTGCTCCACTCAAGCTGAGTGCTTGACTTAGACTGAGTAATATGTTTACTCAGCTTGGTGTGTCCAATCTATGAATTAATTACTACGTGTTATTAATTTTTCTGTTCATACGCATTTGAATCAGTTTCAATTCGTATCGTATATCAATTGTGTATTGATACATTTACAAAGTGTTTGTAATCTTATTATTTGTTTATATTATTATTTTACACTTATATCCGTTGGAGAATGATGTGTTTCTACCCTCTAACTGTTACGTCAAACATTAATTTTTTCGGCGTAACGGATTAAAAAGGGATTCCAATGGTAATTTTTCTCTCTCCTCGAAAAGGTATATATAACGCCCTTAACAGTATTTAGAGGTTTACGCTTCAACCTCTCATCTCTACACCTCTCATCTGCCTATATACCTTTCAACAAATTTGCTACGTGCGATTCTCAGTTCCATCGATTTTGAAACCCTAACTCGCTCAGTGCGACGCTCATTGCTCAGTGCAAGTAAAGTAGTTACTCAGTGTAATCTGCAATTTTATCGATGGAAGGAACCACTCTCATTCTCAGTGATCGAATGGTTCGTGGTGCTGCGTTGAAAAACAACGGTTTGCCGCTGATCAAAATCAACAATCAGCGTGCATGTCTTGATATCCCTGCGAGGAAACAGGGGAGAGGATATGAAGCATGGGTTGCTTATATTCGGAAATGACCTTTGGCATTTTCTTTCATTGGAGCGCCTGTTCATATCGTTCCACAACACCTGTTGGAGTTCTGGTTTACATGCACTTTCAATCAGAACAGAGGAGAGATAACTGGCACTGTTCGTAATGGCGATAGAACAGTGGCCCTCACGGTTCAACGGCTAAGGGATGTTCTTCAATTCCCTGTTCAAGATGTGTTCGAGCCAACCGTGTCTAGACAAGTGGCGAGGTCAGTTCTACCTCAAATGGGTCACCCTCATACTGAAGGGGTGATTAAGAAGGCCACTTTCCCAACCAGCTGGGGCTTCATGGTTTCTACAGTGGTACGTTCACTGGGGACCAAGGTTGGAGGCTTGGACCAAGTTAACGAGTTCCAAATGCAGCTGCTATACAACATGTTCTTTGATAGGCGTATCGATTATGCACAGCTCATATTCAACGAGCTCAAAGTCCAAGTAATGAAGACCACCAGGGACCTCCATGTACCATTCATAAGGTATTTGTCCTTGGCGCTTGAAGCTGAGTTGGGGGATTTATATGAAGCTGGATGGGATGTGTTCCCTGTTCCAACTCTCAGTCCAAAGATGTTTAACAATGACATCTTCTCAGAGCAAGAGGGTCTAAGTGGTCCAATGTTATTGGTGGCTGAGGGAGTTTCATCTGCAAGTGGAGATAAGGGATCGAATCAAGGGGGATCTTCTCATGCTGACACCGAGGTTCAGGCTGAGCTCTCTGCTCAAGCTGAACCAGCACATACAGAAGCTGCTTCAGGTAAAACCTCTCCACTTTCTCTTTCTTCCCACTTTTCTCCATCCACTTTTGGAGATAAGACTGCAGTAGAACCAACTCAGTCTAACCCGTCTCCTCCACCTTCATTCCATCTACAATTCCAATCTGAAGCCACCCCTAGTATGCCCACTGCTGCTAGGGAGAATATCCAAACCTACCAAAGAAAAACTGCCAAAGGTGGTGCCACTCCTAAAGGCATCACTGGATCTGAGATCACATTGATCCCTCCGGCAGGAGTTGAGGGGAGACGCCTACTCTCAAGGTGTCGACCTCATGGCTCATTCAAACCCAACAGCCTAAACCGGGTGTGGTGTCTACTCAGCCCACACTTACTCGTGCCATGTGAGAGCCTACTTCTGTGCCTGAACAAACACATTCAGGTTACATTGAACATATGACCAATCCCCAGGGTCAATCACCCCCCTCTAAACCAATTAGCCAACCACCAACCCATACACTTCACGTCTCGAGCCCTATTACTTCTCTTCACTTCTCACACTCTCTTGCACGACCTGTCAATGTTTCATCCTCAAACCAGGGTGATTCACAGGGTCAAGACTCTGGTGCAAATGAATTTGAGGGTATACACCAACCTTTGGATGATGCACCCAAAGACTCTCCTCACACTAATACTGCCTCCTCAGGCATCCAGCAGTTGAAAGAATATGTTGCTGCTAAGTTTGGTTTGTTCCATCTCAAGCAGAAGAAGCACAAACGCCAAGTCTATCAAAGGCTTGAGAAGCTGACAAAGGATGTTCAAGAGATTGCCTCTGCAGTTGCTGCACTCCAACAACAGAAGACTTCAACCCCTATTGATGATGAGAAAAAGGAGGAGAAGGTTCAAGAAGCTGAAGCTGAGCTAGGTCGAGCTAAAGCTGAAGCTCTTCTAGTTCTAGCCAAAGGAGCAGAGAGCCAAGCTCAGGCTGAGGGGGAGCTGGGAGTAAACAGGGAAGATAGGGAAGATGAACCTGCATCAAAGAAGCAAAAGATTTCAGAATCTGAGTCTGAAGCTGACGAGGGTTCTGAAACCGAGCAGGAAACTGAAGAAGAAAAGGCTACGAGAGAATTGATCGAAATGCTAGAACAAGAAGAAGCAAATGAGCTCAATATCTCTGTAGCTGAGTTAAAGAGGAGAAAAGAAAAAGAGCAACTGGATCAAGAAAAAGAAAATTTAAAGAGAGCTTTAGCTGAAGCTGAAGCTGACTATAATGGTCCAAGACCTGATCCTATCCCATATTCAGATGCTGAAATACAAGAATGCTATTTCAGAAGAAACATCAGTGAAGATATCAAAGGCATGACCTTGAGCAGAGTCAATGGAGCTGTTATCCTCAACTTTGAATTTGAAAATGGATCAACCATGGGGATGGACCTAAGATACGTTCACAGGATGGGCTACCTAGAGTGGAATAGAATTCTGATGATGCTTAAGAAATTCAAACGAAGCCAAATAAAGCAAGAAATCTTTACTGAAGTCTCAAAGTTGATCAAAAGGGCTGAGGAGGTGAGATATGTTCCAGTTCCTGGACCACAATGGGAAAAACTGTTTAATATACCTGAAGGTGTGGAATTCACAGAAAATACATTCATTAATGCACCTATTCAGGGATTTATGTTCAAGGATCAGGAAGGCAAACCTAGCTTCATCAAATTTAATGAAGTATGCTATCTGAAAGCTAAGGATGCTGCCTATATAAGAACTTGCTGTGGAAACAATTACTCAAATCAGCTATTGAAATACAAGCTGAATAAACTAATCAAAGTTCATCACAAAGAATTCAGAGGAAGTGAAGAAGCTGAAAAGCTACTATATGAAGTAACTAAAGAAATTATCAACTGGGAGCTTCTACACCCTGAATTTGTACAATAGATTAGTTCTATTGTAAATATTAGATTAGTTCTAATATTTTTGTAAGCACTATGTGTGCATGATCTAAGTGATCAACAACTTTTGTATTATGATCAGTTCTATTAATACAAATATAAAGTTTGATATGTTCAACTGTATTATGATATGTTCATAGCTATAAGTCTGATAAGTTCAGCTTAATGAATAAATGACAAGTTCTTATTCATTAATATAATTAGTTGGTGTGTTCAACTAAAAATTTGGTGTGTTCCAATTTAAATTGATAAGTTCAATTAATATTGATATGTTCAATAAATATTTGATCAGTTCAAATAATAAAATCTTAATAAATTTAAGATTTAAAACATAATTCTGTTAAACAAACTTAAGAACTGTTTGATGGTTTTGTCATCATCAAATAGGGGGAGTTTGTTAGGAAAATGATCTCATCAGTTTGAATTTGATGAGACAAAGTTAAGTTTGTAAGATGAGTTCTACATATAACTTAAACAGAATTATGAAGCTTAGTCAGACTGAACACTTCGAGTGATTCAGACTGAGTATAAGTTGAATATAAGCTGAGCATATGTTGATCAGTTTTTATTATACCTTAGCTTGTTTATTAATATGGTTAATAATCTGTGTATGTCACATAAGGTATATATCGAGTAGTTAGCTTGATGTGTTTCAAGCTGAGTGACTCAGCTCAGAAGCAGAGTCAGCTCGACAGAGTTAACAAATATGTTTTATTTAACTCTTTGGACTTCTAAGGATGAGTTAATAATTATACATGTTAGTTCATGTTTGAATTCGGGTTTGTTCTCGAAGAACTCATCTTTATGAGTTTCAAGCTGAGTAACTCAGTCCGAGTGAAGAAGTCAGTTTAAAGATAATTTAAATATGTTTTAAATTCATCTTTATCTCTCTCTATATCTACGGCGCGGATAAGAAGACTCCAGAATCAAGATTGAAGATTGAAGACTCAAGATAAGAAGATTCAAGATTCAAGATTCCGGTTTATCCGAAAGTTAGTTAGCGAATTAGGCTAAGTCTAGTTTGTTAGGAACCGTAGCAACAGGATTATAAATACGTATCTCCTGATAAGTTTAGAGGTACGACTCAGAGACGATTACAACTAAGTGTTGCAGAGCCAAACCTTACCTCATCGTATGTGTTACGAGTCTTGATTCAGTATCAAGATTTAATCACAGATTGCCAAAGAAGTTCGTGTGTTCGAATTAATCACATCAGTTGTGATAGTGGTAAGTAATCATGTTTTGATTCAATCTGTGAAAATCCTGTTTAGAGAGTCGTCAGTATCTATAATTATATGTTAATTATAGATATCTAAGTTTGAGAGAATTGAGAGATTTATATTAGGTGATTATATATCAAGAGTTGCTTACTTGATAGTCATTGTAATCATCTTCTTATTCAAAGCATTGTAATCATCTTCTGATTAATAAAAGCATTTGACTGTTTATGGTTTGATTTACTGTGTGTGACACTTTTCTTTGATTTGTTCAATTTCCGTAGAAAGTGTATTCAACCCCCCCTTCTACACACTGTTGCTTGTTGTTACTCTCTCATACAAGGGACCAACAACTTGCATCACCAAGCTCCATGTGGTTAGGAACTTGGGATCTTTTGATCTTGTATCAATTGTTCAAAGTGCAAATCTTGTTTATTAGGCTAAAATGACTTACATATCCTTCACTTGTGTATATGAGAGGAATGAAGACTTGTTGAGTTTCGTTCACATTTATGTGAAGACCATTCAAGCAAATCATGAGGGGTAACAATGAATACTTTGTAGCCAATGGAGGCATAAGATATGGGTTAGTCTAACTTCTTAGACACACGTTTGAAACCATGAGAGGTGTTCAAAACACACCCATGACAAAGTATATGACAAAGAGGTCAAATGGACTATATAGATGTTGAGCGTTTTAGTTCTTAGAGACCATCATAAGAGATATGAAATTATCTCATGATTCACTCCTCCTAGGACACATTGTTATATGAGTCGACAAGCGGAGGATTCGGACATTCTAGCTATGATTCGATAGGTTGAGCTATAGTCCGATATAGGATGGATTGAATCTTGATACCCCATTTCATGGGATGAACCTTTTAGTGGTGGACATTGTTCCTAATCGAATACCAACAAAGATAGTTCAGTATACACCTTAGATGATGAGACTAGAAAGAGTGTCTTTGCATGTCCATCTTCAAGTTTGGATTATCCAGCCTGCGTTTAGACGTGAGGTGGAAGAACCCGGAATCTAGAGGTGCTGCTGTGTTAGGTATTTTACTAAGGCAAATGAGAGTAAATATACCTTAAACAGAAGAACCTGATGTTGGTCTAGCACACAATTAGAAATGATTGTAACTCAGCATGGCAATGCTGGAGTACATGACATTAAGTTCATTACCTCTCTATAGAATTGGTAGAAGTTGTCATAAGGCATGAAAGATATAGTTTTATATCTGAGGGAGACAACTTAATGATGAATACATCAACTACTGATAAACCAGAGTGGATCCAAAGTCCACTAGGAGAAAAGAGGTAGTGAAAGTGAGATCAAATCCATGTGGATACCCAAGTATTGGACTTGGTTAATCCAACACCTAGGTAGCAACCCGAAGGGTGAAATTGGATCTTTATAGAAAGAGACCAACATGGATAAGTTTGCAACTTCGAATACCGACTGATAAGAAAAGTTTTAGTGATGATTGACCATATGGAAGGTATCATCTTGAAACTTTATCTCAGTGGTTATGTCGAATAATTAGTTTGTAGACAACTTCAAATACCGACTAATAGAAGATGGTTTTACGATAATTGACCATGAGGAAGGTATTATCAAAAACTCTTTACAGGTGGTTATGTTGAAGTTTACTCGGATACTAATTGTGCCTTTTTATGGCTGTGACAATTTGATGTAAAAGCCACATTCCTTAATAGGAATTCTCAGAGGAAGTGCTGAAGACACTTTCCGAGGGTCTGTTGCATCAAGCGTATCCTTCTAAAGTATACAAACGAAAAGAAGTCCACTGATGGACTTATATATATGCATCTTAAGGTTCAATACTTGCTTCAATATGAAAATCAATAGTTTGAGTTTTCAATAAGCAAGAATGAAACATGTATGAATGTCAGGGCTAGTGGGAGCGTTGTTGTAATTCTATATTTGTACGCACATACAACATAATGGAGATAATGTCCTGACCTTACTTTGTTTAAAAGATAAGTTAAGGAATTATGCATCCATAACGACTATAGAATATACAAAACCAGTTTAAGGGATCAAGAAATATTGAGATATATTCATGATGCTCTATACAAGAAGAAGCTAGAAGTTAGTTGTTACTCAAGTGCTGACTTCTGAATTGTATGGGATAAACTGCCGATTTTAATCGGAGATTACGATCCTACAAAATATGGTGTTGTTGATCAAAAATTGTTCCAAGCATCAGTTACCTTATTAGGCCTTTTGGAAACAATGAAGGTAAAATGGCTTGAACGAAGGACCATAATCTCGCCAACGCATACTGTATGAGTGATTGGTTGAGGAAGAGATATGGTCACTAGCAGAGAACACACGGATAGCTTTATGGTGGATCCGTTAACTAAGCTGTTGTTACAGGCTAGTGATGATTGTCATACTAGGCCTAAGTGAAAAAAGCTTGAGTTTGTTTTAGTTATATGTTTGATATATACACTTCTTTGGGGAACGTTAAGCAGTATTGTACTTCATACTATATCGATTATTAAATGTGATTTAATAATGCGCCGAGGGCGGATATTTTCATGAATCCTTACTATGTTCCATCTTAGCATGTTTAATACTTCCCAAAATTCTTTTTCATTCTAAATGTCCACAGTCGGTCATTCTTCATGGGGTGGAAGTTTAAATTAAGACTGAGGGAAGTGGTTGGTCGCTATCCAATAATGGATTGGATAAAAGAGACGCAACACTTCGCCTGTGCTTGACTTGGTCAAGTGACTAGACGACCCACACCTGAGGTTACTTCATGGTTTCTATCACGAGTAACTCAGGATGATAATATCATTTCGTCCTTAGACTGGAGATACATGTGTTCCAAAGCATGAACCTGCTTTGCTTTGATTGCTTTCAAACGCAGTTCGTAACTGGCTGTTATAAAGGGAGCCTTTAGGTAAAGTATGGTGTATGTGGCGGAGCAATGTAGTCAAAGGGATTCGTTCCTCTAGTTTTAGAGAGATATCCATGGGCCCCTCGATGATTGAGCGCTGACGTAAAATGCATGGCCATTCTCAAAGTTGCAATGATATATGATCGGTTGCAACTAGATTTTGGGTCACCATCAATCGAGATCGAGAAACATAATCGTGAACGATCTGGAGATTGACATTTAAACCATATCTCGTGTTCACACGGATATCGCGAACGAAGGGATGATTGATCACTTATCTATAGGGCCATATCAAACCTATAGGGTTATGATTTGGTAGAGACATAACTCGTGTTGACTTGGGTGGCAGAGATGCCTTGCTAGAGGCCGCTCGCTGTCTGTGTTACTTATTGATACGATGTGTCATGTGCAAGTGGGAGTCTGTTGGAGTATGCCCACTGACACACGTATATTAGTAATGAAACTGATGATACACGAGCCTATTGGGTCACACACCAAGGATTGATCCCGACAGCACGCATCGCAAATGAGAGAAAAGGGCAAAAAGGCAGATAACGGCCGTTATCTTCATCATAACGGCCGTTATGTGGAAAAAGGGCCTTATGGCCGTAAGGGTTATGGCTTACGGCCGTAAGGACTGTCTGACAGACTGCAGTTAATGATTTGTCATTTTCTGCACAAGGCTTAAAGCTTGAATTATTGGGGCACCTAGGGGGCTGCATGGATGATCATAATGTCTGCCAAGACATGTGAATGAGTTCAAAAAAGTCCAAGTGTGGTTCTCATATCAAGTAAGACCAAAATGATTAATTGAAGGAATTAATCATATCTCTCTCTCTCTCTACATACTCCTTTGTGAGTTATTGAGTGACTCCAGAAGTTCATCCATGTCCATGGAGTTATTCTGAAGATTGTGGGCTGTTCCATAAGTGATTTCAAGGCTTTTAAGATCACAAGTTGGCATACTAGCATTTGGGGATCAAGTAAACTTGGTGTGGACTAGCAATAGAGAGTTGCTCTCTTGGTAACTTAGAGTCCATCCCAACTTGAAGTATTCAGAAGCTGGAGCATGGTATATTTCATACTCCATCTCTTTGTTTTGGTTGCAATATTCGTATGTAGAGTTTTTCCACTCATGGGTCTTGATGGCATCATGTTTTATACCCTAAACTATGTTTTTATGCTTCCGCTGTGCGGGTATGATGGCCCACAAAATCCAACAAGATGATGATCTTGTTTGTGTGTGTGTATTCGGTTTAGAGAAAGAGAGAGCCGAGAGCTTAAGAGAATACACAAACACAAGTTGTAGAATAATGCAAAGCTTATTTACAAAGTGTGGGGCAAATACCTTTTATAGTATTTGCCCAAGGTTACAATAATTACATATTGCACCCTCAGTGAGGTGTGCATTGATTCACAACAAAGAAATAAATAAATCTATTCATAAGCTGATTTGTTACAAATCCCAAAAGCCACTTGCCACTTGCGAACTTGCCTTCTGTTAGACAGTGTAGTGCTCATCTGTTCTATAGCACGATAGACCTGAGCATGTTGTTCATAAGTGTAAGCCTCACGGTTTTCCCATACCTTCTGATGAATCTTATGATGAGGGGTTTTCAAGGTGCCGTCTGAATAGGACATCAGTTCATCAAGTTTGATAAAGATCTTTTCACCTTTTGTGTTTTTGGTGACGACTCCTCGTTCACCCTTGAAGCTTTCATGCCCTTCATCAATGACAGTCAACTCTTCAAGCTTTTCTAAGTCTGGATGGCTCTGGTTAGGCTTCAAGAGATTGATTTTCCTGTAATTGTTCTTAGCTCCGAGTTGCAAATCATGCTCCTCCACAAATTCCATCAGATTTTTTGAGTACTTCATCAGAGCTACTCTCCCAAATTCTTCTTCTGGCCACTTTCCTCGTTTCAGAGAGAGGTTGTCAAAAATAAAGCTGATGTTTTCAACTTTAACGAACCTAAGATCTGCTTCGGTGAGGGAGTATGATTGGTTATTTGCTCTTTTGACATGAAAGATGATACTTTATTTTGAAGGTGGTTTAAGTATAGACATTGATGAGTTCAACAATTGGGTACTCTGATTTGATTTCTTCTGGATTTGTCATGGATTGGTGAGGATGTGTTCATATCTTATTCTTTGTTTATCATCCATGTTCCGCAACTCGGGGGAAATAACCTGTATTAGTTCGCTGCTAAATATGTCTAATATTCTTTCTTCAAGGTTGGCAACATTGACTTAATACTTTTTTCATAACGGTTGTAGGCCTGCACTTCTTGTGAACATGTTATTTGCATCCAGACCTGGATCTCCACGATACACTAGAGGAGAGGGTGGCACTATAAAGTTTGGTGGCAAGGGCCATTCAGATTCTCTTCTAACTTTCTCAGCTGCTTCTCTTTGTCTATTTCTTTCCAGTACGTCTGCAGCTGATTCTTGAAATTGACCAGGAGGAGGAGGGAAGCTTTCATGAACATCAATATTGACACCACTGAGAACCCTGGACACGTCGAAGTTAGTTTTCTTCTGTTTAGGTTTCCTTCTAGCTTCCCTTCTAGAGATTGCTGCCCATTCTTTCCTTTTAATTGCAAGTTCTCTTTCACTGATGACATCATCAAACCTGTGGACCACTCTGGGTGAAGCTGTAGTGTCTTTCACATATTCATCTATGTCTTTGAACAGATCACGAATTTCAGGATCCTCAGGTTCCTCCTCTGGTTGAGCTTCTTTTATGTGATCCAAATTGAATTCATTGAAGATATCAAACTGAAGCCCTTCTGCTTGAGCAGTACTTCTTTCTCCCATATGCCTGATAGGTGATGTATGCATGTTCTCATACAGATCATCCATTTCATCTTATGTTCTGTGTATAGTTCAAACATCTCGGCATGGGACTGCTCATAGAATATTTCACCTTCTTCAAGATCTATTGGCCTCGGTTCAGATTGTTGCTGGGGTACATAAAGTGCAATCTGCTTGTCAGCATTGTCGCGTTGTTGTTGTTCGTATACTTCATCGGCCATTTGTTGTGCACTTTTCTCCTGTTGGCTATAACTAGTACCTGCAGATAATAACGAGCTCAATGAAGTAGTATGTATTGTTGCCTTTGCAGCCACAGAGGGAGAAGATATGTATAATCTTCTTCTTTTCTCCCCCTCGGGTTGATCATCGGGGTCCTGATCATCCCGTCTCCTCTTGCTACTCTGTGCCTGAGCCTGACAGGTTTGTTCAAGGATAGTCAGCCACTCAGTAACATTTTCCATTGAAGTGTAGAAGCCCCTAGTCACTCCATCAATCTTGCTGTTAACGTCTTCATGAAACTCTTGAAAATCATCCAAGGAGATTCCCTGTGGACGTTGTTCATTGCGAAGAGTTGTCAGAAGGTCTTGGTCATGATCAGATTCTAAGCTTTGTTCAAGCAGTTTAACATACAAAAGGCTCTTCAGAGCATCCACTGACATGGTTGTTGGATCAGGTTGCGACTGAGGCTCAGGAGCTGCAGGTCTTGTAGCAAGGAGTGCTTCAATCCTATCCAACTTTTGATTTGTATCTGTGAGTTGTTGTTGGAGAGGTGCCACGGCTTGTTGGATGGTTGCTTGTAATTCTGCATGTGTAACAAACCCGGAATCACGGAGACTTCCGGTTGAGGTACCAGCCACAGATGCAGTACCACCTACTGGAGCAGCTGGGATGTAGGCTATTGGTCCCTTAGTGAGAAGGTCAACAAGCAAGCAGTATGTAGAAGGGGGGTTGAATACACTTTCTATGGAAAATTGAACAAATCAATAAAAAGTGTTAACACACAGTAAAGGACAACTCTCTAAACAGGATTTAATCACAGATTGAATACTTACCAATTTCACAACAAATGTTAATATTCGAACACACGAATAACTTGGCAATCTGTTAGTAACTTGATCACGTTGAACTGACAAATAGTTAATCAAGATTCGTAACACATACGATCAATGTTGAGGTAAAACTGAGTTATGGCTCTGTAACTCGTTGAATGTCGTCGTCGTAATACCTCAAAACTTATCAGTATTTATAATCCTATGCCTACGGATCCTAACAAACTAGAACTAATCCTAATTTGCTAACTAACTATCGGATAACACGAAATCTTGAATCTTGAATCTTCTTATCTTGAGTCTTCAATCTTCAATCTTGATTCTAGAGTCTTCTTAACCGCTTCCGTTGTAATAGAGAGATTAAAGTGAATTTAAAACATATTTAAATTCTCTTAAACTGACTTCTTTAGTCTGACTGAGTTACTCAGCTTGAAACTCATCAAGCTGAGTTCTTCGAAAACAAACCCGAAAACAAACATGAACTAACATGTATAATAATTAACTCATCCTTGAAAGTCATAAGAGTTAGCTAGAACTTATTTAGCATCTCTGTTGAGCCGACTCAGTATATACGCTGAGTCACTCAGCTTGAAACTCATCAAGCTGAAAACTTAACCTATATCTTAGGTGACATACACAGCTTATCAAACACATTGATAATCTTACTAAGATATAGTCTAAGCTGATCAACTTATGCTCAACTTATATTAAGCTTATTCTCAGTCTAAAACACTATAAGTGCTCAATTTGATCAAGCCTCATAATTTTGTTTAAGTTATATTTAGAACACATCTTACAAACTTAACTTTGTCTCATCAAAATCTTAACTGACGAGATCATTTTCCCAACAAACTCCCCCTATTTGATGATGACAAAACCATCAAACAGTTCTTAAGTTTGTTTAACAGAATTATGTTTCACATCTCAAACTTATTAAGATTATATTTTTGAACTTATCAAATATTAATTGAACTTATCATTTTTAATTGAACTTATCAATTATGAGTGGAACACACCAACTTTAACGTTGAACATACCAACTAAACACATTAATGAATAAGAACTAATCAATTATTCAGTCAAGCTAAACTAATCAGACTAATATTTATGAACTTATCATAACACAGTTGAACATATCAAACTCATACTTGTATTCATTGAACATATCAGAATACAAAATTTTTTTATCACTTAGATCATGCACACTTAGTGCTTACAAAATTAGAACTAATCTAATATTTATATAGAACTAATCTATTCAAAAGGTCATCTCTTGAACTCCCGATGCAGAACTTCCCAGAGTATAATCTCTCTGTTGATTTCTTCTAATAACATCTCAGCTTCTGCATTTCCCTTGAGTTCCTTTTGTTGCATGCGGATGATTTTGTTCAGCTTGTATCTCACAAAATGATTGGAACTTTCATTACCACAACAACTTCTTATTCTTAAGGCATCCTTAGCTTTCAAATAGCATATCTCTGAAATCTTTATGAAGCTAGAATTGCCTGCCTGATCCTTAAACATGAATCCCAGAACTGGTGTGTCAATGACTTGATTTTCTTTGAATGCAACACCTTCAGGTATCTTAAATAAGCTATCCCAATGCAGACGAGGAACTGGAACATATCTCAGTTCCTCGGCTCTATTAATCAGCTTAGAAACTTCAGCAAAGATCTCTTGTTTGATTTGACTTTGTTTGAACTTCTTGAGCATCATTATTATTCTCTTCCATTCTTTGTAGCCCATCCTGTGAACAAATCTCAAGTCCATTCCCATTGTTGACTTATGATCGAATTGAAAAGTGAGAATGATGGCTCCATTTAATCTGCTCATAGTTATGCCTCTGATTTCTTTGTTGGTGCTTCTTCTAAAATAGTATTCTTGGATGTCTGCATGTGTGTATGGGATGGGATCAGGTCTTGGACCGGTGTACTTAGCTTCAGCTTGAGCCAAAGCTTTTCTTTCTATTTCCTTTTCTTGGTCCCTCGCTTCCTTTTCTTTTCTCTTCTTCAACTCAGCTACAGAGATCCCAAGCTTATTTGCTTCTTCTTGCTTGAGCATCTCTATTAACTCTCTTGTAGCTTTTTCTTCCTCTGTTTCAAAAACGCTGCCAGCTTCAGATTCAGATTCTATCACTTTTTGTTTCTTAGCTGCAGGTTCCTCTTTCCCCAGCTCCCCCTCAAACTGAGCTTGCCTCTCTGCTTCTTTTGCTAATTCCAGTAAAGCTTCAGCTTGCACTAACTCAGCGTCAGCTTGAACCATCTCCCCCTTTTTGTCATCATCAGTAGGGGTTGAAGTCTGGTTTTGAAGGGCATCAACAGCAGAGGGAATCTCATTAACAGCGTTGTACAGTTTCTCAAGCCCTTGAAAAATTTGACGTTTGTGCTTCTTGTGCTTGAGATGGAACAAACCAAATTTGGCTGCGACGTATTGCTTCAATTGTTCAATCCCTGAGGAGGCAGATGCGTCTGGAGGAGACTGGCCCTTGTCCTTAGACTCAAAATATTTATCCTGTAAAGAGAAGGAGTCAAGAACAACAGTAGGTGAGTATGTGGGTGCATTATCTAAGGGTTGGTGTATACCCTCAAACTCATGTGCACCAGAGGTTGGACCCTGTGATTCACCTAGGTATGTAGATGAAACATTGACAGGTCGTGCATGGGGGTGTGAGAAGTGAAAAGAAGTAATTGGGCTCGAAACGTGAAGTGTATGGGTAGGTGGTTGGCTTATTGGTTTGGAGGGGGGGGTGTTTGAGCATGGGGATTGGTCATTTCTTCAATGTTACCTGAGTGTGTCAGCTCAGGCATAATAACAGGCTCTCCCATGGCTCTGGAGAGTGTGGGCTGAGTAGACACCACACCCGGATAAGGCTGAAGGGTTGATATGAGCCTTGAGGTTGACTCCTTAAAAGTAGGCGTCTCCCGCTCAACTCCTGCCGGTGGAGGAGTCAGCGTGACTTCAGCTCCAGTGATACCTTTAGGAGTGGTACTACTTTTGGCAGTTTTACGGGTATATGTATGGATATTTACCTTGGTAGCAGTGGGCAGACCAAGGTTGGCTTCAGAGTGGGATTTATGATGGAATGAAGGTGGAGGAGATGGGTTAGACTGAGTTGGGTTTACTACAGTCCTGTCTCCAAATATGGATGGAGAATAATGAGAAGAAGAAGAAAGTGGAGAGATCTTACCAGAAACAGCTTCAATAGTGGCTGGCTCAGCCTGAGCAGGATGCTCAGCTTGAACCTCTGGATTAGCTTGAGCTGCTCCCCCTTGATTCGATCCTTCTGCTCCCCCTTGAAGCTTCCTCAGCTATCCAATGCATGGGATCACTAAGACCCTCCTGCTCTGGAAAGATGTCATTGTTGGACACCTTTGAGATGAGTGCTGGGGTGAGGAACACATCCTGCCCAGCTTCATATAGTGTTGTCCCCAGCTCGGCTTCAAATGCCAAGGACAGGTACCGTATGAACGGTACATGAAGATCCCTTGTAGTCTTCATCACTTGGACCTTGAGTTCGTTGAAGATGAGCTGTGCATAATCCAAGTTGCGCGCGAAGTACATGTTGTAGAGCAGCTGCATCTCAAACTCATTAACTTGGTCCAATCCTCCAACCTTGGTACCAAGTGAACGAATCACAGTGGACACCGTGAAACCCCATCCGGTAGGGAAGGTAGCCTTTTTTATCACACCCTCTGTTTGTGGGTGACCCATCCTGGGTAGGACTGACATAGCTACCAGCCTCGTCACAGCAGGCTCAAACTCATCAGATTGTGGAAGTTGAAGAACCTCCCTAAGCCTGTGCACTGTGAGAATTATGATCCTCTCTCCGTTCAGCACCGTGCCCCGAATTTCACCATTGTTTTTGTCATATACACAAGTGTACCAAAACTCCAGTAGATGCTGAGGAACCACATGTAATGGTGCGCTAGTGAAAACGAAGGCCAATGGGCATTTACGAATGTAATTCACCCAAGGTTCGTATCCCCTGTTTCTCCTGCGTTCAGGGATTGCAAGGCATGCTCGTTGATTATTAGTTTTGATCAACGGCAATCCATTCTGTTTGAAGGCAGCACCCCTCACCATTCTATCACCAAGATTTAGAATGGTTCCGTCCATCGTTGATTACACAGAGTAAATATTGAGGTTGCACTAAGCGATTTTGGAATCGCACTGAGCAATTTAGGGTTACGTGATCGATGAGACGAAGAATTGCACTGAGCAACTAGTGGTTGTAGAAGGTATAGAGAGTTTTTCAGAAGTTTAGTAAGCGTAAACCTCTGAAAATCGGTTATGGTCGATATATATACCTTTCCGAGGAAAGAGAAAAGTTACCGTTAGAATCCTTTTTTATCCGTTATTCATAACAGATTTAAGGCGCAAGGTGACAGTAATCGAGATGAAACTTATCATCTCCCAACGGTTAAGTATGTAAAATAATATCCTTGACTTACAAAAACATTATTTACACTGTTGTATTACACCAATACGTAATCGGTATAAAACGTGATTTGAGACCGACTCAAATGCACATTTACTTATGAATTAATAACACATAGTAATTAAACCATGGTTTGGACACACAAAGCTGAGTAAACGAATCACTCAGGTTCAGTCAAGCACTCAGCTTGAGATGATCACTCAGCTTGAGATTGAAACTCAGCTTGAGTGGAGCACACATATCAGAATCAATGACACTTAGTCATTATGGTTTGAAACTAACTCAAACTCAAATTCTAACTACACAGAGTAGTTAAAACATGTTTGGAACTTACCAAACGTGTGAATCAACCACACAGCTTGAGTTAAGCACATAGCTCAGACTCAATGACACTTAGTCATTTATATTTGAGACAAAATATATATGTTAACTACACTGAGTAGTTAAACTTATGTTTGGAACACACCAAGCGTGTGAACTCATCATTCAGCTTGACAATTTATTTAGTTTATGAAAACTTATTTATAAACTGTGCACTCAGCTTTAGACACTTAGTCTTTGTCAACCTGAGACTCAAATTCTAGACACTCATCTAGGGGTTGAGCATACCCAATTAACTTAGCAGATACATAAACCTCTTTTCATCAAGTGGTTTTGTAAAGATATCTGCCAATTGATTATCAGTGGAGATAAATTTGATGTCAACTTTATCTTTTTCCACGATGTCCCTAATGAAGTGATGTCTAATCTCAATGTGCTTGGTTCTTGAGTGGAAGACTGGATTGTAAGTGATGGCTATAGCACTTTGGTTATCATAGAAGATAGGAGTTTTCTTGAAACTCATACCAAGGTCTTGAAACTGATGTTGCATCCATAGGATTTGAGCACAACAGCTTCCTGCTGCAACATACTCAGCTTCAGCAGTTGAAGTAGCCACTAAGTTCTACTTCTTACTAGTCCAGCTTACTAACTTCCCTCCAAGCATTTGACATCCTCCTGTTGTTGATTTTCTATCTAACTTGTACCGAGCATAGTCAGCATCTGAAAAACCAACTAGCTCAAATCCAGAGTCCTTTGGATACCAAAGACCAATATTTGGTGTACCTTTAAGGTATCAAAAGATCCTTTTCACAGCTTGAAGATGTGATTCTTTAGGATCGGACTGATATCTTGCACAAACACATGTAGCAAACATGATATCAGGTCTACTAGCTGTCAAATAGAGTAATAAACCAATCATTCCTCTATAGGTAGACTGACATACAGACTTACTATCTGAGACCTTGCTCAACTTGACAGCTGGTGACATGCGTGTTTTCATGGTTGAACTAGAATCAAAACCATATTTCTTTATCAAATCAAGAACATACTTGCTTTGATTGATGAATATTCCATCAGGCTTTTGTTGAATTTGTAAGCCTAGGAAATATGTCATCTCACCCATCATGCTCATCTTGTACTTTTGTGACATAATTTTGGAGAATCATTCACACAGAGATTTATTTGTAGAACCAAAAATGATGTCATCCACATAGATTTGTACAAGAATCACCTGTCATTTACTCTTTTTAATAAAGAGTGTCTTATCTATACTACCTATGGTGAAGTCCATTGATAGTAGATAGTTGGACAGTGTATCATACCAAGCTCTTGAAGCTTGTTTAAGACCATACAAAGCCTTGTCTAACTTATAGACATGGTGTGGAAACTTTAAACTCAAAAAGCTAGGAGGCTGTTTCACATAGACTTCCTCCTGAAGTTTTTCATTTAGGAAAGCACTTTTCAAATCCATTTGATAGACTTTGAAGTCTTTATATGCTGCATAAGCTAAGAACAGCCTTATGGCTTCAATTCTAGCAACCAGGGAAAAGGTCTCATCATAATCGATTCCTTCTTCTTGTTTATACCCTTGTGCTACCAGACTGGCTTTGTTCCTAACAATCACTCCATCCTTGTCCATTTTGTTTCTATAGACCCACTTAGTGCATATAGTTGTATGATTTTTGGGGGCAGGGACAAGACTCCAGACTTTGTTTCTCTCAAATTCATTTAATTCCTCTTGCATAGCTTCAATCCAATCCTCATCCTCTAAGGCTTCTTCAGTCTTCTTTGGTTCCATTTGAGATAGGAAACCAAAGTAAGCAGCATAGTATGCTGTAGCCTTTGATCTTGTCATTACTCTTTCTTGGACATTTCCAATGATTTGATCTTGAGGATGATCTTTGAGGAATATAAATTTTGAAGTTGGAGAATCTGGTTCTAGATCTGAGTGATATTGAGAACTCTGAGGTGAACTAACATCCTCAGTCTCAATAGTAGCATTGTCAACAAATTGATGACCACTAAGATCTTCAGTCTGAGTGACTTCAGCTCCAAAGGGATTGATGAACTCATCATCCTTCTCAGCTTGAGAGTTCCTTGGAACTTGTGATGATTTCTTTGATCGACACACATCATCATCATTATCATCTCCCATGACATACATAGGATTTGACATATTGGTATCCTCAGGCTTTTCAAGCTCACTCAGACTAACCAAGTCAGCTTGTCTTTTCTCAGCTTGATCAAAACTGTCTTCATCAAATGAGACATTAATTGATTCTTCTATGGCCTTTCTCCGTGTATTATACACTCTGTAAGACTTGGAGATTGAGGAATAATCAACAAATATTCCAGGATCAGCTTTAGGTTCCAACTTATGGAGCTGATCTCTTTGATTCAGCACATAGCATTTTGAACCAAAGACATGAAAATAACCTATATTAGGCTTTCTAGATTTATACATTTCATATGTTGTTTTGCCATGTCTTTTGACAATGAATGACCTATTTTGGGTATAACAGGTTGTACTAAAAGCTTCATCCCAGAAATAAAAGTTTCAATCCTGCCTCACATAGCATTGTTCTAGTAGCCTCAATTAAGGTTCTATTCCTCCTTTCAGCTACTCCATTTTGTTGAGGAGTTCTGACTGAGGAGAAATTTTGTAATATTCCTTTTTGTTCACAAAAGTTTTCTAGAGTTGATTTTCTGAACTCAGTCCCATGATAACTTCTGAGTTGCCTTACGGACTTACCTTTTTGCAACTCTTCCTGTTTGATAAAACTTATTATCTCCAGGGAAGCTTCACTTTTGGATTTTAGGAATATTACCCAGGTGAATCGTGAGAACTCATATACTATCACCAGTGTGTACTTCTTACCACTTAGGCTTGGAGTACTTATGGGTCCAAACAGATCTATATGCAACATATGAAGTGGGTATCTTATTGAAAATTTTTGCTTTGATTTGAATGACCCTTTATGGTGTTTTCCTTGTTCACAAGCTGAACACAGTTTGTCCTTGACAAATGTGATTTTTGGTAATCCAGAGACTAACTTTTTATTAGATATCATATTCATATTCTTGAAATTTAAATGTGATAATCTTTTATGCCATAACCAACTCAGCTTCGGAACAGATTGGGAATACAAGAAGGTTTCAGTATTGGGATCAGCAGAATTAAGATCAAGTAGATACACATTTCTCTCTCTTTTAGCTATTAATACAGGCTTACCCTTAGCATTATATATAGTTCCTGATTTCTTCCTAAAAGTAACAATATTGTCTTCATCACACAACTGGCTGATACTGATCAGATTGTGTTTAAGACCCTTGACATATGCAACCTTCGGGAAAGTCACCTTGCCAGCATGCATTTCCTATAGCCTTTAGTTCTTCCATGGGAGTTGTCACCAAATGATACTTTAGGACCTTCATCTTCCTAGAAATTACTAAGAAGTCCTTTCCACCCAGTCATGTGCCTTGAACATCCACTATCCAAGAACCATTTACTTGAACCTTGCACATGATAAGTAAACTAAACACGATAGTTTTGTTTGGGAACCCACTTCATAGTGTTCAGATGTTGAGCACTTAGCATCTTCATCTTGTTAAAATGATTGTTTAGTTTGAGCAGGAGCTGAGTCCTGTGTAGGATGATCAGCCTGTTCTTGTTCAGGCCTTGAGATTTCAATGTCACAGTCCTTGGCCTCATGACATCTACTTCTACACTTGTAGCATCTCCTTCTTCCAATGATTACAGGAGGTAGAGTATTTAATAATCCTTATGAGAATTTGCTCTCAGTCTTAGGATTATATATGGAGGATAATTCTCAACTTTCTTTGCAAGTTGATTCACTTGATGTTCACTGACTTTGGACAAACCTTTGTCAAATCTTTATTTGTTATCCTTTTGATTAGAAGCTTGACCAACAAACTTCTTTTCCATGACTTTGGACTTACCTTTGTCATGCTTTCTGGAATCACCAGTTTCAACAGGTTTGGACTTACCACTGTTGATCTCCTTGGACTTACCAAGGTCCACAACTTTGGACTTACCATTGTTGTGATTTGACCTCTAACTTGCAGTGGTCTTCCTATTCTTGTAACTTCTCTCTGAGCCAGATAGAGAATGTTGTCTTTTGAAAGGATTTGGATTAAGCCTTTCTATGACTGAAGTTCTTTGAATAGGCTGAGTGCCTAATCTATCCAACACAGACTTACCATGTTGTTTGGATGTTGATCACTCATTACCATGATCTTTGGCCTTTACAAACATATTGTATTTAAGGTTTTGACCATGTTTCTTCTCTGAGGCTGACTTCTGAGACTTAATCAGTTGTCTATCTTCCTCAGAGTCTGTACTTGCTACCTCATCCTCATCAACTGCATAGGCTGCGGATTGATAGTCACCTCCAAGTACAGCTTGTACCTGTTTAGGAATTTGTTGGTTGATGCACTTTTCAGCAAGCCTTGATGACTTACACCAAGATTCAGTGACCTTTTGAAGTTGTTAAGCATTATCCTTGGCTTCCTGAAGTTCTTCACTTAGAAGCTTATTAATGTGTCTTTGACATTCAAGATCACATTGTGCTTTCTTACCAACATCAATGAGAGATTGATTATCCTTAATCTCATTCTTCAGTTTAGCTATTTCAGCTTTGAGGTCATTTTGAGACTTAAGGCTGGTCTTGAAATCATTTAGTAAATAATCAAACGCAAGACCCTTTTCTTTATCGGTGTAAGAGTTGAAATTACTAACCTTGTACATGGAAGCAGGATCCCAATCACTAAGTTTGTTGTTTTCCTCAGCTTCCTTCATGTCAGCTTCAAAGTTTGATTCAGACAGACCGTAATCAACCTCATCAATCTCAAACTCTTCATCTTCTTGAGCCATTAGACATATATCATCATCATTTGAGGTAGATGATTCTGTATCCCAGGTTTTAGCGTAGAGTCCTTTGTCTTCTGGCTTTGCTTTCTTAAGCTGGGTATAATTTTCTTATACTTGTCAGCCCTATAAGCATTCTTATCAGCAACTGATGCTGATTCACCCTTCTTTAATCTACACTCAGCAGCAATATGTCGCTTTTTCTGACAGTTGAAGCACACGGCATTCTTGGGATCAAAAGAACTCTTTCCTTTGCCCCTGTCAAGTCTTCCTCTTCCGCTTTGAGCTCTTCTTAAACGACTGGCTAACATAGCCATCTGCTCAGTGATGGTCTGAACATAATCAGTATCACCTGAGTCTGAGTCTGAGTGGTCAGCTTGAGATTCTAACTCAGTCTGAGATTCAACAACCAAGGCTTTGGAACCTTTCTTCTTTTTCTGTGCAACTAATGCAACATCAACTTTATCCAAAGAATCCTTCAGTTGTTGGTTGAGAAGTTCTCTTGTGCTCTGTGATTTGTTCATGATTGAGCAAGAACAGATAAATGGACTGTAGGTTATACATATGTACTGTTCCTCTAGCCCCAGTGCTGTAGTCACTTCATTAAACATTTCTGGTAACACATCCAGAAATTGCAGCACTAGGTCAGCTTCATCTTTCTTAACGCCTACACTTAGCAGGTCATTTATCAAGCAGTGAAACCTTGTGAACAGATCAGGAAAGGTTTCATTCTTCTTTGAAAAGAAGTTTTCATAAGATCTATTCAGATGATTCTTCTTTTGCTGCTTGACCAGATAAGTGCCCTCATATGTGATACTCAGAGTATCCCAGATCTTTGCAGATTGACACCCAGTCACAGTATGCAAGATCTCATTGGTCAGGGCATTTGCAAGAACACTCTTTGCCTTGTCATCCAAAGAATGTAGTTTCCAATCCTCTTCAGTCCAGGATGCAACAGGCTTTCTCATATCCTTTTCAGTTCTGCCAGGAGACATATCACTGACAGTGGCAGGGATCTTGGGAATTATAGGTCCTTTTGTGATGACATTGTACATACGATTGTCAATGGACTTGAGGAACAGCATGGCTCTGAATTTCCACATAGGATAATCAGATCCATCAAAGATGGGACATCCTTTAGTAGCCATCTGAGAAAAGTTTGATGAACTATTGCTTGTAGACATTGTATACTTTCTCAGAATCTTGAACTTTCAACTTATGAAATCGTTCAGCCTGCTCTCATACCAGTTGTTGGTCCCTTAGTGAGAAGGTCAACAAGCAAGCAATGTGTAAAGGGGGGTTGAATACAATTTCTGCGGAAAATTGAAAAAATCAATAACAAGTGTTAACACACAGTAAATTAAACCACAACAATTGAATTCTTTGCTTTATATTAATAAGAAGATGATTATAGACTCTATCAAGTAAGCAACACTTGATATCTAAACACCTAATGTAAATCAAACCTCTCAATCTCTCAAACTTTGCTATCTATAATCAACTTATGATTATAGATACAGGATGACTCTCTAAACAGGATTTAATCACAGATTGAATACTTACCAATTTTACAACAAATGTGAATATTCGAACACACGAATAACTTGGCAATCTGTGAGTATCTTGATAACGTTGAACTGACAAACAGTGAATCAAGATTCGTAACACATACGATCAATGTTGAGGTGAAACTGAGTTATGGCTCTGTAACTCGTTGAATGTTGTCGTCGTACCTCAAAACTTATCAGTATTTATAATCATGTGCCTACGGATCCTAACAAACTAGTGTTGGAGTATGCCCACTAACGCACGTACACCATTAGGATCATTGCCAATATAGTGTGGGCCTATTGGATCACTGCAATGAAAGATGAGGGATTGAAAGTGTCAAAGTGGAGAAGTTGGTATGCAGGCAGATTACGCGACGCGGCGCTGGTTAGGGTACGCGGCGCGGAAACCTACCGGAACGCGGCGCGTAAAATCGTCTGACAGCATGCAACTTTTGGCTCCACCTCCTTTTTGGGCCAATGATAGGGCTTGCTTTCTGTTGGCCGGCCTTGGGGAGGATAAAGAGTCTTATGGCTCATTTTGACAGTATGGAATTCGGATTTCTCTCTCACTTTCTCTCTCTAGAAAACCCTTGAAGCTACATGCCACTTTGAGAGATCTTGCATCTTCTAGTTAGTGCATGTGAGGTTAGAGAGTTTTGCTGTCCTTGTAGTGGATTCAAGTCGTTGAAGTTCATCCAAGCAAGCTAGTACTTGTGGATTGAGCAAACCCGGGGTGGATCATCAATAGAGAGGAGCTCGGTTGCTTCTTCATCATCACCACTGGTTTCTACACGTTTATGGAGCAAAGGAGAAAGGTATAATCTTCTTTCTCTGCTTTTTACATGTTGCAAATACTTGATATAGAGTTTGGTCGATTTTGGGGTTTTATACTTTGTTTGCTTGTTCTATTGATTTGTATGTTGCATGTTGCTTCCGCTGTGTTCCTAGAACCCCAACAGTGGTATCAGAGCCACCTCTATACTGAATTTGCACATGGTGGCCTGAAAAACCCGAAAATAAGTTTTTGGTTTTCTGTCCAGTGGATTTCCGCAACGCAGAGCTTTTGTGGTTACGCGGCGCGGAAAGTGACGGGACGGAGTTTGCATTTCTGCCAGTGTTTTTACGCGGCGCGGTCCTGTTGTTGGGTCCGCGGCGCGGTCCTGTTGTTGGGTCCGCGGCGCGGAACTTGGCTGGGCAGAATCAGTTTTTGATTTTTTTTAAAAAGAAAAATTATTTTTGGGTTTTTGGCACTGAATTTTGGTTTCTGGATTTTTTGTCCAGAAATTAAAATATGGTTTCTTGAAGTTACCTTGTATAATGGTTGGTGTATTTATATGTGGATTATTATTTTGGCATGAAAATGGTAAATGCATATACTTACATTATGTATTTATGAATATGTTTCATCAAAAATGGTTTGGTGTTACTAATGCATAAGTACATGGGATTTTTAGTGCCTTGAGTGTTTTGTAAAAATCTTAACCATTATACATAAGTTTGCATGGTTTTGTGTGGCACACCATGTAGTTGTTGTTCATTAGTGAACTTGGTTGTTTGTTCTTGTGATGTTGGTAACCATAGATATGCCCTATACCTTGTGGATGTTTGGTTGCATTTTAATTATTCATTCATTTGGTGACTTTAAGTCACATGGTTTGTAATAATTAAATTTATTTATTTGGTATGTAATTTTGTATATGTGGCTTGCATGCCATTTAAATATTCCATATTATGTATTTATACTAGAAGTTAGGAACTGTGGCTTGCATGCCACTTATTTCTTTTTCTATGTAATTGTAATATGAAGCAACCATTGGGAGTCAATGGAGTGACGTCTTGGCGAACACGAATCCGAGAGGCCCAATGGAGGTAGCGGGTTTAGTGGGAGCACATTCAAAGTCAAGGCATTTGGTCCTTAGATGACTTTGTTTTCCCGTAGTGGCTCACGGGAAAACGCATAGGTTTTAGGGGCATGGTTACCAATTTGTTGTATGCGTGTGATGGTTTTATTATATTGTTTATGCATGAGTTGTAGGACTATTGCATGCTAGACAATTTTTGTAAATAATAAAACCCAAGAGTTTTTAAAGATGGTTTAACAACTCTCGCGCGCACACTTGATTAACAAACGGATTTAACGATGGTTTAGTATCCGATTAGTGAGAACGTTTTGGTTATTGTCACTTTTTGTTAATCATACTCAAAATGGTTTTTTAACCAGAAAACTAAATCCCGTTTTCTAAAGTGTAAATCGCACACCAGCCATAAGATAACACCACTCGAATCTAGTCGTGTAAGGGTTGATTGTCGAGCTTTAGCTGAGTTAGCCTTTGCATGAGCTGTGTGGAAGGTGCGTGTGGCAACTCGCAAGGTCTATTGTCGAGCTCTAGCCGAGTCGATTTTGGGCGAGAGTACCACCGTGTATCTTGATGGTTGATTTACGGTTTCAATGTAATATTTTGGATGATTGTCGAGCTCTAGCCGAGTTATGCAAAATATTAATTGAGAATCGGTGTGGAGGGATCAAGCATGCCAAACTTGGCACAATGGTTGTCAAGTAGGATCCCGCAAGGAACTAAGAGTTGCAATAATGGATTGCAATCGGTCAATGGTTGCCGGCCTAAATAGCTTTACCACGTGATCCGCGGAAAACCCGTCATGGTGCATGGTGAAATAGGGGTTCTTAGCCCTTGTTAAAATAGTTGTTTTTCTTAAACACATGGGGTAATTATTTTAACGAGGATTTCAATCAAACTAACTAAAACTACTCTGCTTTTAAAGATGACGTCGACTAGCATCAACAACACCAACTTCACGTTATGTACGTTTCTTGAGAAGGAGAAACTCGATGGAAGTAACTTTATGGATTGGTCTAGGCAATTGCGCATTGTTCTACAACACGAAGACAAGTTACACACCATTGAGGAACCCCTTCCCGAAGCCCTTGCTACCAACGCAAGTAGGACTATTCTTGATGCGTATAATAAACGCGTTAAGGACACCAACGAGGTCTCTTGTCTCATGTTAAGCATGATGATCCCTAACTTGCAAAGGCAATTAGAGGATCTAAATGCATACGAGATGATGCTTGAGTTGAAGGACATGTTCCAACAACAAGCAAGGCAAGAACGGTATGGGTGTTTAAATGAACTACTTGGTTGCCGGATGCAGGATGGTGAGAGCGTAAGCATTCACGTGCTTAAGATGAAAGCACTTGTGGAACGCTTGGAGAGGCTAAGATTTACCATTGAAAGGGAAATGGTGGTGGATATTGTTCTCCGATCACTCCCACCATCATATGAGCAATTCATTATGAATTATCACATGCATGGTATGGATAAATCCTTAATGGAGCTTCATGACATGCTGAAGACTCTTGAGTCTAACATGGCCAAAAGTAAGCTCACCTCGTCCACTCTTACTAAGGCTACTGGAAAGCGAGCTACCTCAAATGGGAAGCTTGGTTCTACTAAGTTTACCATGTTCATGGAGTCGAAGGGCAATGAGATTGCGCCTCAAGATGAGACTCCTAATGGGGAAGTTTGCTACTTTTTTGGCAAGCATGGAAATTGGCGCCGCCACGCCTGCCCTAAGTGCCTTGAAGAGTTGAGGATGCACAAGATGAGAAATATTGGCTCCAAAGCTTCGGGTACATTCATGATCAAACTCTACTACTTATCTACTTCTATGGGCAAGTTTTGGATACTAGCCACAACACTCACGTTTGTCACAAATTTGTTTGTTGCAAAGTGCAGGTGTTAGAGAGAAGTAGAAGATGTAGAGAGCTGGACTTCATAATGGGAAACAAGATGGTTGTCCCTATTTGAAAAGGATTGGAAGTCGGAATCTTGACACTCCTTCCAGCTAGTCTATTACTTTACCAGATCTATGTTTTACGCCCTGCGTGGCTAGAAACAATGTATCTTCTATGCATTTTGATAACGATGGATTAACTTCTTATGAATTATGTATTTTGTGGCTTATTTGAAAGTTTATCCATGTTATGGCATTTATTATAAGCGTTTGCTTATGAAGTAATAGATTGATCGTGAATGATTTGTACATGTTACTCTTTTTACTAAAGTCAATTTAACCATATAAATAAGACTTGCATCACCAAGCTCCATGTGGTTAGGAACTTGGATTTTTTTGATCTAGGATCAATTGTTGATTGTAAATCTTATTTATTGGGCTAAAATGACTCAAACATCCTTCACTTATGTATGTGAGAGGAATGAAGGCTTGCTGGATTTCATTCACACTTTTGTGTGTAGACCGTTTAAGCAAAACCTAAGGAGTAACATTGGATACTTTGTTACCTTACCAGTGAAGGTAAAAGGATGAATATGTTTAATTTGTTAGACACTCGTCTGAAGCCATGAAAGGTGTTCAAGACACATCCGTGACAAAGTACATGACTAAGAGGGCATAAGACTAAAATACTCAAATCTAATAGAGATGTTGAGGATGAAGTTCTGAGTTTTGTGACCATCATAAGAATTATGGCTTTGTCTCATAATTCAATCCTCCTAGGACATATTGTTATATATGGTCGCCAAGTGGAGGAACCGGACATTCTATTTATGGTCCGATTATGATGGGTTTAACCAAAGTACCCTATTGTTTGGGGAGTACTTTGTGAGTGGCGGAAAATGTTCCATAAGCCAAACCAAGAAAGATGGTTAAGTATGCACCTTAGATGATGATACTAGAAAGTATGTCTTTGCTACTCCATCACAAAGTCCTAATTCCTCAACCTGTATTTAAGGTGTGTTGGAGGAAACCGGAATGTAGAGGTGCTACTCCATTAGGTATTCTGCTGTGGCCATGGGATATTTGAACAAGAAGTGTGTTGTTCAAAAGGTTTCAAATATCTGCGGGTGCCAGTAGGATTAAAGTTTACCTTGAATGGAAAAACCTGATGTTGGCACTAGCAATCAATTGTGATTGAAGCTCAGCATGGCTATGCTGGAGCACCTGACATTAAGTCATTACCTCTTAAGTTTGGTAATAGTTGTCATAAGGCCGGAAAGATATAGTTTTATATCTGAGGGAGACGACTTAATGATGTTTACATCAAACTACCAAAACAAGAGTGGGCCTAGAGTCTGCTAGAAGGAAGGGGCGATGAAAATGAGATGCGATCCATGAGGGATGTCCAAGTATTGGACTTGGTAATTCCAACCCCTAGGTTGAAAATCGAAGGGTAAAAATGGTTCTTTGTTGAAAGAGACCAACATGGATATGTTTATGATTTCGAATACCGACTGATAGGAAAGATCTATGATTGACCATGTGGAAGGTATCATATGATGACTTTCTCTCAGTGGTTATGTCGAATATTGAGTTCGTAGACAACTTCAAATACCGACTAGTAGGAGATAGTTTTACGATGATTGACCATGAGGAGGGTATCATCTAAAAATTCTCTACCGGTGGTTATGTTGAAATAAACTCGGATACTTGTGATTTTAGTGCCTTTCATGGCTGCGACAACTTAATGCAAAGACCACATTCCTTAATAGGAATTCTCTAAGGAAGTGCTCGTAACACTATCCGATGGTCTTTTACATTAAGTGTATCCTTGTAAAGTCTACAAGCAAAAGGAGTCCCATGTTGGACTTAAATAAGCATCTCAAGGTTACAATCTTTTCTTTGATATGAAAATCAATTGTTTGAGTTTTCAATAAGCAAAGAAGAAACGTGTATGAATGTCAAGGCTAGTGGGAGCATTGTTGTAATTCTATATCTACAACGTAATGGAGATAATGTCCTTACCTTATATTGTTCAAGAGATAAAGTAAGGAATTATGCATCCATGACGACAATAGAATATACAAAACCTGTTTAGGGCATCATGAAATATTAAGATATGTTCTTGGTACTCTGTTATAAAAGAAGCAAGAGTAAGTTGTTACTCTAGTGTTAGCTTCTGAATAGAATGGGATAACTGCCGATCTTATTCGGAGTTTATGATCCTATAATATATGGTGTTGTTGATCAAAGTAGTTCTTGAAGCATCACTGACTCTATTGGGTTCTTCAGAGACAATGAGGGTAGGATGGCTTTACTATAAGAACCGAAGTCTCGAGTAGTCATTTACCTTATTGGGTTCTTCTGAAACAATGAAGGTACTATGAATTGAAGAAAGCACCAGGGTCTCACCAATGCATACTATGTGAGTGATGGTTGAGGTAGAGACGTGATCGCTAGCAGAGTTAACACGGATAGCTTTATGGCAGATCCGTTAACTAAGCTGTTGTCACGGGCTAGTGATGTTTACCATACTAGGCCTAGGTGAACAAGGCTTGAGTTTGTTTTAGTTATATGTTTGGTATATATTATCTTGGGGAACATTAAGCAGTATTGTACTTCATACTATATTGATTATTAAATGTGATTTAATAATGCGCCGAGGGCGGATATTTTATGAATCCTTACTGTGTTCCATCTTAGCATGTTTAACACTTCCCATAATGCTCTTGTCATTCAAAATGTCCACAGTCGGTCATTCTTCACGGGGAGGAAGTTTGAGATAAGGCTGAGGGAAGTGGTTGGTCGCTATCTAATAATGGATTAGATAAAAAAGACGCAACACTTCGCCTGTGCTTGCAATGGTCAAGTGACTGAACGACCCGCACCTGAATTTACTTCATGGTTTCTGTCACGAGTAAATCAGGATGCTAATATCATTTTGTCCTTAGACTGGAGATACATGTGTTCCAAAGCATGGATCTGCTTTGCTTTGATTGCTTTCAAACGCAGTTCGTTACTGGCTGTTATAAAGGGAGCTTTTACGTAAAGTATGGTGTATGTGATAGAGCAATGTAGTCAAAGGGATTCATTCCTCTAGTTTTAGAGAGATATCCATGGGCCCCTCGATGATTGATCGCTGACGTAAATTGCATGGCCATGCTCAACTTGCGATGATATTTGATCGATTGCAACCAGATTTTGGGTCACCATCAATCGAGATCGAGAAACATAATCGTGAACGATCTGGAGATTGACATTTAACCATGTCTCGTGTTCACACGGATATCGCGAACGAATGGATGAATGATCATTTATCTATAGGACCATTCCGTATCTGATTCTGGATCTGGTTTTTGTTCTTGATGAAAAAACCCATGCTTGTTGGGAGCAGAGATGCCTTGCTTGAGGCCGCTCTTTGTCTGTGGTTTATGGGTACGGTGTGTCATGTGCAAGTGGGAGTTTGTTGGAGTATGCCCACTGACACACGTACGCCATTAGGATCACTGCCAATATAGTGTGGGCCTATTGGGTCACACGCCGGGGATCAATCCTGACAGCAATGAAAGATGAGGGATTGAAAGTGTCCAAGTGGAGAAGTTGGTATGCTGGAAGATTACGCGACGCGGCGCTGGTTAGGGTACGCGACGCGGATGTTCCGCGGCTCGGAAACCTACGGGAACGCGGCGCGTAAAATCGTCTGACAGCATGCAACTTTTGGCTCCACCTCCTTTTTGGGCCAATGAGAGGGTTTGCTTTCTGTTAAACTGACTTCTTTAGTCAGACTGAGTTAATCAGCTTGAAACTCATCAAGCTGAGTTCTTCAAGAACAAACCCGAAAAAAACATGAACTAACATGTATAATAATTAACTCATCCTTATTTAGCAACTCTGTTGAACTGACTAACTTATTTAGCAACTCTGTTGAGCTGACTCAGTATATACGCAGAGTCACTCAGCTTGAACCTCATCAAGCGGAAAACTCAACCTATATCTTTGGTGACATACACAGCTTATCAAACACATTGATAATCTTATTAAGATATAGTCTAAGCTGATCAACTTATGCTCAGCTTATATTCAGCTTATGCTCAGTCTGAAACACTATAAGTGTTCAGTCTGATCCAGCCTCATAATTCTGTTTAAGTTATATTTAGAACACATCTTACAAACTTAACTTTGTCTCATCAAATCTTAACTGACGAGATCATTTTCCCAACATAGGCTCCAACAGGATTTCCTTTCAATCCTCGAATGGCACTATGAGAGGTACCACCTATGGAAGTTGAGGAGACTTGTCTGACGTACAAGCTCAGTGCATCAATTGTTACCCTGTGTTGGTCAAGATAAGCGGAGATCCGCGGTATATCAAATTGTACATTAAAAGGAGTCGAGGACGAGGGAGGCGGTCCTCTATGTTCAATAGGTCTAACACCCGATTGGGGTTGACCTAGAGTATGTGCTAAAGCCCTGTGCAATGAAGACGGTTCCTGTTGAGAGACACCGTAGTAGCTTGGTGGGGTTAAAAACTGCACGGGTTGGATAACCGCGACTTGTTCAATACGAGACCCAACAATTTGAGGTCCCGTAGTAGATGTGGCAACCCAGCTTTCTGGGGCGAGGGGTCCCTCAGCACTCTCTTGTTCTTTTCTCGCCTCCTCATTCTCACTCACACTCCTTACCACAAAACTATCTTCATCTTCACCACTACCTGGACCATACCCAGTAGATTGAGTTGGATATATTAAGGAATCAGGGGTGACAGAGCCAGTTTCAACAGATAGGTCAGGAGTTGGAGAAACGACTGGAATGTCATGGTCCGGGGCTATGATGGCATTTCTAGCTGTAGGAATTTCAGTAGTTTGGGTAGGAGGGTTCAGATTTATGACCATACCACCTGGTGGAGGGATGACCTGAGTAGATTGAACGGTGCGGGTTTGGTTAGGAGAGGATGTATGTGGATCGGTGAGTTTCATGAAAGAAGGGGTGTTGTCGGCTAGTTGTTCAATGGGTCTGTCAGGGGTGCCCAAAGGAGTTTGGACAGGTTTAAAGGCAGGGTCACCACCTGGTTGGGAAGCAGACTCAGCATGAGAATATTGGGAACTGGATGACTCAGACGTGTCAAAACCAAGTTCTTCAAGTACGGCTTTGGTTCGGGTGGTTTGAGAAATAGATTGGACAATTGTTTGAACAGTGGTGGGATCATAAGCATCCCCTCCCTCTCTGTTATCTCCACCTTCACCTTCTTCTCTACCTCTCTCTTCAGAATTTTCTCTCATCTCGACCCGCTGAGCATCTCCCATAGATGACTGAGTCCTAGATGCTATTACCTCACCTCGTACTATACCTCCATGGGTAGGTATGGCTGGTGCTGGCACAACCAAAGGAGGTAGTCCTACACTCTCCCTATAGCTCACAACAATATCATTTTGCTCACATAAGTCCAGGAATGTTATAGGGAATGATTGAGGAACAGGCATATTGGCCGGCATGGCAGATTTAATGTACAAGAAAAGTTTAAGAGTTATAGAATGTAAACCTGCCCGACGAGGAATGTCAGCATTCTGATCCATCAAGTACGGGATGACCATTGGTATGAAGCGGTGGTACAGCAGTAGATTAACATCCTTCTTATTTTGGGAATTCTTTCTGAGCATTGTAGCTTTGGTGTCTTGGAAGAGTAGGAATGTATAATCCACATATAGATGATTGGCAGCCGCCTTGGGCTGATGCTCCGTTGGAAATTCATACCCTGAATGCTTGGGAGTGAGACACCGTTGATGCACCATCATGAATGTGTTGTACTTGGGATGTAGGTTGGTGCATTTAAATTGATTCTTGCGGGTGAGCTTTCCATCGTATCCCATTGCCCTGATTGCAACAAGGCAAGTCTCCTCGTCAGGGATTTCATCAAAAGCTGTTGCAGGAGGTCTGCTGTTAGCCCTTGGTAGTTTGAAGATTGTTCTAAGGTGATTGACAGGTATAGCGATTGTGTTTTCATCAACCTCAGCATGGATGACCTCATGCCCCCTATCATTAGTACGTACATCACACGTGTTCCAGAATTGTTGAACATATAGCTCAGGGACATGTGTGCCAGTGGTTGAGGGATTATATGTCAAGAGGTGGTTTAGAAGGTGTATCTTTAGTATCTCAGTGACAATGGGGTATGTAGGGTTTTTTAGTTTAGTGAGGTCAACGTAGTGGTTGTTGTCATGAGTCTTAGAGTTTAGAAACTCAGCTTGTGGCATGATCTCCTCTGGTTGAAGTATAACTTGTGCCATCTTATCTACACAGATAGATAAACAGTTAAGTTAAATATATAGAGATATGCAAAAAGACATCATTCAACTTTGAATTGTGGTCAAACTTCAGTAAATGAGTCAAAGTTTACCACTTTTGACCAAGACTATCAAGTTTGAAAAATGTGAGAAAACCCTAACTTTGAAATCCTCATTGTGTACATGATGATTTTAAGTATAAAAAAGTTGTTTGAATACTTTCAATATGTCTATTAGATAGTAACGAACAACTTTGTAGTACTAGAGTATAGTCCAAAAATCATCATAACACTCTCTTTAGAACCAAAAAGTGTGTTTTAAGTTCAAGTTCATACACCTCAAGAACACGAAGAACAACTTTTGAGATTTTTGAAATATTTTTGCACCAAAGTGTTCCCCACTTGTTCAAAACCCCCATCGCAAACTTAGATTGAGCAAATAAGTTTGTTTTGTGTCCCAAAAATCCATCTAAAGTCTCGAAGGTGTTCATCGCCAATGGCTTTTCTAGGGCTAAAAATCACCATTTTAACTCAAAAATTTCAAAATGTAAACCGTACAAGTTGTTACCTATATGATCACGAATAATTTGAGACTAAAATTGCAAATTTTGGCAGCGTAACGAGAGGTTTTTTAACTTCAAGTAACCAAAACGAGAGAACACTTACTAATTTTGAAATCTGAATCGCGTGAATAGACTAATGGGAGGATGGGACGGTTATTAAGTGAATGGGACACGTGTCATTGTGTGATTGGAACAAACCGTTGGTAAAAACCCGGCTTATAAGGCAATCGCATGGTAACTTTACGCGGCTTATAGAGCCATACGATTGGCCTTAAAGTGAAGCTGAAATGCTAACACTTGGTGAATCGCATGCGATTCCCCTTTGTTTTGCCAATCGCATGCGATTGACACTTGATTCACAGTTGCCACTTGTTGTCTATCGCATGTGATTGAAGCATAGTTCAAGTTTGCTAACTTGTTATCCCATGCGATTGACTTGTTGTTCATGGTTCAAGTCTCCAATCCATACGATTGTAATCCATGCGATTGTACTTCCTTGTGTGTGAACCAAGACTTAGAAAATTTTAATTTGTGGAGTTCAAGAAATCACATGCGATTAAAGCATAGTATGCGATTGTTTGCAATCGAACCTAACACTTGAAAATTTTCTGAAAATTCAAAATATCTGGATTTTGAGAGTTGAAAATTGATTTTCCCAGATATCTTGATTTGAGTGTTTGTTTGACACACTCCCCCTAGACTTTTGCATCCGGTTATGAAAATTGTTCAAAATCTTAGGGAATGTGTCAGTTGTATACTTCTTCCCCTAAACATGTGTAGTATGTGTATGATTTCCCAGATATTTTGATTTAAGTGTTTATTTGACACACTCCCCCTAGACTTTTGCATCCGGTTATGAAAATTGTTCAAAATCTTAGGGAATATGTCAGTTGTATACTTCTCCCCCTACACATGTGTAGTATGTGTATGATTTCCCAGATATTTTGATTTGAGTGTTTGTTTGACAAACTCCCCCTAGACTTTTACATCCGGTTATGAAAATTGTTCAAAATCTTAGGGAATGTGTCAGTTGTATACTTCTCCCCCTACACATGTGTAGTATGTGTATGATTTTCTCCCCCTACACATATGTAACATGTGTATAACCAGAATTTCACTCCCCCTTGAATGTTGCATCAGTTATCTGCACAAGAAACAAACAGTATAACATCTACTCTAAACAAAAAGAAAGAAAGGAAAAATGAAGCAACAGTATGTTATATTTTCAAGTTGAGCATGCCTAACTTAGATACCAACTCAGTAAAGCGACTTTCGTCTAATGATTTGGTAAACAAGTCAGCTAGCTGATTTTTAGTTGGAACATACTGTAGCTCAATGAGACCTTTTTCTACGTTATCTTTTATGAAGTGATAACGGATATCAATATGTTTAGTTTTAGAGTGGTGTACCGGATTGCAGGAGATAGCGATGGCAAACTGGGGATCACATAGCAATGGAATTTTGTCATACCTTAGGCCAAAGTCTGATAACTGTGCACGTATCCAGAGACTTTGAGAACAGCACATTGCAGCCGAAACATACTCAGCTTCAGCTGTGGAGGTGGATTCGCAGTTTTGTTTCTTTGAGGCCCAGCTGACTAAACGATCCCCCAGGAAGTGTGCACTTCCAGAGGTGCTTTTCCTATCAATCTTACAACCGGCATAGTCAGCATCTGAGTAAGCATGGAGATCGAGATTTGAATCTTTGGGATACCACAGACCAAGATCCATTGACCCTTTAAGATATCTGAATATCCGCTTAACTGCCAGAAGATGTAAGTCTTTAGGATTCGCCTGGTATCGGGCACATAGACAGGTAGAGAACATGATGTCTGGACGACTTGCAGTTAGATACAGTAATGATCCAATCATTCCACGGTAAGTTTTGAGATCTACTGGAGAACCATCAAGATCGGCTGATAGTTGTGCCTTAGCAGCCATGGGTGTGGATATGGGTGTGCAGTTAATCATATCATACTTCGTAAGAAGGTCTTTGATGTACTTGGTTTGGCAAATAAAACTACCATGACTTAACTGCTTCACCTGGAGTCCGAGGAAAAATGACATCTCTCCCATCATACTCATTTGAAATCTGTTTGCCATGATCTTAGCAAACTCGTCACTGTATTTTGGATTTGTAGATCCAAAAATGATACCGTCCACATATATTTGAACTAAACTCTTGTCCCTACCCTTGGTATTTGTGAACAGAGTGGTATAAGTCTTTCCTTTGGAGTAACCTTCACCACTCAAATTTTCAGATAAGACATCATACCATGCACGTGGAGCTTGCTTTAACCCGTACAAGGCCTTATCTAAGATATAGACAGATTAGGAAGTTTCGAATTGATGAAACCCTCCGGTTGTGAGACATAGACTTCTTCTTTGAGAACACCGTTAAGAAAATCTGTCTGTACGTCCATCTGAAAGATACGAAAGCTTCTGGAGGCTGTATATGCAAGAAATAGTCTGATAGTTTCAATACGAGCAATGGGGGAAAAGGTTTCATCATAGTCAATGCCCTCTTGCTGATTGTAGCCTTCAGCAACCAACCTAGCTTTGTTACGAACGACCACTCCATCCAAATCCCTTTTGTTCTTGAACACCCACTTAGTTCCGACAACAGATTTGCCTTAAGGAAGAGGAACAAATCTCCAGAATTTGAGACGATCGAATTGGTGTAGTTCTTCATGCATTGCAATTACCCAATCCGGATCATCTAATGCTTCAGAAGTCTTGGTGGGTTCAATGATGCTGAGAAAACCCGAAAATTGGCATTCGTTAGTTGTTGCTGCACGTGTTTGAACGCCAACTGAAGGGTCTCCTATGATGTTATCCTCAGAGTGATGTATGGTCCACTTTGTTTCGTGGGAAGTAGAAGATGAAGGAATAAGATCTTGTAAGTGACGTGCTTCCTCTTCATCTTCGCAGGTGAAATTTGGGTCTGAATCAAACACATGAGGGCTCTCTGGGTCAAGAATCTGAGAAGTCACAGGGGGACGAGTAACAGAGATAGATGTAGAATCCTCAGCATAGAGATCTGCAAATGGATTCGTCTCAGTGACTGTTGGAGCCGTTAGAGTAACACTTGCTTGTACTTCTGTGTTGTTCCTGTTGTCATGTAACACCCCGGATTTTGGAAACCAGATTTTTCTTTTAAAAATAATAATTAAATTTAAAAATCCAAACTGCGTGGATCAATTTATAAACATAACTTAAGCCAAACCTGTTTTTCAAAAGTTACATAAGCAGCGGAATATTTAAAAGTACTTATAATTACAAGCAAAATTAGCCACGATACTAAAAGGAACTGTTGGTGTTACTGAAATTGTCTACCGACCATCACAAACTAATATAATACATACAACATAAGTAGCAAAGACAAGTGTTCCTCCAAATGCATAATTAATAACCAGCAGGTACCCCAAGCTCACGCGCCTAAGTATCACCTGTATCATGGGGAGAGTATCTGTTAGCTATTTAAATCTAGTGAGCATAAGATAGCATAATCAGTAATACAAACATATCACATATCAATTATCAGATAGTGCTATCCTAGCCTCTTGCGATGAGCTGGCATGTCAGAAGGAAGCATAATCTTGCAGGGTAGCTAACCCGGCTCAACACTCCAAACTGGGAAACCAGACTCATCAACCGCGCGGGTGGGTGTGTGGCTAGCGGTCCACCGTTGCGTTATCAGGCCACAACCTTCGTGGGGTACAACAATAAGTCGATCCCCATATTGCTCGAGGAACGCTAGGTTTGCAACCCGAGGTAGTTGACGGTATCATCGACCCGCAGGTCTCAAAGCGCCCCAGCCCAAATGCTGGCCCCGTTCAAGGACTATAACCAGCCCCCATATCTCGGATCCGATCACAAACACATAGCTGACCCATTCCGGGCCTCATAGCGCGCATACATATTCATATCATAATCATGATCAACCTTGTACATATTTCATGTACTTAATAACATCATTTGCTATACCAGACCTAATGCTGGCCAATTATCATATTCATGGTATCATAACATGTATACATATGCATATCATAAGCATGATTCAAATTGTACATAAATCAATTGCATAACAGATCATTCTGGAAAAATTTCATGCATAAACAATATCATTTACCTTTCTTTGAATTACTTGTACATTCGGATAATATGTAATATAGTTATATTAATTCTTATGTTATCCGACACTCACCTGAGAGGCTAGAGTAAACAGATATAATGCTCGTCTCGATTGTCGGGTTCACCTATAATAGAGTACTTATGTTTAGCCACTTCACACAATGCCAATAAGGTCAAGTAGCACCTAAAGTACCACCATTCATGTTTAGGCACCCTATAATAGCATACACATGAGCTCAATAGGCAAGTTATATTGTTAAACATCTCACACACCCTATTTGCCATGACTACCCATCACTAAACTAGGAATTTAACCAAAATCATTTTCATATCATCCCTTGAAATTATAATATTATGAAAATAGACTCTCTTAGCTTCGAAACTACAGGTCATACGCCTCAAACGGAGTTACGGTTGATTTTATATGATTTTTCAAAGTTTGAGTTGCTGTGCAGCAGCCCTTCACGACCATGAAGCCCTCTTCACGCCCGTCAAGAGGCACCTGCGAACCGTAATCCTTAAAACAGCCTTGTCTGACTACCAAACTAATTCCAATTGAATTCTTATCACTTGGAAGTGTAACCTAACACTTCTAATTGCCTTTAGGACCATTTTATCATCAATTAACATCAATAATCTCAACCAATAACATCTAATTGATTCATGGGATCAAATTCACCATTATTGACCCATTTGAATAAAATTACTTAAACTCAATCAAAACTAACATTTAATCCATGATTCTTACTTCAAATCATCAAGAATAACTATCGGAACTAATTACAACAATAAAATCTAACATTTGATTGCTAATTCGGGTTTGACCCGTTTGACCTAAATCTCAAGAACATGAAGAACAAGGAGAAGAGACTTACCAAGATGAAGGAGATGATAGAGCTAAGATTATGATCAGATTTAAAGCTTGGATTTACTGTTGGAATTAACCTGGATTAATTGGATGTGATCTCTCCTTCAAAAGTTCAAGAAACAAAAGATATGTGTGTGTGAAGTGTGTATGCGTATGTCTGTGTAGATAAGGAGATAGAACCGACCCTGGGTTCTAATTTATTCTTAAGGGGGTATTTTGTTCCCCTATTCAACTTACAACTTAATACTCATTTGCCCGTTTCAACTAACGGTGATATTTCCGGAATCTTTATTCAAAACCGTTTACTAATATACAAACTTTATCTATTTTCGTTATTATTTTAATATCACCAATACTTACTTCTTTTCATAATAATTTAATATTAACTTGATAAAATAATTCCAATATTCATTATAAAATTCGAGATTCGATCGTACCGGACGCGTATACGACTAGACCCTTTTTGAGGATGTTACAAATCTACCCCCCTTAAAAAGATTCCGTCCTCGGAATCTACTCTTCTGTAAACAAGTGGGGATATCAAACCTTAATGTATACTGGGTCTCTCATGTCCAGTTTGACCCGAGGTAGTGTTTGCACTTTACTAAAACTAATCGGTTATTCTTCTTTCTTAACCAGTTGAGCTTCGTGTCTAAGATCTCAATATGTTTCCACACTATGAGAATTTGTTACAAGAGAACTAAGCATTTTGTTCTTTCATGAAAATTTAGATGAAATGAAGGAGTAATTAGTATCAGACTCAAACAGGATAAGACATGGAGTTTGCTAAGAATGTGCCAATTATAACATCACCTGCTATCGTGTCCTCCTCGCCTGTCATCTGATAAGCTCTACCAGTTGCACGGGACACATTCTCTTCCTTCTAACTCGACGACGATCCTCCGGCTCCTCCCGATCCCCGACCCTGACCAGACCTACACTCGGACATACGATGTCCGGGCTTGTAACACTTAAAGCATACATTGCCTTTGAAGCGACATGCTTCAGTATTATATCCATTCCGTCCACACTGGGAACATCTTGCTGTTTCCCTTGTGCAATTTCCAGTATGCCTAGAACGGCATTATGAACACCATGGAGCAGTTGATTGATTATACCCTTGACCTCCTTGTTGTTGCCAAGATCCACCTCCCAAGTCCTCTGACTCAGAAGATTGCTCAAATTTTCTTTTGGAACCTGCACTGGCGGATTCTTTCTTCTGTACATGGTCACTTTCATATTGTCGGGCCATTTCAAATGCAATATCTAAAGTTGGAGCACTCCGAACCGAAGCTCTGTAGTCTGGTGGTAAGGTTTTTGCAAACCGTTTGATCTTTGCTTTTTCATCAGGCAACAAGTGAGTTACAAACCTTGTTTGATCAGAAAACTGCTCGATCATATTCTCCACCGGTTTATCACCCTTTTTCAAACTCATATACTTCTCTTCCGGTATATCCATCAACTGATCGGAATAATACTTGCTGCAGAGAATCTTCAGAAAATCTGTCCAGGTAAAGGCAGCTCGCACCTCTGGAGGTGTAGATGAGATCACAGTGTTATACCAGTCAATAGCATTGCCTCTCAGTTGTTTTTGAGCAAAACCTACTTTGTTGGATTCTTTAAAGTTGCAATATTCAAAAGCTAACTCCATCTCACAGATCCATTTCTCAGTTATACTAGGATCCCTGCTGCCCTCATAGGTAGGAAGTTGGCAAGATAAGAAAATTCTAAGATCGGGCGATTGCTCAGGTTCTACAACTGGTTGTACGAGTATCCGTTCTTCGGACGCCTTTATACGAGCCTCTAACTTTCGGATATAAACCTCTCTATCCTCGTGTTCAACTATACTATTCTCTTAAGTGTTCTGGATGAACAAACTTATATAATCATACTTAGTATCTTATTATACTTTACTAGCATAATTAACAAATAAACAATAGCATATCAGAAACATAACACTCTTTCACACACCCCACAACCTCCCGAGGAACACTAAACAATGGTCGGGCCTGGGTTTGAGACTGAATACTCCTACAAGTACCCAATTCACTCAAACCTAGGCTCTGATACCAACTTGTAACACCCCAGATTTTGGAAACCAGATTTTTCTTTTCTAAATAATAAATTTAAAAATCCAAACTGCGTGGATCCGTTTATAAACATAACTTAAGCCAAACCTGTTTTTCAAAAGTTACATAAGCGGCGGAATATTTAAAAATGGCTATAATTACAAGCAAACTTAGCCACGATACTAAAAGGAACTGTTGGTGTTACTAAAATTGTCTACCAACCATCACAAACTAATATAATACATACAACATAAGTAGCAAAGACAAGTGTTCCTCAAAATGCATAATTACTAACCAGCAGGTACCCCAAGCTCACGCGCCTAAGTATCACCTGTATCATGGGGAGAGTATCTGTTAGCTATTTAAATCTAGTGAGTATAAGATAGCATAATCAGTAATACAAACATATCACATATCACATATCAATTATCAGATAGTGTTATCCTAGCATCTCCCGATGAGCTGGCATTTCAGAAGGAAGCATAATCTTGCAGGGTAGCTAATCCGGCTCAATACTCCAAACTGGGGAACCAGACACATCAAGCGCGCGGGTGGGTGATGGGCTAGCGGTCCACCGTTGCGTTATCAGGCCACAGCCTTTGTGGGGTACAACAATAAGTCGATCCCCATATTGCTCGAGGAACGCTGGGTTTGCAACCCCAGGTAGTTGACGGTATCATCGACCCGCAAGTCTCAAAGTGCCCCAGCCCAAATGCTCGCCCCGTTCAAGGACTATAACCAGCCCCCATATCTCGGATCCGATCACAAACATATAGCTGACCCATTCCAGGCCTCAAAGCGCGCATACATATTCATATCAGAATCATGATCAACCTTGTACATATTTCATGTACTTAATAACATCATTTGTTATACCAGACCTCATGCTGGCCAATTATCATATTCATGATATCATAACATGTATACATATGCATATCATAAGCATGATTCAAATTGTACATAAATCAATTGAATAACAGATCATTCTGTAAATATTTCATGTATAAACAATATCATTTACCTTTCTTTGAATTACTTGTACATTCGGATAATATGTAATATAGTTATATTAATTCTTATGTTATCCGACATTCACCTGAGAGGCTAGAGTAAACAGATATAATGCTCGTCTCGATCGTCGGGTTCACCTATAATAGAGTACTTATGTTTAGCCACTTCACACAATGCCAATAAGGTCAAGTAGCACCTAAAGTACCACCATTCATGTTTAGGCACCCTATAATAGCATACACATGAGCTCAATAGGCAAGTTATATTGTTAAACATCTCACACACCCTATTTGCCATGAATACCCATCACTAAACTAGGAATTTAACCAAAATCATTTTCATATCATCCCTTGAAGTTATAATATTATGAAAATATACTCTCTTAGCTTCGAAACTACAGGTCATACGCCTCAAACGGAGTTACGGTTGATTTTATATGATTTTTCAAAGTTTAGGTTGCTGTGCAGCAGCCCTTCACGACCATGAAGCCCTCTTCACGCCCGTCAAGAGGCACCTGGAAACCAGAAACCTTAAAACAGCCTTGTCTGACTACCAAACTAATTCCAATTGATTTCTTATCACTTGGAAGTGTAACCTAACACTTCTAATTGCCTTTAGGACCATTTTAACATCAATTAACATCAATAATCTCAACCAATAACATCCAATTGATTCATGGGATCAAATTCACCATTATTGACCCATTTGAATAAAATTACTAAAACTCAATCAAAACTAACATTTAATCCATGATTCTTACTTCAAATCATCAAGAGTAACTATAGGAACTAATTACAACAATAAAATCTAACATTTGATTGCTAATTCGGGTTTGACCCGTTTGACCTAAATCTCAAGTACATGAAGAACTAGGAGAAGAGACTTACCAAGATGAAGGAGATGATAGAGCTAAGATTATGATCAGATTTAAAGCTTGGATTTACTGTTGGAATTAACCTGGATCAATTGGATGTGATCTCTTCTTCAAAAGTTCAAGAAACAAAAGATATGTGTGTGTGAAGTATGTATGCGTATGTCTGTGTAGATAAGGAGATAGAACCGACCCTGGGTTCTAATTTATTCTTAAGGGGGTATTTTGTTCCCCTATTCAACTTACAACTTAATACTCATTTGCCCGTTTCAACTAACGGGGATATTTCCGGAATCCTTAATAAAAACCGTTTACTAATATACTAACTTTATCTATTTTCGTTATTATTTTAATATCACCAATACTTACTTATTTTCATAATAATTTAATATTAACTTGATAAAAAAATTCTAATATTCATTATAAAATTCGAGATTCGATCGTACCGGACGCGTATACGACTAGACCCTTTTTGAGGATATTTGAACTGGACGGATTGTTTGATTCTTTGTTTTGAAGCACCGGTCCTGAACTGGTATGTTCAGAAGTGTTAGCTGTTGATTTGGGTGGGAAATCTGTAACATTTAATGCATCATCAAATGTTACGTTGATACTTTCAACAACGCTCTTTGTTTTTTTGTTTAAAACTTTGTAGGGTTTGGACTCGGTAGAATAACCTAGGAAAATAGCTTCATCAGCTTTTGGAGCAAACTTTCCTAGATAATCCTTGTCATTAAGCACAAAGCACCTATTACCAAAGACATAAAAGTATTTGATATTAGGCCCTATGCCATTGGCCAGTTCGTATGGAGTTTTATTAAAACGTGTATTAATAAAAGCACGGTTCTGCGTGTAGCAGGCAGTGCTGATTGCTTCAGCCCAATAGGAATGTTGGAGCCCGGAGTATGATAGCATGGTACGGGCAGCTTCAACCAAATTTTTGTTTCGTCTTTCCACGACACCATTTTGTTGTGAAGTGTATGCAGCTGAGAACTGATGGTTGATCCCAACAAGGTCACAAAAGCTCTTCAGAGTACTGTTCTTGAACTCAGTTACATTGTCTGTACGGATTGAAACAACACTCTGACTATGCTTATTCTGCTGTTGCTTGATGAAGGAAATGATTGTTTGAGTAGCTTCATCTTTTGATCGCAGAAACTTGACCCAAGTATATCTAGAGTAGTCATCCACCATGACTAGGATATACTTCTTCCCACTCTTTGATTGAATCCTCATATGACCACAGAGATCCATGTGCAGTAGCTCCAAAGGCTTGGTAGTGCTGAACACTTGTTTAGATTTGTGGGAATCCTTCTTCATCTTATCCTTCTCACAGTCTGCACACAAATGATCCTTTTTGAATCTTAACTTGGGAATGCCTCTCACCAAGTCACCAGCGACTAGCTTGTTTATATTTTGAAAGTTCAGGTGAGAGAGTTTTCTGTACCATTGCCAAGTAAGATCTGATGAGGCTTCGGACAGTAGACACATGGAGGTAGGGGAGTTGTAATTTTCCAAATCAATGGAATACAGGTTAGATTTCCTTGAACCTTCCAGTAATTCATCTCCATTCTCAGTTAACACTGAGCATTTGGTCTTCTTAAATACTACCTCCAGGTCTTTATCACAGAACTGTCCGATACTAAACAGATTATGACCCAACCCTTCAACATAGGAGACTTTCTTGATCTTGATGTGCTTCTTCTCTATGTCTCCGTACCCCATTATTGGTGCAACATTGTCGTTCCCAAAACGTACATTCCCGTAGTACTTAGGAACATATTTTTTTAGAAAACTCTTGTTGCCGGTCATGTGCTTGGTACAACCGGAGTCCAGTACCAGAGGTTAGGCGCCTGCAAAAAGAAAACAAAGCACGTTTAGGTCCCCATATATGAATGGGTCCTTGATTGTTAGTTCCTAGAAGTGGTTCAGTAGTGATTGTTTTTACTTGTGGTGGTGAAACTTCTAATGATCTATCCTTAGGTACCCATGTGGGTTTTAGCTTTTGTCGAGAAGGAATAGATTGAGAAAGAGTTGACTTAGAAGGAAGTTTTGGTACCACCGTTGGTTTGACAGTTGATGGAATTGGAGGTTTAGGATTCGGTAGAGTTGCGGAAGCGTTGTGTTTGTGAATCCATGTTTGTGAAGAATTGTTAAGAATTCGTAGACTTCCAGTTCTGTTTACTTGTTTAACCCTGTTGTCCATAACCCTGTTGTCTGTAGACTTCCAGTTCTTTGATTGTCAGCAATCTTTTTTATTTGTTTAAACATTTGAGTGCATGTGACTGACGAGTGGTTATCTACTGATGAATGATATAGCCTTTGGAGTTTATAAATGGAACACAGATTTGATTAGCATAAAAGTCTATCCAGTCCTCACAAGGTTAATTTCCAATTTGTTTTCTTAATTGATCATATTCACAATTAAATTCACAATGACCATGGAAACAACCATCACTCATACAAAACATTGAAGAGGCAATTGTATCATGTAAACTTGAATGATTACAGACGTTATCAAACATCAAAATTTGTTCACATGTTTGTCTAGTGTTAAAACATTTCCTAGACGAACTAGGAATGACTCTCTTCCAAGTTATGTTTATTTTACTCTTTTCACTCCCGAGCTTCTTCACATCTGTAGCAGAAGATAAAACGTTAGAATTGAGTTGTGGTCGACTAACAGCTGCTTTTGAAGATTAGGTATGTCGGTGGGCATACGAGAACTGTGACTAAAAGTGGAAGTGGGTGTCTGTTTGAAAATCTGTTTTTGTTTTAAAATTTTCAGAGTAGAATTGTTAACAGATTTTATCTTGGGTTGGACATCTTGGGAAGATGTAGACGCATGCTTAGAATCTTCAATTCGTTCTGCGTATGGAGAAAAAGTGAATGGAGTAGGAGCATGCATATCTTGCTTGACTTGGATGATGCGTTCTTTCAATGTAGTATATTCCCTGCACAAGTTGTCTATGATTTTTTCATCATGATTAAAAATGGTTTTGATACGCTTATGAAAAATAGCATTTTCTTGAGCTAATTGAGTGAGTTCAGGTGATTGGGCAGAAATTGAGATGGTTGGATGTGTGGTTTCAGAGTAGAAAGCTTTGGTAATGTCTCCTAGTATCAGATGTGTGAAGCAAAACTCTTGCAAGGTTTGAAACCTTCTCTGCAATTCCTTGTGGGGAATGTATAGAAATTTGGGTTTTGGCACTGCAGGAGCATAAAGTTCCTCATCTGTATAGATTGGAGAGGTGACAGTTGAATTTAGTGTTGGAGGTGGGTAAGTGAAGTATGAGTCATTGAGGTTAGAGTAGTTGAAGGGAGTTTCAGTTTTGAGATGAAGGGTTCGTTTGACATCCTCTTCAAGTCTTTCTTCCTCTTGGCCAACAGATACCATTCGTTGAGTTAGTCATTCGCCAAATAAATGTTCATTGTATAATTGTTTGGCAGATACCTTACTCAGAACACTTGGGTTTTCAAAACCAAGTCCGTCGAATGTCCATCTTGAAAAAGGTCATTCCTTTTGTTTGTACAGAAAGATGGTTTGTTCACTTTGCCATCTTTTGATTAAAAGATCTTCAAGTTCTTTAATTTTTAAACAAAGAGCACTCTGTTCATTTTTTAGAATTTCTGAATCTTTTTCTGCACCAATACGTTCTGCTTTGAGATCGTGTATGATGATGTTTGTCTTATCAGTTAATTCTAGAAATTCAGATTCTTTCACAGCTAATTGAACCTTAGATTCATTTATGTTCTTTTCTAATTATTCAATTGCAGCTTGTGCTTCTTTGTCTTGTGTATGAATGACCTATTTTAACACTTGATATTAGAGTTAGAGATAGAAGGTACATTTCCGCTATCACAATCTCCTCCTCAACATCGGAGAGATCACCACCATCTTCATCTCTATCACTTGTTTCACCAGTAGCCATCAGACAGAACTATGCGTGATCCTCACCATCTAGATCACTATCAGAGTATGTGTGTTCCAAGAACTGATCTTTATCCACCATAAGAGCATTCCCAGCCTGCTTTTGTTTAGACAGGAGGTACTTTTGTCTATAGTATTCAGCATCCTTGGTCTTCTTCTGTGGACAGTTCCTGATCATGTGTCCAGACCTCCCACAGTTGTAGCACTTCAAGTCTGTCTTCTTTTCCTCCTTCCTCTCATCCCTTTGAAATCTAGGCTTGTCAACATGATAAAGCCTTTCTGGTCTTCTGGAGCCAGAGGTAAATCTTTGTATGTTGTTGGTTTTGTTAAAGCGATTTCTGAAGGTCTTACCAAAAACTGAGAGAGCATGGATGGCAGCTTCAACAGAGTCTTCATCATCATCATCCGGTTCAGATTCACTGAGAATCACCTGCTTGTACTTTATTAATCTTGATGAAGATTCTCTTGAAATTCTTTCTGTAGCTACCAAGGCCAAGGCCAGAGGATCTGCAGCTGGCTGTTTTGGGAGAGATTTCAGTATTTCATCCTGGTATTGATTGAGGTCTTCGAATATGTTGTGGAAGGTAACTGTGGTAAGATCTTTATTGATTTTCTTGTACAGTCTAACGTATTCTAAGATTATGGACCTAGTGACTTTAGAAAAACACAGTTCAGATCTAAGTCAGTCCTGATGATTTGATTGGACCTCGTCTCATTTTGCAGTTTGCAAAATCTACCATATGTTTCAGAGAGAAGTTCATTCTCTCGAACACTGAAGTCATGATAGCTGTTGACTAGTTGAGTACGCTTGATATACTCTCCTTGTTCAGTACCCTGCAACTGCTTCTTAATCTCATCTCATATTTCCTTAGTAGTAGCTAAGCTATCTATCTTAGTGTAGATCTCTGAGGAGAGTCCTTGTTTAAGATAGTACTTAGCCCGTCGTTTAACCTTTTTGATCTCCTTTTCTTGAGCTATGAGCTCATCAGCAGTCTTTTCTCTCTCATGAAGGAGAATGGTGGGATTGTTGTTAGGATCAGCTTCAACAACTTTGATGAACTTTTTGTTCCCGTTCATGATGCAGTCGATCATCATTTCTCCGTATGTCTCATTGTGCTCCAGGAAGTCTATAAACATTCCTTTCCAGACATTATATTCTCCTCGAAACAGAACAGGAGGTTTTGTATTGGTACCGATGGACATCATTTCATTTGAACTTGACATAGTGAAAGTTTTAGTAAGAAATAATCGTTCACTTGTTAGATAATTTGATTGTTCGAAAACTTTACTGACAAAATAGAATAAGATTCTTTTCAAACTTGTTTTAAAAGCTTCAAGGTGATGATAGAGGAACTAAGTCAATTTACTTTCAACTTTGAATTTGATCTTGTAAATATTAAATTCAACTTTGAATTAGATAGAATTAAGTTAATTTAATTCAACTTTGAATTATATCCAGTTTAGATTAAATTCAATTTTGAATTAGATTTTTAAGTTTAAAGTTCGATTGTCCTCTTGTTCAATAAGTCAAGTCCCAATGGTTCTATCACTTGTCAAATAGATTCAAGGAATGCGAATGGTTCTATGCGATAGGTTGTATCCCTTGAAGACAAATGGGCAGAGTAACTACTTGGTAGTGATCAGTTGAGTAACCAATAGAATGTGATTGATCCCTGTAGCACCAAACACTTAGAAATAAAACTGTTAGAAATGTCAATCGAATGCTTATGAAGTCAAGGATTCGAATGCGATTCCCTTTGATGTGTAATAGCCAAGTAACAAGGAACCTTGAATCGCACAGATCAACTCAATGCGATTGATGAAACAACCCTTTGAATCGCACTGTTGGTCCCTTGTATGAGAATAACAACAAGCAACAGGTGTGTAGAAGGGGGGTTGAATACACTTTCTGCGGAAATTGAACAAATCAAATAAAAGTGTCACACACAGTAAATCAAACCACTATTAATTAAATGCTTTTATAAAGAAGATGATTACAATGCTTTGAATAAGAAGATGATTACAATAACTATCAAGTAAGCAACTCTTGATATATAACCACCTAATATAAATCTCTCAATATCTCAAACTTAGCTATATATAATCAACTTATGATTATAGATACTGACGACTCTCTAAACAGGATTTACACAGATTTAATTAACTGATGATTACTTACCAATCTTCACAACAAATGTGAATATTCAAACACACGAATACTTTGGCAATCTGTGAGTTTCTTGATCACGTTGAACTGACAAACAGTAATCAAGATTCGTAACACATACGGTGAGGTGAGATATGGATCTGCAACACTTAGTTGTTTTTCTAAGTCGTAGAAGTTGTACCTCTAAACTTCTCAGGAGATAAGTATTTATAATCTTGTGCCTACGGTTCCTAACAAACTGGACTAATCCTAATTTGCTAACTAACTATCGGATAACTCGGAATCTTGAATCTTGAATCTTCTTATCTTGAGTCTTCAATCTTCAATCTTGATTCTGAAGTCTTCTTATCCTTTCCGTAGATATAGAGAGTTAAAACAGAATTTAAAACACATTTAAATTCTTTTAAACTGACTTCTTTAGTCAGGCTGAGTTACTCAGCTTGAAACTCATCAAGCTGAGTTCTTCGAGAACACACTCGAAAACAAACATGAACTAACATATATAATTGTTAACTCATCCTTAGAAGTCTAAAGAATTTACTAAAACATATTTAGTAACTCTATTGAGCTGACTCGGTCTTCACGCTGAGTCGCTCAGCTTGAAACATATCAAGCTGAAACTCAATATGTATATCTTAGTTTACGCACATAGCTTATCAAACATATTGATAATCTTACTAAGATATAGTCTAAGCTGATCGAACATATGCTCAGCTTATACTCAGCTTATACTCAGTCTAAATCACTATAAGCGTTCAGTGTTACTAAGCTTCATAATTCTGTTTAAGTTATATGTAGAACACATCTTACAAACTTAACTTTGTCTCATCAAATCTTAACTGATGAGATCATTTTCCCAACAAACTCCCCCTATTTGATGATGACAAAACCATCAAACAGTTAGTAAGTTTGTTTAACAGAATTATGTCTTAAATCTTAAACTTATTAAGATTTTTACTTTGAACTAATCAAATATTAATTCAACATATCAATATTAATTGAACTTATCAATTTTAAGTGGAACATACCAACTTTTAGTTGAACACACCAATCAATTACATTAATGAATAAGAACTAATCAGTTATTCATTTAAGCTGAACTTATCAGACTTATACATATGAACACATCACAACACAGTTGAACATATCAAACTTTATACTTGTATTAATTTGAACTTATCATAATACAAAATGTTGATCACATAGATCATGCACACTAAGTGCTTACAAAAATATCAGAACTAATCTAATATTTACAATAGAACTAATATATTTATCTTTTCAACTCAGGATGTAGAACCTCCCAAAGAATGATTTCTCTTTTGATTTCTTCAAGGAGGCTTTCAGCTTCTGCATCCCCTTTGAGTTCTCTCTGTTGCATTCTGATGATCTTATTCAGCTTATACTTTACAAAATGATTTGAGCTATCACCACAACAACTTCTTATATGTAAGGCATCCCTAGCTTTTAGATAACATATCTCACTCAGCTTGATAAAGCTAGGATTGCCTACTTGATCCTTAAACATGAATCCCAAAACAGGTGCATCAATTCCTTGATTCTCTTTGAACTCCACACCTTCAGGTATTTCGAATAGTCTCTCCCATTGCAGACCAGGAACTGGAACATATCTCAGCTCCTCAGCTTTATTAATCAGCTTGGAAACTTCAGCAAAGATCTCTTGCTTGATTTGACTTTTCTTGAACTTCTTGAGCATCATTAATATTCTCTGCCATTCTTGGTAACCCATCCTGTGAACAAATCTCAGGTCCATTCCTATTGTAGATTTATCATCAAATTCAAAATTGAGAATGATGGCTCCATTTATTCTACTCAAAGTCATGCCTCTGATCTCCTTGCTGGTGCTCCTTCTGAAGTAGCACTCTTGAATATCCTCGTCTGTATATGGGATAGGATCAGGTTTCGGACCAGTATAGTTAGCCTCAGCTTGAGCTAAAGCTTTTCTCAATTTTTCCTTTTCTTGATCCTGTGCTTCCTTCTCTTTCCTCTTTCTTAACTCTGCTACAGAGATATTAAGCTCGTCTGCTTCTTCTTGCTCGAGCATCTCTATCAATTCTCTTGTAGCTTTCTCTTCTTCTGTTTCCTGCTCAGTCACAGATTCAGATTTTGATAATTTTTGTTTCTTGGCTGCAGGTTCATCTTCTTTGTTTATTTCTAACTCCCCCTCAGTCTGAGCTTGCCTCCCTGCTCCTTTAGCTAGTACTAGTAGAGCTTCAGCTTCAGCTCGAACTAGCTTAGCTTCAGTATCAGCTTGAACCTTCTCCCCTTTTTGTTATCATCAACAGGGGTTGAAGTGTTTTGTTGTTGGAGTGCAGCAACTACAGAGGCAATCTCTTTAACATCCATCGTCAGCTTCTCAAGCCTTTGATAGATTTTACGTTTGTGCTTCTTCTGCTTGAGATGGAACAAACCAAACTGAGCAGCAACATATTCTTTCAGATGCTGGATGCCTGAGGAGGCAGTATCATTGGGAGGAGAGTCTTTGGGTGCATCATCCAAAGGTTGGTGTTTACCTTCAAATTCATCTGCACCAGAGTTTGGACCCTGTGAATCATCTTGGTTTGAGGATGAAACATTGACAGGTCGTGCACTAGAGTGTGAGAAGTGAAAAGAATAAATAGGGCTCGAAATGTGAAGTGTTTGGGTAGGTGGTTGGCTTTTGGGTAAAGAGGGGGGTGATTGACCCTGGGGATTGGTCATATGTTCAAAGTGACCTGAATGTGTCTGTTCAGGCACAGAAATAGGCTCTCCCATGGCTAGAGTAGGTGTGGGCTGAGTAGTCACCACACCCGTATAGGTTGTTGGGTTTTAAAGAGCCTTGAGGTTGACACCTGAAGAGTAGGCGTCTCCTCCTCAACTCCTACCGGTGGAGGGATCAATGTGATCTCAGCTCCAGTGATGCCTTTAGGAGTGGCACCACCTTTGGCAGTTTTACGGGTATAGGTTCGGATATTCTCCCTAGTAGCAGTAGGCACACTAGGGGTGGCTTCAGATCGGGATTGTAAAAGGAATGAAGGTGAAGGAGATGGGTTAGACTGAGTTGGGTTTACTGCAGTATTATCTCCAAAATTGGATGGAGAAAAATGAGAAGAGAGAGAAAGTGGATAGGTCTTACTAGAGGTGGCTGCAGTGTAAACTGTTTCATCCTGAGCAGAGTGCTCAGCTTGAACTTCTGTGTCAGCTTGAGAAGCTCCCCCTTGACTGAAGTCCTCTTCCACACTTTCCGATGAAGCTGCCTCAGCAATCAGTAGCATGAGCTCACTCAGACCCTCTTGCTCCGGGAAGATGTCATTATTGAACATCTTGGGGTTGAGTGTAGGAGACAGGAACAAATCCTGAGCAGCTTCATAGAGTGTTGTCCCTAGCTCGGCTTCAAATGCCAAGGACAGGTACCTAATGAAAGGTACATGAAGATCCCTTGTGGTCTTCATCACTTGGACCCTGAGCTCGTTGAAGATGAGATGTGCATAGTGTAAGTTCCTTGCAAAATACATATTGAACAGCAGCTGCATCTCAAACTCGTTAACCTGGTCCAATCCTCCAACCTTTGTACCCAGTGAACGTACCACTGTTGAAACCATGAAGCCCCAGCTGGTTGGAAAGGTGGCCTTTTTTATGACACCTTCTGTTTGTGGGTGTCCCATTCGAGGTAGGAAAGACCTAGCCACCTGTCTCGTCACCGCAGGCTCGAACACATCAGATTGAGGAAGTTGAAGAACTTCCCTTAGCCTGTCGACGGTGAGAGTGATTGTTCTCTCCCCATTCAGCACTGTGCCTCGGATTGAGGCAGTAGTTTGGTCGTAGACACACGTATACCAAAACTCGAGCAGATGCTGAGGAAACATATGTAGAGGTGCTCCAGTAAAAGCGAAGGCCAATAGGCATTTTCGAATGTAAGCAACCCATGGTTCGTATCCTCTGTTAAGTTTGCGTTGCGGGATTGCGAGACAAGCACGCTGATTGTTGATTTTGAACAGCGGCAATCCGTTGTTCTTGAACGCAGCACCTCTTACCATTCTGTCACTTAGAATCAGAACCGTGCCTTCCATCGTTGAAATGTGAAGATTACACTAAGTAAATTTTCTTTATTCACACTGAGCAAATGAATGTCGCACTTAGCGAGTTAGGGTTTCAAAGTCGATGGAACAGAGGATTACACTTAGCAAAGTTGTTGAAAGGTATATAAGCAGATGAAAGGTTTAGAGATGAGAAGATTAAGCGTAAACTTCTAAAATGCATGTATGGTCGGTATATATACGTTTTCAAGGAGAGAGAAAAATTACCGTTAGAAACCATTTTTAATCCGTTACACTGGTAAAATTACGGCTTGATGTAACAGTGAGAGGGTAGAAACACATCATTCACCAACGGATACAAGTGTAAAATAATAATATTAACAAATAATAAGATTATAAACACTCTATAAATATATCAATACACAATTGATATACTATACGATTTGAAACGGATTCAAATACGTATTGACAGAAGAATTAATAACACTTAGTAATTAACTCATAGGTTGGACATACCAAGCTGAGTAAATATATTACTCAGTTTATGTCAAGCACACAGCTTGATTCAAGCACTCAGCTTGAGTTGATCACGCAGCTTGAGATTAGTACTCAGCTTGAGTTTAAGCACTCAGCTTGAGATTGGTACTCAGCTTGAGTTTGAGCATTCAGCTCAATTTTGAGCACTCAGCTCAGAATCAGTGACACTTAGTCATACATGTTTGAGACTGACTCAAACTTACTTTTTAACTACACTGAGTAGTTTAAAACATGTTCGGAACTTACCAAACGTGTGAACCAATCACATAGCTTGAGTTAAGCACATAGCTCAGACTCAATGACATATAATCATTTATGTTTGAGACCTACTCAAACTTACATTTTAACCACACTGAGTAGTTAAAATATGTTTGGAACTAACCAAACGTGTGAACTCATCATTCAACTTGACTTGTTATACAGTTTATGAAAACTTATTTATAAACTGTGCACTCAGCTTAAGACACTTAGTCTTTGTCAAAACGAAAACTCAAATTCTAGACACTTAGCTAGGGGTTGAGCATACCCAATTCACTTAGCAGATACATAAACCACTTTTCATCAAGGGGTTTAGTAAAGATATCTGCTAATTGGTCATCAGTGGAAATAAATTTAATGTCAACTTTACCTTTTTCCACGATGTCCCTGATGAAGTGATGTCTAATTTCAATATGCTTGGTTCTTGAGTGGAAGACTGGATTGTAAGTGATGGCTATGGCACTTTGGTTATCACAGAAGATAGGAGTTTTCTTGAAACTCATACCAAAGTCCTGAAGCTGATGCTGCATCCACAAGATTTGAGCACAGCAGCTCCCTGCCGCAACATACTTAGCTTCAGCAGTTGAAGTAGCCACTGAGTTCTGTTTCTTACTAGTCCAGCTTACTTGCTTCCCTCCAAGCAATTGACATCCTCCAGTTGTTGATTTTCTATCTAACTTGCACCCAGCGTAGTCAGCATCAGAAAAACCAACTAACTCAAATCCAGAGTCCTTTGGATACCAAAGACCTAGATTTGGTGTACCTTTAAGGTACCTAAAGATCCTTTTAACAGCTTGAAGATGTGATTCTTTAGGAACTGCCTGATATCTTGCACAAACACATGTAGCAAACATGATATCAGGTCTACTAGCTGTCAAATAGAGTAATGAACCTATCATTCCTCTATAGGTAGACTGACACACAGACTTACCATCTGAGTCTTTACTGAGCTTGACAGCTGGTGACATGGGTGTTCTCATGGTTGAACTTGAATCAAAACCATATTTCTTTATCAAATCAAGAACATACTTGCTTTGATTGATGAAAATTCCATCAGGCTTTTGTTGTATTTGCAGGCCTAGGAAATATGTCATCTCACTCATCATACTCATCTTGTACTTTTGTGACATTATCTTGGAGAACCAATCACACAGAGATTCATTTGTAGAACCAAAGATGATGTCATCCACATAGATTTGTACAAGAATCACCTGTCCTTTATTCTTTTTAATAAAGAGAGTCTTATCTATACTACCTCTGGTGAAATCCATGGATAGTAGATAAGTAGACAGTGTATCATACCAAGCTCTTGGAGCTTGTTTAAGACCATACAAAGCCTTGTCCAATTTATAGACATGATGTGGAAACTTTGAACTTACAAAGCCAGGAGGTTGATTCACATAGACTTCCTCCTGAAGTTTTCCATTTAGGAAAGCACTCTTCACATCCATTTGATAGACTTTGAAGTCTTTATATGCTGCATAAGCCAAGAACAGCCTTATGGCTTCCATTCTAGCAACAGGGGCAAAGGTCTCATCATAATCAATTCCCTTTTCTTGCTTACACCCTTGTGCTACCAGCCTTGCTTTGTTCTTAACTATCACTCCATCCTTGTCCATTTTATTTCTATAGACCCACTTAGTGCCTATAATTGAATGATCTTTGGGGGCAGGGACAAGTTTCCAGACTTTGTTTCTCTCAAAAGCATTTAATTCCTCTTGCATAGCTTCAATCCAATCCTCATCTTCTAAGGCTTCTTCAGTCTTCTTTGGTTCCATTTGAGATAGGAAACCAAAGTGAGCAGCATAGTTAGCTGTAGCCTTAGATCTGGTCATGACCTTTTCTTGGACATTTCCAATAATTTGATCTGGAGGATGATCTTTAAGGAATTTGAATGTTGTAGTTGGAGACTCTGGTTCTGAATCTGAGTGATGTTGAGAACTCTGAGATGAACACACATCCTCATTCTCAACAGCAGCATTGTCAACAAACTGATGATCACTAAGATTCTCAGTCTGAGTGACCTCAGCTCCAAAAGGATTGATGAACTCAGCATCTCTCTCAGCTTGAGAGTTCCTTGGAGCTTGTGATGATTTCTTGGATGAACACACATCCTCATCACTATCATCTCCTATGACATACATAGGATTTGATAAGTTGGTTTCCTTAGGCCTTTCAAGCTCACTCAGACTGACCAAGTCAGCTTGACTCTTTTCAGCTCGATCAAAACTGTCTTCATCAAATGAGACATGAATTGATTCTTCAATGGCCTTTCTCCTTGTATTATATATTCTATAAGACTTGGATATTGAGGAATAACCAACAAATATTCCGGGATCAGCTTTGGGTTCCAACTTATGGAGTTGATCTCTTTAATTCAGCACATAGCATTTTGAACCAAAGATGTGGAAATAACCTATATTGGGCTTTCTAGACTTATACATCTCATATGATGTCTTTCCATATATTTTGATAATCATTGACCTATTCTGAGTATAACAGGATGTACTAACAGCTTCATCCCAGATATAGAGTTTCAATTCTGCCTCACATAGCATTGTTCTAGCAGTCTCAATCAAGGTTCTATTTCTCCTTTCAGCAACTCCATTTTGTTGTGGAGTTCTGACAGATGAGAAATTTTGTAATATTCCTTTTTGTTCACAGAAGTTTTCAAGAGTTGAGTTTCTGAACTCAGTCCCATGATCACTTCTAAGTTGCTTTACGGACAAACCTTTTTGCAACTCTTCCCTTTTGATGAAACTAATTATCTCCAGGGCAGCCTCACTTTTGGCTTTAAGGAATATTACCCAGGTGAATCGTTAGAACTCATCTACTATCACCAGTGTATACTTCTTGCCACTTAGGCTTGGAGTACTTAATGGTCCAAACAGATCCATATGCAACATATGCAGTGGGTCTGTTATTGAAAAATTTTGCTTTGATTTAAAGGACCCTTTATGATGTTTCCCTTGTTCACAAGCTGAGCATAATTTGTCTTTGACAAATGTGATTTTTGGTAATCCAGAGACTAACTCTTTATTGGATAGCATATTTATATACTTGAAATTTAAATGAGACAAACGTTTATGCCATAACCAACTCAGCTTAGGAACAGATTGGGAATATAAGCAGGTTTCATTACAGGGATCAGCAGAATTTAGATCAAGTAGATACACATCTCTTTCTCTTTTAGCTATTAATACAGGCTTTCCCTTAGCATTGTAAATTGTTCCTGCTTTCTTCCTAAAAGTAACAACATTATCTTCATCACACAATTGACTGATACTAATCAGGTTGTGTTTAAGGCCTTTGACATATGCAACCCTCTGGAAAGTAACCTTGCCAGCTTGCATCTTCCTATAGCCTTTAGTTCTTCCATGGGAGTTGTCACCAAATGTTACTTTAGGACCTTCATCTTCTTGGAAATCACTAAGAAGTCCTTTCCACCCAGTCATGTGCCTTGAGCATCCACTATCCAAGTACCATTTACTTGAACCCTGCACATGATATGAAAACTAAACACATTAGTTTTGTTTGGGAACCCACTTCTTGGTGGGTTCAGATGAGGAGCACTTAGCATCTCCATCTGGTTGAACTGACTGTTTAGCTTGAGCAGGAGCTGAGTCCTGTGCAGGCTGATCAGTTTGTTCTTGTTCACGCTTTGAGATTTCTACATCACAGTCCTTAGCCTCATGACCTCTACTTCTGCACTTATAGCATCTCCTTCCTCCAATGATTACAGGAGGTAGAGAGTCTAATAATCTTTATGAGAACTTACTCTCAGTCTTAGGATTATATGTGGTGGATAACTTTTCAACTTTCTTTGCAAGTTGATTTACTTGATGCTTACTGACTTTGGACTTACCTTTGTCAGATCTTTGTTTGTTATCCTTGGAAGCTTGACTAACAACCTTCTTCTCCATGGTTTTGGACTTACCTTTGCCATGGTGACTGGACTCACCAGTTTCAACAGGTTTGGACTTACCACTGTTGATCTTCTTGGACTTACCAAGATCTACAACTTTGGACTTACCATTGTTGTGATTTGACCTATGACTTACAGTGGTCTTCCTATTCTTGTAACTTCTCTCCAAGCCAGATATAGAATGTTGTCTTTTGAAAGGATTTGGATTAAGCCTTTCAATGACTAAAGTTCTTTGAATAGGCTGAGTGCCTAATCTTTCTTGCATAGACTTACCATGCTGTTTAGAAGTTGATCACTCATCTGCATGATCTTTAGCTCTCACAAACATATTGTATTTCAATCTTGGATCATGTCTTTTCTCTGAAGCTAACTTCTGAGACTTAATCAGTTGTCTATCCTCTTTAGAGTCTGTACTTGCTATCTCATCATCAGCTACATAAGTTGTTGTTTGATAGTCACCTCCAAGTACAGCCTTTACCTGTTTAGGTATTTATTGGTTTATGCACTTTTCAGCAAGCTTTGATGACTTACACCAAGACTCAGTGATCTTTTGGAGTTGATCAGCTTTGTATTTAGCTTCCTGAAGTTCTTCACTAAGAAGTTTGTTAATGTGTCTTTGACATTCAAGATCACATTGTGCTTTCTTACCAACATTAATGAGAGATTGATTTTCCTTAATCTCATCTTTAAGTTTAGCTATTTCAGCTTTGAGGTCATCTTGAGACTTAAGGCTGGTCTTGAAATCATTCAGCAAATAATCAAACGCAAGACCCTTTTCTTCATCTGAGTAAGAATAGAAATTACTGACCTTATACATGGAAGCAGGATCCCAATCACTGAGCTTGCTGTTTTCCTCAGCTTCCTTCATGTCATCTTCAAAGATTGATTCGGACATACCATAATCAACCTCATCAATTTCTATCTCTTCATCTTCTTGAGCCATCAGACATACATCATCATCTGAGGTAGATGATTCTGTATCCCATGTTTCAGTAATTAGTCCTTTTGCACTGGGTTTGTCTTCAGGCTTTCCTTTATTGAGCTGAGTGTATTTCTTCTTGTATGTATCAGCTCTGTAAGCATTCTTATCAACAACTGATGTTGATTCCACCTTCTTTGATTTGCACTCAGCAGCAATGTGTCCCTTCTTCTGACAGTTGAAGCACACAGCATTCTTGGGATCAAAAGAACTCTTCCCTTTGCCCCTGTCAGATATTCCTCTTCCCCCTTTGAGCTCTTCTCAAACGTCTGGCTAACATTTCCATTTGCTCAGTGATATTCTGAACATTATCAGCATCACTTGAGTCATAGTCTGAGTGGTCATCTTGAGATTCTGACTCAGTCTCAGATTCAACAACTAGTGCCTTGGGATTTTTCTTCTTTTTCTTTTGTGCAACTAATGCAACATCTGCTTTATCCAAGGACTCCTTAAGTTGTTGTTGAGAAGATCTCTTGTGTTCAGTGATCTGTTCATGATTTAACAAGAACCCATATATAGACTGTAGGTTGTACACGTGCAGTGTTCCTCAAGCCCTCAGTGCTATGGTTACTTCATTGAACCTTTCTGGTAACACATCCAGAAACTTCAGCAACAGTTCAGCTTCATCTTTCTTTACACCCACACTTAGTAGGTCATTTATCAAGCAGTGAAACCTTGTGAACAAATCAGACAAGGTTTCATTCTTCTTTGAAAAGAAGTTTTCATAGGATCTATTCAATTGATTTTTCTTGTGCTGCTTGACCAGATCAGTGCCCTCATATGTGACACTTAGCGTATCCCATATCTCTTTTGCAGTTTGACACCCAGTCACAGTGCGCAAGATTTCATTTGACAGGGCATTTGCTAGAACATTTTTAGCCTTATCATCAAGATTGAAGAGTTTCCAATCTTCATCAGTCCAAGATGCAACAGGCTTTCTTGTTTCCTTTTCAGATCTGCCGGGAGACGCATCACTGACAGTAGCAGGAATCTTGGGGATTATAGGTCCTTTAGTGACAACATCCGACATACGGTTGTCAATGTACTTAAGGAACAACATGGCTCTGAACTTCCACATAGGATAGTCAGACCTATCAAATATGGGACAGCCTTTGGCAGACATCTGTGGAAAGTTTGAAGAATTGTTGCTTGTAGACATTGTAAACTTTCTCAGAATCTTGAACGTTCAACTTATGAATTCGTTCAGCCTGCTCTGATACCAGTTGTTGGTCCCTTGTATGAGAATAACAACAAGCAACAGGTGTGTAGAAGGGGGGTTGAATACACTTTCTGCGGAAATTGAACAAATCAAATAAAAGTGTCACACACAGTATCAAACCACAATTAATTAAATGCTTTTATAAAGAAAATGATTACAATGCTTTGAATAAGAAGATGATTACAATAACTATCAAGTAAGCAACTCTTGATATATAACCACCTAATATAAATCTCTCAATCTCTCAAACTTAGCTATCTATAATCAACTTATGATCATAGATACTGACGACTCTCTAAACAGGATTTACACAGATTTAATCAACTGATGATTACTTACCAATCTTCACAACAAATGTGAATATTCGAACACACGAATACTTTGGCAATCTGTGAGTTTCTTGATCACGTTGAACAGACAAACAATAATAAAGATTCGTAACACATACGGTGAGGTGAGATATGGCTCTGCAACACTTAGTTGTTTTTCTAAGTCGTAGAAGTCATACCTCTAAACTTATCAGGAGATAAGTATTTATAATCCTGTGCCTACGGTTCCTAACAAACTGGACTAATCCTAATTTTCTAACTAACTATCGGATAACTCGGAATCTTGAATCTTGAATCTTCTTATCTTGAGTCTTCAATCTTCAATCTTGATTCTGAAGTCTTCTTATCCTTTCCGTAGATATAGAGAGTTAAAACAGAATTTAAAACACATTTAAATTCTTTTAAACTGACTTCTTTAGTCAGGCTGAGTTACTCAGCTTGAAACTCATCAAGCTGAGTTCTTCGAGAACACACTCGAAAACAAACATGAACTAACATGTATAATTGTTAACTCATCCTTAGAAGTCTAAAGAATTTACTAAAACATATTTAGTAACTCTATTGAGCTGACTCAGTCTTCACGCTGAGTCGCTCTCCTTGAAACATATCAAGCTGGAACTCAATATGTATATCTTAGTTTACGCACATAGCTTATCAAACATATTGATAATCTTACTAAGATATAGTCTAAGCTGATCAAACATACGCTCAGCTTATACTCAACTTATACTCAGTCTGAATCACTATAAGCGTTCAGTCTGACTAAGCTTCATAATTCTGTTTAAGTTATATGTAGAACACGTCTTACAAACTTATCTTTGTCTCATCAAATCTTAACTGATGAGATCATTTTCCCAACACGCACGGATAAGTTTGTGCGGCTGATAGAACACTTAGAATCACCTAATCGCGTGCGATAGGACCAATGTGGCTGATAGCTTAAGAGTAACACTTAGGATCTTAGTTTGAAAAAATCTATAAGCCGCACGCCTCTTCAATCGCATGCATCACGAATCCGGCTTATAGAATCAGATGTGTCACTATCAAATCTCTTATGGTGTCTACCCACTTGTACCTTGATTGGTATGGGTATTACTTGAGTTACCTTGTTCAACAATTAATCTTTGAAGAATTAATAATTATTTAAATAAAAGTCCGATTTCTTCTTCTTCAAGACTGCATTTACAGCTCCAAGAACATCATAAATGCTTGAATGCCCAGAAAATTAAATACCAAAAAGTCGAGTATTTAATGAACCATTGAACTTTTTGCTTTTAAAACACCACTCGGTTTTATAAGTTCTTCAAGAAAACCTTATAAAACAGTAGCAACCTTTAAACAAACCCAACGAAATTGTAGAAAAAGTATTTTTTATACCTTAGATGTGTTCTACCCTTGGGAATCACTAGAACTCGCACCTTTCTTGAGTAAATCGTATGTTTGAATGCTTTAAAGAAACCGAGTGCTTGTTCTTCACTTTGAGCTTGAAGTCTTCGAGATTGTTTTCGAACAATCACGAGCCAAAAACAAGTTTGCCTCCGATACCAATTGATGGTCCCTTTATGTATAAAGGATGAAGCAATGCTAGATGATGATCTTGTTTATGTGTGTGTGTATTTAGTTTAGAGAGAGAGCCGAGAGCTTGAGAGAATACACAAACACAAGTTGTAGAATAATGCAAAGCTTACTTAGAAAGTGTGGGGCAAATGCCTTTTATAGCATTTTCCCAAGTTTACAATAATTACATATTGCACCCTCACTTTTCATAATCTAACACTTCTCCGTCTCGATTTTTAAGTTTTCTTATTTTGCATTTAGCACCTTTTCGTTTTGCATGTTAAGCAAATTGACAAACCCTTTAAGTTCCTTCATCAAATCGTCCGTCTTTGTTGGCCCCATGGATGTTGACACCGTACATTTACCTTCGTCCCTTGCCATCAGACGTGGAAGCTATTGTACATCAATTTCATTCCCTTTTTCCTCATCTTCGTTGAGGTTGAACCGAGAATGTGCGTTAGAAGACACCAAGTTTGCGTTCGAATTCTATCTACTCTTGCTTTCTTTTGAGGCTCTTCGGTTGTAATATGTAGAAGTATAGTTTTCCATTTGGGATGGTTTGTCACAACTTTCAAAGCCGCCTTGTTGTTGAAACTCGCGTTTTAACTTTCCATCCGATAACGCGAGTGGGTCATCTCCAATTAATTAGATTCACTTCAACCGGAATGATATTTGGACTTTATGTTATTATATATTCCGCTAAACTTCATTATATGTTTCTTTATATCGGCCCATTTTAAGATTATTTGGTTTTTCTTCCGGCTTCAAAAGTTCCTTTAACTAAAATAGCCTATTACGCGTACCCAAATATCACCTACAAATGTATATTAATAAATAATCAAATATATTTAAATAAATAATTAAATATATATAAATAAATAATCAAATATATATATGCCTCGTTTTTTGTGCATTTCGAACGACGACGTCTTCGGAGACGTAAGTCCATCCACTTGCCAACAAAACCTCTTCTTCTGTTGTCCACCATGTCGGGCTCGATCTATTTGGAAATTTTGTTGATCTTCTTTTGCATCATGTATCGGGAACTTGAACTTGTTGAAAGGCACCATGTTGAATTTGTTGGAAGCCACCTTGATGAAAATTTTGAAATTATTAAAAACCACCATGGTAAACCGGTTGTGGTGAAAAAGGAATTTGTTGGATGTTTCCATTATATGTTGAATCTATATGTTTCCATTATATGTTGACAGTGGTGGCAATTCTTGGAAAATATTTTCCGGGTGTAACGGTTGCAAGCTTGTATGTCTTGATTTGGAAACTCGGTGTGGGGTTGTGAAATTATTTTGTCGATTAGAATCTATATTTTTTTTAAAAGAAAATTTAGATTTTAGAAGAAAGAATGATAAAATGAGAGTATGTAAGAAAATGTGTAGGTGAAGATAATAGTTATAGTTATTAATTTGTGTGTGTGTGTGAAGGTTTTAGATCGGCGACGGAAGTGCTTGGCGGCACTAGGCTTTCTGTTGTTGGATTTGACTCGCCGTTGATGGGCGACGTTAGGCTTCAGATCGGTGGTAACGAGGTGGCGTGGGCTGTATTGCCGACGGGGGTGGTACTTTTTGTAGAGGTAGATGGACTTGGGTTGGGACTTGGGAGAATAAATAAATTTAGTGTTCTAAAAAGGGAAGTGAGATGGGAAATGAGAATAATACGGGGGGGGGGGGGAGAGAGAGAGAGAGAGAGTAGAGGAGAAAGGGGATAGAAGAGAGGAGAGTTTAATGACTAAATTGTCCTTTTATTAATTTGATTCATATCCTTAAATTTTAACTTATTTACTATATTGTCATTTTTAATCTTAACCATTAAATAAATAATCCTCTAGTCCAGATCACTTCTTGCACTATTCGCATGAATCTCCCTATCTATCTATCTATCTATCTATCTATCTATCTATCTATCTATATATATATATATATATATATATATATATATATATATAATCACCGTTACATGTAACGCTAAGATTTCAAAAAGAAAAAGGAAAATAAATCAGGACTCGAAAACAACAAAAGAAGTGGGAGGGGAGGGTGGCGATGGTGTAGGCGTGTAGCAACATATCACTCTCCAACCGGCTCTTCACACACTAATTGGATACGGTCGGCTCTACTAGCACTATAAAAAGTATGTCATTTATCTACGTTTCATAAAAAAAACATGTAAAAATTTGAAGTGTTGACACGCTTATAATTGTGAAAATTAGATTAAAAATTAAAATTGTTAGAAAAAAGAAAAACTTAACATTTATAGACATGTGCATATGCTTTTAAAAGTCAACGCTTTTAAATTTGTGAATTTAGTAATAAATAAATTATTATAGAAGTTTACACTTAAAAGCGTGTGACTTTTGTAAATCTATAATTATTTTCAAATTTTCCACACTTAAAAGTGTGAAAATTTAGATAATTTTTTCACACTAATACATGTGGATTTTTACTCCAATTTTCACATTTTCAAATGTTAAAATTTGTATAATTTAATAATTTTTAATTTGTTCATACTTGATCATAACTTTTCACAATATTAAATGCATTAATATTGATGAAAAAGTATGAATAATCACTTTATTTTTTATAGTATTGTTAACATCAATGAACACCTACGCGACACAACTAGTATATTTCCTCTTTCAAATCTTGAATCCGACGCTAATATTTTATCTAAGAAGTTTGAGGTATCTTTAATACTTATTAAAAGAAAAGGGTTTTCCCCCTTTCCTAAAAAGTCTCAACCAATCATATTTTTTTGTTTTTAAAAAAAAATTAAAAAAATTCGTTTGATTACCTCATATTTACCCAAAATCCTTAATCCAACTACCCCATCGTCGACTTCCCCAGCCTTCTTCTACGAATCCCCTATCTCCGACCTATCTCTCTTCTTCGATACCCCTATGTAACACCACTTTTCTGAAATAGCTTTTTAAAAATTTAACTACTACTAATTAGCATTCTAAAACATCAGAGTTTGCGAAAAACTAGCTACAACACTTTAATGCTAACAGTTTTACAAAAAAACAGTGTTAAAAGTACTCTTTTCAAAAACTGGGAGCTATCCAACTCTGCGGAGCACCGGGGCCTTACCCTTGCTGGAAACTGGTTACCTGCACGCACAACATACTAAAACGTAAGCTTTCGCTTAGTGAGCATACTACTGAACTAATAAACACATATAGCATGAGTATCTCTTCTCAGGATGTCTCACATCCCAACTTTAATCTGCAAAACAATCAAACTATTAACTTGTCCCGTGTATGATCACACCTCGCGCGTAACCAACCCCTGACGCTTTACTTGGGTATAAGGATCTCAATATACCCCTTTCACTTTCTTGGATACATAGTATCCGCTTTTCTTTGTACAAGGCTTCTCTAAGCCAGGTACTTTCTGTACTCGTGCACATACATAACACACATCACAACACATATATCATACTGTTCACTTTGTACATAAATGCATACTACTCATATCAAATACTATAACATAGTGCTACTGAACATCTGAACAGCAGCTATTAACTTTACACATCAAACATACAATTGATATACTAATCACTTAGTGCACAAACATATACTAATCTGATTAAGGGTAAGTACACTCACCTTAGCAGCAGTTAAGAGATATACTCCTCTCACAGAAACGTCAGTCTCTTATTGCCTACAAGCAATAAACATGTGCTACATTAACTTCGATACGCTCTACGGCAACTTAAACTGAACATGAAGCATCAAATGACACAATCTGATTCTGGCCCTCCCTACGGCCGTAGGAATTATAACCTACGCCCGTAGGAGTTTTCTACGCTTCCTACGGTTGTAGGCTAGGTGCTCTACGCCCGTAGGTAATAATCCTTCGTCCTTAGACGGTAATCTTCCAAAACTCTGTCCTACGCCCGCAGGAACACTCACCTACGGCCGTAGGAGACAAAACAGTCACAAACCCTTGACAGCTTCCTACACCCGTAGGGAATCATCCCTGCGGCCGTAGGAACAGTCGGTACAGCAGTCTAACTTGCTCTGTTCGAACATCAACTGAGAATCGGGGTTTAACCCTCTAGCAACGATTCAAAACTAGTTTTCTGACCAAACAACAATCTCTAACACATAGTACAACATCTTTGATCATCAAACAACATCAAAATCCAAGACTAACATATTTCCCAAGGATTCAACCTATGAATCCACTTTCTTGACCTAAAACTCAATTTTAAACATCAAGAACACATACCTCTTCTATAAGATCATTATGGAATCACTTTGAGATGGCAATCCTTCCTTCTTGAATCGAATTCAGTAACAACAAGTGAGGTTGTGTGTGTGTCGCATATGTGTGTTTGCATCAACTGGAAATTTGACTAACAAGAGTCAATCAAAGACTCATATATATCTAATATTTCACTAATTGGCACAACTGGTCCCTGGACTTATAACTTTCAGAACTTGGTACTTTAAGTCCCTCAATTACAAATAAGCACATACTACACATAAACACAAATGAAAACTTGCTAACCATGTCTAACACTTAACATACTATTTGATATAAACTCGTATATAGGAACTTACAAACTTTGGGGCGTTACAACTCTTCCCTACTTGGGACGAGTTCGTCCCCGAAATCTACTGAACAACTGATTGTGCTTCTAAACATACTGAATTCTACCGTAGCGCACTAGCGGTAGTCTTATATCTCCTCGTTTCTAAATGCTATCGCAAAGTACTGATGATAGTCTTATATCACACATGGAAAGTTTGCTATATACTGAACATAAAATCATGTATCATACAAAAACATGGCATATACACCTAAGTGTAATCTGAACTCTACTTGTGCTTCTATCGTATCTTCATCAGTTTCATCTGTTTGTTACACAAACACTTAACTTTTCTCTCTATCAAAGCCATTTACTATGTTACATAACTGAACTTCTCATCTCTTGCCATGTCTTACAGAGGGACAACTACTAAAACATTAGCTGGACTCTTATGAAAGTAGGATACATGACAGGTATCACGAATCTGAATCACTTCATCTGGGTATTCTAGTCTATACGCTACTTTCCCTACCACACACCATCTACTACACTCTGCTGGTAACTGTTACTACACAAGAACTCTGAGTTCTGAATTTATCTTTCAGTATCTGTATAACCCTCTCATTCTATCCATCCGTCTGAGGGTGGAACACCCTATCAACATATAACTCAGTCCCCATATATCTTTTCAACTTACTCCAGTGCCTGGAGGTAAATCAGACATCTCTCTGGAATAACTATAACTAAAACTTCCTGTCTAGCTGTCATCTCTTTTCACATGTATTCATCTGCCATCTTCTTAAAGATATATTTCTTTTATCAGTATAACTTATACCTCTTCATGAATCTATTAACTGTTACTCAAATTGTATCAATTCATAACATGTTCCCACTCTCAAGCTGGGACATCAGACAACTGTAACTCTTCACAAGAATTATGGTGTTTTGCATTTATCTGTAGACAGATCAAACATTAGACAATATATATCTATACATCTCTATTGATACTATGCGCGTTGAAAGTTGAGAACAATCTGCTTCCTCTAAAAGAACTTGTCTCATACATTCCTTTAACTGGGTACTCATACTCGGATCAATAGATCTCGCCTATCTCTTACTAACTTTACCACCTAGTCTTTGGTACACTGAATCTTAGGCTGCTATCTTTAACTACTTTAATCTTATCAAGTATTGCAGTGACAACTGACATTCTTACTCGATGCTTCCTAATCTGTATGGCACCTGACTTTCTGCTCAAAGCATCTACCACTATATTAACTTCATCTAGGTGGTGTAAAACCACATCCTTCTAATCCTTTAAAAACTATATCCACCGTATATGATGCTTGTTTAGACTCTTCCTTTCTAATCCTAAATCAAGAGAAGAATAACTATTTTTATACACATCTAGTTGAGGGAAAACATAAATAATAGCTTTACTATTCTATACAACGTATCACAACAACTACCACGTCGCTCATTTCATCCATAAACATATACCTTGGAGCATCACACAACTTATGTCTCAAAGTATTATATACTCTCTACGGTTCACTTTCCCGCTTAAACCTTACTTCCTTATTTGCTACTCACGTAGGGGTAATACTAGTTTTGTCCTATTCTCTTCTCTAATCTTTAACTGATGGTACTCTGACCGCATATCTATCTTTGAACATTACAACTTATCTTGAAGCTAAGTAAACAATTCATCTATTCTGGAAAGTGGATACTTATTTTTTTCTTGTAGCCGTGTTACACTTTCTACAACCTGGACACATTCTATACGCACTACCTTCATTTCTCACAATCTATACTGATACGCCCCCACAGTAAACTACTAATTCAAATGACACCCTTATCTGTCAACTAATCACAGTTGAATCATCAACTCTTACATCTATAGCGGGGCCAATCTATCAGGGCCTTAACTTTTCTGGTCTCGTTTCAGATACTACATCAATTATGAATTCCACTTATCAAGCCTGTGGAATTTCTGATAAATCATCTGTGTAGTCACAACTACCGGTATCTCTTAAATCTTTTGTAACTTTGTTTTCATGTTGCCTTCTTTCACATAAACTAAAACATTATACAATTATGCCCCGGATACCCTCTCATTTTTGCTAACAAGCAACTAGAATACCTATTCTTATACTGTCACTTCTGCTCAACAGTTCTTCCCCACTTGGGGTCTGAACCCATATTGTTCTCTGATCACTATGTACTTGAACTTGCTACTAACTCAACCAATCAATCTCAATAACTGCTCGAAACTCTTTCATCGCGGTTAACGTATACTCAAAGAAAACCGGCAATATCTATCTCTATACATACACCTACTATTCACAATAGTAGTCTCTTCTACTGCGTCTACATGTAATCACATCAGGTTCCACCTCTTTTTCTTTAGCTATAAACTGGAAAACTCTGCCCTTTTTGGCCAGGGCACCCCTGCCTTCTGGTACTGACCCTCATTATAACAAAACTAGGGTAAGTATTTTATTGACTTTCTCTCTATCGCTGATAACTTAGAACAACCAACTTACTATATTCAAACTGGTAAACTAGTAGCCCACTTAGAGCGAGTTATTTCAAATCTTTGATCACATGTCTCTGCTTTTCACACTTCACCTTTCTGAGTGGGAAAGCTAACTTCCCCTGTTGTAATACAACCGCTGACCTCTTACTTAACACACTTGTCGGCTTAAGCTTTCTCTTTTCATTTACTATTCTTTTCTTACTCAACCATTATTCTTTCTCTTGTACAAGACTTATTATCTCGCCTACTGTATTATTAATAACTGTCAATAAGCTTCACATAAATCGCTTTTAACATTAAACTATAGCACTGTATTTACACAACTTCTGTACCAACCTGTTTTGCATAAAACGACACATTTCTAACAACTTCTTGGTGATATCATTTACCAACTCTATCGTCTGTCATCAATCTCAAAACTAATTTGTGATCTGGTCTACACAATCTGTTAGTGCCACTATAACAATTCTTTAAACTAAGTCTAGTCATGGCCTCAATCTGTGCTTCTACCTTTCTTTGCAATAATATGGTACACCCGTCTTTCACTGTTCTACTCATAAAATTATAAACATTTATAATTGCTCTCTCTCTCTGGTGGACACCTACTAGTGCGGAAAACCTCTTTCTGTCTCTACTAACTGTCAACTGCTCATAATTGAATCTGTAACCCCCTTCGCAGAGAGGTGGCTTGCACTCTGAAGTCTTTCCACGTGCACCCCTACAACGGGTCAATTCTAGCTTTAACTCTTACTGGTACCTTAATTGTAGCTTATACGGCTGCATCCACGTGCTGCTATCACAAGACTTTCATTATTTCTGTAGCTTGATCAACCACTTGGTTGATATTATCTTAAACGCTTGCTTGTAGAATTTTACTCAACTCTAATATCATTATCTCTTTTACTGAATCGTATTCTCAATCTTGCAAACTCTTCTGTAACAACTCCCTCTACAGGGTTACTCATACGTCTATTACTTTAAATATAACTTGCATCTGAAACATAAGTATCTCTGGTCTCCCGAGGTATACTAGCCTCAGACTACTATAGCAACACATGTTAACTCTTTTCACATACTCATCTTTTATAATCATATATCTTTAACATGCTATACAATAACTTCTTTCTTTGTTTCTCATAACGAGGTATGTAATATTATTAATACTACATATCATATTCAATTCTTATCTTCTTCACATACTCTGTACAATCACGTATTACCCATCACTTGATTCACAAGGCACTACCATAACAATCTCAAGCTCAACTGCATACCATTTGTTCTTTACACACACTGGCCAGGTGTTGTAATGGACATATTATACACAACTGTTCTTGGTGCCGTCATGGAATACCCCGATTCACAAGCTTAGATCACGTATGGCAAAGTCAACTACACATGCATAAACATTACTACTCATGCTCAAACTATAAAGCAGATAACAATTCATAACTTCTTACTACCGTATGCTCACCAAGGTTACTGCCCCAGGGATAGCTCCACTTTATCTCAAAACCAGGGTTTAAGTTCAGACATCACGCTCATGTTTGCCTAAATCCCTTAAACCTTGGCTCTGATACCAAGTTGTAACACCACTTTTCTGAAATAGCTTTTTAAAAATTTAATTACTACTAATTAGCATTCTAAAACATCAGAGTTTGCGAAAAACTAGCTACAACACTTTAATGCTAACAGTTTTACAAAAAAACAGTGTTAAAAGTACTCTTTTCAAAAACTGGGAGCTATCCAACTCTGCGGAGCACCGGGGCCTTACCCTTGCTGGAAACTGGTTACCTGCACGCACAACATACTAAAACGTAAGCTTTCGCTTAGTGAGCATACTACTGAACTAATAAACACATATAGCATGAGTATCTCTTCTCAGGATGTCTCACATCCCAACTTTAATCTGCAAAACAATCAAACTATTAACTTGTCCCGTGTATGATCACACCTCGCGCGTAACCAACCCCTGACGCTTTACTTGGGTATAAGGATCTCAATATACCCCTTTCACTTTCTTGGATACATAGTATCCGCTTTTCTTTGTACAAGGCTTCTCTAAGCCAGGTACTTTCTGTACTCGTGCACATACATAACACACATCACAACACATATATCATACTGTTCACTTTGTACATAAATGCATACTACTCATATCAAATACTATAACATAGTGCTACTGAACATCTGAACAGCAGCTATTAACTTTACACATCAAACATACAATTGATATACTAATCACTTAGTGCACAAACATATACTAATCTGATTAAGGGTAAGTACACTCACCTTAGCAGCAGTTAAGAGATATACTCCTCTCACAGAAACGTCAGTCTCTTATTGCCTACAAGCAATAAACATGTGCTACATTAACTTCGATACGCTCTACGGCAACTTAAACTGAACATGAAGCATCAAATGACACAATCTGATTCTGGCCCTCCCTACGGCCGTAGGAATTATAACCTACGCCCGTAGGAGTTTTCTACGCTTCCTACGGTTGTAGGCTAGGTGCTCTACGCCCGTAGGTAATAATCCTTCGTCCTTAGACGGTAATCTTCCAAAACTCTGTCCTACGCCCGCAGGAACACTCACCTACGGCCGTAGGAGACAAAACAGTCACAAACCCTTGACAGCTTCCTACGCCCGTAGGGAATCATCCCTGCGGCCGTAGGAACAGTCGGTACAGCAGTCTAACTTGCTCTGTTCGAACATCAACTGAGAATCGGGGTTTAACCCTCTAGCAACGATTCAAAACTAGTTTTCTGACCAAACAACAATCTCTAACACATAGTACAACATCTTGGATCATCAAACAACATCAAAATCCAAGACTAACATATTTCCCAAGGATTCAACCTATGAATCCACTTTCTTGACCTAAAACTCAATTTTAAACATCAAGAACACATACCTCTTCTATAAGATCATTATGGAATCACTTTGAGATGGCAATCCTTCCTTCTTGAATCGAATTCAGTAACAACAAGTGAGGTTGTGTGTGTGTCGCATATGTGTGTTTGCATCAACTGGAAATTTGACTAACAAGAGTCAATCAAAGACTCATATATATCTAATATTTCACTAATTGGCACAACTGGTCCCTGGACTTATAACTTTCAGAACTTGGTACTTTAAATCCCTCAATTACAAATAAGCACATACTACACATAAACACAAATGAAAACTTGCTAACCATGTCTAACACTTAACATACTATTTGATATAAACTCGTATATAGGAACTTACAAACTTTGGGGCGTTACACCCTATCTCTGATATATCATATGTAAATTCATAAATTGTATAGAAATAGGAGTTTCTATGTGATATACTCATGGAGTATATATAGGGATATTGCTATTGTAATAGCTAAGGTTTTGCACATAATGATATAATGAACTATGTGTTTTTCATGGTATAAACCATATTCTCTCTAGTTCAACATGCAAACCTTCAATCTATCCTACATTATACTTGATCTACTTGTTATATGGGACTAACAAGTGGTATCAGAGCCAAAGGAGTGAAGATTTGATTCTGAATTCAGCAACAAAAGTAGAATTTTAAAAGATTTTTGAAGAAAAAGTGTACTTTCGGGTTTGAAATCAAAGTGAAGATTTAATGGAGTTTTGAGTGTTAATTGCTTGGATTAGGGTCGCATTTATCATAGTAACACTCGTTGATAAAAAAGGAGTCAATTCATTCACAAATCAGTGGCCAAATTTGAAGATTTTTGTGTTTTCGGGTTTGTGAAGTTCTTGAAGAAAATCGATCGAATCTGCTCATTTGATTGTTGTTTATGATTATTATTGATTGAGAAGTGTAAATCGGGGGTAGACAAAGTGATCTGGACAAGAAATTATCAGATTTGGGCAAAATTCAAGATTTTTTGAATCTGAGCGGGTAAGATTTTGAAGCTGTCGGAATTCCAGGTTTGAAGGTGTCGGAATTGCCCTTTGAATCAGTCGGAATTGCTAAATTCCGAGAATAATTTGGTCAGAATTGTCGAATTCCGAGAAGAAATATGTCGGAATTGCTGAATTCCGAGTAGAATTGGTTGGAATTGCTATAATCCGAGAAAATTGTATCGGATTTCAAACTTTCTCGGAATTCAACTTGACCGGAATTGGTTGTTGACCGGAATTGGTGATTTTACTCGGAATTCATATTTTCTCGGAATTCTCTATTTTCTCGGAATTCTCAATTTCATCTGAATTCTCTCAGTGCTCGGAATTGTCAATTCTATCGGAATTCAAGATCACCCGCATTTACACTCATTTTTAAAATTTTTAAGATTTCTGATCATTTTTGCCATAGCATTATTCTTCATTTTCAAAAAATTTCAAGCTGACCTGGCAGCTCGACCCCAGCCAGGGGCTCTGCCCCTTGGACCCCGCCAGGGGTTGCCACCCCTTGATCATCCGGAATTACATTCATTTTGATCATCCGGAATTACACTCATTTTGATCATCCGGAATTATGCTCATTTTTCAAGATTTTTGAGATTTCTGATCATTTTTGCCATAGCAATATTCTTCAATTTTGAGATTTCTGACCCCAGCCAGGGGCTCTGCCCCTTGGACCCCGCTATCAGGGGCGCTGCCCCCGAACCCCCGTCGTCGTTGTTGTGACTGAATTATCTTGTCACCTTGATTCCTAAGTCAAGTGTTTGGATTTTTTGGCTGAGTCAGGAGTTCTCAAAGTTTCAATTATCATTCTGATGTTTCTAGATTCGGATCATATTCTGTTTTCCCGTGAACCATGTGTTTAATTGTCTAGTACCCTTATGTCTAGTCATCCGGTGCTTTCCTAACTGATTTTTGGTTCTTCTTTCTTAGTGTCACCAATTTTTGGTCTCAAAACCAGATTTTGGTCATCCATTCCTTGTTTCTTTTGGATCTTGGTTATCTTTTATCAGTCATGTTTGAAGCCCCAGATCACATTGTTGGTGAAATTATTTGAAGAATTGACCAATATCATATTACTTCAGGTTTTTGATAAGATTTTGTTTTACATGCGCGCTTGCTCACTTCTTATCAATCGTTTGGTGCTCTTGAATAAGGATGAATCCGACTCCCTGATCTTATTACAGTTCACAGTCAAATATCCTCTTATGTGTTCCCAAGTTCATTTGCACCCGTATGTATTTCAAAATCTTTGTTTCTTGCGGTGATTTGGTCAAGGTTGATTACACGGTATTGGGAGACTTACTCGACAACATTATTCTCCAATATCATACTACATCCAACAAAGATTTATTAATCTTAAAGAATTCAGATCAAATCTTTACTACTCCTCAACGATCAAGAGTGGTTCAAGTATCTATTCAAGTCAGGGAATGTTTGAAGATTATTTTGACTTGAAGTGTAGGATCCTCCCCACCCCTCTTCCATGTTTTTGCAACTGAATCTTATGGTGATGTATTTTATTCATGATGCTCATAAAGTATTGTAATCATCAAGAGGGAGAGAATAAAAAGTGAAGAAATTTTACATTGTTGATTCAGTTGTTGAGGGTGTCTACTCAAGGTGGAGAGAGAAAAAGAAACATCAGTCTATATCATGTCTAGGGGGGGTCAAGATTATCAGACTTATGAAGACATGGAAACAATTTGAGCTACATTGTAGGGGGAGACAAAAAGAAGATTCTTCCCAACACATCAAAAGTGTTTATGCTTCCACTGTCAAAGGCTCAAGATAAAACAATGTTTCAGACTGATGTATATGGTGGGACGCTACATCCAAAACTGCTTATATAATCTAAGGAAGACTTAGGTTACTGGCGTGTACACTCCTATTTCAATACAAAGGGGGAGAATGTAAATTCATAAATTGTATAGAAATAGGAGTTTCTATGTAATATACTCATGGAGTATATATAGGGATATGACTATTGTAATAGCTAAGGTTTTGCACATAATGATATAATGAACTATGTGTTTTTCATGGTGTAAACCATATTCTCTCTAGTTCAACATGCAAACCTTCAATCTATCCTACATTATACTTGATCCACTTGTTATATGAGACTAACATCATTCTTCTCTGATTCACCTATTTCCGACTTCACTGTATCATCTCAAAAGCGGTAGTTTTTTTTGGGGGCTTTGCGTCGACATCAAGGATTAGGGAAGTAAGACAGCGAATTCAATCTATATTTTGTATTACAATCACCCAAGTAAGTACCGAGTATCTTTACGTATGTTTAATTATTTTTTTAAATAGTGTTCTTTGGGATTATATCGATTGAATGCATCTTTAATTGGACAGCTGTTTGGTGAGTGGAAACAGGAAAAAAAGATTTATGATTTGTAATATAAATGAGCTCACAATCTGTATTCACAAGTGGATGTATTTGAGAATCAACTTGAATTAGAACAGTTTGTTTTGTTGTTGTTTAGTTACTATTAGAAAAGTGGATTGTAAATCACAAATTTATTGGGAATATAGTTTTGGTTGCTGTGAATACTAAAAGTATTTTTGGTTTCTTCAAAGCTGGAAATTGTTTGTTCAATAAGTTAAATGTGCAGTCAACTACAGATTAAGATTTGGGTCTACAGTTCATGGCTGTATGAGGGACTTGAGAACAGTTATATTGTTTAGTGTTTATGCCTGATTAAAGTAAGTGATAGTGAAAACAGAATGCAAATAAGTGATGTTTTTTATGTTTTGGTTGTTGTTCAATGTGCATGATTTTAGACTGCTATTTATTGTTCATGGTTGCAACTTGAATCTGGGAATGAAAACAAAATATTTTATTGTGTTTGCTGTAAAATTTGTTCATTGTATGGTATGTTTTGATATGGATTTCTTTCATCCAACTTTTAATATGTTCTAACGTGGTCAGTTGTTACCTAGATATCAATAAGAGAAGGCTTTGTAAAAAAAATATACTCAATTCATATACATCAAAGGAAAGCTACTGTTGATTGTGTCTTAATCATGTTATCTGTTCAATACATTATCAGATTGATTTTTCTTTTTTGTGTTATCAGATACATGTTGTGGCTAGATTAGGTGCATATATGAGACAAATTCTTGAAAGAGCCAAATCTGAATCCCACAACTATGAAAGGTCATCTCATATTTTATTTTAATTCATGTTATTAGCTTTTAGTAATTCTCTTAGTTACTGAAGATGCCCGTAACTCGGATTTTTGGACAGACTTTAAATAAGTGATGTTTTTTATGTTTTGGTTGTTGTTCAATGTGCATGATTTTAGACTACTATTTATTGTTCATGGTTGCAACTTGAATCTGGGAATGAAAACAGAATATTTTATTGTGTTTGCTGTAAAATTTGTTCATTGTATGGTATGTTTTGATATGGATTTCTTTCATCCAACTTTTAATATGTTCTAACGTGGTCAGTTGTTACCTAGATATCAATAAGAGAAGGCTTTGTAAAAAAAAGATACTCAATTCATATACATCAAAGGCAAGCACAGAATAGGAAAATTGTGGCTAATGAATGACTAAAAGTCATTAAAAAGACTAACCAATTGTCTTTATTTCAAATATGTGTTTGGGGTTTCGGTTTTGATGTTTAAATATCTATTGAGTTTTGTTTTGTTTACTTGATTTGTAAAGGCTTTAAACAAGTTTTGCAATGTTTTAAAGATATGGAATTATCTTATAATTGTTTCTTAGTTTAAGAAAGCTACTGTTGATTGTGTCTTAATCATGTTATCTGTTCAATACATTATCAGATTGATTTTTCTTTTTTGTGTTATCAGATACATGTTGTGGCTAGATTAGCTGCATATATGAGACAAATTCTTGAAAGAGCCAAATCTGAATCCCATAACTATGAAAGGTCATCTCATATTTTATTTTAATTCATGTTATTAGCTTTTAGTAATTCTCTTAGTTACTGAAGATGCCCGTAACTCGGATTTTTGGACAGACTTTAAATAAGTAATAGTGTCGAGTTACATATGTCCTCCTACCTTATTTGAGCTTATACATGCAAAAGCTTCCGTTTTTATCTTTACCTTTTGTTATTTGAGAGGGCATTGAAAGGGTTCACTAAGAAAATTTATTTTCAATAATTAATATATTATGCATCTTGACAACAATTTTTGTGACCTGCATCATACTTTTTTGAGTTTTAATAGTACTATTGTGATTCATGTTGAGATCTGAATCATACTTATTTGAGTTTTAATTGTATCAATGTATTTAATGATCCATTCTCTTAGTTATATGTATAGATTTTTGTTGTTCTCTATGACTACTTGATATATAAATTGGAGTTTTAGTTGTTTCAATGTGATTTATTATGGGATCTGATTGCTTGATATAGCAACTTAAAATTTCATGGAAAAAAATAGAGGATTTAGATATGCATAGCAACTGCTTAATAAAATGTTTGAATAATTTAATTTTCTTGAATTATTTGGTTAAGATTAAGAAATAAACTCCAAGCATCTTTAACTCAATAGCATCAACAGAGTTTTAATTGTCAAAATTAACAATTAACGTCAACTTATTATAATATGTTATGTAAAGAAACAAAAGTATTTGACATGAGACAAAACTATTTGCTGTTGGTTGGCTGCTGGTGCTGTTTCTGCTTGAAGTACTGTTCACAACAATTTTCTTTTGGTTGGCTGTTGGTGCTGTATGGCTATTATTGTGCAAAACGCAAATGAAGATTGAATCAAAATTAAAATTGAGGTGCTGTGTAAAATCACTGTAAATTGCAGCCTGCTATGAACAATTTATCGCCTATCAAGGTAATCTTCTTTCTTATTTGTTTTTAACTTCCTTGAAAATGTATCTAACATGTGTTTTCAAGTTGAATGATTTGTAGAATATTTGTTGTTATACGCAAGTTTCAAGTTAATTATTCAAAATGTAGTATTATTATATTTATTTCTTACTTTGTGCTGAATTGATTTCCTGAAGCTATGTTTAGGTGTTTTCTGTAAGCTTTGTTGCTATATCTGATTCTATATTGAAGGTTTAACACATTGATTTTTAGTATTCCACAATACATTTTCAAGACATGCTCCTTATATTTTATTTTATTTTATTTTGATTCTTTTTGTTCTCAGGTGCATAGAGACGTCTTTCATAATGGAGTTCGCTGAGAACTTAATTCTGAGGATGATGGAAGATCCAACTGACAGAGATCGAAAGTTCAGAGAACATGTATATCATATGAAGGAACGTTGTGCAAAGACAAAGGAGATGTGGAGCTATCCAATTCGTTCTTATGGTTTCTGGACATTTGGCCGCCACAATGCTCAGATCTTCTGGGATGCTCAGATTAGCCAGGTTGACTCATCCTCTCACTCCAAATAAATTGTGTAAGTTTCTGTTAGAAATGCTGATTGATGAGCAGTGTGATTCTTGATTTCTTTCAAATTCTGGAAATTGTTTGTTCAATAAGTTAAATGTGCAGTCAACTACAGATTAAGATTTGGGTCTACAGTTCACGGCTGTATGAGGGACTTGAGAACAGTTATATTGTTTAGTGTTTATGTCTGATTAAAGTAAGTGATGGTGAAAACAGAATGCAAATAAGTGATGTTTTTTATGTTTTGGTTGTTGTTCAATGTGCATGATTTTAGACTGCTATTTATTGTTCATGGTTGCAACTTGAATCTGGGAATGAAAAATCCAATAAGTTTAAAGAATAATAGTTGGCGTTTCAAGCATCTTGAACAAACATAATGAATGTAGAATTTGATTTTAATTACAATTGACCACAAAGTTATATGATAACCAATAAAGGTTTTAATTAATAGATTTAGAAGGAAGCAATCGTTCTTTTGATCATTGCTGACCCGGATCATAAAGTAATCATTTATTTTGCTTATAACAGTGGGTTTATATCATATAGGTTGAAACTTTTTTTGAACCTCTTTTCATGCTTAAATTATGGGATTTGTAGCTAGAACTTTGGTATAATTCTCTATGTTTCATCTTACTTATAATTTTCTTTTATATTAGGATGAAAGTTTATTGCAACACCTATAACTTTATTCACACTATAGTCAATCTGTGATGAAATCAAGTCTTTGATTCAAATGTTGTGCTATAAGTTTATAGAGAAATAGCTGTTTGCTGTGTGCTATGATGTCAAAGAGGCATAAGTAATTTTAGTTACTTTGTTGCTGTAATATTAATAGCATAAACATTAAGATTTCATTAATAATTGTTTGTTCAAATAGTTGTTTGCTGTGTGTTATGATGTCAGATAGGCATAAGTAATTTTAGTTAGTTTGTTGTTGTAATATCAATAGCATAACAATTTTTTGATTGGCAAATCATTGTGATGGATCAAAGTTCAAATTGAGTTTTTTGGACTGCTGCCCTCCACGGCTCCACCTGTTGGGTTAAATGTTCGTGATATTTGTTTTAATTATTTTATTTTGACTACCTTTGTTTTCAATGTGGTTTTGTTTTATAGGTGTTTCTTATAGAAATTACATTAGAGTGTTCAATATATCAACTATTCTCGCGATTATTTATTTAATTCCGTCCTTATGTGTATTAATTTGTTTTATTCTATCTACGTATCATAGTCGATATAATAACTGATTCCTCGGTCTTTCGATAAAAAGTATTAAAATTATATTTTTTTAATTTTGTTTTATTTAAGATAAATTTATATAAAAATAGATAACATCTAAAACATACAAAGGTGCATCAATCAATATAAAAAATTAAAGAATCATATATATAAGCAACTATTAAAAATAAAACTATTAAAAGAAAAAGGTTACTTACATCATCAACCCTTTTCTCTAAAAAATCTCCATCAATCATAGCTCTTGATTTAAAAAAAATTAAAAAAAATCAAAAATATATTAGTTATTACGTCATATTCTACCAAATCCCTTAAGGGAGATTTTTTTTATAACAAACTTCATATGTTTGTTAATCTTTGATAAGATAATATATATATATATATATATATATATATATATATATATATATATATATATATATATATATATTTAAATTTGAATTGAATACATATTTCTAATTAACGTGTATTTAATTGGTTTAAAATTACTCCACTTTGTTAGGTAAGGAAGTTATTTTTAGAATTAGATTTAAAAAATTTTAAAATATGATTTAAATGGAATAATAATTGATAGATTAAGTTTGAAAATATAAATAAAAAAGAAAAGGAAGTAGGCAATGAGATATACATGGATAATATAACAACCATTTGAATTTGAATTTGAATTTAATTGAAAATTCAATCATTTGAACTATAACAAAATTCATCCCTTTTGAATATTCATATTATTAAGTAAATTTGTTAACTTTAAAAGATTAAGAAATCTTCCTGGTTCCATAGGACTTTCTCTTTTTGAGTTTGTTTTTTAGGATTCCTTTGTGGGGCTATTATTTTAAAATTGTATGTTGTAATGATGGGAAAATATTTTTTTTAATATTTTTTAAAATATAAATAATGATATAAATAGGTGATCTTTAATAATCATTTGTCATTTGTCGTTTGTCATTATCAATTAAAGTGCACCATTTCATTATTATTTTTCAGGTAAAAGGTTATGTTCAAATTAAAAGTTTTAATTTGCGATGATTAAGAAAACTCTACTAATAAAACTATGAATGTTGTTTATAAAAAGGTTTTAAAGAAAATTTAATGATAGCCTTATGTATGAATTTGTAAATTCTGTATGATTATTCATTTCTTACGAGATTTTATATTCATATCTATGATTTGTAATTATTTTTACTATACGTCTTAATACTCTTTAAAACTATATAAATTTAAAATTGACTTATATCATCCCGTGTTTATTCACGGGTCGCTTAGCTAGTAAATTATAAAACATATAATATAAAGTTACGCGTTTAAACCGTTGGGTTACGATTTTAAAGATTAAAGAAATTGAAAATTATAACTATTTAGAAATATAAACTTCATGATATTTATACTTTATCCGAAACTAAAAAGAAAAATTCGTGATTTTGCTCGAAAAAAACAAAAATCAAATGAAGATGAGGATATGGCCACCACTCGCTTGCTACTGCCATATCTTGCTGCTATCTTTCACCCCAAAAATCTTTTCAAGGCTTAAAAAAACAAAACAGAGAAAAAAAGAACCATCATGAAGAACTTCACCCTGAGGTCTCACTTCTACACCCCAACTCATTTCAATCTAATCACCAACAACAAGAATCCTTCATTCACCAAATCACAAACCACTAAAACCCCTACAAAAACCAATCTTTTAAAAACACCCCTGCTTTTTGACTCAGAAAGAGTCAAAATCACACCCAATTCCACCAAACTATCAGCAGATGAAGCACCTCACCCTTTCGGCTTGTCAACAGAAGTAGAGCCATTAATCCCCTTTGATGAAAATTCAAGTTCAAATTCAGATTCAAGGTTTGTGATAGTTGGAGCTGTTTCTGTAGGGCTTATGATGCTGCTAATGGGTTCTGATGACCACCAAAAGGCATTAGCTTTTGGTCCAGAAGGGCCATTGATGGAAGATTTTTGGGATAATATGAGAAGATATGGGCTTTATGCTTTGACTGTGAGTAGTGGTGTTTTATATGCAGTTTTCCAGCCTCTTTATGAGTTATTGAAGAACCCCATTTCAGCAATTCTTGTTTTGACCATTCTTGGAGGTGGATTTTACATTGTTTCTCAAGTGGTTTCTGCCATGGTTGGTATCACAGACTTTAGTTATGAGTATAATTAGTAGGCACAGTTTGCTATGGACCCATTTCCCTTGATGATTGTAATCATAATCTTGGTTACCATATTTCCCTTTTGTTGTCATCAATACCAAGTTACCATAGATTTTATGAACAATGTAAGATGATAATCTGTTGCATATGTATCAACTTATCCTTGTAGCTTATGGCTTCCTTGCTTTATTCATTGCAATTATAGTCAATTCTTTTAGATACAAGACTACGTTCACAATCAATCCGAGTTTCGATTGTGCATCTTGGGTACACTTGTAAGTTGTAATCCCTAAAATTTGTCCCTGAAACAACTCTTTATGAATTTTAATACTCAAATGTCCCACTGAAATTACAAGAATTGGTTTAAATGTAGGTTATAAAGCTAATGAGTATCAGTTAAATGTCTATAGTACCCTGCATTTAATTACTAATCTTGTATATATTCCATATATTGTCCCTAGTTATATGTTCCATGCTTTGTCTTAAAGCAAAACATTTCATTGGTACAAAGTATCTTTTTTCTTCAAACTATTACCTGTTCTTATCATGTTTTATAGAACAAGTACCTATTTTGCACGATCTTGATCGCTCCAAATAAAATACATATTCTTCACTTGATCGCACAATGGCAGATAATCGTATGAACGATGCACTACTTAAAGAAGAGAAAGATGAAGGACAACCTCTTATTTATCCACCATCGGTCTGCATGAACCAACTTAGTTTAAAGCAAGTATCAGTTATCTTGGCTGCATATCTAACCGTGGGTACGATTTGTTTTTCCATAATCCAAGATCAAATCAGTGGCACAAAAACGAACAAAATCCTTGATGCAGTCTATTTCTGTGTCATCACAATGACTGCTGCTGGATATGGTGATGTAGGACCAACAACCAATCTAGCCAAGTGTTTGGCTTGTATTTTTGTGTTTACAGGCTTGGCTCTTGGTGGGTTTGTTCTAAGCAAAGCAGCAGATTACATTGTTGAAAAGCAGGAAATCTTGTTTGTAAAAGCAATACACATGCGTGCAACATGTGGTCCAAACGACATCCTTAAAGAAGCCGAAACATATAAAGTGAAGTACAAGTTTCTTACTATTCTTACACTTATTCTCTTCCTCATGACTGTTGGAACTTTATTCTTGTCTCTTGTTGAACATTTGAGCTACTTTGAAGCTTTTTATTGTGTTTGTGCTACAATCACGACTCTTGGGTATGGGGATAAGAGCTTCTCGACTCAAGTAGGGCGTTTGTTTGCCATTTTCTGGATCTTGATTACTACTGTCTGTTTAGCACAACTATTTGTGTATTTAGTTGAACTATGGACTGATAACAGACGTCGAGTGCTTGTAGATTGGGTACTTCACAGGAAACTTACGATCCAAGATCTTGAAAAAGCCGATCTTGATAATGACAAAGTTGTCAGGTAAACTCGAAACACAAAACATTTCATGGTTAGTTTAAAACCAGATGCTGATAATGGCATTTTATGCAGTGCTGCAGAGTATATTCTGTATAAGTTGAGAGAGATGGGGAAGGTGTGCGATGAAGACGTTGCGATTGTGGTTGAAGGTTTTAAGAATCTTGATGTCGATCACTCAGGAACGTTGACAGTTAACGACATAAAACTTATCGAGTCATTTGAAGCTAAGTGTTAATACACATATCACAATTGATCTTAGAAGTTAAAAATCTTAATAGTAGTTTTTATGTGTTCCTAGAGTATTATTTTTCTAGATACCAGGAGAATAATAGTTTTGTTATGCAAACTATGGGCTAAATTGTGAACTGTGATGAGCAGCCCATTTATCTTTAAGCCATTATGGGAGTTCTTATGGTCTTCTCTCCCCATCACATCTTCGACTAGGAGTGAGCAGGAAAAATTGAAACTAAAAAAACCGAGCTCATAGTTTTGGTTTTCAATTTCGTACAACCCAATTTCTTCGGTTTCAGTTTATAAACTAACTGGAAAAACTGGACCGAACCAGCAACCAAAATCGAAACTATCTGTAAAAGTAGGATTAATTCCAATTTTTACACCCCACATATCACAATAGGGTTTTGAAGCTAGGTCTATGGCCGTCTTGTTCTCTTCATCCCTCTCGATAGCCACACCGATGTTAGTGACCGAAATTAACCCCCTAATCGATTTGAATCTAGCCAAATCTTAGCTTGCTGTTTGATTTGCATTAGTATGACCATTATTGGGACAATATAGATAACATCAACTTTTTGTTGCATATTGTGTTGGTTTTAAACTCTCAAAACAAGTTTTGTTATATTGAGTATTGTTCAAGGTTGATTTATGGCAAATATTTAACCAAATGCAATGACGTTTTAGATCTCGTTCGTAAGGCTTTAAATGAGTTGTTACTACAAGAAATTTATTGATTATCCACACTTTATTAGCAATATTATAACACGTACACATGTGAAATTATAAACAGGCATGGAAAAATTTGACGTGACAAATTTCTATCAAATCATTACATTTTATAGTGTGCAAATTGTTATCAAAGCATCAAATTTATAAGCGTGGACAAAAATTTTAATTTTTAACACTTTCAACACATAAAATATCCGGAAATAATTCTAAGGTTATAAGAGTATTAGCTTTTAACTGTCAAAATAGTTTAGTCCACGCGTAATACTAGACAAGCTCCTTCTTGGAACAAGCAATCTCCGAAACAAACTGAATCTCGATATGTATGTATGTGTGTCGACTTGAACTAAGAACTTAATCTTTAAATATAACTCTATCTTAACCTTTTAGTTATACTAGGAAGAATCTAATTAAATTAAATTGCGCAAACTAAATCATTAAATAAAGGATACCATACAATATCTAAAAAATTTCAGAAACTTATTACTTAATTATTATATTTAGATCCAAATTTTAATATATTTATCTATATATATTTTATATATATATATATATATATATATATATATATATATATATATATATATATATATATATATATATATATATAGGATTAGGATAAAAAAAGATGTGTTTTATCCTAAGATGTGAAAGATGCGATGTGTGAGTGACACGTGTCCATTTCTGAATAAGGGTGTTTTAGGTATTTTATTTATTTTTAATTATGTATTCCTTAAATCACGCTCACCCATTAATATTTGAATCAGATTTCTCTCTCTATATATCTCTCTCCTTCTTTCTCTCTCTTCCCACACTTTCATAAGCACTATCGAGATCTGAAAATGGGTAGTGACAGTCGCAGCTGAGAGATGCTAGAATAGGGAGAGTCGCATGCCGCCGGAATGTGAGAGCCGTCGTCGATGGTATCCTCCACCACCTCCGCAGCCGCCTCCTCCTCCTTCTCCGACAACCCTGGTACTGCTCTCCTGTAACACCATCCACCATGGATGTGTGTTTAGAAGCCATTGGGTTATTCTTCGTCAACCATGGCCATCGTATAACCACCGCCGCTCTTTAACCCTAACCCGCCGCCGCCGCCACTCTGTAACCCTAACCCGCCGCCGCTGCTCTGTAACCCTAACCCGCCGCCGCTCTTTACCCTAACCTCTAAGGTTTTCGACCATGGCCATCGTAAAACCATTTATCCAGGTCAACATTCGTCACTCGCCATCGACATTCGTCATTTACCCGGGTCAAGTTTTTCATCACTCGCCGACTGGATTTTTCATCACTCGCCGGCTGGGTTTTTCATCACTCGCCGGCGTTTGGGATTTCATGGAAGAACCGTTTTATCCAGGTACATTAAGAAATACTGGGGTTTCATCTAAATAGGGTTTTTCATCTAAATCTGAAGGCTTTTTTGTTCATCAGCTGCTGCACTGTTTTTAGTTTTCACCATTTTTGTTGTTATGTGGTAAAACAAAACACATTGAATCTGTTCATATACTCTTCATTGTAGTAGGTTAAATTATTATTATTTTTTTAATTTTTGTTCATAATCTAGTCTAGCTGAGTAGATTTGTTCATATTCATCCTTGTAGGTTTTGGGTTTATAATTTTCATGTATTATATTCATCAATTTTGTATAATTTTTATATCAATTTTTGTATGTATCATATGTGAAATATATTTTGTTAATCAATTTCTTTGTTGTGTATATTATTCATCATCTTTTTCTATTATATTCTTCAAATCTTTATATCTATTGATGCAATGTTTTTCATACGTATGTTAATTATTTATCAAATTGTTTACTGTTTTTCTTTACTGGATGATATTAATTAGTCATCAGTTTTTAAATCAGCTTTAATTTTTAGAATCAGTATTTTTGGATTCCATATTAAGACGTTAGCATGTTTGTAGGGAAGATTGAATGGTGAAAATGTCAAAAATACCCTTAATTACCATTTTTATTAAATTATTTTATTAAATAGAAACTTTCTATAAATTGTAGATCTGATGAAAAATGGACGGTTCAGATCGCATCTTTCACATCTTATGATAATTCACATCTTACATGAACCTCACTATATATATATATATATATATATATATATATATATATATATATATATATATATATATATATATATATATATATATATATATATATATATAGAATGAGGTTATATATAAAACCTCTCTTAAACAAAGAACCTAAAGAACTCTTCTAGTGATGACACGTGACATATTGTTTAGAAGAACAAAAGAAAATTAAAAAAAAATAATAATGAAACAGCCCAGCGCACCTCACAATTTTTTTTTTAAAAAACCCCTCTTATTTTAAATGTTCATAACTCATTCGTTTTTAATAATTTTAACAAAAAAAGTATACCATTAGATTCAGTTTTTCGTCCTCTTTCAAACAAGACGGGGCTTGATATATTTTTTAAACTTTTTTTTTAATGCAAAGTTTGCATTTTGAGCTGGGTTCATTCAAAATGCAAAATGCAAAATGCAAAAAACGAAAAACGCAAAATATAAACATGCAGGTCATCTAAATGCTTCCAAAATGCAAAAATTATAAAAATGCAAAATGCAAATACAACATGATTCAATGAAAATGCAGTCTAAAATGCAAAATTACACATTTAAACACAAAATGCAAAATCCGTATAGAACACTACATGCTGCCCAAAATTCAAACAAAAATTTCATGTTAAAAAAAAATTTAGAAAAATATGGGAAGAGTGATCTTGTTTGAAAGAGAATTAAAAAACTAAAAAGTTGGTATAATTTTTTTGTTTAAATTCAAAAAACTTAAAAAGTTATGACAATTTAAAGTTTTTTTGGGTTTTTTTTTTAAATCGTGGGTTGTTGGAGGGGGGATTTTCCATGTTTACCCTTTTCTTCCTTTATTAATATATCATAATTACAGTTTTTCCATCGTTAAATCTCATCCATTAATTTTGATGATCCAATGGTCCAGATTGGTTTATTGGGTTCTTTGTTTAATACATGTAACTTTATTGATCTAATTTATATATATATATATATATATATATATATATATATATAGAGAGAGAGAGAGAGAGAGAGAGAGAGGGAAGTTCCATCGAGAACCAAAAAAAATGCGAGAACTGCGAGAACCGATCCCCATCTTTTTAAAACTAAAATATCTACCAAACGACAAGATATTAAATTATGAAAATTATACCAAATTAACGACAAAAATATGCTCTTTAATATGATTGGGTTCAAGTAAAAAAAATTTTAAGCTACTTAATGTAAGGAGAAAGGAGAAGTTGTCATGTGTCATTTTATGTTAAAGGGTATAAATGACTTTGTTATTTTCTAAATAAAAAAAATCCAAAAAAATCCTAAAAATAGCCCCCATGTTCCATACATACCCCATTTGTCTTAAACCTAACCCTAATAATGCAGTCATAACCTCCTCCTTCTCCGATCTGAACAAAGTCGCCGCCGCTGCTCGCTTATCCATCGCCGTCGCCGCCTGCTTACTTATCCACCGCAGCCGCCGCTGTTTGCTTATTCACTGCACCGCCACCACCGCAGATCTGCCTCCCGCCGTGTGAAATCGATGCCCCCATGAAGTCTAGACATGAAACCCTCTTGTGATGCCGTCGCCGCCTACCACCGTTAGAGATGCACACCGCCGTTGATTCTTGTTACGCTAACGTTGTTGGTTTTTGATACGATGCCGATGCCCACAGATCTGACCACCATCGATGGGTTTTTGATACGGCGCCGATGCACACAGATCTGACTACCGTGCCGATGCACACAGATCTGACGTCGATGGGTTAGAGATGCACACCGCCGCTGGTTTTGCTACGCCACCGCATCTGCACCACCATCCACGCCGCCGACCACCGTTGCCTGATCACCAATGCCGCCGCCTATTTGCATCAGTTACACAAGTATGATTATTTTCATTGTGCATCAAAATGTTGTACCTTATGCATCAAATGTATTCTGTGAATCAAGAGTTTGTATTCTATGCATAAATGGTTGTATTTTTTTTTTTGCATTAAATGGTTGCAACCTGTGATGAATTAAATGGTTGCATTTTTTGTAAATTGAATGATTGTAACTTGTGTATCATCTCTGAAATTTTGCTGACGGGAATTTTGCGGTTTTAGGGTTTGAGTGTGAGGGATGAGAGAGAAAACTGTTCCATGTTTATTTGGTTGATTTGTCCTTTTTACCCTTTTCTTTTTTTAATTCCGAATTTAAAAATTTTTGTTGACTTTTTCTGTTGACTTGGGGAGAGATCCTATGGTTGAGATCTCTCCTTACATTTAGTACCTTAAGGTTTTTTTTACTTGATCACTATATATATATATATATATATATATATATATATATATATATATATTGGCAAGTTCAAATGAGAACCCTAAATAAATTGAGAATGAAAGACTCAATTCTAGCCGTCCAATTCCACCTCCTTCAATATCATTGCCCACCCATGAATTCCTCACATACACCCTGCTACACTCTATCCTCTCACGCTCTCCATCCATGAATTCCACTTACAAAGTGAACGACCGAGATTGAGTCTCCCATTAGCTTTATATAATAATAAATATTATCCAAGAATTTCATATGATTTAAAGCTTAAATCATTATTATCGAACACCTTTAATTATTAAAATATATTTATTAACTAATTCTAAAAGTTTTTTAAAACTTGAGACATGGACCTGAATACACTTGGGAATGAGAGGATTATATGAAACATAAATATCCACACCTCTTTGTCAAAAAGCATGTCCAAGATACCAATAGTTAATTTCGGGATGAAATTCTTCTAATTAAAGAGACTGTGACAACTGTCAGCTAAAAGTTCCAGGTTAGCCATAAGAAACCTTCATATCCTGAAGATGTGCTTAAAATCTTTAAAATCGATAAAAAGCGTCTTATAAAATGCCAAGATTAATAAAACTCGTATAACAATCATAATAATAACAATAATATGCATCATTAATTTATAAGTTATGTCAAAATATAAAACTTATATAAAAAATAACAAAAATAGTCGATAACTAGTAAGTATTGATTATAAATAAATCACCAATATATAAAATACAACCAACATTTTTATACATGATATTATTTATAAAAAGAATATAACTCACACACACAACCTGCCACACGCGCACACACACTCCTACACACTTAATCTCCTATAACTTGTATTCTCAAGACACACATTCATCATTTGGATGAGCTCTCTCTCTCTCTCCTTCAACACTCTCAACTCTTCTTCTATTCTTCTTCTTTCCTTGAACCAAGTTTCAGCTCCAAACACCCCTAAGATTACCAAAAACTTTGAAGATTAAATATCAAGAAGTCTCAAGGTGGTGTTATAAGTAAGAGATCTTAACTATTCTTAAATTTCTAGCAAGCTTTAATCGATTTTTCTTCAAGTTTCATCTCAACCTTCTTGATTTTATGAAATTATATGAACACCAAGGTGTTTTAATAGTAGAGTATCCACTAAAAACATGAATGTGTTCAACATAAAGTGATAATCAATTATTCGTGCAACAAAAACTCAAGAGAATGGTATTTTATGCACATGCATGTGGGTTTTGTTTAAGGAATTCATCATATGATGTTCATGCATGTAATATTTTGTTATTAAATCTGGGAAATATGGGTTTTCAAGTGAATAATATAGTAAAAGTCTAATGGTGGTTGTGAAGAACACCAAATTTGTGTATAATTGAGTAAATGAAAAAGGTAATTCCGAATGCAAGATTATGCTGACTTGTAGTGACTATAACTCAATGATTATTCATCCAAATGACTTAATTTTTTTAAAGTTTTATCTATGAATTACCTTTCATCTCCAAGTGGAAATTCAATATTTCATGGAGTTTTGACCCTCCAAACACACGTAACAAAATAAAAAGGTCACAATTTCACTGTACAGAAAATTATTCACTTGCATGTACCATCACATTTTCAAATATATTTTAAATAATTTGCTGTTTCTTCAAGAAATTTAATTATTTGGTTATCTTTAAAATAAAGTTAACCTCACTAAAAAATTATAAGGTTTGACCCATCGATCATGCAAAACAAGTTATATGCACAAATCTTTAAATTTGGACAATCTCATACATTGAACTTTAATTGACCATAAATTGGTCCATTCGAAGTCAAATACGGCCAAATGTTTTCTAAAGATTATATTATTTATTATAAATCAAACCCAATTTGAATCACATAATAAGAAGATCGTTTGATCCCTCAAATCCTTAGTACAATAACGAAGGATCGACTGGTTTGTAACTAGTTACATCTTAACTTATTTAATTCTTACAAAATACTTATGGGGCCTTAAAAATTATAAGTTTTATACTTTAATCCCTAAAGACATGAAATGATAACATATAAAATATGAAAAAGTATCGAAATATTACTTCAAACTACACTCAAATTATTTTACAGAAAAGTTAACTTATAATTGGTTAAAAAGGGTGAAGTATTTAGGAAATAATAATAATTTGTCTAAAAGGTTAGAAAACCATATAAATGAGATAACATACCTAAATAATAAACATAATGCATAATATATATTAGTACTTATATTAAAGAAAACATAGGGTAGTGGACATGAGCAAATTATTTAAGACCTATAATAATAATATTAGAAAATTAATTATTAGAAAAATTTTTAGAATAATAAAATGGGTAATTGTTTGACTAAAGTAGATACACTATTAGATTATTAATAAGTTTTGATGATTAAAAACATAACTTAGAAAAGAATTTATAAAGTTATCCTCATAAAATTTACTAAATAGGAGTTCGGAATGATTAAATTATGAAACCTTATAAACCACTAATAACGAATAATTGTTAACTTATTAAAAAGTTTCTTTTACATATAAATATATTTATGCATTATTAAAGAAATAAAAATTGATCTAATAATAAAATATTATTGTGATAGGAAAAGCACATCAGGAGGATTTAAGGAACATTAAGACCAACCATTCTCTGCATTGCAATTCTCTATAGTATTCACAGCCCCTCTTTTTTTACTGTATTTTATTTTGGAGTGAAAGCATTATCTATTATATTGAGAAAGCTGATTCCCTTATTATTTATTTAAAATGTGATGGAGAATTTTGCACTTGGTAATATGCTTTGATGTTCTTCAGTTCAGTTCGTTATTTATAAAGTCCCACATTCAGACATTATCTATTAATTCTACTAGTGAGTCGATGATACTTATTGTATTTAGCGCTATTTGGGGTCGACATCCCCCATTTTTATTTGACGAACTATGTGTATTTTACCACTACTAACGTCATTTAATATAGGCGTTAAGATTATTTGGGGCATAGTATCTCAAGAGGTTGGATAATCGCTCAAGTAGCAAATATTTTTAGCGATGAATTTGTCGATAAGTATTTCTTATTTATTAATTAATATATTTTTGTTTTAGCGACGAATTTGTCGTCGCGAATTTTTTTCTTTTTATATTTTTTAGTGGGTTTTAGCAACGACAATGTCGTCGCACAGTGTTTTTTTTAATATTTAATATTTATATATATTACCTGTTATAACTAAAACAAAATCATATACCAGTTTTCAGAAATAAACTACTTATTTACACCACCATAGTTTTACACAAAACAATATAATAACTTTTACAAACAAGTTCAATGTGATTAAATAACACAATATAACTAATATCCATCATCATCTGACTCTTCCTCATCCATATCGTCATCGTCTTCGGTTATGTTCATTGGAGAAGAAATAGGTTAAAAGTCGGGAATTGGAATGTTAGCTCGTTTTAGTGCATCGGATAACATTCCAAAGTTTGCATTGTTTATATCTCACGTTGACGCATCATTTCATCCACTCAGTTTGTGTATAAACTCTTTCTTTTGGTGGTTGGTAACTTGGAATAGATACACTAGCGGGTAACTTTCTACCCCGTACACGATTATGCCCACGACGTTCACCTAATATTTGTAAAAGTATTTGCTCGTGCGTCATGGGATTTGAACTCCCGACTTTTCCGAAGTTGCTCCATTTGTTGTTGTCTAATTAACAAAGTTCAAATTGTTATCATTAATAACGTGTTATGTAAAATATAATATTTTGACAGCATAACGACTGTAAAATGGATAATCCATACTTCTATTTGTGTTAAAAATTCACATGTGATATTTATTCAACTTTCCAAGTAAACATAACATTCAACAAAATCTATAAATGACTACGAACTCAGTAGTAAAACTTCAACATATCAAGATTGTAAACCTTGATACAACATATTCATAAAATATCGTTCACCAAGATCGTAATACACACACACATATATATATATATATATATATATATATATATATATATATAGAGAGAGAGAGAGAGAGAGAGAGAGAGAGAGAGATGAAGGTTCATGCGAGAAGTACGATAAGCGTTTAGGACCTTCAGATTATTAAATCAGTGGCTATGATCAAATGTGATATTTTTGTAATTAGATTAAGAATTAGGAAAGTTAAATAAATTTTTAAAAGGACAAAAATGTAAATTTATTCTTAAACAAATAGTAACCTAAATTTAAAAATGATAAATTTGTTAATTTCGTTAATGCTTTTCGTATTCTGTTTCGTAACCCAGGGGACTTCAAAATCAAATCTCTCTCTAATCTACATCACCATCGCACCTTATAGCCACCACCGCCGGCGGCTCCCTCTCTCTTGAGACCACCACCGCCCTTATAGCCACCAGCGCTCACGGCTGCCTTTTGCGTTATCCCGGGCACCGAAGAAATCGACCTAGCCTAATCTCCACCGCCATTCACGACCTATCAAACCGCCGTCGACCACCCCTGTTAGTCTAAACAAACCACCATTTGCGTCCATTGATTGCGGCGACAGAAGAGACGCCATCATCGTCGCCCATTACGGTCACTCTCCGCCTCCATCGATCCCCATCTCGTTCGCCGCCCATCATTGCCTCCATCTTCTGATGCGCACCGAGAACCAACTGCCACCGATAGACCACCGATGAATTGGGTTTGAGGCTCTGTTTTTCAGATCCAGTACTACCGAGTTGAAGCCCCGTCGATTTAGCTCCACCATCTCCACCGCCATGACATGCTATTCATCAAGTATCAATTGCCACCGATAGACCACCACCATCAACATCGAGGCCCAGTCGAGCACCATGCAACGTTCATCATCCAATTCATCAACCCATCTTCTTTTTGCAGGTCATCCATCCATGGTTATTTAAAAAAGTGTGGTGCTTTATATGGTTTGATTCTCTCTGTCGTTCTAAAACAATTGAGTATTGTTTTTTTCTTTTTTTTTTGTTTAATAATAAACAATTGAGTTGTTTAGCTATATGGGTAAATGTTTTTTTAATTTATTTTGTTTAGCAGTGAGCAATGAGAATATTTTAGGCCTGTTTTTTTAGGTTGTTCAGTTTGAACGTATGTATATTTGTTAATATTTCTGTTCATGGTTAAACATAATTATTAATTTATATTTTTCTCTGACAATAATATTAAAATTTTAAATTTGTATATAGTTTGTTAATGAACACATGAAAAAAGAACTTTCAAAAATCTAGTATTATGCTTGTAAACGCTCTTTAGTGAACTTCGAATTATACGGTTAAAAAGTTTATTAGTAATTTCGATAATTGTTGGTCGTGAATGTGTTCACTAATGAAAAGATTATATACGTAATGAAAAATTTATAAATAAGTTAATTTCATTGTAAATAAAAATTTGTGTTCAGTAGTGAATACTATATTAATAATAAAAAAATGTAAATTTTAAAATCAAGGAAAAAATTTAATTAGAGTAAGACAAAATTAATATGAGAGAGGATTGAGAGTTTTGAAGTGTGCATGTCTAAAACCTATTTTTCTTTTAGGCCCTGTTTGGTTAGCAGGAATCCAACGGATACTGTGAGAATTGGATTTGAATTCCTTAGTAATTCCTGTTTGGTTGGCTATGGAATTGGATTTTAATGGAATTTAAATCCCTTAGATAAGGGATTCTAAAATCCTATCATATATGGAGGGATTTTAAAATCCAAGGAACAAAGGAAAGTGGCTAATTACCCTATTACCCTCATTCAAACTAAAACCCTATTACCGTTCCCCCAAATCAATCGATTCATTCTGCCTTTGCGTCGCCGACCTACGTCTCCACCACCATCGTCGTCTCCAACGAGCTTCGTGGTCTCCATCGACGTGCGTCGTCTGTTGCGTCGTCGCCGAGCTAGGTCACCGCAGGCTTCGTCGTCTCCACCAGCTTCGTCGTCTCTACCAGCTACGTCTCCACTGCAGGCTGCGCCGAACATCACCGCCGACCTTAGGGTTTGCTCACCGCCGTCCGGTGTCGTCGTCTCCACAGCTGTTTCCCTCGTCCTCACCGCTGACCGGAGGTTTGCTCACCGCCGACCTGCTGCCCTTGTCATCCACCGCCGCCATCCTTGTCTGCTGCCCTCAGTAAGTTCTCTCCCTTCCTCTCTCACCAACAGTGATTATATATGTATAACAAATTCTTGATTCTTGATTGTGTGGTCTGATTCATGATTCTTGATTGTGTGGTCTTGATTTTTGATTGTGTGACATGATTCATGATTCTTGATTTTGTTGTCTTGATTGCTATTTTGGATGTGTAGGTTTTTTGATAACTATATTTTGTTAAAAACATCCCACGTATTTTGGTAATTGGATGTATCCAAAGATTACTATATTATTTTGGTAACTTATGACAATTCGTATTGTAGTGATTTTAACTTATTATGTTTATTAGTATGTTTATTACTATGATTTTGTAATTTATTTAATATAATGTTTACATAAAAGTTATAAAACAAGCTAAATTCAGGAAAAAAAGCATGAAGGGTAATCATGTCATTTTACATATCTGAAATCAAATTCATCTATATTGTCTGCAAACCAAACAGATTATGGAAAAGGATTCCAATTCCATTTCCTGTCAACCAAACAGATTACAGATTTAAAATCAATTCCTGGCAGATTCCAATTCCATCATAAACATTCCTGCGAACCAAACGCCACCTTAGTGTTATTGGGAGTTTTGAAGATTCGTTTTGTAATATACTCGCCACCATATCAGACTTCAACTTTGAAATTTAGGTATAGCAAAAAGAACCCTAAATTATGCACATAGATACAACAATCAACAAAAATACATAACACCACATGAAATTTATACTCTAGTTTCATCCGGAAAAATAGAGATAAAAAAACTTACCATTGTATTTGAAATAATGGTGCAGCAATGGAGAAAAAGCGGCGGCGGCCCTAACCGCAAATAGTCCAGCGGCGGAGGCAAAAAGGACCACCGCATACACCGGCAACGGTGCAGCGAGACTTGGTGGCTATACTACCATCGGTTGCGAGATAATGGTGCAGAAACCAAGGAGAAGCGCCAGTGATAGAGAGGAGCGGAAGCGACAGCGTGGAGTGGCGTTGACAGAAGATGAGTGGCGGCGACAGAGGAAAGAACAATGTGAGTGCAAAGGTGGTAAAGTTTTACTCGTACTATGCAAATGGAGGACGGAGAGATCGACAAGAGTAAGAAGTAAAACTTGGTGAAACTTTTTTGACTGTATTTAGCTATATAACCTGTTTATTTAAGCATCAAAGGTTCACTCATCAAAACTAGTTTATTTAGCTTAAAACCATATTTAAAAACGTGAATATATATATATATATATATATATATATATATATATATATATATATATATATATATATATATATATATATATAGGATAAGGTTCCATATAGAACATCTCTTAAACATAAAACTTAAAGAACTAGCTTAGTGATGACACTTGATATTATGAATAAGGGTAAAAATGGAAAATAAAAAAATCTCATTCACACGCCCTCTTCATCCTCTTCTAGTAAAACCCACATTTAAAAAAAAAAACCCTTAAACTTTTAAATAATCATAACTCCTTCGTTTTTTTAGAGGTTAAGCTTGAAAATTATATCATTAGCATTAGTTTTTGGTCCTCTTTCAAACAAGACTAGGCTTGATATATTTGTGAAACTTTTTTTGAAAATGTAAATTTTTCAAAATTTGCATTTTCATATGAGTTTTATTTCAAAATGCAAAATGAATGCAAAATATCAAACTTTTTTTTTGAAAATGTAAATTTTTCAAAATTTGCATTTTCATATGAGTTTTATTTCAAAATGCAAAATGAATGCAAAATGTCGGAGATGCAGGTCATGAAAATGCAAATTATGAAAATGCAAAATGCAAACCCACAACTCTCATATGCATTTCCACAATCTTATTCAATAAAAATACAGGTCAAAATGCAAATTATATATCCAAACCCAAAATAAAACATCAAAGTGAAATAAATAAAGATGATAACCAAAATGCAAATAAACAATCATAACAACACCCAAAATATGTACAAATAGATGGTTGAACCAACTGAATTTTAATTACGGTGGCCTATTCATGTATTTAAATGCTTTTTTTATACATAAAGCAGCCAATTTCTAATTAATTTGCATTTTTAAGTTATAAGAATATATATACACAAATAACATAAAGATATATACGTATTTTCACATCAACAGTTCATTTTGGCAGCAACATTTATAATACCCAACATCACATAGATTTTCAAATTTACATCCTAAAATGCAAAAAGTACAACTCAAGTTTGGTTGAAACTAAATTATAACAAAAATAAAGTCAAGAAAATTAAATTTACAGTCGTGAAAATGCACAAAGATCAACAACAAACCTGGAACTTAGTAATCCATTCCAAAAGGTATTTCCATGTAGATCAGTCACGAGAAGCGATAAAAACCCAAAAAGATCAAACCAAAAAACACCATGGAAGTGTGTTGAATACGAACAAAAACAAATGACAGGGGCGGTTGTTTGGTGACCGCTACTTCAGATTAGAAAAAAAAACCCGGTGGCGCTTCAAGTTGGAAAACATGGTGGTCGGAGATGCTTGTACCAAACAGTCGAGGAATTGCTCGATTGTGAATATATGGCCGAAAAAACAAGCAAGTCGCTGCCAAATGAGATGAAAAATTGAGATCTAAGATTAGCTATGGAGGAGAGATAAAAGCGAGAAGTATGAATAGAGGAGAGAGAGTGTCATAATGTAAGGGACGATGAGTTGTACGGGGAAGAGAAATCAAATCAGTTTTGTACTTTTGTAGTCCAATTTTCTAAACTACCCCTAATATGTTATGTATTTGTCTAAATTATTAAGGTAACGTGTCTTTTTCTTTCTTTTAATCACAACCCTTAATCAAGTTAATCTAAAGGCTCAAAATGATTCTTTAGGTTCTATGTTTAAGAGGTGATTCTAAAATAGTTCTTTATATATATATATATATATATATATATATATATATATATATATATATATATATATATATATATATATATATATATAAGAAGAGAAATTATAATCACCTATTTAGCTTAATGGTAACCAAATGGTCATCGTTTCTAACTCTGGGACTATATATTTTTATTTTTATTCTTATTTCATGTATATATTATTATAATATAAAAATATATAATAAAAACTTATTCAAATATATAATATAAATAGTAATATGTTTTATTATTCTATAATATTTTATATTATATCAACTGAATTAATTAAAAGAATAAATGGTTAGTATTTTTATTTTTACCAGACTCATTAGTTTTTTGATTTTATTTCAACCACGCTAGTTATAAACGATTTATAAATATTAATATGTTTTAATACTTTAATCATTATTATATTATATCAATTACATTGTAAATCAAACTTGGTTAGCTATAGATCGATTCGGATGAATATTGATAAATCATAATCATATGTGGTCATTTACATCTAGAATTGGTTAATGATAAATATCATGTATCTATTATATATGGATTTGGGTCTGTTAGGATTTAAATTGTATAGAATAGAAGATTGAATTGTGTGTGAAGTTTGTATAGAGTACAAACTAAGAGGGGTTAATATGTAAATACTCTAAGGAGTATATAAGTTAGATGACTAAGTGTAGTTAGATGACTTTGGCCTTTAATCCAAGCTTAAGTGTGTGATTATTATAGTGTGCTACACATTCTCTCTATATTATTAGATTAGATTAGCCATTGTCATGATCTAATAGCTTGCTACCTGAATCACTTGGGACAAACTAGTGGTATCAGAGCTTGATTAGGATTGATTTAAGTGAATTTGATCAAGAAATTTGAAGATTTTTTTGAATTTTCGTTGGAAATGAGCTGAATTTTTAGAAAATCATAGAAAATTCATACAAGCTTTGATTGAGCTGAATTTTAGATATGTTGTTCGTGATGATGAAAGGAATCTACAGTTAAAAGCTCGTGCAAAAAATCCTTACCATTTGAGAGAAATAGAATTTATTGTTTTTTGGGTTTTTCATGTGTTCTTGGTGAAGTTTGGTTAAATTCATGAGTTGATTCAAATTGAGGATAAAGGAGAGTTAGGAAAGTGTTCATAGAGGTGGAGATTGATTAATATGAAGAGAAAAAAAATAATTATTGTTGAGTTTGAGAGATTTAAGTTTGAATGTGTTCCTGGTGTTCTTAAGGAAGAACATGAAAGTTTGAGTGTTTGATCCATTTTGGATTAAGTTTAGGTGAAAAAGGTGTTTGTATGTGAATTTTAGTTGTTTCCTTTGGACTTCGAGCGGGTTCATTGTTCGAGAAACTGTTGGATCACGGTGGGCACGTGTAACACCCCAAAATGGGGCCTAGTTGTAAATAGTTGTACCTCGTGTTTGTTAAGTTATACATTGACTTTAACCAAGTTGTTTAAGTTGTTTTGTTGCTTAATTGTTGTTATTTGTTGGTACACGTGGTTATGTAGCTAAAGTTGGAAATATGTTGTTAATAGATAGAATTGGTAAATATTTGAACGGTTTCGGATAATGATTCCGAAAATATCTCCGTTAGTTAAAACGGATAAACCTAAGTCGTGTTTTAAGTTGAATAGGAGAACGAAATACCCTCGTGGGGTATTAAACCCACTTGGGTCGGTTATGTGGGTTCTTATCCCCTGGCAACACCAAAAACAAATACAACATACATACGTACGTACTAAGCTTTGCATACACACACATACTTGGAGATTTGAAGAGGAATCAAAGGGGAATTAGTTTGCAGTGAGTTCCAGCAGTATATACAAGCTTCAAACGTTGTTCTTCTTCCTTATTGGTAAGATTTCTTGGTGCTTAAACCTAGTTTATGGTTTTGAAGAAGATGATGGTAGTTTAGCTTTGAAATTGAGTTTGGTTCATGATTTGTTGGTCAAGAAACATGTAGGGATGTTGTGGTAATGTTAATTAACAAGTAGAAACAGTAGGAACGTGATTTCAGTCGATAAAATGGTGAAAAAAACCCGAGTTGCAGGTCTGATAGTTGAACAGGGCGAAGTTTACTGCGCAGACCCTTCCTACCCCCGTAGGGAAAAGTTCCTACCCCCGTAGGAGGGTGTTTTTCAGATTTATAGAAATTTAGCTCCTACCCCCGTAGGAGAATGTTCCTACGGCCGTAGGAGGGTGTTTTTCAGGATTATTGAAATTAAGCCTTCTGTGGCCGTAGGAAAAGGTTTCTGCGGCCGTAGGAGGATATTTTATGTATTTTATGAGGTTTACCACCTACGGGTGATGGAAAGAAGCCTACGGGCGTATGTACATAACCTACGACCGTTGTTACCCAAAGAATCACTCCTACGGGCGTAGGGTATGGTCCCTTCGGCCGTAGGATATTGTTTCTTGGAAAGGAACTCTTGCGGGCGTAGGATGTATTCCTACGGCCGTTGGAGGTGTCTGGAAGGTGTCCTGCGGCCGTAGGACATATCTACTGCGGCCGTAGGAGCTGTTCCAGATTATCTGTTGCTTGTTGTTCGTTGTACGTTTACGTAGAAGCGTTGATAGTACTTATAGACGTTGACTGAACCTACACATGATGTGTTAGTTGATTCGGACGACTCCGTGTGCTCCTGGGATTCCCGAATTCATATCTGCCTCCTGTAACCTCGAGGTGAGTACCGGTTTTCCCATGAGTCTCGGTAAGTAGCGTTGTCTGTTGTTTATTGATATATGTTGACAATGTCGCACACGTGCGTATATGAGGTATGTTATACCATGTTGTTATATGCTATTACCATGATAAGTTGCTTTACACGTTGGTTATAAATCGCATGCGTATAGTTGAACCCACTACGGGTTCTAGTTGTATATGTGGTACCTGTCCGGACTGATGATGGCATGGTTAAGGTCAGCTTTCTTCCCGAAGGCTGGATCCCTTTGATGGAATAATGGGGATCAACGGTACCCGGTGTGCAGCACGCCGGGGTGGTCTTGCAAACCGCCGCTCCTTAACGTGAGTTGGGATCTTAACTTCAGTTGAGATCCAAGATGTTGAGCTTCGAGCTTCGTAACGCGTTTGGTGGACTGCTATTCGCTCCCCCACCATTGCGGATAGTTGTTGCTGATGGTCCCCAGTTTGAATCTTTGAGCGGGGTTCCCACCCTGCAAGATATGATTCCTACTGACTCGTTGGCGCGACACTATGTGTTAGGATAGCTTTATGTGCTGTCCCGTAGTTGGGATAACCTGCTTATTGATGCTTATGTGTTAATCTGTGCTCACTAGCTAGTGTAGCTAACCGGTTCATGATTTATCTTTTTTTACAGGTGATGTTTAGGCAGCCTGGTGAGACGGGTGCTTGTGGGTAATTGTATTTAGCTCTTCTGGAACACTCTGCTGTTATTTATATCTGTGATCCGATGGTCGGTTTATAGTATGGTAATACCGGTTCGTTTTAAGACTTGGTTTAATGCTCATATTTGCCAAGTCGGATAGAAACACTTTAATCAGTGTTTAATTTTCGCTGCACGTCTTTGATAAACATACTTAAATAGTTTAAACTATTCTGATTTTTAAGCTCGTGAAACCCGGTGTTACAAATAGGTATCAGAGCCTAAGTTTGAGGGAATCGAGCACTTGTAAAAGTATTCGATCTCAAACTTGGGCCCGACCATTGTTAAGTGTTCTTTGCGGGATGATTGGGGTTGAGAATGAGTGTGGTATGATTGTTATATGTTGTGAACTAACTGGTGATGTTGATAGATTGAGGATAAGTCGCGTGTTACATACTTGTTCCTTTAACAGTAGTAGATTAACATGTCGAGTCAGCAAGCTAGTGTTGAACAAAATGTCGGGCAAGTAAGGGATGAGATGGCTCGTCTCCGTATTGAGGTAGATGATGTAGCTTCTAGTCGCCATTCTGAAGAACTGCGGTATAATCAAGAGAGAGAGGCTTATGTTCGACGTTTGGAAGCGGAGCTGCGAGTGACCAAAGAAATGTTGTTTTATTCGATAGAGAGGGAAGATGTTAAGTATGATGCTTTCCAGGATTTTCTTTCCTGTTAACCTCCTAGTTTTGACGGTAGTGGTGACCCTTCTGTTGCTGCACGATGGCTTCGAGAAATGGAGCGGATCTTTGAGTTATGCGACTGTGCACCGAAATATCGCGTGGAGTACGCGATACACATGTTGAAGGATAAGGCTACCTCATGGTGGAATGCTGTGGAAGCTTCGGTCAGTAAGAAAGTGTTGAACACCTTGGCTTGGGAACAATTTCGCGAAAAGTTGATGATAAAGTATTGCACTAATTATGATGAAGAGTATATGGAGCGGGAAATTAACAAGCTCTAGAAAGGGAGGCAATCCATGAGAGATTTGATCTGTGCTTTTAAAGATAAAATGGAGTTTGTTCCACGGTTGCTGCCAAATGAAGATGCTAAGATACATAAATTTGCAAGCATGTTGCCCATCAGACATCGTGTCTGTGTTAAAACCGCTACTAGTCTGAAACAAGCCTTTCAACTAGCACTGCAGATCGAAGAAGAGTGTCTTCACTATAAACGAATTCATGAAAATGAAAGTAAGAAAAGGAAGTCTCGGTCTCCCTCTAAACCTGGTCCTTCAAGAGGACAGCCCTCTGCGGTTGAGAAATCTAGTTCCTTTAAGAAGCCGAAGTTTGATGGTTCTTGGTGTCCAGGATGCCACGCTTATCATGTCAATGATTGTACTGAAGCTACTGTTAGATGTTATAAGTGCGGAGAATTAGGACATGTGGCGAGAATGTGTAAGTTTAGACAAGGTGTGTGCTACTGGTGCCGTAAACCGGGACATGAAGTTGTTGATTGTACCGTGAGTAGAAGTATGAAAACTAGTGGATTGTCGTCTACCCAGAAAATATAGGCGTTTCTTATGACAAAGGAAGTTAGCTGGAGGAATAGTTATAAGTGTTTTCTTGAGTAGTTTTGTTGTAACTGTGTTAGTAAGTTCGCGAGTCAGAAATTTTGTTTGAAATATTGTATATTGGTGGTTTGTAAGATGTCGTAAGTATTTGTTCTATGTATACTGATTCGTTGAAAGTAAGGATTGTTAATATTAAGTAGTATCAGTTGTTGAATATGTTATTGAAGTTATAATTGATATTGACGAGTTTAGATTGTACCTCCACTTAAATTCGTGAAGATGATAAGAAAATGGTATTCGTATTATCTTGTTGTTTAAATGTGAAAGATAAATTAAGAAGGAACACGTAATACCACGATTAGTTAAAGTTGTTTATTGCACTAAGATTGAATTTGGTAATAAGTGGACAAATACTAAATAGTGAAACTATTACAGTTAATAGTTGTGTTCCCTTAAGTTGTTGTTGATGTGATTAGTTTCCTTACTTTTGGTAGTTAGTACGGATTATGGAAATTAAAGGCAGTAAGTGTAAACATGACAGATTAAAGTAAACAATTAAGATAAATGAATTTTAATTAAGGTAAAGGTAAAAATAATTAAGAAGAGAACTATGAAAATGTAATCGGAATGATATTAAGTGAAACCTGAGTAGTTTATTAAGAAAGAATATATGTATGGTGTTTGTATTTCTATATTAATTAAGAGTTCTTTTGGATGCAGAGATGGATAGAGATCTGAACCAGCATTCTGGAAACGATGAAACACGTGAGGAGACTTTAGATCTGACTACTGTAGGAGAGCTTCAAGATCATATCTCTGTATATGGAAATAGACGTGGAGCCATACCTACGCGACATCTCCGAGAGGTGATGTCTGATCAGTTTGATAAATATTTTCGAATGAATATGCCCTCAATTATAACAAAAGTGAGAAAAGAAGTAAAAAGTGCAGTTCGAGAAGAATTTCAAAGGTTGAAAGAAGAAAATGACGAAGAAACTAAGAAAGCAAAAACAACGACTGAAACTAGTGGATCTAGAGTTAGAATGGTGTGTGAAGTTTGTGGTAAGAATCACGCTGGGGAATGCAGGTATAAAGAGAAAGTTTGTTATAAATGTGGACTCCCAGGACATTATGCCAAAGAGTGTTTGGGTAAGTTCTGTTACGAATGTAGCCAATACGGACACGATTCTTCTGAGTGTCCTAACTAGTTAGAAGTATCGTGTAAGTGTCGAGGAGATAGTCGAGGTTAGTTAAGTAGGCAAAGTTGAAATGTCGTGTAACCTTGAAATAGTCGCATGTAGTTGCTTGTAGTCAAATGAGACGTGTATAAGCAAGATATGTGTACATATTATGTATTGTCAACTTGCAGTTAATGAAATAAATAAGTTTTATGTTGTTAGTTATAGTATCAATTGCGGTTATTGTTTAATGCAATATCTTAGTTTGTAAAGGAAGCGTTGTCGTACTTTTACATGTTGGTTAGAATCTGGTAAACAGTAGTTTGCCAGACTTGAAATTTTGTAGATTATAGTAGGTAAAGTGAAGATAGCGAGAGACGTAAAATGTATACAGATCCTAAACGCAGACCAGTGTATTCCAAGGGGGGCGATTGGGTGTACCTGAAAGTTTCTCCTTGGAAAGGTGTGATTCGTTTTGGAAGAAAGGATAAGTTGAGACCGCGTTATGTTGGTCCATTTTGGATCATTCGCGTGGTAAATGATCAGACAGTTACGCTAGAGTTGTCTCTAGTGTCACGTTCAACGTATGATTATCTGAGTAAGCGCAAAGTGAAGGAGGACCATATTCTGCCCCTGCAAGAATTGAAGGTTGACGCTTCAAAGCGCCTAGTCGAAGAATCTGTCGAGACACTTGGTTCTAAAAACAAAGAAGTTGTATTGGAAGATGATTAAACTAGTGTTAGTAAAATGAAAGAATAACCTGGGTTCGATTAGGACTTGGTAGACAAAAGACGACATGAAAACTAGATACCCTCACTTGTTTGTAGATGATCAGATTCCGAGGACGGAATCTTCTTAAGGGGGGTAGATTTGTAACACCCCAAAATGGGGCCTAGTTGTAAATAGTTGTACCTCGTGTTTGTTAAGTTGTACATTGACTTTAACCAAGTTGTTTAAGTTGTTTTGTTGCTTAATTGTTGTTATTTGTTGGTACACGTGCTTATGTAGCTAAAGTTGGAAATATGTTGTTAATAGATAGAATTGGTAAATAGTTGAACGGTTTCGGATAATGATTCCAAAAATATCTTTGTTAGTTAAAACGGATAAACCTAAGTCGTGTTTTAAGTTGAATAGGAGAACGAAATACCCTCGTGGGGTATTAAACCCACTTGGGTCGGTTATGTGGGTTCTTATCCCCTGGCAACACCAAAAACAAATACAACATACATACGTACGTACTAAGCTTTGCATACACACACATACTTGGAGATTTGAAGAGGAATCAAAGGGGAATTAGTTTGTAGTGAGTTCCAGCAGTAGATACAAGCTTCAAACGTTGTTCTTCTTCCTTATTGGTAAGATTTCTTGGTGCTTAAACCTAGTTTATGGTTCTGAAGAAGATGATGGTAGTTTAGCTTTGAAATTGAGTTTGGTTCATGATTTGTTGGTCAAGAAACATGTAGGGATGTTGTGGTAATGTTAATTAACAAGTAGAAACAGTAGGAACGTGATTTCAGTCGATAAAATGGTGAAAAAAACCCGAGTTGCATGTCTGATAGTTGAACAGGGCGAAGTTTACTGCGCAGACCCTTCCTACCCCCGTAGGGAAAAGTTCCTACCCCCGTAGGAGGGTGTTTTTCAGATTTATAGAAATTTAGCTCCTACCCCCGTAGGAGAATGTTCCTACGGCCGTAGGAGGGTGTTTTTTAGGATTATTGAAATTAAGCCTTCTGTGGCCGTACGAAAAGGTTTCTGCGGCCGTAGGAGGATATTTTATGTATTTTATGAGGTTTACCACCTACGGGTGATGGAAAGAAGCCTACGGGCGTAGGTACATAACCTACGACCGTTGCTACCCAAATAATCACTCCTACGGGCGTAGGGTATGTTCCCTTCGGCCGTAGGATATTGTTTCTTGGAAAGGAACTCTTGCGGGCGTAGGATGTATTCCTACGGCCGTTGGAGGTGTCTGGAAGGTGTCCTGCGGCCGTAGGACATATCTACTGCGGCCGTAGGAGCTGTTCCAGATTATCTGTTGCTTGTTGTTCGTTGTACGTTTACGTAGAAGCCTTGATAGTACTTATAGACGTTGACTGAACCTACACATGATGTGTTAGGTGATTCGGACGACTCCGTGTGCTCCTGGGATTCCCGAATTCATATCTGCCTCCTGTAACCTCGAGGTGAGTACTGGTTTTCCCATGAGTCTCGGTAAGTAGCGTTGTCTGTTGTTTATTGATATATGTTGACAATGTCGCACACGTGCGTATATGAGGTATGTTATACCATGTTGTTATATGCTATTACCATGATAAGTTGCTTTACACGTTGGTTATAAATCGCATGCGTATAGTTGAACCCACTACGGGTTCTAGTTGTATATGTGGTACCTGTCCGGATTGATGATGGCATGGTTAAGGTCAGCTTTCTTCCCGAAGGCTGGATCCCTTTGATGGAATAATGGGGATCAACGGTACCCGGTGTGCAGCACGCCGGGGTGGTCTTGCAAACCGCCGCTCCTTAACGTGAGTTGGGATCTTAACTTCAGTTGAGATCCAAGATGTTGAGCTTCGAGCTTCGTAACGCGTTTGGTGGACTGCTCTTCGCTCCCCCACCATTGCGGATAGTTGTTGCTGATGGTCCCCAGTTTGAATCGTTGAGCGGGGTTCCCACCCTGCAAGATATGATTCCTACTGACTCGTTGGCGCGACACTATGTGTTAGGACAGCTTTATGTGCTGTCCCGTAGTTGGGATAACCTGCTTATTGATGCTTATGTGTTAATCTGTGCTCACTAGCTAGTGTAGCTAACCGGTTCATGATTTATCTTTTTTTACAGGTGATGTTTAGGCAGCCTGGTGAGACGGGTGCTTGTGGGTAATTGTATTTAGCTCTTCTGGAACACTCTGCTGTTATTTATATCTGTGATCCGATGGTCGGTTTATAGTATGGTAATACCGGTTCGTTTTAAGACTTGGTTTAATGCTCATATTTGCCAAGTCGGATAGAAACACTTTAATCAGTGTTTAATTTCCGCTGCACGTCTTTGATAAACATACTTAAATAGTTTAAATTATTTTGATTTTTAAGCTCGTGAAACCCAGTGTTACAGCACGCACTCGCAGCGGAAACGAAAACCAGAAAACAAGTACAAACAACAAAATCGGGTGCCAACCGTGCTCCAAAGTGGATAAATCTCTACAAGCAATACATGCAACAAGAAAGAAATGAAAGAAGGCCTACAAATACCTTCTTACCATACACAAAATGCGGCTGTAGCAAGTGAGAATCAGGATGATAATTAGGATCCAAATATCTCCTTCACTATTGAATGCATATCCCAAGTTTACGAGATCTCCATATGCTAGTATGCCTTTTAAATGACCGTCACCGCCGACTTCATCTTTATGGAACAGCCATAAATGTCTCCTCTTTCACCAAAAGCATCATGCAACATACTCAAGAACAACCTCACTTAGTGTGTATAGTGTATATAGCACAAAAGGGTACCAAGAGAGAATCGAGAGAGATGAACTATGTCTCATGCATGTCACAAATACTCCACCAGACCTCAAAGATCCTTTTAGGTCGGAGTCAAAGCCTCTCAACCATTGGACCAAAAAATGGCCCAATGAAATAAGAGAATTTCATGCAGGCAAGTATTCACGACTTCTCACGGCCCGTGAAGAGGTCGTGAAGACAAAAAGTGTCACGACCGGCCTTAGTCCTTCATGACCCGTGCCGCCCAAAATGACTCGTGAGGCGTTGGCTTCCACGAACCCTTCACGACCTCTCACGAACCGTGAAGACCAAAGTATCATGACTAGTGGGAGACGTCAAGCGATTCGTCAGGGCAACTAGCTTTACGGCCCGTGGAGTACCCTTCACGGTCGTGAAGCCCTAAATCGAACAATTTGATTTTCAGACCTTCTTCTCTTGAATAGCAAGCTGTCGGGATCAATCCTTGGCGTGTGAACCAATAGGCTCGCACTTCATGAGCAGTAACACCAACGTACTTGTGTTAGTGGGCATACACCAACAGAATCCCACTTGCACATGACACAACGTACCCAGAGGTATCATAGACAGGGAGCGCTCTCAAGCAAGTCATCCCTGCCCCCAAGTCGGTACGAGGTATGTCATCCCCTAGACAAGTGCCAATTCATAACCCAATGGTTTGAAATGGCCCTATAGATAACTGATCAATTATCCCTTTATTCGTGATATCCTTATGAACACGAGACATGGTACTAAGTCATTCTCCGATCGTTCACGATTATGTTTCTAAATCAAGATTGGTGGTGACAAAAATATACAAGTTGCAATCGATCACACATCATTGCAAGCTTGAGTACGGGCATGGATTTTGGTGTCAGCGCCCAATCATCGAGGGGCCAGGGATATCTCTCTAAACAGAAGAACAAATTCCTTTGACTACATTGCCTCATTACCTTGGCAATACTTTGCATGACTACTCACTTTATAACAACTAGTTATGAACTGTGTTTGAAAGTAACCAGAACGAGGGTGACCAATGTCGTGAAACACATTTATCTCCGGTCTAAGGACAAAATGATATTATCATCCCGATCCACTCATGACAAGTACCACAAAGTAGAGTCAGGTGTGGGTCGTCTAGTCACTTGAAACCCCTTTAAAGTACAGGAAAAGTGTTACGTTCCCGTACCCCAATCGCCATTGGGCACATGACCAACCACTTCCCTCAGTCTTCGTTCAAACTTCCTTCTGGTGAAGAGTGATTGACTGTGGACATTTAGAATGTATACACATTCAGGGAAGAGGTAAAACATGCAAAGTTGGAACACAATAAAGCTCTCTGAGAGTACACGCTACACGCGCATTATCAAAATATAACTAAAACAAAAGTAAACATATCAAAATATAACTAAAACAAACTCAAGCCAAGTACATGCAGACCTTTGTATGAAATTTATCACTAAATTGCAACTATAGCTCAGTAAACGGATATGCCACCATGCCATCCGTGTGTACTCTGATAATGACCATATCACCACTCCAATCAAACACTTAAAAAGTGTCATTGATGGGATTACGGTCGTTTGTCCAAGCCGTTATACCTTCATTGTTTCATAAGAACCCAATAAGGCAAATAATGCTCGCAACTAAGATTTAATGTGCATAAGCCATCGTACCCTCATTGTCTCAAAAGATCACTTATTAACAGCACCACGTTTAAATAGGATCACAAACTCCGATCAAGAACAACAGTCGTCCTTAAAACAGAAGTCGGCACTAGAGCAACAACTTACTCTAAGCTTCTTCTAATCACATAGTACCAAGAACATATCCCAATATCTCTTGTACTTCACAATTTGTTTTGTATATCCTATACTTATTATGGACGCATAACTCTCGATTCAAGATTGTAACCAAGCAAGATCAAGACATTATCTTCAAAATAAAGTATGTTCTAGACATACCAAATAGGATTACAACAGCGGTCCCACTAGCTCGGACATTTATCCAAGTTTCATCATTGCTTATAGAAAACTCAAGCACATGATTTTCATAGCAAAGATTCCAACCTTAGATATTTGTTTGAGTCCAATATAGACTCCTTCATGCTTGCAGATCTTATAAGGATACTGAGGATGTAATAGACCCTCGGACAGTGTTGTAAGCACTTCCTCAGATAAAGTTCCTATAACGGAATACGGTCTTTGCATTATACTGCCATAAAAGGCATACGAATCCGTGTAAAATTTCAATATAACTACTGGGAGAATGTCTTCATATGATACCTTTCACATGGTCAATCATCATGAAACCATTTTCCTATGAGTCAGTATTTGAAGTTATCTACAAACTCATGCATGCAGATCTTATTCCCAAAAGATCTATATACACCATACAGGTTAAGACCTAGGTGTTGAATTAACCAAGTTCAAAACTTCAAAATCCAGCATGGATTGCATCTTACTTCATTACCTTTCTCATCTTAGCAGACTCATGGCTCACTACAGCTTCTGGTATTTAATGCATACATCATTGTTGGAACCTAGAGGGGGGGGGGGGGGGGTGAATAGGTTCTTTAACTTAGTTTACCAATTTTTACACTTATAAAAATTGTAAGTTGTGTTAAAAAGATTTTTCTTGAAGTTTATAACACAACAAATATATATACTTGAAATAAAGAGAGTAAGGGTAGAGAGATATCACCAATAAGAAGACAAGAGATTTATAGCGGTTCATGCAAGTGTTAACAAACTTGCACTTCGTCCACTCCTTGGCGTCACCCACCAAGAGTTTGCTCCACTAAAAACTTCTCTCTTTCAAGGTAGAGATAAACTTGTACACTTCTCTCTTTAGTTTACAAGAAATACTCTTCTCTCTTGCAAACAAGGCTAAGATGAGCCTAGCTTCACTCTAATTTGATGGCTAGAGTTAATCCTCACTTCTCTCTAATTATGTAGGCTAGAGATAATCCTTACTTCACTCTAATTTGAAAGGCTAGAGTTGATCCTCACACTATTACAAAATATGTAGAAAGATGATGTAGTGTTTAAGCTTTGAAGGCTTTGCTCTTGCTTGATTCTTGATCTTGAATGATAGATGAATTATCAAAGAATATGAGCTCACAAGATAAGAATATATTTTGTGTGTTTTTGCTGTACAAGAGTTAAGTAATGAATGAGGTTTGAGTTGGTTTAAATAAGGAAAAAGAAGTAAGCTAAAAAAGTGTCCAGACATCTCACGGTCGATCCACGGTCGACCGTAGATAAAACCATCAGCGTACTGGAGCATTTTTGAGCCTTTCAAATATAGACGTTGGGCTTTTACCAAAACCACACACAACTCAATTTTACCATAAAAATTCACTGAAAAAGAGCTTGGCAAAAGTTAGGTTGATTCCATACTTCTTAAGTTTGAATTTTAACACAAAAATGGAACTTTGAAAACCAATACAAAAAGCATGTTGGAATTTTTCTTCTTTGAGAGATTCCTTTGCTAAATATGGTGTTGTATTGTTTCAAAGATGTATTATATTTTGGGATTTGCCAAAATAAGAAGTCTTGTATTAATTCAACCAAGCTTGTGAATTTTATAAAAAGTTTGTTAATTTTTATAGAAGTTTTTATAAAAATAATTTTATAAAAGACTTAAACTTGTTTAATTTATTATTCTTGTAAGCTCATATTTTCCGAACTCCTGTTTGTAGATTTCTTCGTCATCGGCTTTGAAGAATTCATCTTCACTTGTTGAGTACGAGTTCAACTAACTTCAAGAAGGACAATGTTTAAAAATTTTGAGCTGTGCAGTGACGGTTGATTCACGGTCGACCGTGGGATCGACCGTGAAGGCTGAATGTTTACTTTTATCTTGTTATCTTCTTTTCTTGTTGAAACAAAGTCTTTACTTGTTTATTCTTTACTTAATCATCAATTTGAGGTTTGTTAACATTGAAGAATATAGATATGAATATATGAATATATTTGATAAGCAATAGTATCACATGTTAATATTTGTATCATCATCAAAACAAGGAGTGCACTTTTAAATGTATGACCATGTATGCACCAACAATCTCTCCCTTTTTGATGATGACAAAATATGCAACATTTAATTAATATTGCTACACAAAAATATTCATGTTAATAATGTTGCATAACTATATTCTTCTCCCCCTTTTGTCAAATAAAAAAGGAACATTCTTCTTCCCCTATTGATCTAGCACAAAATATGTGATGAAGCTCCCCCTTGATTTAAGCTCCCCCTTGATTTATGATCCTTTTAAGCTAGCACTTGACACAAGATAGAGAAAACAAAACACAAGTGCAAGATATACAAAAGTATATGCATAAACTTAATTTAGGAAAAATCAAATATACTCAAGTAGGAATCATGAGAGATTTATGCATCATTATCTTGTTTTTATGCTAATGATAGGAAGTGAGGTTGTGAACAAATATATACGAAATTTTTCTTTTTGTTGGTAACTCCCCCTTAAAATGTGCAAATTATGTTAAGGACAACCAAAATCCACAATCCTAATCTTAAGTTAAGTATAAAAAATTTCTTCGCTCTAGATTGTGGAGATTATCTCAATATTAGTTTATTCATTTCTAATTGATATTTATTCATATACATTATGTAGCAAATGAAAATTTAATAATTGTTTGGACTATAATCTTATAGATCAACCTTTGTTTATACTTTCTTGAGTATTTTAGTACATGTAGGCCAACTTATGATTTTCATCTTTTCATGATGAGATAATGAATGTAGCATGTATAGTTTAATCAAGTAAGTGACCAATGTGTGCACTAAATTGATAATTATTTTGATTTTATGTATGAAGCACATGATGTCATTTATGTATATTATCTTGATCTTCAAAGAATAATTCATGGTGTATGTAGATCAACATATCATGAGAAATTAGGTATAGAACATAGGTATTTTTCTTAAGCATTACACATTTTGAATTAATTCAATACCTACGTATACTATACTCCCATCATTACTAGTATACAAAAGTTTTCTAATTTCATGCAAGTTAAACAAAGATTTTGTAGTTACATGTTTGATTCATGATTACTTGTTATTTAATCTTATATTCTAATTTTCTTTTCCATTTATATGTATTCAATATTCAACAAGATTAAGATGAAAAGTGTTCTCATGAATACACAAGTGTGCAATACATATACTATAATAATTATTTATGCATGTATACCTCATAGATTCATGTGTCAAGTGATAGTAAATTAAGCGTGTGACACATGAGATAGTCATTTAAGTACATAGGCATACTCAAGCACATATCAAGATGACAAATAACATGATTTCTTATATGAGGCATAACTTGTCATCTAATTTTACTATCTTGATTACAAAGAGTAATTCATTAAGTACCATGACAAGATAGTAAGTGAGAACTACTTGCAACAATCAATGTGTTAATTTATATTTCTTCACCATGTAATCATCTTCATATATCTTTCATCACAAATTTATTTCAAAGACTCTTTTGATAGTGATCTTATATGAAAAATCCATGTGTGAGATAGTTTGACCACAATTCATTACATGATAATTATTCAACACTTGATGAGCATGAATGACATATCATAATGTTACATATGTTTAGTGATATTTTATGTAAGAATCACATATGTAATTTGATAACATGAAGAATAGGGATGTGTCAAACATGAACCAAAGTATTATCATTTAGCGTGTATTGTTATTTTGGTGACATATCTTGTTGATGTAAATAGGATATCATGAGCACCACATATAAGTTGCATCCAAGCATTTTACCTTTTCAAAATATGTAAGATATAGAATTTATGCATGAGGTTTGTGTAAATTAACTTTATTTCTTTATGCATGCAATTACTTAGTGAGTTCTTTTAAGAGTAACACATGAAATATTTCACCAAATGATTTATTAAACTCTCATATCATAACTCAACTTTTAGTGTGTGATTACCATGAATTGTGAAGTGTATGTCTCTATTTATTTAAAGAAATCTTATCTTAACTTCATAAAAACGATTGTGTGATTTTACAAAGTTTACTAGTTCATCACCTTTACAAAAACATCTTGTCTTTTTGAATGGAGTTCTTGAAGTTGAGACATAAGACAAGATACTCAAATTTTAACATCGCAAGAAGTTGCATGTTAGCATATTGTTGCACTAAACCAAGGTATTATAATTCGTTTCATCCATAAGGTTTAGGCATAGCTTGTTAACAACATAAACATGCTTTTGTTCATTTGTTTACGATGATGTTAAAAAATTTGCATACGCTCTCAAAGTAATAGGTGATGAAGTGATTTATGATAAATGATGATTCATTATATTTAAAACACATATGTGAGTATAAGATTAACATGTATGTGTTCAATAATTTGGTTCGTGTATCCAAAATGTTTGAAGATTTCGAAGAATAATAAATCATGTGTTATACAAATGTTAATTGATATGTAAGAAGTAAGATTAAAGTGAATTTAGAAATTTAAAAGTCAAAAATAAAAAATTAAATTTCATTAATTTCCAGGGGCCTCACGGTCGGTGTACGGTATCGACCGTGGATCGACCGTGGATGGTCTGGAATGTTGTTCTGACGGTCGAAGTACGGTCGACCGTGGGTACGACCGTCAGTAAGCTGTGAACTTTTTATATTTTTGTCCTTTTTGACATGATATGAATTCTCCTATTTTATCCCATATTAACAGCTCACAAATCATTTTTGTTATACAACACCCACTACTTTTTCATACCTAACCTTTTTCAAATAAAAGCTCGAGGTTTTCCCTAAAGATTGTAGTTTCTCATCAAACATGCCCAAACATGATGATAGTATACACATCCACAAGATTCACAAAATTTTTATTGCAAAATAGAAGCCTAATCTTGAGAATAGAGAGAGAAATATACATCTTGAAGAGGAAGAAATTCGTGATAGAGGAGAGGAGCTCAAGAAAGAGATTTTTCAACCGTGGATCTACCGTATGTGCGTGAAGGGTTTTGAACCTGACCAAACCACCATATGACTCAAACTGGTCAAACCTGGGTTTGATTCCACTGGTTCAATCCTAAAAGCGGAACTGGATCGAACACAACCCTCTAAACCCCAAAAGGGTTAGGATCTTTAAAAACTTACATGATCAACATAGTTTCTTGACAAACAATCCACAGATAAGGTTATAAGATTATACCTGAACAAAAACCTTTAGGATTGCTAAAGTGGTCCACCACTACTACACCTTCGATTGAATTGGCTGCTAGACCACCCCTGGATCACCCGAGCTTCAAAAACCTCGAAACCCTTTGTGTGTGTGCGTAGACTCTTAATCGCAAAACACCTTCCGGTGTTTTCTTGTTCGACGGCAAGAGAGAGAGAGAGAGAGCCGAAAGAAAGAGTGTGTGCGAGAGAGAGGGCGCGATCGAGAGATAGAGAGGGAGTGGTGGCTAGGGTTAATCCCTTATCACTTATCTTAATCCTTAAGCCTTAACTTATATTTATAAGGATTAGATTGGACCTAAGCCCGTTTAATTAAAAGCGCACTGGTTTTAATTAAACTTTCAACTCTTCTCTTTTTGACCCCCTGGACTTTATTAGTTAATTAATTAACTATTAATTAAGTGGTCCGTTAAATATTAAAACTTAATATTTAATTCCCTTTAAATAATAAATAACTATTTATTATTTATTCCTTTCTAATAATTAATACAAACTGATTAATTATTTATTTCTCTCTTTAATAATTAATCGAACTGATTAATTATTTCCTTCTTCTCTTTAATAATTAATCTATCTGATTAATTATTTCCACACATATGTATGGTGAAATCCAACTGTTCTGAATTGGGTGTGTAGAAGTGTGACCCTTTAGTCTCTTATAACATTGGATACAATATGCCCGTTAATTATCTCTGCACATAATCCAACAGACTCCCGCTTGTGCAAGATAAGTAACAGTTACTGCACATTGTTAGCCTAAGGAGGTCCCTAGCCAGACACTTAGGATAACCAGGTTATAAGAACTCTTATACCCCAAAGTAACTTGTGATAAAACTTCATAAGCAACCTGCTTAGAAGTAACCTGTTATAAACTAACTGTTTATAAACTAAACTATCATAAACTCCCTGTTTATGAATAGGTACGTCTTTATATATAAAAACTTGCATATATATATATATAGGTTTGTCCCTTGCAGCGCAATATTTCAATTTTGAGCATGAGCATGGAAAAAGTCAACTCAGAGACTCAAGAATTTGTTCATGACATACTTGATTTCGAAACTGCGTGATAAACGACAAAGAACAGATCAGTTCGTTTGGGCACGGGCGTGCACTTACCAGTTTCTCAAATCAGTCAAGGGGCCCGGAAATATCTCTCCTAAAAAGAGGTGCAATTACCATCTTGCATATTTGCATTTGGCAACACGGCTTCCACTGAATCTAGACACGCCCCTTATGACCACCCTGTTACGGCGTGGCGTTAGAATGCGCTAAGAAGACAACAGTTACCGCATCCCAAACCAAATACCTCAGGCTCGATAACCTATGTGATAAATACTTTTGACACGAATCCACGAAGTATTTTTCACGGTGGGTCAATCCAATATTCGTAACCCTAACGAATATCCGTCAATTTTGGTCCGCAAAAACCGTTTGCAGCTATATTCGATAAACTATTGAATCTACCCCAAAATTACGATGACTTTATAGCCCTATCATAGTTCCCACCACGATAAGTAGTCACGGATGATGTTTTGAATAAACCTAGTTTATTCCTGGATGAGCCAAAACATACAAAATTGTGAAGAACAATGAAACTAATTTCTACACCCTTCCATATTCCACCCTGGAATAAAGATGCATAATTTCTACCATTTCACTGACTCGATTCATGGTGTCTATCTGAATTACTCATTATTTTACATTGTAACTTATCACGGATTACAAGAAAAATAATATGATTATAAACCTTAAAACACAAGACTAGTACTTTGGAGTACTCCTTCTTGGTTTTGCTAGAAATCATTCTTGCAACCTAAGAATACTTTTAGACTTACTTATTTTATAAAATTCCTTAAACTTGGAGAAAACTGGAAATAACTCCAAAATTTCCGATTTTACAAAATAACCTCACTGTAATTAAAAAACTTTAATTACATTTGTAGATATAATAAATCTTACTAGATTTTATTATCTATTTGAAACGATAAAACCTTCTTACACCTACTGGTAAGAACCTTGAAATTAGATTCCCTGTGTATACCAACACTAATCTAATATCATTACTAAGAATGTTAAAGAACATCCTATTTTATCATTTCTAATGTTAACCAACCAACAACATTTCATTAAGCTGACCTACTGAACATTTTAGAACGTATATAATTTCTATTTAAGTCATAACTTGACTTAAAAAACTTGCAATGATGTCTTTATTGAATAACTCTCAATAAGTCATGCATTCCTTGGATTAGTTCTTTCTCAAGAACTTACTGTTTTAGATAGCTTCTAAAAACATCCAATAATTATATACTCTAAAAGCTCAAACTTGTATTTATCATACTGGTTAAAAAACAACCTTTTATTAACTCTGATAAATACATTAGTCAGGTGCTCCCACTATCTCTTATGAAAAAGTGCATTCTTTAAAAACATCCTTTTAGGCCTTAGTCAAAACTTGACTACCATGCCTAAGACTTGTGTTCCAAACACATGTTATAAAGAACTTTAGTTTTTGCAAGAAATTTGTTTTATGAAACCAAGAACTTGGATCTCCCATATATCCATCTTTCCAATTACGGAAAATGGTTTCATTAAACTTACCATGATCACAAGTATGAAACACTCATAATGGTATCTTAAATTTCTTTCCTTAAAACATTTAGTATAAAACTTCCTTGGTTTTGCTAGAAATCATTCTTCCATAAACTCAAAAGTATTCATAAACCAACAATATAAAAATTGTTCAAATAAACTTTAAGAGTTTAATAAACTAGGAAATGTAAATATTAATAATATCCGCATGCTGCATGTGTGATCTCCTCATGCTGGGCCGTATCACTTTCCATCCCCTCCTGCAATAAACGATTGCAAGATGTTAGAATACTCGTAAAACTTTACAAGTAGGAAAGTGACAAAGAAGCTGATCACGCAATACCTGAGGAGCCAAACTTGCCTCCTACCTCGTGACCTTTCGGACAATCTCGTTTCCAATGTCCGGCCTCGCCGCACCTGAAGCACCGATTCTCGGTCCTTGCCTTGTTTGGCTTCGGCTTCTTGCCCTTGTTGTCGTTATTAGCCTTGGGTGCACTCTGGCTGGGCTGGGCCTTGCCCTTTCCCTTTCCGTTGCGCCCCTTCCTCTTCTTACGTCCACCATGTCCCACCTTAAGAATGTCCTTAGATTTGGTCCCGATACTCTGCTCAGCAGTCTTGAGCATGGAGTGCAACTCAGCCACAAATTTCTCTATGTTGTTCATGTTGTAGTTGACTATAAAAGGCTTATAGTCATCTGACAACGAGTTGAGTATCGTATCCGTTGCTAGCTGCAACGGTACTGGGTGCCCAAGTCTCTCTAGGTGGTCCATGTAACCTTTCATTTTCATGACATGGTCACTGACCGAGGTCCCCTTAGCCATCTTGCACGAGTTAAATGCCCTAGTGGCATCATAACGCTCCGTGCGGGCTTGCTCCTGGAACATGTCCCTCAGCTGGCGGATCATGTCATATGCAGGAGTTTCCATCATGCTTGATTGCAACTCTGGACTCATAGTTGCAAGCATGAGGCAGCTAACATCCAAGGCGTCATTGGAGCGCTTCTGAAAAGCCTCCCTGACCTCTGCCCTGGCATTGCTGGCAGGGGGATTTCCTAGAGGTTGTTCTAGGACATACCACTTTCTCTCGTGCCTCAGCACGATCCGGAGATTTCTCTCCCATGTGAGAAAGTTGGACCCTGTGAGCTTATCCTTCTCAAGGATAGAGCGAAGAGAGAGGTTATTAGTATTGGTAACGTTGGTTGCCATCTACAAATTAAAACCCGGTTTAATTAGTAATTGCAAATAAACTTTCCAACATATATCATTAAACCCATAAACAATATATATTAGACCTAGGACCCATATTTCACATACTTGACGCAATGTTTGGGCACTTCCCGCCAAGTCATGCTATTTCTGGTAGGTAACACCCTGTACCAATCGTACCTAACTGATACGACTCATAGAACCTCGTAGTGCACTTAGACCCAGTCTAGTATGTTTAACCCTACTCTAGTGATTTTTGGGCCAGGACTCCCGATTATCACCAAAATAGATCGCACCACCTAAGACAGCATGAATTCTGGCCGGGACTCCCGATTATCACAGAATCTTTCATGCCCTTTCCCGCAATGGTTTGAACCCGGATGCCCAAGGTTTGGGCACTTCCGACACCCGAGTACCGTTTAACAGTCAAGGTGTACCATTAGGTGGGTAGCACACTGATCTAAGATTTTTCTTGGGTTTTAATTAAGTTCAATAAAAAACTTAATTTTCCAGTTTTTGAAAAACCATTTTAAAACTAACTGTTTTAAAAATACGATTTATATGTGTACCTGAACTTAGGTGCACAAAACGGATTTTATAAGTTCCAAACTTATAACCTTGACAAAACTATAAATTTTAAAAAATTTAACTAACACGACTAACAACCTGTAGTCGTATTCTTAGTTTGTCATTAAAACGTGGTTTTTCACTGTTTAATAACAACCTGTTATTAAACCCCTTTTTATTTACCATCACACGCATGTATATATATACCATACATATAAAAAGCAGTAAATAAATCACAACCACGCAGATAATAATAATAAGCAGATAAAGCCCTATAGTTTTGCCAACTAATCCTAAGGTCAAACCTAAGGATGAAAAATGACTTGGATTCGCCTTTCTTGACATGCTGCTCCCACTGGTCTTGACACCTCCCCGAAGTGTCCGTGCTTCGCGTATAGAACACCATTTTCTTGATCGCCTTCTTCGAGTCCATTTTGGTTGAGGGAAAAAACTACTACTAATCTATTACAAATACAATATTGAATGGGGTTGTAAATGGCACGCATGCCTCCCCTAACCAGTACAATATTACAATTAAGAAAGGGATTGTAATTGGCACGTAGGCCTTCCCAAAACCAAAATAAAAGAAGAAAAGAAAAACGAGTCCTAATTCGGCAAAACTATAGCTATATGAATCACAACCACGCAATTTATATATAAGCACTATATATATAAAAGTCAACCACGCAGTTAATAATAAATAAACAGAAACTGTGCTGTTAAGCACACAACCTGATTTGTTTAAACTATTCTCATTTATCCTTTTGATTAATGCCTATTTACCAAAAACGAGAATTATGATCTTCTAATTAATATTTATCTGACCAAAAGATTTTTTCTAACAAAAACTTTAAATCCCTGATCTTATTCAAAACTTGAATGAAACCTTATGTCGGATTTTATTACTAGTTATCCAATAACTTCAAACCGACAACTTTTGGTCAATTAAAATATCTTGTTCAATTCTCCATCTTATTATATAAACTTTATTCCCTTTAGAATTTTATTCAAAAATGACTAAACTAGTCATAATAAATAAAAGTCTAAAATATATTTTAACTAAACTAATTAAAATATATAACACTAGTTTATATAACACCTTATTAATTTTAGAACTTAAAATTAATAATCCTTTTGTATTAATCCGGAAAAACTATCTTGGGCCAACATCTCCCGTCAACCCGTGTAACCCACTGGGCCGAGACCCTCTTGGGCCGAGAACCTCCTAGGCCGAAAGTCACCTGGGCCGTAAGCCCTATTGGGCCGTGAACCATCTGGGCCGAGAACTACCTTGGGCCAAAGCTCCTTGGGCCGAAGCCCATTTGGCCCTTAGCGCCGCTAAGTCCTGTTAGCGCCGCTAAAACAATTTTAGCGTCGCTAACAGTCACGGTAATGGTTTTGGTTCCCGTTTTCCGATTAATACAGTAATATTTTAAATCCCTTTTTAATCTATTAAAACTAATTGTTTTAATATACTGATTAAACACTGGATTTAATTCAAAAGTCAAAAACTATTAATTATTAATATTAACAAAACTTGTTTTATTAATAATTAATTATCCTAAAACTTGATTTCAACCCTTTTTAAACAAAAGTTCAAAAATTGGTTAAAATCTAGTTTTAGATAAAAGTTTATTCCCTTTTAACTATTTAAACACAAACCTGGTTTAAACCTAACTGGTTAAAATCAAAACTTTTATAAACTGGATAAAAACAGAAAACTTGTTTTTATCCTTTTATGGTTTTCGAAATCTATAAGGAGAAGAAACAAGATGGAGAAGATTATATAACAATTAAACAAACCAAAAATGGATGAACTAGGTTCAATTAAAACAAACTGTTTAATTTATCTTAATCCAAAACTTGTTCTTATCCAAAAATCACAATCCCTTTTAACCGTTTAAACTAACTGTTTAAACTTTCTGATTAATAGGATTAAACTTCCTAAAATTGGATAACAAAAACAAACAGTTTTGTTGCCCTTGGTGATTTTCGAAATAGCCTAGAGCAAGTAAAAGATCAAGAATCAAACCTTAATCCAAAAACAGATAAAACTAGCGTTGTTCCTAAAATTATGAATAATACTAACTTAAGGAAATATTAAGTGCGGAAATAGTAATTATAAAAACAGTAAGAAATATCTAAAGTTTGTTAATATTGATATAACGAACTTTACAGACTAGAATTTAAGAAGAACAGACTTCTTAAATTCAACCAACACTCAAGGACAGACTTGAGAGAATACAGACGCACAAAGATCTTGTAATATCTGAACAGACAGAATTCGCAAGCCTTCTCTTCTCTATTTAGAGAAGAGTATTTATACATTTCCCTTATCAATCCTAGCCGTTGAACTAGTGACACATGTCACAATCTTGTAGATTGATAAGTAACAGATTTCCTCATGCATAACCATCTTGAAAGGGACAACTGATGACATCACCGACGGGACCATCTGCTGAAGATATACTTCAATAGACATCGACTGAAAGTTTCAGTGATGAAACTTTCAGCCCTTCAGATGAACCTTATTTGAGACGAGAGGAAAATCTTCAGAAATCTTCTTTCGCTGAAATCTTCTTTGAATACTTCAGCGCTGATGGAGTGTAAACAAATCAAGACTAACAATCTCCCCCTATTTGTTTATAATCCATCATTATTTACTAAGAATAAACAAATAGAACTATTTACATAAAAGAACTCATATGTACATGATCCATACTGACTGTTTTTGAATACTTTTCATTTTTCAATGTTTTTTGAAATTTTCAGATTTACAAGGGTAAAGAAAACAAGAAAATAAGGTACACAGAGAATTAAGAACTTTTTGAAGGCTTGTGCGCTTGAGTGCTTTCTATGACCTTGACCTTTTCTTCCCATATATCAGTTTCAGGATCTCTAGGCTTCTTGGCTTCAAACAGTTTGACAATCTTCAGTCGAATGTCTGCAGTTTCAGGATCCCTTGAATATAAGTAGGATAGAATGGCTTTCAGATGCATCCAATCAGCATTGTCAAGTTCAGATACTCTCTGAAACCTGGGTCTTTCATAAGCATCTTTGAAGAAAAATCCTCTAGGATTTTCAAGAACCTGTTTATCAATGAATACGAAGCCTGGAGGGATTGAACAATCCATATTTCTACAGTTTGGAAGAACACCAGTGGCCATAAGCTTTATAATTTCTTCTTCAGATCATCTAGAAGACCTTCTTCTTCTTTTCTTTAATGGTCGATCTTTTTCTGGATTTTCAGAGTCACCTTCAGAAGGTTGAAAACATTTCTTCAGATTATCATAGGACTCTTGTAGATAAGAAAACCTTCTTTTAACTGTCCTAACCAGTTCCGTTAGTTTCAGTTTGTTTAGACACTTTCCAATTTCAACCCATTCAGACAGACTGAATTTTGTAAGATTGGTATTGGTGACATATTGAACCTTGAGACGATTTTTATTTCTTGCTATCTCCACTATGATTCCACATTTATCTTTGGTAACCCTGACTGCTGTGATTGGATCAGGATCAACTCTAGTCATTTTAGCTTCAAACCACTCTTTTTCTTTTTGTTCTCTGATCAGCTTAGCTTTTTCTTTTTCGATTCTTTCTTCCTCAACTTCTTGTTCAACAGCACGTTGAAGAGACTGAGGAGACATTTTCTTCTTTGCCTTTTGTTGTTCAGCTTCTAGTTCAGCTGCTTTCAAGGCTTCAGCTTCAGATAAACTTTGTAATCTGGCATATTCTTCAGCTTTCTGTTTTTCTCTTCTGAAATCTTCCACAGTCATCCCAAAATAGGCAGCTTCTTCTTCTTTAGTGACATAATGTTCAGTTCTTCCTCCCCCTGTGTTGGACACCTGATTTCGGATAGCCTTTATACTGTCAAACAATAGTTTTTCAGTGTTGATAGCATCGGGTTCTACGATTTCAGTGTCATCTGCAATACCTTTACCTTTATCAGGATTTCTGACAGGTGAAGAAGCTTTCTCACTGATAACTGAAGTGAACTCAGTTTTGGAAATTATCAGCGGGATCTTCTCTAAGTATGATGGTTTCAGAATGTTGGAGGTTAGTTCCTTTGGACTAAGAACATCAACATTCATCTTTGTTTCAGATACAGAGACTGAACTACCAGCAGTATGGGGTGCATTTAGATGAATTATCAGGGCAGTTTCAGGTTGAATAATATTCTGAGGGGAGGGTTGAATTATCATGTTGAATTCACGTTCTGGAGTAGACCTTTCAGAGAATTTAGTGTTACCTTCATCACTAGGGTCACTAAGAGATTCCTCAAATATTCTGTTTAACTCTTCCCTTTCTTTTTCATTTTGATCTCTAATCACTGAATATTCTTCAATTGTTTGTTTCAGCCGACAAATTTCTTCCTTATCTCTTATCGACTCTGCTTTCCTATTCTTCATCTGAGCTTTTATAGCTTTAGCCACAGCTGAATGTTTCAAAAATTTCTCCCCCTTAGAAGCTGAGGAGGAGACTGTAGTAGCTTCTACCCGTTGTAGTCGTGGAACAATATGTTTGTTCAGTGTGGCGACCATCATACGTTGTATATCTTTCAGAACTACCTTTTTGTGATAGGACTGAAGATAGCGTTTGGAAGGATAAGCTTTCAGAGAGTCTTTGAGTTGCAAGAGAGTTTCAGAAAAAGACTTTAGGAAGGAGACTTGAAATTTGGATAGTGACTCAGAGAGAGAATACTGAGAAGAGGAAAGTTGAGATAATACATCCTCGTAACGTCTATTACCTTTGGCAATATAGTCACGAAGTTGTTTGAAGAGAGTGACCCGTAGTTGATTGTGAAACTGAAATTCTTTATTTAAAGTGCAGATGTAGTCAACCAAGAGTGCAGTAAGAAGTTTAATTTCCTCAGCAAAGTTAACATTTGACATATGCTGAAGATGGAAACGATGAAACTCTTTGGTGACTTGACTCTGAAGAAGACGAAGAGTATCATCAAGCTTGGAATAGGCATCATGAACAGATATAGAGTCATCATCAACCTCATGGGGAGAACACATGAAGGCAGGAGACAAAGGAGTTGTGGAATCATCCAAAAAATCATGATCAGTGGACAAGGAGGAAGAGTCAGATTTTCCGGAACCGTCGAGAGGATCGGTCACTGATTTTGCAGAGAGTACATTTTGGAGAGAGGAAAACTGAGTTTGAAGTTCAGTTGAGAAGTCCTGCCCAGAAGCCAGTAGCTGACAAGACGATATTGATTGGCAGTGAGAGGAAGAAGATTGACAGAGTACTCAAAACCCGAAACAGGATCCCAAATGAGACCTTGTTCTTTGTTTAAATTTTTAAAATTTATGGGTGGAGGTGGGGCAGATTTAGCCATAGATACATTTGGGTTTAATGAATCATCAGGGGCTAAAAGTATCGGTGCTTCAGTAGTAGTTTTGTGTATAACTACATCTTCATGAGCAAAAGAAATAGCCGTAGGTTCAGTTGGGTTAGCTGAACCATCAGTGGCCAAGGTGGTAGAGAAAGGAATGACTTCAGTGTCAGGGATATCTGAAACGTCATAAGTCAAGGGTCTCTCAGAATCAGATGGTTTGGCTGATTCATCACGGCGGGTAAATACATCAGGCTCAGATTGTTTTGGTTCTGAGAGATCATATGTATTGGCAAAATCCATAGGATCAGTTCGGACTACTGAACCATCAAGGGATTATGGATGAACGGCGGTTTCAGTTGGTGATACTGAAACGTTAATAGTGGTAGCATCTGAAGCTGGGGGATTAACTGCAACTGAAGTGGCGAGAACCTTAGTTGAGATTGTGATTTTCTCAACATCATTGGTTCGGAGAGCCTCAGAGTGTGAGGGAGATTTACACTCGTCATTGGTAGTGGGTGATTTAGCAACTTTAACAAATGGGTTGACAAATGCATCATGAGTTGCAAAGGCAAACCCAAGTTCAGTTGGTATAGCTGAACTCTGTGCGGGCTAAAATGGTTGTGCTTCAGATTCGGTCTGTTGTGGAGCCGATATATCAGGAGCAATTTTGCGGACCAGTAACTAGTTGGGTCGACTAGATTACTAAGGGTCTGTGATGCCAGTGAACCAATTTGAGCAGAGGAGAGAGGACTTACAGTGGAGATCGGATTCAGAATAATCATTTTGGCTGTTGTTGTTGGTGCTGAACGTCCAATAGAGGAGCCTGTGGGACGAACAAGTCGTTGTGAGTCAGCAGCAGTTGCGTCAGTAGGTGTTGAGCCAGAGGAAGCAGTAGAATAAGATGAAATTGTACGCTTCAGTTTCTTTGACTTTGTAGTAGGACTGGAATCAGATTGTCCTTGTACAGTAGAAGACTTGCGAAGTAGGTCCTTCCTTTTCTTTGGAGCAGGTGGAGATGCAACTGAAGGAGCAGCAGGCTGTTCAGGAGCCGCTGAATCTGAAGGCTTAGCAAGAGTTTCAGCAGAAGGAGATGGACGAGCTGAAATAGCAGGAGAGATATCCATCCTAGCATAAACCATCATGGCTTCAGTAAGTGGAATGGGATTAGTAGAGTTGATACTGGTCCAGACAGAGGGAGGCAGAGAAGACAACTCAATTGAATGTGTGGCTGAAGTATAATGAGAGCTTCGGAGCAGTTGTTGAAACAGTAGGGATAGAAATCGAGGAAAAGGAATGTGGAGATTTCTCTTTTTCATCTTGACTTGGGTGAGAAGAAGATTGAAGACAAAGGCAGCATAGTCGACCTTTGTGTCATACATCAATGCATGACCTAAACTCAGCACATTGTCAGCGATTTGATCCATTCCCCCAGTTTTGGCAGTCATACAGAAGGAGAGAATACTAAAGAAACTGCACCAGACGGTAGGGAGTTTGTTCCGGACTAGGGTTTTTCCTTTGATGTAGGAAGTTGCAGGCAGCCGCAGATAATCAACAATAAGATCCTTTGCTGATTTTGTGAAAGGAACACAGGGAGACTCATCATCAGTGGGTAGATGCAGGGTTTTGGCAAGAAAGTATTTATCAATAAGACATTTTTGCTTGCTGTTCAGAAGAGTGAAAGCAATTTTAGGGTTTTCAGAGGTCTCATCGATGACAGTAGCAGTCATCCAAAATTCACAAAGATGCTCTTCAAACATGGGAATTTGGGCGGTTAGAGCATAGTTGATCGGGAAATGACGGAGAAAGTTTATAAGATTGAAGAACTTAGATTTAGAAGAAACAGGAGAGTGGGACACAGAAATGTTGTTGGATTTGAAAACAATTTCATCATTGGAGATGATCTGTACAACGGAGGCTGGGAGATGAACACACAAGGATGCTGGGCGAGACATGATGATTTGAGAGAAGAAAAGTGAAGTCGCAAAAATGGTGAAACAGTAGAGAGAAGAATGAAGAAGATGAGGGAGTGTTATATAGGTTTTAGAGGTAGAGGGCGGTTAGCGAAGAAAAGAGAAAAGAACGGCGAGTTCAAAAATAGGTTCAATTTAATTGATATTTAACCATTGGATGAAACCGCAGAAACTAACCATAGGTAACATGAGAAAGCATTAACCTATGTAAATTGCAAATGTTTATAATTGTTATTTATTTACAGTTAATAATTGTTATCTGAAAGGCTGTTAATCAGGGTATTTCAGGGAAACAACATTAAGTGAAAATAACTAAGAATTACATTGACTTATTAATAAAAACAAACAATAAATAATATGAAGAATGCAACGAAGAACACAGAACAACTCATAGAAACTTCATCCATTAAGATAGATTAAACAATACATTTACGGTGGAGCATTCAACAAAAAAATAAGCTAAAGCAAATAGCCAAAAGAAAATAAATGTGAAATGCATCCACGCCAAAAAAAAATCGCCACAGTTAGTTAATCAAGAAGATTAACACCAATTTGAACTGTTGCTCCAACTCCAATGTTGTTGATCCGTATGGTGATGGTGTACAGAAAAGGGTGATTGACAACGACGAATGTGAGTTCCATGAGTGAAGATTACGAAAAGAGAAAAGGGAGGGAAGAAGATGACAGAAGTGAGAATGAAGTGGAGTAGATTAACAAAGAGATAAGCAAGGATAAATAAAGAAAGAAAGTAATCATTATTTGGATGGATACTGAACATGAAATGACGGCTGTAATAAATGCTACCATAAATAAAGATAAATTGAGTTAACCAAACGAATACAAATCCAACAGATATTTTATTAACAAAAAGGTAAAAGAATACTTACCTTGCAGCTGAAGAATTTCAGATGAGAAGTTCAGTTGATTATGTTTCAGTGGACCATGTTTCAGCAGAGAAATTCAGTTGACTATTCTTCAGTCAGTAGTTCAGCATGCCAAGTTCAGAAACAAGAAATTTGAATCGTACTTCATCCAGAGCTTTGGTGAAGATATCAGCTAATTGGTGTTCAGTTGGAACAAAGTACAGCTCAATATTATTTTTAGCAATGTGATCTCTGATGAAGTGATGACGAACATCGATATGCTTGGTTCGCATATGAAGCACAGGATTGTTGGAGATGGCTATGGCACTGGTGTTGTCACAGTATATGGGAGTCTTGACTAGCGAAACACCATAGTCAGCAAGCTGATGCTGAATCCATAAGATTTGAGCACAACAACTCCCTGCTAAAATATATTCAGCTTCAGCAGTGGATAGTGAGATTGAATTTTGTTTCTTGCTTTGCCAACTGACTAGTTTGCGTCCGAGCAGCTGACATCCACCAGTAGTACTCTTTCTGTCTAAGTGACAACCTACATAATCAGAATCTGAAAAGCCCATTAGATCAAAACCTGAGTCTCTGGGATACCAAAGACCCAGATGAGGAGTACCCTTCAGGTATCTGAAAATCCTTGAAACAGCAGACATATGAGATTCTTTTGGATTTGCTTGAAATCGGGCACATAAGCATGTAGAAAACATGATATCAGGTCTACTAGCAGTTAAATAAAGCAAAGAACCAATCATTCCTCGAAAAGTGGGCAAGTCAACTGCTTTTCCATCAAGATCAGCAGTTAACTTGGTTTTGGGAGCTTTGGGTGTTTTCATTACTGAATATTCAGTGAATTTGAACTTGTTCAGTAATTCAGAAATATACTTACCTTGATTGATAAAAATGCCAGTTTCAGTTTGCTTAATCTGAAGTCCTAAAAAGTAAGTTAGCTCACCTATCATACTCATTTGAAACTTTTTGGTCATGATTCTTTCAAATTCCTTACACAAATTTTCATTAGTAGACCCAAAAATTATGTCATCAACATATATTTGAACAAGAAGCAAATCACCTTTTTCACGACCAAGAAAGAGAGTTTTATCAATTGTACCTCGTTTGAAGCCCTTTTTAAGAAGATACGCTGAAAGGGTATCATACCAGGCTCGAGGTGCTTGTTTCAATCCATACAGTGCTTTGTCTAGCTTGTATACATGATTTGGATATTTGGGATTTTCGAAACCGGGGGGTTGCTGAACATATACCTCTTCTTTCAGTTCTCCATTGAGAAAAGCACATTTGACATCCATTTGAAAAACTTTGAATCCTTTATGAGCAGCAAAAGCAAGAAATATGCGAATTGCTTCCATTCGTGCAACGGGAGCAAATGTCTCATCATAGTCAATTCCTTCTTCCTGACAGTATCCCTTGGCAACTAGTCTTGCTTTGTTCCGAATTACTACCCCTGATTCATCTTTCTTGTTCCTGAAAACCCATTTGGTACCTATTACAGTCTGATTTGAAGGAGGTGGTACGAGATTCCAGACTTTATTCCTTGTAAATTCATTCAGTTCCTCTTGCATTGCTGAAACCCAATGTGCATCTTTTAAAGCATCATTAATCTTCTTAGGTTCAGATTGAGAAATGAAATCAGCAAACATGCAAAAACCTGTAGTAACAGAACTTCTTGTACGAACCCCTTCATCTAGATCTCAACTAACTTGATCAATAGGATGAGCTTTAGTCCACTTGGTGTTAGGGGGTAAATGATTATCAGCTGAAGGAGGTTCAGGAGTAGTTTCAGAAATGGGAGAGTTTGTTTCAAGAAAAAGATCAGAGGAAACTTCAGTCGTTGAAGGAGACTGAAATTCAATTTCAATTAGTGGTACTTCGTGATTAATAGGTGCAGGAATGGGTGTTTTAGAAGATGTGTTCATTGAAGTTGGCGTTGAAGGAGTAGGAGGTGTGCCATTATCATTATAATCATCGTATGCTGTTTCTGATTGCTGAGCAGCTGAACTGTCTTCAAATGGAGAGGAAAGCAACTCATCCCAGTTTTCTGAAGATGTAGTATTTTGATCTGAGTATCTTGACTGAAGATCTAACTCATCAAAAGTGACATCCATTGTTTCAAAGATTGTATTGCTTTTGAAGTTGAATACTCTGTATGCCTTTGAAATGCTGGAATACCCAAGAAATATTCCTTCATCAGCCTTAGGAGCAAACTTACTTGGATGATCCTTACTATTCAGAATAAAGCAAGTACTGCCAAAGATTCTCAGATGACCAACATTTGGAATTTTGTTGTGCATTAATTCATAAGGAGTTTTCAAGTGCCTTTTGACTACCAGCGATCTGTTCTGAGTATAACATGCTGTATTAATGGCCTCAGCCCAGAAGCGTAATGATATCTTTGCTTCAGCAAGCATAGTTCGTGCAACTTCAATTAGTGTGCGATTCTTCCTTTCAGCAACTCCATTCTGTTGAGGTGTGTATGCAGCTGAAAAATTCTGAATGATTCCATTTTCTTCACAAAAGTCTTCAAGAGTTCTATTTCTGAATTCAGTACCATGATCACTTCTTAGCTGTTTAACATGAATATCGTAATGACGATTCATTCTGGTGATAAAGCTAATTATGATCTCTGCTGTTTCACTCTTTTTAGACAGAAAGAATACCCAAGTGAAACGTGTATATTCATCCACGATCACAAGAGTGTATTTCTTACCACTGAGACTTGGAGTGCTGACCGGGCCAAAAAGATCCATATGAAGCAATTGAAATGCTTGATTGATCTGATCACAGTGCTTTGATTCGTAAACAGACTTCTTTTGCTTCCCTTTTTCACAAGCATGACAAACTTTGCCTTTCACATAATTAATCTTAGGCAATCCCTTTGCTAGTTGCCCTTGTGCAAGTTTACTCATATTCTTGAAATTTAGATGGTACAATCTTTTGTGCCACAACCAATGCAGTTCTTTGACTGACTGAGAAATGAAGCATACATCTGAGGGAGAAGTGACTGAATTAAAATCGAGAACGTACATGTTATCTATTCTCTTGGCTTGAAGGACTTCAGTGCCTTCTTTGCTTCTGATAGAACACTTGTATTTCTTGAAAAGAACAGAATAGTCTGCATCACACATCTGGCTTATGCTTATCAGATTATGCTCAAGTCCAGTGACATGAGCGATATTCTTGATGTGAATAACGCCTTTCTTCAATTGACCATATGCATCTGTTTTTCCACATTTTCCTCCACCAAATATAACTTTTGGACCATCAACTGGAGTAACATTTGTTAGTAACGATTTGCACCCAGTCATGTGTCGGGAGCATCCACTGTCAAGGTACCAGGTGTTATTTCCTTGACCTCCCTGCACAAGTTAACAAAGAGTTAAACCAATTTGTGAACCCACCTGCTGATGGGCTCAGAGGAAGTAGTACAAGTAGCAACAGGAGTATTACATATTTTGGCTTCATGACCTCTAATACCACATTTCTAACACTTTCGTGTAGATTTGGTATCCTTATGATGTTTGACACTATCTTTTTGAGAACTAGATCTAGTTAACTCTTTTAACTGAACCATCATGATCTTCAGTGTTGATTCAAATTTTTTAAATTCGTTCAACCTTTTTGACTTTGGTTTTTCATACCGAGCACTCTGTGTTTCAGATCTTTTGAACTTTTGACTGTATTTTGAATGGTTAGATTCAAGTGAAGTTTCAGTTTTCAGAGGTTCAGTGATGATGTCAACTGAAGGGGATTCAGTTTTGACCAAATTTATGGGTTTAGGTTAAGTGGAAGTGGAAAGTTCAGATTCAGTTATCAATTCAGATTCAGTAATCACAGAAGGTTCAGATTCAGTGGATTTGGAAAAATCTTGCTGAGGATCATTCTGATTTTCAAAATTATCGGAGGGCAACTGTATGTTTCTAATTTCAGTATTTGTCTCCTCATTGAATACAGGAACATCACTGACTGCCTTAGTAAATCTTTTATATAGCATATATGAGTTTCCTATGTTTTCACATGTGAACTCACTGAAAAACATCTCATCAACAGTTGTACACTTTTTGCTAAATGAGGCAGCTTCTTTGATTTTTCCTAACCCAACTCTTTCTCTCTGAATGATCATTTGATGATTGATACTTTCAAAAGCAAGTTTATTTGGACTAAGCCAGAGATCAATGATGGACTGACGATCTTTGAGTTTATCGTTTGTTAAAGAAAGCTCAGTTTTAGCCATTTTTAGTTCATTTGCTAATAACTCTAGATGACATTTCAAGGCACAGGACTCTTGAACAAGAGTGTCATTCTCAGTTTCAGTTTTCTGAATTTGGATAATTTGATCAGAAAAGATTTTCCTGGTTTTGTTTTGTTCATTATGAGCAGAAATTAAATCAGACACCAAGTAAGCAAACATATCATTTTTTTCATTGGAATCATAATTCTGAAAGTTTGATATCTTGTACATCATAGAGGAATTCCAGCCTTCAGCTGAACTCAATCGTTCAGCAGTAGCTAGGTCTTTCTTGAACTGGCTCTCAGTAGCCATTAGACACATGTAGGGCTGAGCACACCCTGAGAATTCTTCAGCAAACATCGCTTTTTCAGACTCTTGATCATCATCAGAAGTTTCAGAGTCAGTCCAATTCAATTCTCCAGCTATCATGGCCTTCTCTTTCTTTTTTTCAGACGAACTTTGATTTTTTTGCTTCAGTGCTTTGTACTTGGACTTGTACTTGTCAGCCTTTGATGGATAACCCTTATTTGGAGTCTTGATGACACAATTTGCAGCAAAGTGGCCAAGCCTACCACACTTGTAACATTCCATTTTAGACTTATCAGCAGCAGATTTGAAGCTTCCTGATCCTGGATCATTGGTTTTAGCCTTGAATTTTAAGAACTTATTGAAGTTCTTCATGATGAAAGCTCGTTCAACCTTGAACTCTAGATGACCCTCTTCATCTTCAGCTTCCCAGTCATTCTCTGTCTCTGTGTCAGAATCATCGGAGTATTGCTGAGTTGGTACTTCAGTTTCTGCCACAAGAGCTAAGCTCTTCTTAGCTGATCTCTTCAGCTCCAGTTTCTGAGCTCTAGTTTGCTCATCATTCAGCAAAATACCATACAACTTTCTCATATCCAATTTTCTCAGCTTGTTATTGGTCCTGAGAACTAAACACATAGTATCCCACTCACTGGGAAGAGCATCCAAGAATCTGTTGAGAATTTGAATTTTCTCTCTCTCAACACCAGCTTCCAGCATATCATTCAGTAAACAAGTGAACCTGGTGTAGACTTCAGTGAGAGTCTCAGAATCCTTAGCACAAAAGCTTTCATACTTTTTGATGACATTTGTCTTCTTGTTCTCTTTTACTTCTTCAGTTCCTTCATATGCTATACACAGAGCATCCCACATATCCTTTGCAGTTTTCAGAGTGGATATTGTGTGATAGACATCATTTGGAAGTGAGATAGCAATGTTGTTTCGCAGCTTAGCATCCAAATTTACCTGCCTTCTGTCCTCATCAGTCCACAGGGTTCTTGGTTTTGGAAGAGATTCCAGTAGTTCACCTTCGTCACTCATGAGTGAGATGGTCTTTGGAATGATAGGACCGCTCTCTAGAACAGACAGAGATATGGTATCCAGGTTTTCAAGATAGAGAAGCATTCTTCCCTTCCAGCTAGAAAAGTTTTCGGAAGAGAACTTTGGTGGTTTACCAGAGGACCCATTGTCATTATAATCGACTTTAGACATATCGGCAGATCTCAAATTATAGAAGAATTTGAACCTACTCTGATACCAATTGTTGTTCCCAAAATTATGAATAATACTAACTTAAGGAAATATTAAGTGCGGAAATAGTAATTATAAAAATAGTAAGAAATGTCTAAAGTTTGTTAATATTGATATAACGAACTTTATAGACTAGAATTTAAGAAGAACAGACTTCTTAAATTCAACCAACACTCAAGGACAGACTTGAGAGAATACAGACGCACAAAGCTCTTGCAATATCTGAACAGACAGAATTCGCAAGCCTTCTCTTCTCTATTAAGAGAAGAGTATTTATACATTTCCCTTATCAATCCTAGCCGTTGAACTAGTGACACATGTCACAATCTTGTAGATTGATAAGTAACAGATTTCCTCATGCATAACCATCTTGAAAGGGACAACTGATGACGTCACCGAGGGGACCATCTGCTGAAGATATACTTCAATAGACATCGACTGAAAGTTTCAGTGATGAAACTTTCAACCCTTCAGATGAACCTTATTTGAGACGAGAGGAAAATCTTCAGAAATCTTCTTTTGCTGAAATCTTCTTTGAATACTTCAGCGCTGATGGAGTGTAAACAAATCAAGACTAACAACTAGAAACTATGGATCATAGAGCCGAGGCTCTGATACCACTGAAGGGTTTTGAACCTGAACCACCATATGACTCAAACTGGTCAAACCTGGGTTTGATTCCACTGGTTCAATCCTAAAAGCGGAACTGGATTGAACACAACCCTCTAAACCCCAAAAGGTTTAGGATCTTTAAAACTTACATGATCAACATAGTTTCTTGACAAACAATCCACATATAAGGTTATAAGATTATACCTGAACAAAAACCTTTAGGATTGCTAAAGTGGTCCACCACTACTGCACCTCCGATTGAACTGGCTGCTAGACCGCTCCTGGATCACCCGAGCTTCAAAAACCTCGAAACCCTTTGTGTGTGTGCGTAGACTCTTAACCGCAAAACACTTAACTATTAATTAAGTGGTCCGTTAAATATTAAAACTTAATATTTAATTCCCTTTAAATAATAAATAACTATTTATTATTTATTCCTTTCTAATAATTAATACAAACTGATTAATTATTTATTTCTCTCTTTAATAATTAATCGAACTGATTAATTATTTCCTTCTTCTCTTTAATAATTAATCTATCTGATTAATTATTTCCACACATATTTATGTTGAAATCCAACTGTTCTGAATTGGGTGTGTAGTAGTGTAACCCTTTAGTCTCTTATAACATTGGATACAATATGCCCGTTAATTATCTCTTCACATAATCCAACAGTGCGATCGTAGTTTCAGTCATGGTTTGCCACCGTGAGGTAAATCCGTAATTTTTGTGAATTTAGAAGTAAAATATTTATGTTTTGAAGCTCCTAAAATGACAATGGCGGCTAGGGTTTTTAAGAGAGAGAGTGGAGGTGATAAAGTGAGAAGAGGGAAGAGAAATAGGGCAAAATAGGGTTAAAATCCTTCAGACACCCGACGGACGATCCACGGTCGACCGTGGCATCGACCGTGAGTTTATTCTTTCATTTTGATTATTTGGCAGTGGACCCACGGTCGATACACGGCTTCGACCGTGGTTCGACCGTGGACAGTCTGGAAGCACCATTTTGAAAAGTTTCACATAATCAAACTTTATTTTGTAAGGAACATGTTCAATCATTCCTAAACCAAGGTTCATTGCATCAACTACTTCTTTCTTAAGTGATTTAGTATTTATGTCCGCTATATTATTGCATTTGTTGTGTGTTTGAAATATTATTTCTTTAATATATCTAACTTTAAAGCATGTATATAACTTCTAAGCACCATTTTTATGAAGTCCCAATTATGATTCATCAAAGTAAGTTGTCTTAATTTGTAATATGATATCTTTTAAATTCTAAGACAATGTTACTTATGATAAAATCTAATTTGGCTTTTTAATTACTTAAACCCAAATAGTGTATGTGAAAATGAAATCCATGGGATTTAAGCAAACCTTTAATTCTTTGACAAATAATTTATTATTTTACTATACATTTCAATATATAGAATTATATAACATATATTTCCATATCATTTAAATACTTTTAGCCAAAGCATGCTTTGTGAGAAATTCAAGCATTGCATATAATCACTTAAGGCAATATGATGAACATGAACATGGTATGTCAAATTTTAAAATATTGTTCATCAATATGCAATTTTAACTTTAAGCACAATATTTCTCACATTCAAAAGCAAATACTCTTGTTTAGATGTAGTTTGTATATTCTAACTTTACGAGACTATACATCTAGAATTATTAATCAACTATCAATTTTCTCAAATTTGTTATTTAATGATTTTCAAGATAGTTTGATATTTGTCATGCATCTATATGGAAGAGCTACAAGTTATTATTTAAATCACAACACCAAGTAATATGGGCACAAGTAATATGTCATTTTAACGCCACATAGTTCAACTTTGTAACTCAATCAAAAAGTATTTGACTTGAGTATGAATTGAGCTTTGAAAGACATTTAAGCATTTGATAAGTATTTCTATGTCTTTTGTTAATGCTTTTGCTACCCTTGATTTATTTTTATGGCAAACCAAGTTTATGTAAAACACTAGATACAATAAACACATTTAAACATGTCAAGTAGTTTCACATAAGTTCTCATGGCACTTTCAACACATAGATGTCAACATATAAAGCCTTGAGAAGTGAAAGAGAAACTTATCTTGATTGTGTTTCACTAATGTTGTTCAAAAGCATTATTCTTGATGATTTATCATCCAAGTCTTTCATACACACAAAACTTCAAGTTGCATCAAGAATGATATTCAACCTCAATTGCAACCTACAACTCAAACATATTTCATATGTGTGGTACCCATCTTTTCATGGGTCCGGGATTGTTAGTATCAAAAACACCTACTTTGATCCACCTTGGTGTTATCTTGAAACCTTGTTCATTTCTTGAAGTTGGAGTATAAGATTTTATCATATGTTTATTACATCCAACCTTAGGCATACTAGTAAAAGAACTAGAGGCAATATTGTATTTTTCAAAATTTTGAAAATTCCAGCGAGCTGACGGAAGATGCACGGCATCAACCGTGGAACGACCGTGACATAATGTTAGATTTTCTTAATTCATTTATTTCCTTGACCAAGATTTCATTAAGATCTTTGAGTTTAAAATTATCATTCTCAACATTTTTCAAATCATTGATCTTGGTAATGAGTTTTGAATTAATATCAAGTAACATATCATATTTATCTTTTAGCTCATCATAAAGATTATGTAAGTAATCTTTACTACTAGAATCATTTATGAAAGATACCTCATTTTCTTTAAAAGCCATGAAGCAAGCAAGTTCTCTTGATCTCTCTTTTTCTTCATTTCTTGTTGCCTCAAGCTCTTCAAATTTACCTATATCTTTCCATAATCTCTTGGCACAAGTGTAAGAACACATATATTCATATTTACTTCCCTTAAGAGATTTTTGAATAAATATCAATGCTTGTTCATTTTGTGACATATCTTCATCAAGATCATTTTCAATAAAGTAACCCATGTCATACTCTATTGATCTTAAGAATGTCAACATGTAGGCTTTCCAACCCAAAAATGTATAATCAATAAACATAGGTAAAGTAGCCATATAAACCCCCAAACTTAGGTTATCATTTAAGTCCATGGATCTAACTCAAGATTTTTGTATAAAATTGTTTTCTCAAAACATTTATAAAGCAAGTTCTATCTCAAAAACAATTTTAACAAAAATTTTTAGAGCAACTTGATCTGATACCAATTGTTAGAACCTAGAGGGGGGGTGAATAGGTTCTTTAACTTAGTTTACCAATTTTTACACTTATAAAAATTGTAAGTTGTGTTAAAAAGATTTTTCTTGAAGTTTATAACACAACAAATATATATACTTGAAATAAAGAGAGTAAGGGTAGAGAGATATCACCAATTAGAAGACAAGAGATTTATAGTGGTTCATGCAAGTGTTAACAAACTTGCACTACATCCACTCCTTGGCATCACCCACCAATAGTTTGCTCCACTAAAAACTTCTCTCTTTCAAGGTAGAGATAAACCTTTACACTTCTCTCTTTAGTTTACAAGAAATACTCTTCTCTCTTGCAAACAAGGCTAAGATGAGCCTAGTTTCACTCTAATTTGATGGCTAGAGTTAATCCTCACTTCTCTCTAATTATGTAGGCTAGAGATAATCCTTACTTCTCTCTAATTATGTAGGCTAGAGATAATCCTTACTTCACTCTAATTTGAAAGGCTAGAGTTGATCCTCACACTATTACAAAATATGTAGAAAGATGATGTAGTGTTTAAGCTTTGAAAGCTTTGCTCTTGCTTGATTCTTGATCTTGAATGATAGATGAATTATCAAAGAATATGAGCTCACAAGATAAGAATATATTTTCTGTGTTTTTGCTGTACAAGAGTTAAGTAATGAATGAGGTTTGAGTTGGTTTAAATAAGGAAAAAGAAGTAAGCTAAAAAAGTGTCCAGGCATCTCACGGTCGATCCACGGTCGACTGTGGATAAAACCGTCAGCGTATTGGAGCATTTTTTAGCCTTTCAAATATAGACGTTGGGCTTTTACCAAAACCACACACAACTCAATTTTACCATAAAAATTCACTGAAAAAGAGCTTGGCAAAAGTTAGGTTGATTCCATACTTCTTAAGTTTGAATTTTAACACAAAAATGGAACTTTGAAAACCAATACAAAAAGTATGTTGGAATTTTTCTTCTTTGAGAGATTCCTTTGCTAACTTTGGTGTTGTATTGTTTCAAAGATGTATTATATTTTGGGATTTGCCAAAATAAGAAGTCTTGTATTAATTCAACCAAGCTTGTGAATTTTATAAAAATGTTTGTTAATTTTTATAGAAGTTTTTATAAAAATAATTTTATAAAAGACTTAAACTTGTTTAATTTATTATTCTTGTAAACTCATATTTTCCGAACTCCTGTTTGTAGATTTCTTCGTCATCGGCTTTGAAGAATTCATCTTCACTTGTTGAGTACGAGTTCGGCTAACTTCAAGAAGGACAATGTTTAAAAATTTTGAGCTGTGCAGCGACGGTTGATTCACGGTAGACCGTGGGATCGACCGTGAAGGCTGAATGTTTACTTTTATCTTGTTATCTTCTTTTCTTGTTGAAACAAAGTCTTTACTTGTTTATTCTTCACTTAATCATCAATTTGAGGTTTGTTAACATTGAAGAATATAGATATGAACATATGAATATTTTTGATAAGCGATAGTATCACATGTTAATATTTTTATCATCATCAAAACAAGGAGTTCACTTTTAAATGTATGACCATGTATGCACCAACAATCATTTATCATCAATAAGTCTTCGTCCTCAGTTATACTAAATTATATTCTTTTGGTCTTATGACGACTCTTACCAGACTTATGAAGAGGTATTGATTTTATGTCAGATACTCCAACATTGCCATCTTGAGTTGTAATCATTTCTGATCAAATGCTAGTGTTGATATCGGGTCTTTTATTTAAATCTCACGTTCTTCCACTAGAATGCTTCAATTATTCATTTCCCTTTTTGAGCAACCAAAACTGGTTCCTAAAAGGACATGAAACGAATATCTAAAACTCAGGAACTATTTAATTACATTAGCATCTCAATGGCTTAAAGTTCATCCATCTCCCACTGAAAGTAGACCGGATAACTTTAATATGTGAGATAGACAAACAAAGAACTCTTTCTAGTCACATCTCATTAGATGCCAATTTGACCATCTTTGTTGGAAGAAAACAAGAACACAGCCCGCCACTACTCAGGTACACCCATACAATAGGTTACTCAAGTTCAAGCCATCAAAATATGATCATAGCTAGTATGTCCCGTTCCTCCTCTCGGCGATCCATATGAAACATGTATCCTAGGATGAGTGAATTATAAGGCAACCTCATAATTATCATGATGGTTAAGAAATTCAGAACCTAGATGCTTAACATCTTAACAGATACAGGTATCGTAATTCCTTTTGCCCTATTTATTATCTACCTCGTTACGGGTGAGTCTTGAACACCTCTAAGATTTAAAACACGCGTCTAATAGATCAGACATACCCATCCCTTCTACCATCATCAGTAAAGGTAACGAATCATATAGAGTTACTCCTTATGTTTTGCTTGAACAACCTTTACACAAAAGTGCAAATGAAATCCAACAAGCCTTTAATCCTCTCACATTCACAAGTGAAGGATTTTTTTTAGTTATCTAACCTCACAAACAGGATTTGTAATCAACAATTGACCCAAGGTCAAAATATTCCAAGTTCCTAACAAGATGGAGCTTGATGATGCAAGTCTTTTTTATTTGGTTAGATCAACTATATCATGAGGGTAACAAAAACCATAAACATTCACGATTATTTCTATTACTTCTTAAGCAAAAGCTTATTACAAATGCCGCGACATGAATAAACTTTGAAATAAATTTCCACTAATATCAAATACATAATTCAAAGTAATATTCATTGTCATCAAAGGAATAAAAGATACAATGCTTCTTGCCACGCAGGGCGTAAAACATATATCTAGTGAAGTAATAGTCTAGCGGGAAGGAATGGCAAGATTCTCACTTCCAATACTTTTAGTAGCGACAACCACCATGTTTCCCTTTACGTAGTCCAGCTCTCTATGCATCATCTGCCTACTCCTGACAAACACGTGCACTTTGCAACAAACAAGTTTGTGACAAACGTGAGTGTTTTGTCTAGCGTTCAAGACCTAGTTTTTAGAAGTAGAAGATAAATGGAGTTTAATCATGAATGTACCTGAAGTCAAGGAGCTAACGTTCTTCCCTTTTAGGATACTTAGCTCTTTCAGGCACTTCGGGTAGGCGTGATGGCGCCAATTTCCAATTTCTCCGCAAAAGTAGCAAACTACCCCAAGTGGAACATCATCTTGAGGCACAATATCATTGCCCTATGACTCCACGGTTGTGAAAGGCTTAGTCAAACCAAGCATCCCATTTAAAGTCAGTTTCTTCGCTCAGTAGCTCGCTTCCTAGTAGCCTTTGCGGGAGTGGATGAGGCGAGCTTTCCTTTGGCCATGTTAGACTCAGCAGCCTTCAACATGCCATGTAGCTCAGTTAAGGACTTTTCCATATTATGCATGTGATAGTACATAACAAACCGATCATATGACGCAGGCAAGGACTGGAGAATTATATTCACCACAAGCTCCCTTCCTATGGGAATTTCAAACCTCTCCATTTGGTCCACGTATGCCTTCATTTTAAGGACATGGACACTTACATTCCCGCCTTACTGCATCCTACAACAAACTGAAGCCTTGACACACTCAAAGTGCTCTTGTCTAACCTACTGTTGGAACATGTCCTTTAGCTGGTTTATCATATCGTACGCACTCAATCGCTCGAGTTGTTGTCACAACTCGGAGTTCATAGTTGACAACACGAGACAAGAAATGTCTTGTGTATCCTTGACACACTTTTCATATGCGTAGCTAGTGGCCCAGTTCGCGTTGGTAGCAGGTGGCTCTAGATTGGGTTCCTCAAGGACGTGCAACATTGAATCCGGGTGGAGGACAATCCTCAACATACGATACCAGTCAACAAAGTTTACTCTTATGAGTCTCTCCCTTTCTAGGAACAAACGAAGTGTTAAATTTGATGTGGTTTCGTTAACGTTTGCCATCTAAAACATGAGTACACGTCTTAGTTAGTTTCAATATAATCCTCGGTTAAATTATTAACCAATTGATTTAAGAAAACCAAATAATCTTAACAAGGGCTAAGAACCTTATTTCACCCCAATCTATAATGGGTTTTCCGCGGATCACCGCATGCGGTTATTTAGGCCGGTAAACGTTTTACCAATTGGAATCCGTGATTACAACTCTTAGACACTTGCGGGATCCACCGATACTCATAGCTCTGTCTGGCATGTTTGATCCCTTCTTGCACCGATTCCTAGTTAATCCGCTTTGATAGCTAAGTTTGGGCACGAAAACTACCAAGGCGTATTAAGTTGGAATTGTAAATCAACCAACAAGATACACGATGACATCTTGACAATCTAGTAGCTCGTGCTAAGCTCGACAACTAATAATTTAAAAATGCCACACTCACCTTCCACACAGATCCACATGGAATAACTCGTGCTAAGCTCGACAATCATCCCATGCATCACTAGATTTGGGTAGTGTCATCTTTTGGATGGTGCGAGATTTTACATTTTAGAAAAACGGGATTTAGTTTTTTCCGGTTAAAAACCTCTTAGCATGTTGATTAACAAACAAGTGACAAAATGCATTTTTCACTCATTGGGAAAATAAACCAATTTATTTATCCGTTTGTTAATCGTGAGCGTGCGCAGGGTTTGTTAAACCAATTAAAAAACTCTTGTGATTTTAATATTTTGAAAAATTTTCTAGCATGCGAAGATCCTAAACAACCACGCCAGAAAATAAAACAAAATCACAACCACGCGTAAACAAATATCCGGTAACATGCCCCTAAACCCTATGCGCCCTCCCTGTGAGCCAAACGAGGAGAGCAAGGCCAAAATAAGGACACAACTACATGTCCCAGCTGGATGTGATCCCACTGAAATCCGTCATCTCCAATGAACCTCCGGACACAGGATTGCCGAGACGTCTCCTCCACGACTCTCAATGGTTGTCTTCGGTCTTCTTTTACAAAAACATACAAGTTTTGAAAAGAAATGGCGCGCAAGCCGCGGCATGTTAATCTAAGCTAATGCTAACAATTACAAAGAAAAGCCATCGGCATGCACGCCATAATAAGTACAAAATACAAGACCGAATAAATTAATTATTACAAACCAATTGTGGTACAAACCACCAAATGAAGGAATAATTAAAACACAACCAAACAACCAACACGTAGGTCTAATGGGCAAGGCGTTACCGGATTCAACATTAACCACAAAAAAGCATGGTGTGCCACACAAAACCAAGAAAAATGTATCTTGATTAAGATTGTTCAAACTTAGCTAAAACACTCAAGGCACAAAGTGAACAATCCTTGTACATATGCATCAGTACCCCAAATACTTTGAGAATACATATTCATATATACACAATACAAGTATATGCATGTGTGCATTTCATGCCAAAAACCACCCAATACATATAAATGTACGAATCAAGACACATATAGGGCTTTTCTAAGTTCAAATAAATTTGAACTAAATCTAAAAAAACCAGAAACAAACGCCAAAAACCGAAATAAATCTTCTTTTGCAAAAAAAGGGACAAAAATACACTGTTCACGACCTCCCACGACCTGAGGCCCTTCACGAACCTTAACGGCCCGTGAAAACCAAAGGTCTCACGACTCGTGAAGCAGTCAAAAACCCTCACGCTCTGCACCCCACGAGACAGATTGTGTAGCCTTCACGAGCCTTCACGACTGCTTTCACGGCCCTTCACGGCCCGTGAAGACAAACTGGACAACATGTCTAGATTTAATATTTCGGTTTTTCAAGCCAAACAAGTGCATGTATTTTATAGAGTTGGCTCTGATACCATTGATGGGTCACGGTAGGCACGCACACGCAGCGGAAATGAAAACCAAAATACAAGTACAAACAACAAAACTTGGTGCCAACCATGCTCCAAAGTGGATAAATCTCTACAAGCAATACATGCCACAAGAAAGGAACGAAAGAAGGGCTGAAAATACCTTCTTACCATACACTAAATGCGGCTATAGCAAGTGAGAATAGGGATAAATAATTGGGATCCAAATGTCTCTTTCACTATTAAAAGTACACCCCAAGTTTATGAGATCCCCATATGCTACTATGTCTTTTAAATGAACGTCACCGGCAACTTCATATTTCTGGAATAGCCATAAATGTCTCCTCTTGCACAAAGAGCATCATGCAACACACTCTAGAACAACCTCACTTAGTCTGTATAGTGTATATGCCACAAAAGGGTACCAAGAGAGAATCGAGAGAGATGAACTATATCTCATGCATGTAATTAATACTCCACCAGACCTCAAAGACCCTTTTAGGTAGGAGTCAAAGCCTCTCAACCATTGGACCAAAGAATGGCCCAATGAAATAAGAGAATTTGATGCAGCAGGTCTTCAAGACCTCTCACGGCCCGTGAAGAGGTCGTGAAGACAAAAAGCACCACGACCGGCCTTAGTCCTTCACGAACCGTGCCGCCTAAAATGACTAGTGAGGGCATTGGCCTCCACGACCCATTTACGACCTCTCACGAGCCATGAAGATCAAAGTATCACGACCCGTGGGAGTCGTCAAGCCATTCGGAAGGGCAACTGGCGTCACGACCGGTGGATTTTCAAAAAATTTGATTTTCAGACCTTCTCTCTTGATCAGCAAGCTGTCGGGATCAATCCTTGGTGTATGACCCTGTAGGCTCGCACTTCATCAGTAGTAACACCAACGTACTTGTGTCAGTGGGCATACACCAACACAAACATATTTGGTTACTTATCTCTAACACCAAACGTTACTCTGCCCAAAGTTTCAAAAATTTGAACACTTCGAGTGGATTTTTGTAAAATCAGTCTTCAAATTCGAAAATATCAAGTCTTCAAGAGGATTTGTTTGGACTTCGATCGCGTTTTATTTGAACTTTAGCTCACTTCGAATTCGAAGTATACAAGATGTATAAGACTTCGAGCGTGTGAGTTTAACATTCGAGCGCGTAATTTTGTTTTACAAGTCTTCGAATTCGAAACCATTTAGCCTTCGAGTGCATTTTTTTAAAGTCTTGGAATTCAAACATTTTTAAACTTTGAGCGTGTGATTCTTGAACAGTCTTCGAATTCGAAGTCTAAATGTCCCTTTGGACCCCACCAGGGGTTGCCACCCCTTTACCCTGCTATTAGAGGCGTTACCCCCAAACCCCTGTCATCATTTTGACTGAATTATCCTGTCAATCAGATTTCTAAGTCTTTAAATTTTTTTTGGCTGAGAAAGGAGTAAACAAATCATTGTTGTCTAATATCACTTCATTCTTAATTCATAAAAATCATTGTTGTTGATTAAATTTTAATCAAATCAAATCAAACGATCATAATATTTAGGTATCAGTATGAATCTTACAAGGATGGAAATTTAAGATGATTTATCAAATTGAAGTGCACTGAACAGTTTCATGACAGAAGGTGAACGAATGTTACGAACAAATTTGAACGAGATGTTTCTTTTGTATGATGATTTGGAAGAAGAAATGCAAAATTTGAAATACAATTATCTGAATTTTGTAAGACACATCATGATTCATCGAAAAAGGATCATGAGAGTGTTGGAAAATTCCAAGAGTATGAAACTGAGAATGAAAAGTTTCTGACTCAATTGTCTGAAACAACTTAAAAGAATAGTGAAAAACTACATTTTGAGAAAGAGCAGATGATCTGACAAAGGAGAATGAAAAACTCATAGAACAGATGTCCGAATTGTCTAAGAAATTTCAACTTGCAGAACAGAAATGTCAAGCTTATGAAGTTGAACTTGGGAAGAAAAGAACAAAGAATGAAAATCAGATGCATAAGTTCAAAGAACAAAAACAAGACAATGCCATGCTGAAAGAACATTTGTCTGAGTTTTCTATCAAACATCAGGATTCACAAAAGATGTTGAAAAATGATGAGAAGATAATAGATTAATTATGCATTGAAAAATCTGTTTTGTAGGACAAAGTTAAAAGTCTTGAGCAACAGCTACTCATTGAAAAAGCTGATTTGTAACGGAAATTCAAAAGACTTGACAACAGCTACTTGTGTCATCTCAACCATTTGTTCCCAACTTAGTTTTGGAAAAGAAAATATCTGAGCTTCAGACGACACTCGACACTGAGAGACAAAAGTTTGAGAAAGAGAAGACATAATTTATGGCTAAAATCATCAATGATTAGCTTAGTGCTGCAAAACATTCTGAATCAACAATACTTCCGCTGACACTATATATTTTGATTCAGTTTCACATTTAGTAGCCAATCTGATTCTTATTTCTCTGTTGTAGGATCTGATCATTCAAATAAAGATTTCACCAATGCATTAAATGCTGTGAAGACTCCTAAGATTACTATATCTGATGGATCTTCTTATTTAGTGAAATCACCTTCGTCTACACCCACTTATTCTCAAAATCAAAAGCATAAAAATAAACAAGCTGATTTCAGTTATACACGAAATACTTGCTATTCGAATAGTTCTAATTCTAATTGTTTTATGACTACAGGTGATACTTTGCCAAAGACTAAACAAGCATGGATTTCAAAGAATAATTTATCCGAACAATTTGCAAAGTTGAAATCATTCTGTAATCCATCAGCCTCACACGCGACTAAATCATCCTGGACTGAGAAGAAGAAATCTTCTGAGACAGCTCCAAAAACATATAAATTTAGAGTGAAGAATGTCATAAATGATGATTTTTCGTCAAATGCAATCCCAACACCAAGGATTCCAAAGACAGAGAATCGAGCTGATAAGCCAAATTATACATCTCATAACAAAAAACACAAACCTTTTTCTAAAACAAGATCAAATGGGGATTTGTACTCAAAACAAACGTAAATTATCCTTTTTTGGTTTACTCAGTCAAGCACCTAATCCATCTTTCCAAAGAGAAGATTTGTAAATCGTCAAGAATGAAACATGAGTTTGTTGAGAAAAATGGAATTCCCCAATGACATTCGGGACCATTGAATAGAAAGGTTCATAAACCTGTGATGGTTCAATATGTTAAAACATGGATGCCAAAGACTGCTACTAACAAATCTTTACCCAAAACAAAATGGGTACCAATTTTTGTTACTCCATTTTGCAGTTAAGTCAGAGGAGACATTATTGGGCCACAATGAAGATCATTCACATTCATTGAAGATCATTGTGTTCAGTATGCTAATTTGGTTTAATTTCGTGACTTCAAAGAAGATGGAGTTTCCCTGTAATTCAATTCGTATTTCATTTTGTTCAGCATTAGCCCGAGTCTAATGACCTGAGAAACTTATTTTGTGTAGTTTATTATTTCATGATATAACTTGTATTCTAATGGATTGTTGGTTGCACGGGAAGCAAATTTTTTTTCTTCACCGAATTTATGAAAACCAATTTTCATGCATCAATTTAGGGGGAGTTTGTTTTTATTGCGTTTAATCTTTTTCAGTAAACTCAAAAACATTTAAAAAAGAAAATCCAAAAACATTACAAATCATTAAGATACAAAAAGATTTTTGATTTTCATTTGTTGTTATATCTTCAAGAAGGTATTCATTCTATGATTCATTCTGATACCTTACTTGATTCATTCTTGTAGATCTCTTGATCGATCATCCTTTATTTCTTAAGTTCCATCTCAAAATCATTCCTTTCTTCCTTGCTGAATGAATCATTCTTTCTGGAAACCTTTCATATATGTGTCAATTACTATTCATACAATGTTTATGCATTCAAGATGCATACTATTCAAGTGATCGAACAGGCACCATGAGTGAGGGAGTATAGGTAATTTCTTACTCCTATGGTCAATCCAGAGCCAGAAGGACCTGCCCCAAGAGATCACCTTATCTTAGATGAGAAAGTAAGGGTTTAGATAAGTATATTAGGTGGGCAAAATCAGTTATCACGGGATACTGATTGGTCTGCAGAGGTAAAATGAAAAATAGAGGGGTGGAACAGGAGATGGGGGTGCATATAATTAACAAATCATCTTGAGCTCATAAATTCATATCATGTTGTGACATTATTCATCAATATTCTTTTATTGTTCATATTCTTTGATTATTCATATACTTTGATTGTTCAAATCGTGCTTGACAATCTTTCTCAACAATGTATTTCTTGAAAATCATTCTGTTGAAAATCACTATGATTGTTCATATAGTTTGAAAGTGATCAAAAGTGTCCATATGTATCTACGAAGAGGTACATACAATCATATGGAAAGTGAGTTTGAGGGAGAAGTTGAAAAACATTTAGAGAGTTGTGGTGAGACAAGATCAAAAGAAAAGAAAGATCCTTACAAAATAGTATAAATCTGGGTAGCCACATCTGCTACCGGATCTCATTCGTTAAGATTTGGTATTGAAGAAGATATTATGGATCCAATGATGCAATGCACGAAGCTCATCCAGCTACTCAATTATCTCTTAAAAGATGATTGTTTCAACTTCACACGGAGAATAAGCACATCTTTATTGACATCTCGCTCGGAGATTGTTGATATTGAAACAAGGAGGACAACTACTCCGGTCCCCAACTTCTTTCATGCATTGAGAGAGCCTAGATCTTATTGCAATATAAATTTCATTTCTTAGGACACATTGTGGAAATTTCATACGTATCTAGTCTTCGTGACTACCATAACATCTTGGAGTAATATGTTATGGGATATACACGATGATTAGATGGAAATCCTACCAAAATCAACCTTATGCTAGTTCTGAAAGTAGGTCACACGGTTTATTTAAACTTTGTGTTAACGAGAAATCTATGTGATCTCAGTGTTACATTTCCTAAGGGAACTTTGATACGGTGCCCTAAAGACTGTCTCGGATACTTTCATTGTTATATCATTGTGGTGACAACTTCAAAGATTGTTCAACTAATTTTCATGATGATTATTCCAAACTAAAGTGTTCATATATATATATATATATATATATATATATATATATATATATATATGTCAAGATCAAGCTGAATACAAATTTCATGAGTATTCCAACTTCAGTTGATTTTGAGTTGATTGATGAAGAAAAGATTCATATGTTGAGGGGGAGAATAAGAAAGCAAAACTTAGAAAAAACATATATGTTAAGTCAAGGGGGAGCAGAGAAAAGATCAAATAAGAAAAGATATTTTTATATATATAAACAAGATCAAGAGATATATTCAAGAAAGAGAGAACAATTATTCTTCCTAAAGCAAAGTTTGTGTTCGTACAAGTTTAAACCATTTTGTTTGAAGGCTCAAGATCAAAATATGTTGAAGATAGTGTGTGTGCTGCAAACCACTACATGCAAAACTGTTCATACAACAAAAGGTTGAAAAGCCTTATGTTACTGGTGCAAGTAAGAAATTTTGTGGAAAGAGGATGTTACTGTGTGCTATCAAGATCAAGTTCTCATCAAGACTTAAAAAAATGAAGAATATTCTTAAAATTGAAGAGTCTTAATTTTCAAGATGAGAAGACAATCTAAAAAGATCAAATCAAAGACTGATGATTCAAAAAGTTCATTCAAGTCTTGTCCCCGAAAGCTTCTAGAGAATGTAGACAGAAAAAGAATATTTGCATATATGTAAGGGGAGATTGTTAGAGTTCATCAGATGCTGAAAAGACTAACATCTTCTATTTCTATACAAAGAGGGAGATTGGTTTTTTTTATTTTTCCGCTAGTATGATATATGACTGTGGTTATAGAAGCACATTAAAAAATTTCCTATATTTGGATAAATTCCCTTCTTTGATTAACGAGGTCCACGGTATCCAATCACCATTATAGGATGTCCAATCATCTTAGATGGTCTATGTTAGTTAACATTAGTCAAACTTGGTTGGTGTAAACAATTAATGATCAATACTAGTCATTCACAAGCATGTAAATCAAACTTAAGTAGGTATAGATCGACCCGGGTGAATATTGATGATTCACAAAAATATGTTGTCATGTAGATCAAAAACGGGTTAATTAGAATTACTTTGCATCTATTATATATAGATATGGGTAAATTATGATTATAAGTAATTACAACCACTACTTGAAACATTACGATCATACCGATTAGTTTTTTGATTTTCCGTTAGCCCGATATACGACTGTGTTTAAAGAAGCACATTAAAAACTTTTCTATATTCGATTAAACCCCCCTTCTTTGATTAACGACGTCTACACTATCCAGTCGCAATCATAGGATGTCCCATCATCTTAAATTGTCTATGTTAGTCAATAATAGTCAAACTTGGTTGGTAAACCAATAATGATCAATACTAGTCATTCACATACATGTAAATCAAACTTGATTAGGTATAGATCTATCCGGGTAAATATTGTTAAATCACAAAAATAGGTAGTCATTTATATCTAGATTTGATTAATCATATATAGCGTGTATCTAATATATATGGATATGAGTCAATTATGATTATTCCAAATTACAACCAATACTTGAAACTTTACGATCATACCAATTTTATTCCATTAGTCTGATGTATGGTTTTCTTTAAACAAGCACCTTATAAAAATTTCCTATATTTAGTTAAATTCCCTTCGTGTAATAATGAGGTCCACACTATCTAATCACCATCATAGGATATCTAGTCATCTTAGATGTTCTATAATAGTCAATATTAGTCAAACTTGGTTTGGTGCAAATCAATTATGATCAATACTGGTTATTCATAGGCATGTAAAAAATACTATGGTAGGTATAGATCGATCCGAGTGAGTATTGGTAAATCACAATCGTAGGTGGTCATTAGATCTAGAATTGGTTAAACACAATTATCATGTCTCTAATATATATGTATATGGGTTGATTGTGATTATAACAAACTACAACTACTAGAGAGATCATACCGATTAGTTTAAATTTTTCCTTTTGTCCGATATACACTTATGTTTAAATAAGCACATTAAACCAATTGCCTATATTAGGTTAAGTTCCCTTCTTGGATGTTCAATCATCTTAGATGGTCTATGTTAGTAAATATTAGTCAAACATGGTTGGTGTAAACTAATAATGATCAATACTACTTATTCACACCATTTAAATCAAACTTGGTTAGGTATAAATCAAACGGGGTGAATATTGATAAATCGCAAAAATAAGTGATCAATAAAATCTAGAATTGGTTAATCACAATTGTTGTGTATCTAATATATATGGATGTGGGATGTCGATTATGATTATAACAAAATACAAAGATTACCCGGGACTTTACAATCATACCGATTAGTTTTTTTTTAATTTTCCATTAGTCCGATATACGATTATGGTTAAACAAGCACCTTACGAAATTTCATGTATTTGATTAAATTCCCTATGTGGATTACCGAGGTCCATACTATCCAATCACCATCATAGGATGTCCAATCATCTTAGATGGTCTATGTTAGTCAATATTAGTCAAACATGGTTGGTGTAAACCAATAATGATCAATACTAGTCATTGACATGAGTGTAAATCATATTTGGTTAGGTACAAATCGATCCACGTGAATAGTGATAAATCATAAAAATATGTGGTCATTTAGATCTAGAATTTGTTAAGCAAAATTATCGTGTATGTAATATATATGGATATGGTTTGATTATGATTATAACAAATTACAGCCACTACTTGAGACTTTCCGATCATACGAGTTAGTTTTTTGATTTTTTTCATTTGTCTGATATACGATTGTTGTTAAAGAAGCAAATTTAAAAACTTCCTATATACGGTTGAATTCCCATTGTGGATTATCGAGGTCCATACTATGCAATCACCATCATAGGATATCTAATCATCTTAGATGGTCTAAGTTATTCAATAGTAGTCAAACTCGGTTGGTGTAAACCAATAATGATCAATACTAGTCAATCACACGCATGTAAATCAAACATGGTTTGATATAGACTGATCCGGGTGAATATTGCCGAATCACAAAAATAGGTGCTCATCTAAATCTAAATTTGGTTAATCAAAATTATCCAGTATCTAATATATATGGATATGGGTCGATTATGATTATAACAAATTATAACCACTACTTGAAATTTTACGATGATATTAGTTTTTAGATTTTTCTATTAGTCCGATATACGATTGTGGTTAAACAAGCCCATTAAAAAAATTCCATATTCGGTTTAGTTCCTTCTTCGATTAACGATATCCACACTATCCAATAAATATCATAGGATGTTAAATCATCTTAAATGGTCTATGTTAGTCAATACTAGTCTAACTTGGTTGGTATAAACCAATAATGATCAATACTAGTCAATCACGGGCATGTAAATTAAACTTGGTTAGGTATAGATCAATCTTGGTGAATATTGATGAATCACAAACATAGGTGGTTATTTAGATCCAAAACTGGTTAATCACAATTATCTTGTATCTAATATATAAGGATATGGGTCGATTATGATTATAACAAACTACAACCACTACTTGAGACTTTACATTCATAGTGATTAGTTTTTTTATTTTTCCATGTCTGATATACGATTATCTTTAAATAAGCACATTAAAAAAGTCTCCTATATTCGATTAAATTCCATTCTTGGATTAACGAGGTCCACACTATCCAATCATCATCACAGAATTTCCAATCTTCTTAGATGGTCTATGTTAGTCAATATTAGTCAAACTTGGTTGGTTTAAACCAATAATGATCAATACTAGTTATTCACATGCATGTAAATCAAATTTGATTAGATATAGATCAATCCGGGTGAATATTGTTAAATCACAAAAAAGGTGGTCATTTAGATCTACAATTGGTTAATCATAATTATCATGTATATAATATATATGGATATGGGTCGATATTCTAATAACAAATTACAACTAGTACTTCAGACTTTAAGATCATACATTTTTTTTCCATTAGTCCGATATACGATTGTGTTTAAACAAGCACATTAAACAAATTTCCTATACTTGGTTAAATTACCTTCTAGGATTAACAAGGTCCACACTATCCAATCACCATCATAGGATGTTCAATCATCTTATATGGTCTATGTTAGTCAAATTTGTCAAACTTTCTTGATGTAAACCAAAAATGATCAATACTAGTCATATACAGGCATGTAAATCAAACTTGGTTAGGTATAGATTGATCCGGGTGAATATTGATAAATCACAAAAATAGATGGTCATTTAGATCTAGAATTTGTAAATCATAGTTGTTTTGTATCTAATATATAAGGATTTGGGTCGATTATGAATATAACAAGTTACAACCACTACTTGAGAATTTATGATCATACCTATTAGGGGTTTTTGATTTTTCAATTAGTTTGATATACGTCTGTGTTTCAACAAGCATATTAATCAAAATTCCTATATTTGATTAAACTCCCTTCTTGGATTAACGAGGTCTACACTATCCTATCACCATAATACGATGTCCAATCATCTTAGATGGTCTATATTAGTCAATAATAGTATCACATTGTTGCAATACTAGTCATTCACAGGAATGTAAATCAAATTTGGTTAAGTATAGATCGATCCGGGTGAATATTGATAAATCACAAAAATAGGTCAGCATTTTGTAATACCTAAGGTTCAGAAATTTTTTGACTAATAAATTAACTAGTATTATATTGCAAGTTTCCTAATAGAGGATAGGAGGTGTTTAATAAACCTGAAGGTCAAAACCGTCAAAAAACAAAAATGAATAAGTCCATGGACTAGTTGTTCATATATTCCATGCTTGTAGATATATGACCTTTCTTTTGTTGACCAACTCATTTGAAATACATACTAACTTCATACACACATACGTACACTATTTACTGCCATTTCCTTTTTCGATTTTGAGCAAGAAACAAGGAGAATTAACATCTCTTCATCTGCATATTAGCCCTATAATCCTTGAGGTATGATTTGTTTATTTGTTTTCTAGATTTAATGTGTCAAAAAGGGTTCAAATGGTTGAACCATATATCAATATTATTATAACAAAAATTGGGGTATTATAACTTGGTATCAGAGCCAAGGATCGAGGGATCTGGACTTGTGTCATGCTGTCTGGACTTAAACCATGGTTTTTCATAATTTTATCAAACTGGAGACTTGCAGTTTGGCGTGTATATTGTGTATTATGTGGAGGATGCATTACATGCGATTAAGTGATGTACTTATGAGTAATATAATATGATGTGTATACCATTGCTATGAATTGACTGGATACATGTGCTTTCTACATGTTGAAGTAGACCACTGAATGTTGGAATATGCCTACTGACGCACGTACACCATATGGATCACAGCCGATGATGTATGGGCCTATTGGGTCACACACCGGGGTTCAAACTCGATAGCAAGTAATGTTCAGGGACTAAAACTAGCAAAATACAAAAGATTGGTCTGGCAGGGACTTAGCGGCGCTAACTTTTAGGCAGTTACGGCGCGAACTCTTTAAGGTTAGCGGCGCGACCGTCCGACAGAGTTGCATGTGCTTTTAACTCACCCTCCCACTTGCACATGACACGCCGTACCCATAAATCACAGACAAAGAGTGGCCTCTAGTAAGGCATCTCTGCCCCCAAGTCAGTATGGGTTTTGTCATCTAGAACAAAAACCAAATCCAAAATCAGTTACGAAATGGTCCTATAGATAAGTGATCATTTATCCATTCGTTCACGATATCCTTGTGAACAAGAGACATGGTTAAAATTCAATCTCCAGATCGTTCACGATTATGTTTCTCGATCTCGATTGATGGTGACCCAAAATCCAGTTGCAATTGATCAAATATCATTGCAACTCGAGCTTGGCCATGCATTTTACGTCAGCGCTCAATCATCGAGGGGCCCATGGATGTCTCTCTAAAACTAGAGGAACGAATCACTTTGACTACATTGCTCCGCCATATACACCATACTATACCTAAAGGCTCCCTTTATGACAGTCAGTTACGAACTGCGTTTGAAAGCAATCAAGGCAAAGCAGATCCATGCTTTGGAACACATGTATCTCCAGTCTAAGGATAAAATGATATTATCATCTTGACTTACTCGTGACATAAACCATGAAGTAAGTTCAGGTGTGGGTCGTCCAGTCACTTGACCATTGCAAGCACAGGCGAAGTGTTGGGTCTCTTTTATCCAATCCATTATTAGATAGCGACCAACCACTTCCCTCAGTCTTATCTCAAACTTCCTCCCCATGAAGAATGACCGACTGTGGACATTTAGAATGTAAAAGGCATTCAGGGAAGTATTAAACATGCTAAGATGGAACACAATAAGGATTCATAAAATATTCGCCCTCGGTGTATCATTAAATCACATTTAATAATCAATATAGTATGAAATACAGTACTGCTTAATGTTCCCAAAGTACAAGTACAAATCAAACATAAACTAAATATTACACTTAAACCAAGTCACTAGCAAATCTTACACCTATCGATCTAGTGTGAGAATCATGTACAGCTTGGGACAATGGTTTAGTGAAAGGATCGGCCAAGTTGACTTCCGATGCTACTCTGCCGATGGCAATTTCACCACTCTCTATAACATCTGTCATGAAGTGGTATTTTCAAGGAATGTGCCTCGTCCGCTTATGAGCCCTTGTTTCCTTAGCTAGAGCAACCGCACCCTCATTGTAACAGAAGATCTCAATTGGGTCGGATATGCTAGGAACCACTCCAAGGTCTTGGATGAATTCCTCATCCATACACCCTCTTTAGCTGCTTCACTAGCCGCAATGTACTCCGACTCGGTAGTTGAATCAGCTACGGTGTCTTGCTTGGAGCTCCTCCAACTTATAGCACCACCATTTAGAAGGAACACGAACCCCAATTGTGATCGGCAGTCGTCCTTATCCGTTTAGAAGCTTGCGTTAGAGTAACCATGTACTCTTAGCTCTTCCCCACCACCATAAACTAAGAACATCTCCTTTGTCCTCCAAAGATACTTGAGAATGTTCTTAACCGCAGTCCAATGGGCTTGCCCGGGGTTATCCTGATATCTACTCGTCATGCTCAAGGCACACGATACATCAGGATGAGTGCATAGCATGGCGTACATGATTGATCCTACTGCCGAAGCATAAGGGACCCTCTTCATTATGTCTAGTTCCTCCTTGGATCTAGGACATTGAGCGTTGCTCAATGTCACTCCATGCAACATAGGGGTGTTACTTCTTTTTGAGTCCTCCATCTTGAATCGCTTCAAGACCTTGTCGACATATGCACTTTGGCTAAGCCCAATCAGCCTCTTGGATCTATCTCTATAGATCTTAATGCCCAAGATATATGCCGCTTCTCCCAGGTCCTTCATTGAGAAATAACTCCCAAGAAAAGATTTAACCTCTTTCAAAGTTGGGACATCGTTCCCAATAAGTAGAATGTCATCTACATACAAGACAAGGAATACTACAGCGCTCCCACTAGCCCTGACATATACGCATGGTTCATCCTTGCTTTTTGAAAGTCCAAACTCTTTGATTTTCTCATCAAAGCACAGGTTCCAGCTTCGAGATGCTTGTTTAAGTCCGTAAATGGATTCTTTAGTCTGCAGACTCTATCAGGATACTCAGGATGTACAAAACCCTCGGGTTGTGACATAAACACCTCTTCATTGAGCTTCCCGTTAAGGAAGGCGGTTTTTACATCCATTTACCATATCTCGTAATCATAAAATGCAGCTATTGCCATAAGTATTCTAATAGACTTCAACATGGCCACTGGTGAAAAGGTTTCCTCATAGTCAATCCCATGAGTTTGCGTGAAACCTTTAGCCACCGGTCAGGCTTTGAAGGTATCTACAGATCCATCCACGCCGGTCTTCTTCTTGAAGACCCATTTACACCCCACTGTCTTACACCCGGGTGCAGGATCAACCAATTGCCATACTTGGTTATCCGACATGGATTGCATATCACTTTCCATTGCTTCCTTCCACCTAGCGAACTCAGTGCCCGCTACGGCTTCCCGGTAGTTGGTGGGTTCATCATGATCCACCAATAAGTCATCGCCCTCAGATATGAGAAACCCATATCTCTCTCGCTCATGACGTGGTCTACCGGACCTACGAGGAATTAACGGAGTGTTGTCAGGTACCGACGCATCCTCTTGCTCGGTTTCAACCACTTCGGGTTGATTGCTAGTGCCGACACTAGTCCCTTCTCCATCGGGTTCTTGAATTTCCTCAAGATCAATCCTCTTTCCACCGGATTGCATTGATATCATCTCCCTTTCAAGGAAGACGGCCCTTCGCGCGATAAACACCTTGTTTTCGGAAGGTTTGTAAAACAAATAACCCATGGCTCTGGTTGGATACCCAATGAAGTAACACCTCTCGGACCTAGGTTCAAGTTTGTCCTCTACCTCTCGTCTAACGAAGGCAGGACATCCACAAACCTTGAGATATGCGACCTTTGGAGCAACTCCATGCCACATCTCATAAGGTGTCTTTTGGACTTTCTTAGTTGGTACGAGCATACCCCCAAAAACTAATGGGTACTTCTGTGCGACTCATCATCGATCAGACCATATTTAACAATGTCCGATTCCTCCGCTCGGCGACACCATTCAATTGTGGCGTCCTAGGAGGAGTTAGTTGTGAGATAATTGTAGCTGTTCAACAAAAACACAAATACGCAACGGAAGCAAATAAATCGGATTTAAAAACAAAAGAATCCCATGAACTCCATAAATGGTACAACTTGATGTCAAATGCATGCAACCAAAACAAGCAACAACACAAAGGTAGAGATGGTGTTATACCTTCCTCCTTAGCTCCTAGCTACTGTAGAGAAGGTTGAATACGGATGAGATGAACAAATCTTGAAGAAAATGCCCTCAAGAGATCCACCGAAGTAATACACCAACAAACTCTACCCTTGTGCTAGCAAGAACAAGACACCACAATCAATCTAAGATTTGATGATCTTGCTTCAGCCCTTTGATTCCTGGAAACCCCACAAAAACCTCACAAGAACTTTCTTTGAAGCTTGAGTGTATGTGAGTTTAGAGAGAGTGGCAAAAGGGATTAAAGGTTACTAAGGCTTAAGCCTTAAATAAGCTTCAAAACCGGCCACCTCTCCTCTCTAGCCGGCCAAGAACTTGATTGTTATTGGACCACCATGAACAAGCCAATGAGAATCAAGTGCCACTTAGTTTTCCGAGCTTCACGACCTTTCACGGCCTCACGGCCCGTGAACCTTAAAAGCTTCACAGCCCGTGCCGTGTTTCTTCAAGTCGTAAGGGTATCCGTGGCGCATTTATCCTTCACGATCCCCTTCACGGTCCGTGAAGCCACTCTGGTCCATGAGCCGTATGGCCCATGTAGGAACTCGTGGGGACAGGTTGCTTCACGACCCGTGGAGCATCCTTCACGGTCGTGAAGCCTAGGTCAACTGGAATTTGACCGTTTTGACCAGCTATTTCCACTTAGGGCTATTTGGGTAGAAGTTAGGTGTATGACCCAATAGGCCCGCACATCATCGGCAGTGACTCGGCATACGTGTGTCAGTGGGCATACTCCAACAATAATCCCACAAATAGATAGATGATCACGGAAGTCCGAGCTCAAGTACTCGCCTCCTCTATCGGAGCGAAGTATCATGATAGTCTTGCCCAATTGATTCTGGACTTCGTTTTGGAAAGTCTTAAAGACCTCAAAGGTCTCAGACTTATGCTTAATCAAGTAAACATATCCATATCTACTGAAATCATCAGTAAATGTAACGAAGTATCTAGAGTTTTTCCTTGTAACATGCTTGAACGGACCGCATACATCGGTATGCACTATGTCCAACAAGCCTTTAGCCCTTTCACCCACACCGGTAAAGGGTGACTTAGTCATCTTGCGTTATAAATAAGATTCACATGCTTCATTTGACCCGAGGTCAAATGATTCCAAGATCCCATCCGCTTGGAGCTTGGTGATGCGTTTCTTGTTTATATGGCCAAGACGACTATGCCATAAGGAAAACTTATCCAAACCATTTTTGGATCCAGAATCAATGTTCATGATTGCTCTATTATTCCCTATGTATGCATCAGCTTCGTATATACCACGACATAGATAATCTTTTAAATAACAAACACCATTTTTGAAACAAGAAATCCAACCATTTTCAAATTTAAAAGAATATCCATCATCGTACAAAGCATAAAAAGATAAAATGTTTCGTGCCACAAGTGGCGAATAGCATACATCTTTTAAAATAATAGAATAGCCGGATTTAAAAGTAAGCTTTACGCTTCCTTTCTCTAATACGGGGATGACCTCTTTGTTCCCCATTATTAGCTCCAGCTCTCCATCTCTCAGCCTTCTACTTCACAAATGTGAGTGCCACAGCCAGTGTCTAAAACCCAGTTGTCAGATGTAGAAGTATGATGGAGTTCAATCTTAAACGTACAAGAAGTAGAAGCGCCCGCTCCCGCAGCTCGCAGCTTCTTCAGGCCCTCTAGGTAGTTTGGGCAGCTTCGGCGCATATGCCCCTTGACCCCGCAGAAAAAGCAAACCGCCTCTTCCGGAGTCTTGGCTTGAGGGATTGGACCCTTCGGCTTTGGCTCCGGGGTAGGGTTCGGCTTGGGTGCCCCAACCTTACCCTTACCTTTACCCTTCGGGGTAGAGGCCGGTTTCTTCCTCTTCTTGGACTCACCCTTCTTGATGGCCAAGACGGGAACGGAGGTAGATGGCTTTTGCTTGGTCATGTTGGACTCGGCGGTCCGTAGCATACCATGCAATTCCATAAGCGATTTATCCATCCCATGCATATGATAATTCACAACGAATTGATCATATGATGGTGGAAGAGACCATAGAATCAAGTCTACCGCCATCTCTCTCTTGATGGCAAATCCCAACCTCTCAAGGTGTTCCACCAACGCTTTCATCTTTAGAACGTGGTGGGACACGTTCCCGCCCTCTTGCAACCGGCAACCGAGTAGGTCATTGAGACAACCATACCGCTCTTGCTTCGCTTGTTGTTGGAACATGTCCTACAACTCGCGCATCATGTCATAAGCACTAAAGTGCTCCATCGACTTTTGCAAGTCGGAGCTCATAGTGCTTAGCATGAGGCAAGTAACCTCGGTGATGTCTTTGAGGCGCTTTTCATACACCTCTTTGATTGCCCTACTTGCGTTGGATGCAGGGACCTCGGGGATGGGTTCCTCGATGGTGGCCAACTTGTCCTCATGTCGGAGGACTATCCTAAGTTGCCTTGACCAATCTATGAAATTGGTCCCATCAAGTTTGTCTTTCTCAAGGAAAATCCTTAGAGAAAAGGTGGTGTTGTTGTTGGTGCTAGTTGATGCCATCTATAAAACGCAAAGTAGATTTGGTTAGTTCGATTGAAATCCTTGTTAAAATAATTACCCCAAATGTTTAATGAAAAACAACTATTTTAACAAGGGCTAAGAACCCTATTTCACCTTGCACCGTGACGGGTTTTCCGCGGATCACGTGGCAAAGCTATTTAGGCCGGCAACCATTGACCGATTGCAATCCATTATTGCAACTCTTAGTTCCTTGCGGGATCCTACTTGACAACCATTATGCCAAGTTTGGCATGTTTGATCCCTCCACACCAATCTCAAAATAATATTTTACATAATCTCGGCTAGAGCTCGACAATTGTATAAAATATTAATTTGAAACCGTAAATCAACCATCAAGATACACGATGGTACTCTAGCCCAATGATCGAATCGGCTAAAGCTCGACAATCGACCTTGCGAGTTGCCACACGCACCTTACACACAACGCACACAAAAATTGACTCGGCTAAAGTTCGACAATCAACCGTTGTGCGGTTAGATTTGGGTGTTGTCATCTTATGGACGGTGTGAGATTTACATTTAGAAAACGGGATTTAGTTTTCCGGTTAAAAAAAACATTTTGAGTTTTGATTAACAAAAGTGACAAAAACCAAGCGTGTTCACTATGCGGATACTAAACCAATTTAAATCCTATTTGTTAATCAAGTGTGCGCGCGAGAGTTGTTAAACCATTTTTAAAACTCTTGGGTTTTATTATTTATCAACAATTTTCTAGCATGCAATAGTCCTACAACTCATGCATAAACAACATAATAAAACCATCACATGCATACACATATTTTAGTTGGTAACCATGCCTCTAAAACCTATGCGTTTTCGCGTGAGCCACTACGGGAAAACAAAGTCATTTAAGATCAAAACTTCCTTGACTTTGGATGTGCTCCCACTAAACCCGCCACCTCCCTTGGGCCTCCCGGATTTGTGTTCGCCAAGCCGTCACTCCATAGACTCCCGATAGTTGCTCCAAATTCCAATTACATAGAAAATTAAATAAATGGCATGCAAGCCACAAATTCCTATTTTCTAGTACAAATACATAATATGGAATATTTAAATGACATGCAAGCCACAAATACAAATTACATACCAAATAAATAAATTAATTATTATTACAGACCATGTGACTTAAAGTCACCAAATGAATGCATAATAATAAAAAAACACAACCAAACATCTACAAGGTCTAGGGCATTTTCTAGGGTTACCAACATCACATGAACATACAAGGATTCACTAATGAACAACATGAACAACATGGTGTGCCACACAAAACCATGTAAACTTATGCATAATGGTTAAGATTTTTCCAAACACTCAAGGCACTAAAATCCCATGTACTTATGCATTAGTAACACCAAACCATTTTTGATTAAATATATTTATAAATACATAATGTAAGTATATGCAATTATCATTTTCATGCCAAAATAATAATATACATATAAATACACCAACCATTATACAAGGCAACTTAAGGAAATAATTTTAATTTTTGGACCAAAAAATCCAGAAACTAAAACATAATGCCAAAAACTCAAAAATATTTTTAAAGTTTTAAAACCCAAAAATAGCACTGCAGCTACTGTAGCGCCGCTAACTTTTATGAGTTAGCGCCGCTAACTACTACGAGTTAGCGCCGCTAACCCTTCTGGTCAGAAAACAAAAAATTCATTTTCGGGTTTTTCAGGCGACCATGTGCAAAAGTAGTATAGAGGTGGCTCTGATACCACTGTTGGGGGTTCTATGGACACAACGGAAGCAACAAGGTACAACAAACCAAGCATAATGTACAAGTAAGTAACGCATAAAACCCCAAACCATGGACCAAACTCTATGACTAACATTTGTAACATGAAAAAAGGAAGGATAAAATGTTATACCCTCTCCTTAGCTCTTGGAGTTGTTGAGTTAAATGAGGAAATGATAAGAAGCCGAATGGAAGCTCCTCTCTATCGAAGTCCACCCCGGGTGCACGTTCAACTCCTTGTACTAGAAAGCCCTAGTGTACTTTAGCCTTGAAAACACTAGTAGAACAGCAAGGATCCTCCGGGAACAAGCTCAATTGACACTTTTAAATGAAACCCACTCAAGGCTCTAAGTGTATATGTGAGAGTATGGACAAAAGGTTGGAATGCAAGACAGAAAGGACTCTTTTATAAGCTCTCATATGCCCCCAGAACTCCCCTTGGCAGCCATTAGCCAATGATGGCCTCTCCATGCATTGGCCAAAGAAAGAGGTGAGTTAAAAGCACATGCAACTCTGTCGAACGGTCGCGCCGCTAACCTTAAGGAGTTAGCGCCGTGACCGCCCAAAAGTTAGAGCCGCTAAGCCTCTGCCAGACCAATCTTTTGTATTTTGCCAATTTTAGTCCCTGAACTTTACTTGCTATCTAGTTTTAACCCCGGTGTGTGACCCAATAGGCCCATACATCATCGGCAGTGATCCATATGGTGTACGTGCGTCAGTGGGCATATTCCAACACTGAAATGATCCAATAAATCAATGCCAAGTTCCACGTGAAATCACGTTTTTACCTAGAATAAGTTTTCAACGAAAAGATGGAAATGTATCGTTATATGATGGTTCTCAAACCGAGCATGAAATATTTTATTGATTCGAGTAAGCATCAGACGGTAAAGTCAATGATGGATGCGGCCTGAGCCCGAAAATGGGAATCGGAAAGGCATGAAAGGGTGAGGAAACCATGGGAAAGAGCAGCACCACCTTCTAAGAAACCCCGTGTTGACACACGAGAACAGAAAAAAGTACCAGGTTCGTGCCCAAAGTGATAGAAAAACCACACGGGAGAGTGCCGATTTTATGTTCCTAATTGCTTCAAGTGTGGTAAACCGGGGCATTTGAGCAGAGATTGCAGGAATCCATTGAATGTACGTTTCAACTATTACAAGCCGGGCCATCGAAGGTTTGATTTCCTTTACCCAACTGTAATTCCAGCTCACCTGAAGGAAGTGAAAACTGAACCGATCTGTTTCATTTTGTTAAAGTCTAAATCAATTATGTGAAAAGCTAGATTCTTTGCTTGAGGTTGAGATAGCCGGCTATAAATTTGTACTTGTATCTAATGTGTATAAAAAATGTGATAGAATATTTCCCATCGTACTTATACCTATACATATGAGAGAGTTCCAAGTGATAATGGGGATGGATTGGCTTGGATATCAAATATGAAAGAGTTCCAAGTGATAATGGGGATGGATTGGCTTGGATATCACAATGCTACCATTCTTTATGAAAAGAAGTTGATATGGGTTCGCACCCCAAGTGGGGAAGAACTATCGATTATCGGTGATGTGAAAAGGTGTAAGTCGGGTATGTGTTCTGTATTTATGTTTTTTTGTGTGAAGATCGAATTTGGCAGTTACAATTCGAGCGTGCTATAGTATAACGCTCGAAGACCTTCATGATACATCATTTGAGCATGTTCCAAGTTAACAGAAACTCCAAGTAATTGTTATTCGAGCTTGTCTGTGGCATACATTTGAAATGTTTACATTCGAACGTGGTTGAGATTCGAGCTCCTCATAATTTGATCATAATCCACAAGTTACTTGTATTCAAGCGTGTTTCATGATACACTATATTTGAATATCACTTTGATTCGAGCGTGAACATAATTCAGGCTCTAAAGTTTCATTCGAGCAACTCCCATACTAGAACTTGGTTACTTTACTCGAATCATAAGGGTTACTCTGCTGAAGTTTTACAAGTGCTACTCATTTGGGCAACTATTACACTCGAATCATCTAGATCATTCGAAACTAAAATTGAAGAACATGGAACTTGGAACTAAGAACTCATTCGAAGAAAATTCTAATTCGAACTATTCATACTTGAATTAATTGAACTAATCATTGGAGTATAATTCCTTCGAACCTGATCAATCTCTCATTCGAACTCTAGCGCAATTACTAGTAAGGAAATTAAATCGAATCTCTAGTTATTCGAATTCGATAAGTTCAACTTTTGATCAATCATCCAAACTTTAACTAGTCAACGATCCATTACCAATCAAGTGAAAAGATGTCTGGATCCAATGAAATGCTCGATAAGTTCAACAATGATTATCTGGTGTGGAAAGGAAGATTCATAGACCTCCTTGAACACAATGAGGTTTATGGGGCTGAGATGATCGACTGCGTGCACAATGGCAATAAAAAATTCATCAAAGTAATCGAACAGAATCTTGACAACAATTCTCCCATTATTGGAGATCAACAAGAAAAGACATTTGAGGAGTATACTGCAGTGCAAAAGAAAAGAAAGAAGGCAGAGTAAGTAGCAAAATATTATCTCAAACAAGGCTTATCATCTGAAATGACATGAAGGTTGATAGCCTTGCAACAACTAAATAAATATGGGATGAGATAAAAAAGCAACTGCAAGGTACTGATCAAGAAGAATTTATCAAGCAGACACAATCGGTTAACAGTTTCCACGAGTTCTCTGCTCGTGAGAATGAACCTTTTTCTCATACATACGACCGATTCTGCAAACTTCAGAACAAGCTACGATCAAATAAGATCCCACACACTGAACTGAATGTTAATTGTGTTTTCCTCAAAGCTCTTGGTCCTTAATGGAAAGAGCATGTCAAGCTGTACAAACATATTAACATGAACTTAACTATGGTAACTTACCATAACATATATGAGGATCTTAATCAGTACCACGATGAAGTTGCTAAGTCCTTGCCAAAACAGTCAACTCCTGATCTACTAGCCCTAATTGCTGCTGAGCGAAGCTCCCGAGAGTCCTCAAGAGCAATGAAGTATAAGCAGGTTGTCATGTGCGACTCTGAATCTTATGAAGAAGATGAGGATTCTGTGGAAGCTGCAATTCAGGCTTTGTCATTTGTCACCAAAACCTTGCGAAACCGCTTTTCTAAAACAAACAACAAACAGCGGTTCACATCTAATTACCGCCGTCCTGAAACTTTGAAAGTTATTGATAGGCCACGGTTTGTAAGGGAAGAAAAGAAGGTAGAAAACGTCAGAAGTACCGCTTATCCAATGAAAAAGACTGCAGGAAAAGTGATGATGGTTGAGGAGGATCAATTTCTATCTGATACAGACACCGAAAGCGATGGCGGAACTTGAAAAATAATTTTTTTTAGGGGGGGGGGGGGCGAAAATCTAACTAACATGAATAATGAATTATACTATAGGAATCTAAATTAACATAAAATATTTTAAATTCTATAAAAAACGATATACTTTATAAATTTAAAATTAAAACTATAACTTTGCTCGACCACTCTTAAGACCTTTAACTATCCCATAATAGCTCCTAGAATGAAATACAAACTTGAGAATAAAGATCTCTAATGATATTTTAATCTTTACACTTTAATAAATGACATTAAACCAATATAATATAATAAATTATTATAATATGATAAGTTGATAACTATTATAATATTATATTATAATCATATAAAATTTAATATGTAAAAGCATAGAAAGGTGTACCTGGAAGCTGGAACCTAATTGTCAGCGGTAAAAGTATGTAAGCAGTAAGCTAATTGTAGACTAGTTGTTATATGTATTTGATATCTCCTTTACTCTACACTCTACACAACAACAAAAGTCCCTGTCAAGATTCAATAATATTATCTCTTACAAATCACTTTCTTCTCTCTAGAAAGTCCATGTCTGATTTAACTCTAGAAAGTTGAGAAATTTACCCAGCAAAGTGCAAACGGAAGTTAAAGGCGGCGGCAAACAACTGGTGGTTAAACGGAAGTTACAGGCGGCGGCAAACAACTTGTGACTTACAGAAGTTCTGGGTGGGACGGTGGGTGTTGCCTTCTCCGGCGGTTACAGGCGGTGGGCCTCTCCGGCATGTGTGGCGGTGGCTGGTGGCTTGGTGCGTAATGGTTCTTCCCTGCAGGTTGCAGTGACGCCGCTAGCCGTAGCCCTAGTTTTTCCAGATCTTACGGTTAGCCTTCACAACCGATGGTTTTAATTTTGTTCCCTGTTTTTTTCCTTTATTATAAAATTAATCTCCTGATCTTTAGGGGGTTAAAAGAAACTTTGTATTTTTTTTATATAGTAGTAATACAAAATTTAAACGAAGTACTATAAATTTTGGAGGGCAACAACCCCCTTGCCCCTACTATGTTCCGCCAGTGTGTACAGGCCCAGTTCTGTATAATGGCCAAGGTTGAGGAAAATGATTCTGATAATGATGTTGAAGATCATCCAAATTGTGATTAGTCTGAAGACGATCTAGACGACGACAGTGAAAAGGTAAATACTAATGCTGGTTCTTGTGCAGGTATTAATTTGGAACACGTCAAACTCATAATTGCACGAATGAAAAAACTGGAACTAAAAGCAAATAAATTAACCAGTAAGAACCGGGCATTAAAACAACTAATAAAATCACAAGATGAGGAAGCTCACTAGATTATCACTCATTTAGAAAAAGAAATATCAGAATCAAAAATTAAAATGGCTGAAAAAGAAATTGAAATTTTGAATTTAATCACCACCACAAGAACAACTATACACGATCTCAAAACAGAACGTGTTAGTGCTGAAAAGGATTCTGAATTTCTGCGTCTTGAAGTTTGTGAGCGCTCTTCCAAATTAAAGGAGGTGGAAGATTTATTAATCAGGCGAGGGCAAAGCGAGCAAACCGTCTATCTCTATACTCAATCAGAGCGACCATATTCAAGATGGACAAATGATGGACTTGGATTTGACAATCCAAAAGTTAGTGCTAAAATCACAGCTACATCACTTTATAATTTTAATCTGATAGGAGAGGGTATTACAGCAAAGATGAAGTTTGTGAGCCAAGCGAAGGAACAAATTGAGGAAGACGCCAAACGTAGCCTGAAGCTAAAAACTGAAATGTCATTCAACTCTCTGGAACTGAATGAGTCTTATGTGTTTGAACCTGAAAAATTCAACAAACATGTGAAATCTTCTCCGGTATACACGGATGAGGAACTTTATGCTCATGTAGCACCCAAAACTCCAATTGAGTATGTTCCTCATAAAGAATTACTCCAGAGATTTCAAACTTTACACGAGTATTGCTACAAAACACTTGTGCGTCGAAATTTAACTGCCATATCTATATTGCATGCACATCCGACTCATCGTTTAACTTCCTCAACCTCTGTTTCACCACAGTCCAATTTTGACCCATCATCTCATACCATGCCTTCTGATTTAGCTTAGACACTTGCTAATCTTTTTCCTCCCATACCAACACATACATATCCATCAACATCACAAGATGCAGAAAGGATAGTACAATCTCAACAAGTCCCCACGTCCTATCATGTGTGTGATACTGTATGTAAATCTATTAATAAACTAAAATTAAACAGGTTTTAAATTCAAGTCCAAACATGCATCACTACATCATAACACCTCTCTTGTGCACCCTGATATCCCTAAAACGTCTGCTGCTACAGCTAATCGACCACGAAAATTTTCTAATTCATTTCCTTGTGGTGCAGATTTGAAGAAAGCAATGTGTGCGGAGAGTAAAATAAAAGCCAAATGGAGAAGAGTCCTTCCTAGATCATCTAGGATGTGTATCAATTTTCACACTAAATGTCAAAGCATTTTAGCGTTTGCTCGAATTTGTTTGCATGGTCACTGTGAGTATAATTGCACCTATAATCAAATAAGAAAATCTATAGGAATTTAATCATGTGAGCAATAGACCATATTTTATGCAAATCAAGTAAACATCCCATTTATCAATTCCAAGGGTGTGATAATCCATCAATGGACGTTGTACGTGCTGAAATGCTTTAATCAATCACATCATATGTTAACAATCAAGGACCTGCAAGACTATCCCAAACATCAACCATCACGAAAGAAGAAGGTGAACAGAAAAAGGTCCAAGACTGCATTTGCCAAGAAGAAGATCATTCAAATTTGGGTACCGAAAGGTCAATCTTCAAAGTGCAATCATGTTCACCAGAATATTTTCACTCGTGTCTCATCCTCCAGCCTGGAAATATTTTAAAACTTGGAAACAAAAAGATACAACTGATAACGATACTACTACACATAGTCAGTCAAATAAAGACCACATAGTTGTTTCCAACGATGAAGGTGTAATGTCCCAAATTTTTTTTTTTGAAATAAATAATAAACAAGTAAAACGGAGACGAAACGCATTTCATAATAAACAATATATCTGTATCGAGCGGTTCACAAACACAACGAGGTCCCGCACCCGGAACTACATGTTGTAAGGTATTTTTGAATAAAAGTACAGATATAGTTTAAATAAAAAAATTATTTAAAAATAAAACAGCGGAAACATGAAAACGATGAGCTATCTTCATAGTGCCGGAGCTTCCCCGCAGTTTGGTCCTGAAAAATAGTAAATCCACAACAGTAAGCATAAAGCTTAGCGAGCACACTAACTTACACACCACACTAGGTATGCATATATCATACTTCACAGATCAATCCATGTTCACATATTCATCTCACATATTCATTTCACATCTCATTTCACATAATACCGACTCAGTGCACCGAAGACGATTTCACACTTTGGGTCACAGCCGACTTCCCAATCCGTACAAAGGGTTTCACACTGTCTGCCCGAGTTACATTTTCACTCACACAACGTAACCCTTCACATCACATCAATCACACACATCACATTTACACATATATACAACATATACATCACTAATATCATGTATAAGTTAGTGGAATCACCTGATCCGCAACACAAACGATAATAGTAAGTTTCACCGGTCTGAATATCTAACACGTCCAAACACGAGGACCTACAATAATAATATATATCTCACTATTAGAACGAATCATAATCTCTTACTCAACCTGGCTCACACTCGCGAGGCCTAACTAAGTCATCTCATAATTTGGGCCGGTCCAAGGCCAGATCGCACACTATGAGTCTTACTACTCGTATCTAGGTCGGTCAATCCAACTTACTTTGAAACTACAACCAGTCTAACAAGGGTACGCACGCATATATACACACATATATAAAAATTCATATATATATATAAATACATATACATATATACCTACCCATAATTATAAATACATACATATATACCTACCCATAATTATAAATACGTATATATATATATATATATATATATATATATATATATATATATATCAACCCCTAATTAAATATGTCCTTTAATTAAAAGGTCTAACCACTATAATTAAATCACAAGGTCCAAATTAATTATGTATATATTTGGTCCAATTAGTCCATTATAAAGACTAACAATATATTTCAGAGCCCAACTAAATAAATTCCTATGGCCTAACACTAGCCCAAGTAAAATGCATACCAGGCCTACAATAAAATCAGGCCCAATATCTAATGAAATAAGCCTTCTAGGTCATTAGGCAACTCCCTTCTCTTTCCTGCTCTCATCAACCGTATAATGGCAGCCCCCCCCCCCCCCCCCCCCCCCCCCGCTCTCTTTTTGACTTCGCCGGTGACAGCCTTCCGGCAGCCACACACACACACACACGAACACAACACACACACGCAGATATTGAATTCCGGCGACACGCAGACACACACTCAGTCGCACACCCACACACAGACCACCTCGATCTTCCCCTCAGCCTCTTTCTCGGTCGTCTCTTCCTACCAGACCTCGCCGGCGGCCAGCTCACACGCATAACACACAAACACACACAGTCGCACACAGACCCACACACTAGTTGTACTATTTTCCTACACTACGAGCTTGTTCAACGACTAGAGCCCTCAGTTTCTACTTCTAAATCTCAACAGGGAATAACATGAAAACCCTCAAAATCTTGATCCAAAACGACATAAACATACATATGCGAGTTGCGAGGGTGGGAAGTGTTACCTGTACGTGTTTCCTCGTTGATTCTCCGGTGGCGGTGAGGCGACGGTAGCAGCACATGACAGAGCTACGGTGGCTTTACAGAAACAGATTGAACCCTCTTGAAGCTTCGTCAAGCTCGATAGCAGGTAAGAGTGTGTTAGAGACAGAGAAGCGTTTCCCGCTGCTTTCTCTTCGGTTTTTCTACGGCGGCGGCGGCGCTCACGGCGGCGACACAGCGAGGCTATGGTTGTCCGGCGATCGGGGCAGGGGACGGAGGCAGAGGCTTCGATGGGAGGCTACAGTGATCCTAGATTGTTGTGCCCTAATTTAATACTCATTTAATAACATATATATATATATATATATATATATATATATTTATTTATTTATTTATTTATATCTATTTTCCTTTTAATTCTAACCTAACTAAAAATTTTCTAAAACCCTACTTCAGTCCAACCTATTAAATAAGTTAGCCCAACCAATATGTTATGGTCCAATTTTTTATTTGGAACTTCCCAAGCCCAATTAAACAGCTTATGTCCATTTTAAAACCAACCAATCTTTTTAATCCAACCTTATAAGATCCACTAAATCCAAACTTAATAATAATATATATTAAATCCAAACATAATATATATTTTAAATCCAAACTTAAAAATCTAATGTTAAATTACTTGCGCTCAAACTTAGATATTATACTTAACTTAAAATCTAAATACATGTTCCACCATATGCTAATTAGAAAAACGGGTATTACAGAAGGACCAATTCATACATGGGGACATAAAACTTATTTGTTACTAATTTTGCAGGCATCTAATCGTTAGTACCTAGACTCATGATGCACCAAGCACATGACTGACGATCAGAGTCTGCTCTAGAACTATGTTCGGAAGTATTCTGGTAATGTACGCTTTAGAAATGAAAACATAGCGCTAATCCTGGGGTATGGTGACATAGAAAAGAAAAACGTAAAAAAAAGAAAAGTATCCAACGTGGAAGGATTAGGCCACAACCTGTTCAGCATTGGGTAGTTTTGTGACAAATATTTGGAAGTGACGTTTAAAAAGAACACATGTTCCGTCACAACTGAAAATGGAGATACACTCTTATCTGGAACAAGAAAGTCGAATTTGTACTCCATTGATTTGAACAATTTCCACTCACCTTCATCAGTCTGTCTACTGTCCAAAGCCTCATCGGATCTAACTTAGCAGTGGCACAGAAAACTCTTTCATTTGAATTTTCATAATATCAACAAATTGGTCAATGGTGACTTAGTGAGAGGCCTGCCCAAGTTAAGATTCAATAAAGACCATCTGTCTGTAGACTGCGAGAATGGTAAAATGAAGAAGCCTTCTCATAAATCCAAACAAGTGTTCAGCACTAACAAGCCCATTGGAACTTCTACACATAGACTTATGTGGTCTGATGAGAGTACATTCGCGGTGTAGGAAGAAGCATATTTTTCTCATGGTGGATGACTACTCTCGGTATACTTGGGTTAAGTTCATGCGCTCTAAAGATGAAGCTGCTCCAACAATTACATCTTTCATCAAGCAGCAATAGAATAAACATGCTCAGAGCTATCAGATCTAACAATGGGATAGAATTCAAAAACAACACTTTGGCAAGCTATCTTGACCTTGTGGGGATTCGCCACCAATTTTCTGCAGCATATACACCTCAACAAAATGGTGTAGTGGAACGTCGCAACCGAACTCTGGTCGAGGCTGCACGGACCATGCTGTCATACTCTGGGCTCCCACCTTCCTAGTGGGCTGAAGTTATAAGCACCGCATGCTACACGCAGAATCGTTCTTAAATTCATAAATGCTTTAATAAAACTCCTTACGAGCTGGCAAACGGCATATTACCTAATATCAAACACTTTCATGTATTTGGTAATAGGTGCTTAATGTTGTATAAAAGGATAACTTGGGAAAGTCTGAGGCCAAGGCTGATGAAGCAGTTTTCCTGGGTTATTCACAAGAGTCTAAGGCCTATAGAGTTTTAAATAAAAGAACGAATCGCGTCATAGAGAGTATAAACGTAACATTCGATGATTCATTGGATGTTACAGCTTTTCCACCAAAACCAAACAAAAACATTTCTGGACATGTTAGTTCAGGACCGGTTCTTCAATTCAATGAAACAAACAATGGGTCCAGCAATATCGAATATGGTTTAGACTTTTTGTTTGATTTCTTTCAATCTGAATCTAATCCTATCACTTTTGTTAACAGGTCTGCTATAGATGCTCAAGAGAGTGTCACCAATACACCTCCGATTTCAAATGAGATGAATCCTTTCACTGATGCTTATTTTGAGGGATCACCGTCTACATCTGTCGCACGTCCTGAAGTCGTACCTCCGGAAATAGAATCCGAGGGCACACCAATTTTTTATTCAGATCTGAATATCACTCAGGATGATGAGGAAATCGCACGCACTTTGGATACTTATTTTCCTCAAACTTCCGCTCCCCAAGGTACTCAATGGACAAGACATCACCCTGAATCCAATATAATAGGAAATCTAGCTGAACCTGTTCAAACCCGTTCGGCTACGGCTAATGAATGTTAGTTCTCTAGTTTTCTAAGCATTATTGAACCGACTAAGGTCTCAGATGCACTTCAAGATCCGGGTCGGGTTATTGCCATGCAAGACGAATTAAACCAATTTGATAGACTCAAGGTCTGGAGACTAGTACCTTTACCTCATGGTAAATCTGTAGTAGGTACTCAGTGGATTTTCAAAAATAAAAGGGATTCTGAAGGAGTAGTGGTACGTAACAAAGCTAGGTTGGTTGCCAAGGGTTACAACCAAAAAGAGGGCATTGATTAAGACGAAGCATTTGCTCCTGTAGCTAGGATTGAAGCATTTTGCTTATTTTTAGCCTATGATGCCTACCGAAGCTTCAAGGTCTTTCAATTGGATGTGAAGACAACATTCCTGAATGGTATTCTCAAAGGGGAAGTGTATGTCTCACAACTCGAGGGGTTTGTAAACTCCCAGCTTCTAAACCATGTTTACATTCTAGATAAGGCATTACACGGTCTTAAACAAGTCCCACATGCTTGGTATGATGTTCTTTATGAATATTTGACAAGTGAGGGCTACACGAAAGGGAATACTAATACCACTCTCTTCACCAAGGCTAATGGAAAGGACATAATTCTTGTTCAGATATACGTGGATGATATAATCTTCGGCTCGACTAACCCAAAATACAGTGATGAGTTTGCCACCACAATGGTTAATCGCTTTCAGATAAGTATAATGGGGGGAAATGTCCCTTTTCCTCGGATTACAAGTCAAACAACTGGGTGATGGAATTTTCATCAATCGATCCAAGTATATTAAATACTTGTTGAACAAATACGATATGACCAGTTGCTCATCCATTTCAACCCCATGGCTGCTCGTACTAAACTGTCCGCTGATCTTACGAGAACAGCGGTTGATTTAAGAACTTACCCGGGGATGATTAGATCATTGTTGTATTTGATGGTGAGTCGGCCAGACATTATGTTCTCCACTTGTCTGTGTGCGAGATTTCAGGCCAACCCAAGAGAATCTCAACTGTAGGCAGTTAAAAGAATATTCAGATATCTCAAGGGTACTGCAGATTTAGGTTTGTGGTATCCTCGCGACTCGAAGCTGAACTTATATGCATATTCTGACGCTGACTATGCTGGTTGCATGCTAAACCAGAAGAGTACCTCTGGCAATGAACATTTTCTAGGACATCGTTTAGTCTGATGGGCCTCCAAAAAGCAGAACTGTGTATCCACCTCGACTGCTGAATCTGAGTACGTTACTGCTGCGATGTGCTGCTCTCAGAGTCTTTGGATTCGTACACAACTTTCAGATTTTGGCTTGCAGTATGAGAAGATCCCTCTACTATGTGACTAATCTGCTATTGCTATCTCGTGAAATCCGGCACACCACTCGAAAACCAAGCATATAGATATCCGTTATCATTTTATTAAAGACAATGTAGAATAGGTCTAATTTGAATTACAATATGTTCAAACAGATAGTCAACTAGCTGACTTATTTACCAAAGCGTTGGACGAATCCCGTTTCAATGAGCTAGTTTCCAATTTAATTTTCTTGTCTTTCTTAGTTGAGTAGGTATTATACAGTTTGTTCATTTTGCAGGAAAATGGTGCATAACTTCAGGGGTAGTTTCTATCATACACGTACTACATAGGTGTAGGGGGAGACAATAGACACACAACATTTTCATAATTTTTTATCTTCCTCTCAATCCCAAAATTGTGTGCTCCATGCAAATTTTGAGGGGGAGTTTGTTTTTAAGTGTGTTTAAATGTGAAAAATAGAAAAGAAACAAAACAAAGTGAAAATTATGAAAATACAATAATATTCTATGTTTTGTTTCATTTTAAGTCTAAGAAAATTCATAAAAATCAAAATTATCGCAAAAGTGCTTGAGTTAGAATCAGGATTGGAACATGATTCTAAAGGAATCAATTTTAATTCTAAGAAAAAAGTGCAAGTCCTTCGAATTTAGGGTTTAGTAGGAATGGCACACGAAAAATATTTCTTCTTCAAGCGTATGAAGGATTCGAGCATGCCTACTTTACCTGAAAATCGAATGAACTTTGTTCACATTTGTCCAAGTGTGACGTATTCGAGCTTGAATCATTCGAGTGTAAATAGTTCGAGCATACATGTCATTCAAGAATAAAAGTAAGCTTAAATCTCATTAGAGTCAAGTTCATTACGCAAAGTTGTCGCATCAATAGGTACTTAATCGAGTATCAGTGATTCGAACATGAGAACCATTCAAGTGTCTTCATTCGAGTCTAATCCCATTAAAACATGGTTTATCAGCCATGTGCATTCATTATAGTGTAGTGCCTTCGAGCATATACTCATTTGAGCGTGAGTGGTTAGAGTGTCATTCAAAATTCGTTCGAGCATCTTTTTGACAGTCCCATCAATTTTACCGATCCAATTCCTCCCTTGTTCAAGTTTGAAATTTCAAACTAGTTAAAACCTACACTCGAATCCTCATTCCTCCGTTGTTCAAGTTTGAAAATTCAAAAAAATGCTTTGGTTACTCTAAATCTGCTCAAGTAACAAAACTTTGCCATAAATTCGAATTTTGTGTTTAATTTGTTCGCAATCACAAAGGAATTCATAATCATTGATTAATTTCGAACAAACATGAATTAAATCGAGGTTTATGGTCTGATTTTATACTCAAACTCGAGGGTTTTCACGGAACTTCACATTGATTTTTTGTGAATCAAATAAACTTGTTTGAGGTTTTACTGTTTGTGATGGGTTCTGTACAAGTATGAGGAAGATGAATCCATAAAAAGTTTTTGAAAAGTGATAAAGTGTTCTTCATGTTCTTCGTGGGTTTAAATATATATTATGGATTTCATTTTTGATCTACAAATCGATGTTATGATGTGTTTTTGGGTATGTGTTAGTGTTACAAAGTTGTTTATAATCACTTATTCATAGTATTTCAACTCTTAAAACAATCTTAACACATCATGTGACATCAATTTCACTATGAGGGTCCAAGTGTAAGGGATTTGTGAAAATTTTCAAAATTTTCCACTTTGGTCAATGTTTGCCAACTTAGCATAAAAGGTCGAGTTTGATCTAAGTTCGACTCATTGTGATGTTTTCAAGTGTGAGTGGGTTATTATTTCTTGCTTTATGTTTACAGATCTAGTCTGTTTACTACTTCCTACAGGTTACATGGATGATCAGGAAGATAACATGGTATTATCTCATTCTTCTACCGCTAGCCTACCATTAAACCCTCATGATCAGTTACTCAGTTACTCTCTTCTGAACATTTCCTATCAGTGGTTTCACATGAAAACAACCAGTACATAAATCCAGTCACTTTCAAGAACCCTAACTTTCCAATCCTTTCTGAAATCCTAAAAATTCACTCTCTTAACCATATGCTCACTTACAACCCAATTACCTCTAGTACCCATGTCCCCGATCTATAAGCTTAAAAGTTCTGGCACACAGCCCATATACACACCAGATCCATAACTAGAAATCTATCTATTCACGGGGATGTGGATAACAATATCATGTTTTTCACTATTGATAGGCTGAGGGAGATCTTTAGACTCCCTGAAGCCACCACTCGATCTCCAGTAACTTCCTTTGCTGAGATTCCAGATGAGGAAAATGCCTTTGCTGCCGTTAGAGCTCTGGGTTATGATAGTCCCTTACAAAGTAAATCTCATCTCAAACGGGCTAATCTCCATCCGATGTATTATCTGTTTTTTACTATCCTTCAAAGGTGTCTAACTCCAAAACACATAGGATATGAGTACCCAAACGATCACCAACTGAAGGTGTTTGTTGCTGCAGATAATCACCTACATGTGGATTATGCTCAATTATTTTTCAATGATATGCAGGCCACTGTTGCAACAAAGTCTGATCTCAAAAAGACTAAGGATAAATTTCTACCGTATCAGCGGTTCAAACAAATGATTATCCAACATGCAATGGATCAGAATGACAACATTCCTCTCAGAACAGGGCACTTCTCTATTACACCCAAGCTTTTCAACTTTATCAAAGCAATTGCTGCCAATCATGCACTTGTACCTCAACCATTCCCTGTATCACTCTTGGATCTTTGTGAGCAAAACCAGATAGTAGTAAGCTATAGGGAGAATGTAGGTGTACCCTTAATGGTTATGCTAGAGCCGGCGATACCTACCCAAGGGGGAGTAGTACAAAGTGAGGACATAGTTGATAGGCCTCAGATATCTATGGGAGATACAGGAGGAGAAGAGCGGAAAGAAAAGCATGAGAGGGGTGGTGAAGGGGATGTCAGTGAAACACATAGATAGGGAGGGGATATATATGATCCAGCAAATGTTTTAAACATATTTGCATCCCTGGCAACTATCTACCCTGACTTTGACTCCGAGGTAGCCTCCGCCACACATGCTGAATCATCTAAGGTCCTGACAATAGAAACAGAGTAGATGTAAATTGGAACCCCGGAATCTCAAATGGAAATTATTGAACATATGGAAATGGAGGTGGGGACTCCTAAAACTCAAATTGAGCAACACCTGGAGGGTACACCGGACTTCATGAAACGCAACACACCGGTGGCTTTGTGTTGCTGCTTCATCCTACTCAAAGGTAAGTAGGTACTCAAAGGTTGATACACCTTTAAGCTGAGCTAGACCAAGATCCGTCTGTGGAACTTGATGCATCTGTCACACCTTCTGATTCTCCAATGTCTGTGGATAGATATGTTGGATATGGTTTAGGAGACGGAGAAGAAGATAGTGTTATGAGTGAGAGTGCATGTGAGGAAGAGGAAAGAAAAGAACAAATGAGTGTTGAGGGACCCCTAGCCTTAAAAAACCGGGAAGCTGCATCTTCTATCGGACATGACATAGTTAGGTCTGGTACGAAACAGACACGGTCATCCCAGCCGTGCATCTTCCAACCCCTCCTAGCCACTTAGGTGCTTCTCAACAAGTACCTACTTTATTGAACAGGGCTATAGAACATCAACTATGACCATCTCTTTTGCAGATGGGACGTATTGAATCAAGAGGACCGCCTCTCTCGTCCTCGCACGTTCCTTCATCGTATATTGATATATAGCATATTTCTGTGTTTCTTTATAAACACAAGGACACAATCAATGCACTCGCCCTATAGTGCCAACAGGTGCCTGGAACTTCTATAGGGGTGGTACCTTTTTTGGTGTCATTCGAGGATCAAAAGGAAATCCTATTGGAGTCAACATCTCTACAGCTTCATTAGGTGGTTCTGCCTTTGTGGCTGGAACCTCAACAGGTAATCTACGTGATCCCGGTCTTGTTACACGTGATGAATTGCAGGAAACCATTAATAAAGTCGTGAACCCTCTTAATCAGAAACTAGACAATCTTGAATCCATACTTAACTCCAGACCACAACCTACCACTGATCCCTCTAATCTATCCATTGATTCACTAAAAAGCCTGCTATATGTCAAATTACTTGAACAAAACCCAGAACGTGAACATGACAATGATCTTCTTACAACCCTACGCAATGAACAGACCTTTCGAGGTAGTAACTTGACTGAGTTTCAAAAATAGATTCAAACCAAGATCGATGATCTTGCACATGTATTTTGGACAGAAATGACTAAAGTGGAAGAGAGGTTGAAAGCAGTTGAGAAGGCTTGTAAGTCGCAAGTAGCAATTCAAAGCAAAAAGCGTGAGGACCATGATCCTAATGATCGTCCTGAGGGGGTGAAACGACAAAGGCGTAAATACTTATCTTTTGTTCCTATTACCCCTTTGAGTACAATACTTCCTACTGCTACGGGTACAAGTTTTGGAACTGAAAAAAGGGCCGATGATGTTCATCAACAACAACAAGCTACTTTACAATTCGAATGGAGGCTTGAGATTAGTAAAGAGGGCGAGATACCTATGGAAAGCGAGGAGGCCTATGATCCTGATCCGTTTTGGCAGGGCATAGATGATTTTGAAACTAAAGAACAGATTGAACGAGCTCCTAAGGAACCACGTGTTGTTCACAAATTTGATGACTATTTTAAACTACGGAAAAGAGAAGAGATTAGAAAGGAAAAAGATTCAGTCTCAAAGAACTAAAAAGTCAAAACCGAAGTTTGATGTATCCAGGGTTCTTGCGGGAGTTTCAAGTGAAGTTCATGACCTTTTTCCTCCTTCTGGTGAATTTCAAATCTCTGCTGCTGACATTATTAAGAAAAATAAACAACACGAAGCAACAGAGAAAGCAGGACAAGAATCAGAATGGCCATTGCCACCGAACATCATATATCCACCATCTCCTCTGGTGTATACTGGTGACAGGATTTAGACAAAGAAACATGTTTTCAAGAAAAGCCAGCTTGCAGCCTAATTGGAAAAACTACTTCGTGAATGCTACCAATCTTGAAGAAAGAATTCCTGAAAATTTTAGCAGTGAAGTTATAGAGCTCATACCACCCGAGTTACGGGGATTGGATGATAAGCAAAAATGGAGATATGAACAAATCTTGAAAGCATCCAAGTCTACAAAGGAACTAGTTATGTCAGATTATCCTATCACCAAGCTGTTGAATGTGGTTATTGGGACTACCTTCCAATACAAGTATACAATCTTTGAGATAGAAAGAGCAAACGGCCAAAGGATCTACATCAACGAATCTGATCTGAGACATGTTAAAATTCATGACATTGCATTCTTATATGAAGTTCTCACTCCGAAACAAGGCAAGTCTACACATGAGCAGTTTGGCAGATCTCAACTGATAAGATACATGAGAAAGTTAACTGAGAATGTTGAGGATCATGATATGCAACTCGGAGCTGAAAGCAACCATCTCAAAGTCAATTTTCTCAGGCCAACTTAAAGTCATCCAGATTTAGAACAACTTGAGGAGTTGAGAGTTATTCATGAGGGGCATAACAACAATAAGGGTGATCGAGGTGTTATCTATTGGAATTTAAAGAAAGAAAAAATAGTCATCAGATTGAATGAGCTTATGGCATACTCAGATGGCACTTTGAAAATTCTTCACCACAAGATTCATGAAAAGGTGTGGGAAGCTCGTGAAACCATACCTGAAGCTGAGCAAACCCAAGCGAACCGGGCAATTGAACTAATAAAGAATACACTGGAGAGTAGAAGGTATATCCGTAAATGGCAAGTGGCATTCGGCATTTGCAACAAGTCAATCCATGGTATGTAAATTTTCTTTTACTTGTTATGAGTGTTCACACTCCTCACTTAGGGGGAGAATGTTAGATTTGTAAAGTGAGGGTGTGAATTGTAAAAAAGGTGTAGCCTATAAATAGGGATGAGACTCCCTTAGTTGCTTATGCTTTGCAATACAATTCTCATTATTGATTTCTCTCTCGGCATTATCATCTCCTATTCATATGCAATGTTCATCTTCTAGCAAGGCATCATCACTTAGATTGGGGTAAACACATGCACAACCTAGGATTTTTAACCGACCTGGTTTTGTTTTTATGGAACCGGTTTTTTTGTTCAAGTTAAAACCGGTCTTGCGTATAACCGGATCGGATTTTATCCGGTTTTGAAGGGCAGATACTGTTGGGTTTTACAGGTCACAATTCATACTTGAGTTGTCCTGATTCATAACCAAACTGGTTTGAACCAACTCAGAATTGTATACAATAAAAACAGTTATTATTCACAAAGGCGGAAATAGAGTAATAAACTTAATCCTAAAACCCTAAAGGATTAAAGATCTTTTAGTCTATCACATTTATATATATCCAGTGTATATTAATCTTGAAAAACATGAAGGTTTACACATTACAACTTGCGCAGAAAGTAAAAAGGGCAAATCAGGATTGAATTAAACTATAAACCAAGCATACAATCAATCCTACAACTAATACTGGAAATAGATACATGTGTTTACACACATATTGTATCCATTGAATTCACCATATAACATCAAGAACACATTAGATGAGATAACATACCTAGGATGCTCAATGTTTTAATCCACCCGTGATGAGGTATAACAAGTACCCGCTAGAAAGGCTTAATCCACACCTTGGTTGTTCTTGATTCCTTGGGCTTTGAATCACCAAAATCGACTAACACCCTAGGGATGGGGTGTTCGGCCGCCGATTACAAGGAGAGAAGGGGGAGAGAGTTTTTTCTTTTTGTTTTTTTAAGGATTAACCTAATTGCCTTTGGTTTAAAGCCTATTTATAGATAACTTATCTAGTTATCATTTTAATTAGGCAACCTTTTAAACCTTTTTTATTAATATAAAATATACTAATATATATATATATATATAAATCGATCCATTATATATATATATATATATAATCCTTTAATATATTTTATCTTCTTTAATAATAACAATTAATAATAACCCTTTTAATTAATATCCAAGATATTAATCCAATAATTAACAATATATTTATTAACTAATAAATATATATTCTTGTTAATTACACTAACCTGATTATTTTTCTCAACTCTCAATACTGGTTTATGACCAACTGTCATAATACCCATCTCCCATAGTGTGGATTTTCCTACTTGAATTATGTACCCTCACAGGTGTGACCCTTGAGTGTTTTATGGCATTAGCCGTATCATTAGGGTTCGATGGTTACACACACAAATCTTATCAGACTCCCACTTGTGCTTACAATCAACCCGTGGTCTTGATGATACTGGCCTAAGGGTGCTTCTAGACAAGTCGTTAGGGCAACCAAGCGCATAAGAACTCTTATACCCAGGTGTGATAATCATATCCTTTATAAAACAAACTTTTTTATAATTCATAAAACTAACTGTTTTATAATCAAAAACTTCATAAGAACCCCCTATCATATGATCGGGTATACTTTAGGCTTTTCCCTCTGCATCACGACGTTTCGATTGTGAGTGTGAGCATGGAATGGGTCAACTCTGAACACTCAGAACCATTTCTCGACTATCCGACTTTGATTGAGTGATAAACGACAAAGAACATATCAGTTCGTTTGGGCATGGCCATGCACTTCCACAGTCTACGTCAGTCAAGGGGTACAGAAACATCTCTCCTGAAAAGGAGGTGCAGAATGCCTCTCGCATATTCGCATTTGGCAACACGCTTTCCACTGATACCAGATACGCCCGTTATTACTACCCAGTTACGGTGTAGCGTTAGGTGCAACCCAAATATCAGAAGTTCACGCATCCCAAACCAAATACCTTAGGCTTGAGGACAACCTATGTGACGAATACCTTTGACTCGTTAACCACGCGGTATTCTTCACGATGTCACTATCCGATATTCATACCCTTGGTGAATACCCGTACATCCTTGGCCTACACTCCTGGTAGCTATCTTCAATCACTATGAATCTCCACCAAGGATTACAATGACGTTATTATCTCCCTAATCGAGGTTCCCACCAACATAGGTAGTCACGGACAAGATTTTTGAATAATAATCCTATTATTCATGGATATTACCAAAACATACAAAATCTGTGATGAGTAATGGGATTAATAATGTACTCTCCATATTCACCATCTTGGAATATAGTACAAAATTAATGTTGATCCACCATCTCGATTCACCGCGTCTATTTGTATTACTAAGATGGTTCAAGTGGACTTATCACGACTCTCTCCTTGAAACCACAACATTACTATGAATTAAAAATGAGTATACACTAACTAGTGCTCCCACTCATTTTGCTAGACAAATTGTTGGGATAATGATCTCATCTGTTTTGATTTGGTGAGACAAAGTTAAGTTTGTATGATATGTTCTACATATAACTTAAACAGAATTATGAAGCTTAGTCAGACTGAACACTCACAGTGATTCAGACTGAGTATAAGCTGTATATATGTTTGATCAACTTAGACTATATCTTTGTAAGATTATCAATGTGTTTGATAAGCCGTGTGTGTCACCTGAGATATATATATTGAGTTTCAGCTTGATGAGTTTCAAGCTGAGTGACTCAGCGTATATACTGAGTCAGCTCAACAAAGTTGCTAAATAAGTTCTAGCTAACCCTGTATGATGAGTTTTCACTATGTGCTTAACTCAAGCTGTGTGATGAGTTCACATGTTTGGTTGGTTTCAAACAAGTTTTAACTACTCGGTGTAGCTAATATACATACTTGGGTCAGTCTCAAACAAAAATGACTCCGTGTCATTAAGTCTGAGCTATGTGCTCTACTCAAGCTGAGTACCAATCTCAAGCTGAGTACTAAACTCAAGTTGAGTGCTTGAATCAAGCTGAGTGCTTGACATAAACTGAGTAATAAGTTTACTCATACTTGGTGTGTCCAAAACCATGTTTTAATTACTAGGTGTTACTAATTCATGAGTATCTGAGTATTTGAGTCAGTCTCAAATCGAGTATTATACTAATTCGGTATTGGTGTAATACGACAGTGTTAATAATATGTGTAAGTCACTAATATTATTTTACACTTGTATCCGTTGGAAGATGATGTGTTTCTACCCTCTCACTGTTACATCAAGCCGTAAGTTTTTCCGGCGTAATGGATAAAAAGGGGAATCTAACGGTAACTTTTCTCTCTCCTCAGAAAGGTATATATACCGATCCTAATCGGTTTAGAGAAGTTTACGCTTACAAATCCGACTTCTCACCTTCTAAGTACCTTACGAAAATACGTCAATTGCCCATTGCATACGTCCGTGGAAACCCTAAATTGCTAAGTGCAATTTTTGAACCAAATCGCTCAGTGTTTTTTCAACAAATAACTTCGTGTAATTAAACAATAATGGACGGAACCATTCTTATTCTTGGTGATATGATGGTCAGAGGTGTTGCGTTCAAGAACAATGGGATGCCGGTGCTAAAAATCAATAATCAACGTGCCTGCTTGGTAATCCTAGAACGCAAATGGAACAGAGGCTATGAAGCCTGGGTGGACTACATCAGAAAATGCCCTTTGGCATTCGCTTTTACTGGCACACCACTCCACATAGTTCCACAACATCTGTTGGAGTTCTGGTACACATGTACCTACAACCAGAACAGGGTAGAGATCATTGGCACTGTTCTAAATGGCGATAGAACGGTTGTTATTATTGTCCAGAGGCTAAGGGATGTTCTTCAACTCCCTGTTAATGATGTGTTCGAGCCTGCTGTGACAAGGCAGGTGGCAAGGTCGGTCCTACCCTGTATGGGACACCCACAAACAGAGGGTGTAATAAAAAAGGCCACCTTTCCAACGAGTTGGGGATTTATGGTTTCTATGGTGATTCGTTCACTGGGAACAAAGGTTGAAGGCTTGGACCAGGTCAATGAGTTCGAGATGCAGTTGCTGTACAATATGTTCTTTGCCAGAAATCTAGACTATGCACTGCTCTTCTTCAATGAGCTCAAGGTCCAAGTGCTAAAAACACCAAGGGATCTCCATGTGCCTTTCATAAGGTACTTGTCCGTGGTGATTGAAGCTGAGTTGGGAGATCAACTATACGAAGCTGGGCGGGATTTGTTCCCTGCTCCAGCACTCAGTTCGAAGATGTTCAATAGTGACATCTTTCCAGAGCAGGAAGGTCTTAGTGACCCAATGCGATGGATAGCTGAGAAAGCTTCTTCATAAAGTGAAGCTGAGGGATCCAATCAAGGGGGAGCTTCCCAAGCTGACACCGAGGTTCAAGCTGAGCACTCTGCTCAAGCTGAACCAGCACACACAGAAGCTACTTCTGGTAAGACCTCTCCATTTTCTCTTTCTTCTCATTATTCTCCATCCACCTTTGGAGATAAGGCTGCGGTATACCCAACCCAGACTAACCCATCTCCTCCACCTTCATTTCATCTACAATCCCACTCTGAAGGCATCACTTCATTTCATCTACAATCCCACCCCTAGTATGCCCACAACTGCTATGGAGAATATCCGAACCTATACAAGAAAAACTGCCATAGGTGGTGAGCTGAGATCACGCTGATCCCTTCACTGGCAGGAGTTAAGGGGGAGACGCCTACTCTTAAGGTGTCAACCTCAAGGCTCATTACAACCCAACAGCCTAAACCGGGTGTGGTGTCTACTCAGCCTACACTCTCCAGTGCCATGGGAGAGCCCACTACTGTGCCTAAGCAGACACACTTAGGTAACATTGAAGAAATGACCAATCCCCAGGGTCAATCACCCCCCTCCAAACCAATTAGCCAACCACCTACCCATACACTTCACGTCTCGAGCCCCATTACTTCTCTTCATTTCTCTCACCCACACGCACGACCTTTCACTGTTTCATCTTCAAACCAAGGTGATTCACAGGGTCCAAACTCTGGTGCACATGAATTTGAAGGTAAACACCAACCTTTAGATGATGCACCCAAATTCCAACCTTCTCAGGCTGACTTAGATGATTTAATGAATTTCTTTAAAAGTCAGTTTGAAAAGCTGCACCTTAAGAGAAAGCAGACCAAAAAGGAAATGATCATGATTTTGGATTCTCTAGATGAGGAGGTGGTACAATTAAAATATGCAGTTGCTGCCCTACAACAATAAAAGACTTCAACCCCTGTTGATGATGACAAAAAGGGGGAGAAGGTTCAAGAAGCTGAAGCTGAGTCAGTCAAAGCTGAAGCTCTACTACTATTGGGAGAGGGAGCAGATCAGATTGAGAGGGAGAGAGGAATAGAAAAAGAAGTTGAGCTGACTGAAAAAGCAAAAGGAAAGAGACCAGTTGTGGTCAGCTCAGAAGAGTCAGAACCTCCTCAACAGAAAAGAAGAAAAATGATTCTAAGTGAATCATCAGCCTCAGATGAAGACTCTGCGGATAAAATGACCTTACAAGAGAGAGCTTCACTGATGGCAGTAAGAAGATTGTAACAAGAGGATGCTGATCAACTTGGGATGTCGATTAATGAATTAAGAAGAAGACAAATGGATGTTCAAGCTGTGTTAGCAGATGAGAAAGAGAGAAGAGAAAGAGCTTGGGCTGAAAAGATCAAGAAGCAGAATGAAGAGCTATCTAGACTCAGACTGCCAATCGTGCCCAAGGAGGATGAAGTAAAGGAGCTTCCTGTCCAGGATCAACCTGAAGAGGAAGACATAACTCAGTGTTATACAAGGACCTACTTCTCCTCTCAAATAAATACATTAAGGTTGAGTTCAGTTCAAGGGATTATCAATCTAGAGTTTGTCTTAAGGAATGATGAAACACCCTCTCTGGAACTGAGTCAACTGCATAAACTGGGATATGAAGAATAGAAGCAAGTGGCCATACTTATCAAGCAGATGGAAAAGTCCTCTGCCAGAAGTCAAGTTAAAGATGAACTGTTGAGGCTACTTGCAAGAGCTGATTCGATGAAACTCATTCCCAGGTCTGAGATTGTAACCCTACAAACTTCCTTTCACAAAATGGGGAAGGACAAGTTAAAAAAGCCAGCTGGATTAGCAAAAGCAGATAAGTACACTCTGAATCTTCCTGAAGGCTTGAAGTTTAAAGAAAACACCTATGTGGAAAAGCCTGAGAAAGGATTCATGTACCTTGATAGAAATGGAGAACAATGCTTCCAGTCTGATGCAAACATATACACATGTGGGGTATCTCAAGTGTTTGCTCTGAGACAAATTGTCGAAAAGACTGAACAAACTGCAAGTTTCAGATACAGAATAAACAGAGCAATCAGATCTCAAAAGGATCAGCTTCAACACTTACCTAATCTGCAAGAAATCCTTGAAGAAATAAATAAGGAGATCAAGGAGTTTGAAGAGCTGCATCCTGATTAGATTAGTTCTAATATTTTTTGAAGCACTTAGTGTGCATGATCTATGTGATCAATACTTTTGTATTATGATGTGTTCAATTAATACAAATATTTGTTTGATATGTTCAACTGTGTTATGATATGTTCATAATTATTAATCTAATAAGTTCAGCTTGAATTAATAACTGATTAGTTCTTATTCATTAATGTATTTAGTTAGTGTGTTCAACTAAAAGTTGGTTTGTTCCACTTATAATTAATAAGTTCAATTAAAATTGATAAGTTCAATTGATATTTGATTAGTTCAAATATAAAATCTTGATAAGTTTAAGATTTAAAACATAATTCTGTTAAACGAACTTAAGAACTGTTTGACGGTTTTGTCATCATCAAATAGGGGGAGTTTGTTGGGAAAATGATCTCATCTGTTTTGATTTGATAAGACAAAGTTAAGTTTGTATGATGTGTTCTACATATAACTTAAACAAAATTATGAAGCTTAGTCAGACTGAACACTCACAGTGATTCAGACTGAGTATAAGCTGTATATATGTTTGATCAGCTTAGACTATATCTTAGTAAGATTATCAATGTGTTTGATAAGCCGTGTGTGTCACCTAAGATATATATATTGAGTTTCAGCTTGATGAGTTTCAAGCTGAGTGACTCAACGTATATACTGAGTCAGCTCAACAGAGTTGCTAAATAAGTTATAGCTAACTCTTAGGACTTCTAAGGATGAGTTTATTAATATACGTGTTAATTCATGTTGGTTTTCGAGTTTGTTCTCGAAGAACTCAGCTTGATGAGTTTCAAGCTGAGTAACTCAGTCCGAGTAAGAAGTCAGCCTAAAGAAAATTTAAATATGTTTTAAACTTATCTTTTTAACTCTCTATATCTACAGGAAGGATAAGAAGACTCCAGAATCAAGATTGAAGATTGAAGACTCAAGATAAGAAGATTCAAGATTCAAGATTCCGAGTTATCCGATAGTTAGTTAGCAAATTAGGCTGAGTCTTCGTTTGTTAGATTCCGTAGGAACAGGATTATAAATACTTATTTCCTGATAAGTTTAGAGGTACGACTACAACGACGATTACAACTAAGTGTTGCAGAGCCAAATACCTCACCTCAACCGTATGTGTTACGATTCTTGAATCACTGTTTGTCAGTTCAACGTGATCAAGATATTCACAGATTGCCAAGCTATTTGTGTGTTCGAATACTCACATTAGTTGTGAGATTGGTAAGTTTTCAATCTGTGATTAAATCCTATTTAGAGAGTCGTCAGTATCTATAATCATAACTTGATTATAGAATGCTAAGTTTGAAAGATTGAGAGATTTATATTAGGTGTTTACATATCAAGAGTTGCTTACTTGATAGAGTCTGTAATCATCTTCTTATTAATGAAAAGCAAAGCATTCGATTGTGGTTTGATTTACTATGTAACACTTTATTTTGATTTGTTCAATTTCCGCAGAAAGTGTATTCAACCCCCCTTCTACACATCTGTTGCTTGTTGTTATTCTCACCAAGGGACCAACATAAATTGTTTTTCCACAAACATTGAAAAACAGGTCTAGTCTTTCTAATTTTATCATATTATATGAACTCGGAGAACTGGATTAACTCCTCGTTTCTAAATATATAAAATTTTCCCATAACCACACTTGGTTATATTGTAGATGTATAGATACTTTTCTATTCAAAGAAATAAACTGAAATAATAAACCCTTTCGTTTACATAAACTTGTAAACAAAATTAGATCTCCAGTGTATAAACACATATCTAATAATCTGTTTATTATTTCCAACACTTAATTCTTTTAATATGTTTAATATTTGTGACATTGAATTTCAATATATAATTATGACCTCCTGGGACTAGTCCATTATCCTGGACTCATTTTGTAACCTCAAAATTCACGTCATTAAAATTATATACGTACTTGAAATTCAATAAGCTAATAATTTCCGTGCTTTTCTAAGCACTTATTTGCTTCTCGCAAATATACACATATGTATATTAATTTATCAAAACCCGATAAATATCTTAGCGTAGGTCAATTGCTCCCACTGACTATTATGAAAAACATGACATCACTTAAAATACCTTATTGACTTGATAAAAAAAAAGATATCCAAGTCAAAAACTGATTTTAAGTATAAATCTAAAACTTTTATTTCGAATAAGAATCTTAAAGTTACTGAAACCTTAAACTTGGATCTTCTAATATCCATTATTTCCTATTACGGAAATAGGTTTCTTAACTTTATATCATCACAAGTATGAAATACTTGTATAGATTCTTACATATGAGTTCCTCTTGATAATAATTCCAATTATTATCAAACTCATAAATGTTTTTCCCTTAAACACATCCTTAGAAATAATGACTATTATTTCAAGAGTTTAATTCCAGTTCAAAACTTGAACTTGTTTTCATACTTATAATTACTTGATTAGATAACCTTTCTAATGTATATAACACCATCTGTTTTATTTCAAGCAATTCCATAAGTCATAGTCAAGCAACAATATTAATCATATTACACAAATGGCAACTAATGCATATGAACTAAAACACCAATAAGTCAAAACTTTGACTTGTTAGTCGTCCTCCAGTCAACCTTGACAAGAAGTAATCATAAGATACGAGCAAGGTTATAACAACCAATAATTCATAATATTTTTAAAGAAAAAGTCTTTAAAGAAACCATTACAAATTTTAAATCCAGAGTTCAAAATAAGTAAAAAATGAATTATAAATATCCTTCTCCCGCATGCATCGTCCTTTTAGCATTCCAAGGCATCCTTTGCTTCTCATTGACCTATTTGCAATAAACGATCGCAAAAGTAAAAAACACCACTTATATACAATAAGTTGAAAGCAAAAAACTGAAGCTAGTCAATGAAAGTACCTGTGGCGTTTCCACCACCCTCGTAACACTTCGGGCAATTGGCCTTGTAATGTCCAACTTCACCGCACTTGAAGCACCGGTTCTCGGCCCTCGCTTTGTTCGTTTTAAACTTCTTGCCCGTGCCTTTGCCTTTGCCATTTGCCTTGGCCCTGGGTGCAGATGGTCCTGGCTCGGTTTTACCCTTACCCCTGCCATTGCATCCCTTCCTCTTTTTCACAGCTCCACTTTCCACCACTAGGACATCCTTGGACTTATTACCCAGATTCGACTCCGCTGTCTTAAGCATGTAATGCAACTCAACAATGGATTTCTCCATGCTGTTCATGTTGTAGTTCACAATGAACGACTTATAGTCATCTGACATCGAGTTTAGAATCAGGTCCGTTGCAAGCTGCAATAGGACCGGGTGTCCGAGCCTTTCCAAATGGTCCATGCACCCTTTCATTTTCATGATGTGGGTACTAACCGAAGTGCCCTTTGCCATCTTGCAAGTATTGAGAGCCTTAGTGACATGATAGTGTTCTGAACGAGCCAGCTCTTGAAACATGTCCCTCAGCTGGCAGATCATGTCATAGGCTGATGTATCCATCATGCTAGTTTGCAACTTTAGACTCATCGTTGCAAGCATGAGGCAGCTTACATCTAGCGCATCATTGACGCGCTTCTGGTAAGCCTCCCGAACATCCGCCCTTGCATTATTGGCTGGGGTATTTCCCACTGGTTCCTCCAGGACGTACCATTTCCTCTCGTGCCTGAGCACAATCCGTAGATTGCGCTCCCAGTTGAGGAAATTAGGTCCCGTGAGCTTATCCTTCTCTAGGATAGAGCGGAGTGAGAGGTTGTTTGTGTTGGTAATGTTTTCCATCTACAATTTTATCATGTAGTCCAATTAGTAACACAAATAAGACTTTGCTAAATACAAAATTCATAAAAACCCTTAAATGATTAAGTATTAGCCCTAGGATCCTTATTTCACACGTGTTGGTGCACGGTTTGGGCATGACAACACCAACCCCGTGCTATATCAGGTAGGTAGGTTCCTTTACCAATCGTATGTAACTTGATACGACTCCTAGACCTTGTAGAGATCTTTAGATTAAACTATCTAAGTATGTTTATCTCTACACTAAGCGCATTTTGGGCCCGTCACATCAGGGAATCACCAACATAGACCGCACCACCTAGGACGGGGTGAACTCTGGCCCGTCACATCAGGGAATCGCAAAGTCTTTCACCCCCTCCCCACATCGGTTTGAACCCCGGTGTGCACGTTTTGGGCACGACAACACACCAAGGTACCGGGAGCAGGAAAGGTGTACCACTAGATGAGTAGCACTACTGGTCTAAGATTTTCTTGGGTTTTATCCAAGTTTGAAAAACTTGATTCCAGTTTTGTAAAACCATTTTAAAACTATATGTTTTAAAAACCGTATATCTTAGTATACCTCAAACTAGGTACACAATACGTCTTATGACAAAACCATTTTGAAAAACAAACTGTTTTTAATATGCTGATACGACAATCATAAAATATTAAATTTTATAGTGCTGTTGTCGTATACCAATTTTATCATATTCGTGGTTTTACCTCTTGATTAATAAAATCCATTATTATCACCTACTTCAATTTTATAGTTTCATAAAAGACATAAATTTAAAGCACAACCACGCAGTTAATAATATGTTATAGTTTTGTCAACTATGTCCTAGAGGGTCAATCTAAGGACAACTAAAACTGGTCTTGACACCTCCGGTCTCAACCCGAGCAACTCCGTTCGGTTCCTCCGTCTTGTAAAGTCTTTCGCCTTCCGTTTTGGTTACAACCATTAGTCTAGAATACACAAACATATTCTATTATAGTTACATATAGAAAGGGGTTGTAAGTGGCATGCAGGCCTCCCCGAAATACTATTACATTGTAGAAAGGGGTTATAAGTGGCACGCATGCCTCCCCAAAACCAAAAGAAATAAAGAAAGAAAAACAACACAACCACAGGTCTAAGTTGGCAAAACCTATAACCTACATGTCCAACCACTACAAGAATATACTGTTGACTTGTTTAAATCAAACATTTGTAGTTGACATGAAAAACTACAAATGTGATTTAAATATACTAATGCAACTTTTAGTATACAAGTCAACTAATTCAAATAATACATACATATCAACAATATATATATATATATATATATAATCAACCACGCATTAAGTATAAAGCAATAATAATGCAAGTGTACACCTTTTTCTCAATCCTTCTCAAACTAATCAAGCTGTTAATTCAAGATGAGAAAATTTTGACTAAACTTGTCAAACTTACTTTAATCAATACTATGGTATAATAACTATCATACCAAAAAGTGTTTTTAAGCCTAAAACACTTAATCGATTAAAGATTATCCTTGTTTAATTGTATAATAATAATACACCTTTATGGTTATTTATTATATTTTAATGAAAAAATATAATAAAACTCGTATTTTAACTTAACTAGTTAAAATAACACCTTAACCATAATATATATAAATATATAACACCTTGTATTATTATTTTATCCGAACTAACATCCCAATATATCATCCAAGTCCCAATGAGCCTAAACCTATTCTTGAATTTTCCCAATTGGGCCATAAAGCCCATTTAGTTCAGTAAAACCTTTTAAGTTCATATAGGCTCATTTTAAATTAAATAAAAGAAAAACAATTATTAATTAAAAATAAAATCTTGGGCTCTTTATAAATTTAACGAACTATCCAATTCAACCCTGACTAGGCCAAAAAAGGCTTATTGGGCCAAAACCCAAATACCGGTCGCAGACTCGTGGTTAGTGGCGCTAACTAGGCCGGACCACTAAACTGGGCCGAGGCCCTTAAGACCGAGATCCCTTGAGCTGTGGACCCCCTTTGGACAGTAGACCTCCTTGGGCCGTGGACCCCATGGGCCGTGGACCCCTTTGGTCGTGGACCCCGTGGGCCGTGGACCCCTTAGGTCGTGGACCTCCTTGGGCCGAATCTCCCCTTGGGCTGAAGACCCTTGGGCCGAGATTCCCCATTTGGGCCATGGTCCATTTTCCGGTTATTTTTAATTCGGATTCTTCTTATATATTAAACATGTATATATATATATATATATATATATATATATATATATATATATATATATATATATATATATATATATATATACTAATTCTAGAAATTCCCTTATTATTCAAAATCCAAATTTCTAAAACAAAACTTGTTTTATTAATTTAAATTTTGAAATCAAAATTTATCAACATAGAACTCGTTAATAAAGATGGGATTTCTTAAATTTAAGGTTTATCATTTTAATCTTTAATCTTAACTAGTTTTTGATTAAAAACCTTAAAACATCCATATTAACTCAACTTGTTAATATAACATATATACATATACATTTCAATACATAAAATTTAACCTTTTATAGTTTTAATCCTTTTTAACCAGTCAATCCAAACTGGTTTAACTTTTCTGATTAAAAACATAAAATTATAAAATATACAATTCAAACAATAAACGCCTATCCCCAAATTTTTGAAAAAATGCATGTATAACAGATAAACATATAATTTTTCAAATAACCTGTTTATTAATTTAATCCTTTAACCGGTTGAACCTAACTGGTTTACCTTTCCAATCAAAGGTTTTAATCTACAAACCTTATCCAAAAAACAAACTGTTTTAGATAAACTAGGATTTAACATGAATTTGTTTAATCCTTGTGATTTTTGAAATCACCATATACACAAAAAAAATATTATTCCAATCAACATGATAATAACAGATATACTGTTGGTCCTGAATGGATACTACAACAACAAATGTTTGTAGAAGGGGGGGGGGGGTTGAATACAAACTTTAGCAAATTAAAAATTAAGAGGCACACGGTTTACTTTTATATAATTCTTATTGACGTTAATCAAGAATTACATTACTAGATGCGGAAAATCTAAGTTCAATAAAAGGTGGCAACTAATTTTGTCTAACACATAGACAATGCTAATCTTAAATAACTAATGTCTAAGACGTTCAACACATGAACAAGTTTGTTACACTGAAAGTAAAATGCTAACTCTTCTAATTCTCAACTTATGAGATTTCAGTGCTTTTCAACGCATTCGCTTTTTTAGCATGTTTCCATGCATGACTATATATAAGCAAAGTGTGTCCGGGTTGATGAAGAGAGAAGGAGACAAAGGTACTTGGTTTAATAATATTATAATAGATAAAGTTAGTGGGTGAAAAAGTAAGTTAACTTTATACACAAAGTGTGTAAAGTGAACATACTTTTCAGTAATGAGTATACCCACTATCTATTATTATATTATTAAATTACTACCTTTATGTCTTGAGAAAGTAACCTTATCCTTCCATGCTTGTGCTTTAATCGACACCATGCTTTCTGAAGATTTGACTTTACCAAGTATGGAGTTGCCAGCCATACTTAACATCATATCTTCGAGATCTTCTTTTCAAGAGTATCTTTCTCCTTTTCCAGGGGATAAAGATCTATCCTTTTAGTATCATTGTAGATCCAAAAAGTGCTAAGTACTTTTATAAAAGAAAGATCTAAGGCATAATAAGAACAACACATGTTCTGCCTTTGACTTTAAGAAAATATTACATAGAAAAGCTATTAACTGAGATATACAATAAAGACTCAGTTAACAGACACTAAACTACAAATATAATTTTGCTCAGCTAAGGATAAGTATGAAAGACTAAGCTGACTAGACTTGCTTAGCTGATCAAATTGCTCAGCTGATAATACAAATCGTAGCAGCAGCTAATAAACTGATTAACTCAACTGTCAGCTGTTCCCAAGGGCTCAGCTAATCATTTGAGTATAGTCAGCTCATAAAGAGAAGATTGGATAAGTAGCAAATACCTTATCTGACAGATGGAAGGCATCAGCTGATAACTTGTGATTGTGTCAGCTGATCCTTGACTGCTTAGCTGACCTTGAAATCTTCATCAGCTGATGGTTCTAGGCCATCAGCTGATCCAGTGTGATTCCTCAGCTGATGCTCTTTGACTGATCTTTTCTTCTCAGCTGATCTTTCTAAAGCTGGTCCTTTGGCTGATACTCAGTGTTCAGCTGACACTATGATTCGTCAGCTGACATTTCTTACTTAGAAATTCTTTTAGTCTCAGATAGAAAAACAACACATGTTTTTCATCAATCTAAGTCCAAAACTGAATATATGGTTTTGTTAACATCAAATCCTATTTTACTTAATAGATAGATTTGATTAAGGTTTGATATTGCTATCTCACCAACAATCTTCCCCTATTTGATGATGATAAAACCTTATCTTGTTTAAGAAGAATCAGTTTGACTAGGATTTGTAAAGATATAACTTTTAAGTGCAATTTTGGTTACCTAGCTATCTGTTTTTGGTAACTCTTTTAAGTATGTTCCCTGATGTTCTGTTTTTGGGAATCTTTTCATTTATGAAGTACCATTGTTCTGTTTTTGGTATCTTTTCTATCCTTTTTCTGTTTTTAGGATTTTTGATCTTTTCTATATTTACACTATGTAAGCTATCTACTAAGAGTTATCTATACTAGCATTTTAGCTAAGTAGTCCATGATCAAAGTTTCAAGCTTGATTACAAAACAAAGTATTTACATAAGAGTTTGTACAGTGAAATCTATCTAAGAGTTAAACTAAGTATAGAAGTTGAACTATTCTAGGAATTGAAATTACATCTACTCTAGTTATGAAGTATGATCTTCATTCCCACCAAGGTTCTTCTTTTACATCCAGAAGTCTGTTCAGAGGATTGGCAGCCAACAACTCTTCAGCTCTTGCTTGAATCAGATTTTCAAAATGTTCACTTCCTGTCTGTCCCCTTGTTAAATGTGCAGCTTGAAAGATTAATTCTCCAGGGGCTCTTCCTAAGTCAGTTTCTCTTAGGAATCTCCAAACACCAGCTCTGTCTTTGAAGAAAATCCCTCTCTCAGGTTCAGTTATGTACTTAAACATTTCTGGCTCAATGTTGGAGGGCAAAGCAGTGTTGAAATTTTCATATGCAGACAGGTAAGGATGATCAGGATTAAGTATAATCCATTCAGCAGGTACAAAAGCTTTGGAGGATTTCTTGAAGGCATCCTCAATCACATCAATGTGTTCCACAAATTGATCGTGAGTGCATATCATGTGGTAAACAGCCATTCTGATCCAGAATTCGAATTTGTTTATGAACCTTGGGGCAATTTCACTTTTGGATTTAAGGAGGTGGTACAGAGTCTCAATCATCTCAGTGAAGGAGAACAGTTTGCAGTGATGGATATAGGCATTCTCATGTGTTTGTCTTTCATCTCTTCTTACCAATCTGAGATATGGCCCTTCATATGTTCTCTTATATGGAGTGACTCTGGAAATGAGATTTGGATCCTTTCTTTCTATCAAGTTCTTCTTGTTATTCAAGACCTCTTTGATCTCCCTTTCAGATTGCTGAGTTGTAACTCTAAAGTTGAACTCATGCAATGCTTGAATGGCTTCTCTGTGAGTTCTTCCTCTTTTAGGAACTTTCTTGACAGAAGGATCATCTTGCTGTGATGCAACCTGTGTTGGATGTGATTGAGAGGATAGCATGATGATTTCTTCTTCTTGTAATTCTCTCAATTCATCATTAGTGACACCAACTGCAGCAGCAAGATCCTCAGTGGTAGTGAAATCCTGGTGTCTCTCTTTGGCTTTAAGAACTTCTTCAATGGTTGAACCAAGAGCAGCAGCCAGTTCACTTAACTCTCTGAGATTCTCATCTTCTTGATTTAGCTCTTCCTCTTTTCTTTCTTCTTCTTCAATCTCCTCAGTAGTCATTATCTTCTTTCCTTTTCTTCTTGTTGAACTGCTGGGAGTTGGTTGACTTGATTGAACTGGAGAGGAAGCTTGGACTGGTGGAGCTATAGTGGAGGAGCTCTGCTTCCTTATGTTGAACATAGAGGACAAAGGCATTTCATCTTCATCATCATCATCAGAATCCTCAGATGGTAGTTCAATTGGAGCACAGGATTCACCTTGCTTTGATTTCTTTGTCCTTCTAGCCATTTTCTTTAGTCTTCTCTTTGGCCTCTGCTCTTCTTGAGCAGGTTGTTCCCCCTCAGATTTATTATCCCCCTCAACAGCTGATCATATTTCATCGAGGGTTGATGCATCCTCTGCTTGTAAAACTGACTTTGTCCTAACTGACTTCTCCCCCTTTTTGTCATCATCAGAGGAGGGAAAAACAGCAGGCTTTGCAGGGGCATCAGGAGTGGTGAAAGAATAAGGAGTTGGGGTAGGTGAAGAGGTAAAGGGTGGTATGGTTGAGGATGAAGGTGAGGCGGTGGGTATGGGAGGCTGAGTGAAAGGTGATGTTGAGTGTTTAAGGTGAGAGGGAATAGGAGAGAAAGAAGGAATGGAAGTTGAGATAAGAGGTTTTAGGCTGTTGATAGCTTCAGTGAGATTGGAGAATTCTCTCAGAGTATCACTGTGCCTTGTCTTAGTAGAAAAGTTGGACATATTTACCTCAGTATCAATGTCTTTTAGGAGAGAGGGGATAGTGAGAAGAGATTCAGGAATGGTAATGGAGATATCAGGGGGTGAGGGTCTAAGGGTTTTGAGTTGGGAAAGGAGATTGGAAATGGTATGGTTTAAGTTAGAAATGGTTTGGGCAGGTATAGGAGGGGAGGGTGTAGGAATAGGAGTAGAGGTTTGGTTTAGAAGTTGATCTAGTTTGGTAAGAATAGGGGAAAGATCAACAGGGGCAGGGGTGGGTTGGGGTTTGGGTTGGTTGGCTTTAAGTAACTCAATCTCATTGGTTAGATGAGAGATTTGAGTTTTTGTTTGAGTTTGGAAAGAGGTAAAGGAGGCTTGAAGACTATCCATCTTTTGACAGATAGATAATAAGGTTTGAAGTAGTTGGGGTGAGGGTTCAGAAGTAGTAGAGGGAATGGGTTGGGTTGGAATTGATTGAGAAATTGTGCTTTGAACTGGAATGGATTGTGGTCCCTCACTTAGACCTTGGTATAGAGGCCTAAGATCACTGGGAACAGAAGTTGTACCCTGTACCAATGGCTGGTTTATGCCACTAGTATTGACAGGTAGTGCACTAGTATGTGTACGAATTGAATCAAAAACATGTGCAAGTAAGTGGGTATGAGTGAGGGTTGCACTCAAAGGGGTATCCCTTATGACAGTAGCAAGTTGTTGTGAACTTACTAGGGGATAGGCTTGACTCAATTGAGGTGTAGACACAGTATGACCTTGGGAGAAGGTCTGTCTTTCAATGGTATCACCCTGTTGGGAGGGTGACCCAGATTGCAGCAATCCCATATTTACAGATGTGCCCTGTTGTGAGGACACACCCACTGGTTGTAGGGTTATATCAACTTCCATGAGCTCCCCCTCAAAATAAGAGATAGCTATAGGAGTTGAGGTCAGAGGTGCAGTATGCATTTCCTCTGAGATAAGTGCAGTATGCACTATCTCTATTGACCTTGTTTCTATTTGGGTTGCAAAGTGAGTAGAACTAGCAACTGTTGAGAGTTGACTAGAGCTTGGCAGTTGTGGGGGTGTTACAACTAGAGGTGAGGATGGGTTCTCATTGGTGGGGTTAACCAAATGAGTGTCCTCAGAGATTGAGAGTGTACCTGTGATGTGTCTTGTTTTGCTGATCTCAATGAGCTCCTCCAGCTTATCAGAGACCTCTTCATCATCAGGGACATCTTTATTTCCACTACTTGGTGCTCTATGAACAGAGTCACTTGATCCTTGTTGTTGATCAGGGTTGGGATAGGCAATAGTACCTCCAAGAGTTCTACTTGGAGAATCATCATCAGATTCTTCATCACTTTCATCAGTGCTTAGGTGTCCTGACCTCTTTGAAGTAGAGGAACTAGAGGGAAACATTTGTAATGGCATTCCATGTTGACTAGATGAAGTAGAACCAGATTGATAAGGCTCATCTCTCATGTAAAATCCACCAGCATCATCATTATGGCCATTACCACCATCACTGTCATCTAAATTTTCTCCTTCAAATATGGCTTCATCACGAGTAACAGATTGAGCCACTTCCTCAGTTACAACATCAGGGGACTCAGAATCATGAGCCACTTCTTCTGCATGCACTTCCTCCTCATCATTATCATTAGCAATATCAATGAGCTCTTGCATCTGTGCAGTGATTGCTGGACCCTGATCTTCCCTTATCAGATGAAAGATCTTTTGACCCATTTGTGGTATGGTCATTGTGTCCAAAACTGCAGCAATCCCAGTGTATTGTTCCCATTGAAGATGATGAAGTACAAGTAAGCTTAGGTACCTGATATAGGGAACAATAGTTTTGGTGGATTTCTTTGCAGTGCCAAGAGTGATCTTGTCCACCATCTCCGAGAATATGACTTGAGCAAAGTCAATATTCCTCCCTGTGACCAAGGCGTGCAGAATCATCAGTTCTGTTTGATTCATTTGGTCAAGGCTTCCAGACTTATGGCCAAAGCACCGAGTGATTACACTTGCCAGGTACTTCCATAGGTGTCCCAGCACAGACAACTTATATTGACCATGGGTGACAGCTTCATTGTAGCCAATCAGGGGTAAGACCTCCAAGACTTGATCCATTTGAGCAAAAGGTTGATATGGAGCTAAGTTGGGCAGAGAGATGGCTTGACGAAGAGTATTGATATTGATGTTGATGTTGATTGTGCCATTTAGACATGTACAGGTAATGAGTTCTTGATCCGTATGGTACCTTGCAGTATACCACATCTCACCGACAATATTTGGAAAGATGAAGAAAGGATGGGCAGAGAGACATGGAAACAGGGGATGAGCATTTATGAATGCTACCATTGGTTCGTATCCCTGGTTTGATTTATTTGTGGGAAGTTCAGTGTTGATTATAAAGTTGTTTGGACGAATGGTGATTTCAGAGTTTGGTGTGATATTTTCACCAGCAATGGCGTTTGGAGAAGTTGCAGGGTTGAAGATCACCATGATTACAGAGTGAATGAAGTTTGAGCAACGAGAGTTTAGGGCTTGAAAGTTTGAGAGAGAAAGAGTGTTTGGGAAATTTGAAAGCTTAAGAAAAGAATAACCGCTCGAATACACCTTTAAATCTTCCTTGGAAACCTAAACTGTTACACAAATATTTTGCAAAAAGTAACTGTCACTTCTGCAAAAAGGTAATAGACGGAATAGAAATTAAATACACAGACAATAAACGGACAAATAAACTAAATTAAATAACCTAGTAACACAATAAATACAAATGAGAAATTAATAAAATAGGTGTGGGGACACAATATTTTTGACTTTTTAAAAACATCAGCTGACAGACGAGAGTGTCGCCTGATCCATGTTGAGATAAAATAAGTGTCAGCTAATGAATGCACTTAGCTGAGCTTCTAAATCTTAGCTGATGGTTGATCAGCTGAGGTATAGTGTCAGCTGATGATCGTCAGCTGACATAATTCGATTAGCTGATCTACCATAAGTACAATATGTAGAAGCTTAGATAAGTACTTCATTTCACACACAAATAATATTATTTTCTCGCACACAATTAACTACCTAAGAAGAGAATATATTACAAATTTAACATGCCAAGTTTGGATATTAGGAAGTTGAACCGAGACTCATCCAAAGGTTTTGTAAAAATGTCAGCTAATTGAACATCAGTGTTGATATAATGCATTGAAACTTTCTTTTTCTGCACATTATCTCTAAGAAAATGATGTCTGATTTCAATATGCTTAGTTTTTTAATGCAAAACAGGATTATTAGAGATAGATATAGCACTTGTGTTGTCACACAGAATTGGGAAGTTTTCAAACTGTAAGTCATAATCCAGTAGTTGATTTTGCAGCCATAGCAATTGAGCACAGCAGCTTCCAGCAGCAATGTATTCTGCCTCAGCTGTAGAGGTTGAAACAGAGTTTTGTTTCTTGCTTGACCAGCTGACTAATCTTCCACCTAATAATTGACAACCCCCAGATGTACTCTTTTTGTCTAGTGTGCAACCTGCAAAGTCAGAATCAGTGTATCCAACTAACTCAAAATCAGAGTCTTTGGGGTACCAAAGACCTAGATTAGGAGTTCCTTTGAGATACCTGAAAATTCTTTTAACTGCAGCTAAGTGAGATTCTTTGGGATATGCTTGGTATCTAGCACAAAGACATGTAGAAAACATAATATCTGGTCTACTTGCAGTGAGGTACAAAAGAGACCCTATCATACCTCTATAAGCTGTAATGTTCACTGATTTACCATCAGTGTCCTTTCCAAGCTTTAAGGCAGTGGACATGGGTGTTTTCATTGAAGAACAATTTTCAAACTCAAATTTATTAAGTAAGTCATTTACATACTTTGTTTGATGAATGAAAATTACATCAACCTCTTGTTTAATTTGAAGACCTAGAAAATAGTTTAATTCACCCATCATACTCATTTGATAGTTATCAGACATGAGTTTGGAAAACTTTTTGCAAAGATCAACATTTGTAGACCCAAATATTAAATCATCTACATAAATCTGTACAAGAATCACATCACCCTTGAATTTTCTTATAAATAAGGTGCTATCTATGTTTCCTCTTATAAATCCTTTATTGGTCAAAAAGGAAGAGAGGGTATCATACCAGGCTCTTGGAGCTTGCTTCAGACCATACAAAGCTTTGTTCAAGAAGTATACATGATCTGGTTTGCTTGTATCCTCAAAACCTGAAGGTTGTTTGACATACACCTCTTCTTTCAATTCACCATTTAGGAAGGCACTCTTAACATCCATTTGGAATACTTTGAAGTCTTTGAAGACAGCATAAGCAAGAAATAGTCTAATTGCTTCAAGTCTTGCAACAGGGGCAAAGGTTTCATCATAATCAATACCTTCTTCTTGACAATACCCCTGAGCAACTAATCTTGCCTTGTTTCTGATGATCAGCCCTTGTTCATCCATCTTGTTTCTGAATACCCACTTAGTGCCAATGATGGATTTGTCCTTTGGTCTTTGCACCAAAGTCCATACATTGTTTCTTGTGAATTCAGCCAATTCTTCTTGCATGGCATTTATCCAGTGAGGATCAGTTAGAGCTTCATCTACCTTCTTTGGTTCAATCATAGAAACAAAACCTGTATATAAACAGAAGTTACAAGCTTTTGATCTAGTTAGTACAGGTGCTTCTATGTTACCTATGACCTGATCAATTGGATGATTTCTGAGGTCCTTGTAGGAATTTTGGATTCTGGGAGTTGAAAATCTTTGGTTTGGGTCAGCTGATGAGACTTCTAGTTGATCAGCTGACAGAATTTCTTGATTACAATCTGATGAGACTTCTACTGATGAGGGAATGTTTGACATGGAATTAGAGTCCATTGATGTTGAATCATGATTCCCTTCATTTAGTAAAAGTGTGGGTTGGTTTAGGATAGAATGTGCAGAGGTGTTTTGTAAGTTTGAAACAGGTTCATCTAAGTCATCTATGTCAGCTGATGAGATTGGATCAGCTGATGGGAGTGGATCAGCTGTTACTGGAATGTTGTCTTCAGTATTCAGCAGATCATTAAATTCCTCACCTGTAGATGGATTAGTAGAACAGGAAGCAACAAAGTCATTTTCATTAAAACTTACATTGATTGATTCTTCTATGACCTTTGTTTTGATGTTGTAAATTCTGTAAGCTTTGGAGATCACAGAATATCCAACAAACACACCTTCATCAGCTTTTGGTGCAAATTTCTGCAATTGATCCTTCTGGTTCAGAATGAAACACTGACACCCAACGATGTGTAGAAAGCTGATGTTGGGCTTCCTTCCCTTGAGCACTTCATAAGGAGTCTTGTTGTGCCTCTTTATTATAAGGGATCTATTCTGAGTAAAACATGCACAGCTGACAGCTTCAGCCCAGAAGTTGAATCCTAACCCACTCTCATACAGCATGGTTCTTGCAGCTTCAATCAAAGTTTTGTTTCTTCTTTCAGCTACACCGTTCTGTTGTGGAGTTCTTGGAGCAGAGAAGTTTTGAGATATTCCTTTCTCATCACAGAAACCTTCAAGAGTTTGATTTCTAAATTCAGTTCCATGATCACTTCTAAGCATCCTTACCAGATTGCCATTGAGCACTTCCATCTTTCTAATAAAGCTTATAATCTCTTCAGCAGCCTCACTCTTTGCTTTTAGGAAGATGACCCAGGTGTATCTTGAGAATTCATCAACCATCACCAATGCATACTTACTTCCACCAATACTAGCAGTAGCAACAGGACCAAATAGATCCATGTGCAACATGTAGAAAGATTCAGTAATGGAGAAGGCTTGCTTAGATGGAAACGAAGTCCTGTGCTGCTTTCCCTTCTCACAGGCAGAGCAAGGTTTAGGCTTAACATACGTCAGTTAAGGTAGTCCTGACACTAGTTCACCCTTGCTCAACTTGTTAATGTTTTTGAAGTTTAAATGGGAAAGCCTTTTGTGCCATAACCAGTTTGTGTCAGTTACAGACTTGGTATACAAAGAGGTTAACTTGGATGGATCACCAGAGGACATATCAAGAGTATATACATCCTTGGTTCTCTTTGCACAAATTATTGTTTTACCTTCTTGATCTAAAATGAAACCACCTGTCTTTGTAAAGAGGACTTTATGATCACCATCACATAACTGACTTATGCTGATGAGATTATACTTAAGTCCTTTAACTTATGATACCTTGGATAAAGTTAGGTTCCCATTATGAAGTTCTCCGTAGCCTTTTGTTTGCCCACAATTATTATCACCAAAGGTTACTCTTGGACCTTTTTCCTTCTTGTAGTTACTAAGCAAAGCTTTACAACCTGTCATGGTCCTTGAACATCCACTGTCAAGATACCACGTGTTCAGACCCTGCATAGATGTGATTGAAAGAAGGTTAGTGAGATTTGGGCATCCACATTTAAGTGGACCCCTGTGGATTGCACCTAGCCATCCACTTTATATTAGGTTGTTTATGAATGAGAGAAACAGATGTGTTATCATAATCAGTCCGCTGTCTTGAGTTACCTTCTAGAGAACAATTACCTGCCTTATGTTCTTTGCTCCCACATTTATAACATTTTTTATTTTTGGAGCTTTTAACATGTTTTGGTAATTGACTAAGAGATGTCTTAACTGTTTTCTGATGACTATGGGTCATCAGCTGACAGATTTCACCATTCAGCTGTTGCAGCTGATTCTGTAAACTAATAAGGTCTTTGTTTACAGTCACCTTAGGTTGACCCTTAGTTAAAATGAGTTTTTGATCAACTTTAGGTGTGGCAGACTTAGACTCTTTGTAAACAAAATGTCCTTTTCCCTTAGTTTCTCCTATTAAAAGAGTTTGAAGTGAAGTTTGATTAGCTAAACAAACAGAAGAGGATCCATGATCAGCTGACAGGATATCAGCTGAGTAGTTATCATCTACTTTTTGATCAGCTGATGTAATATCATTAGCTAAGGAATTTTCAGTCAGCTGAGTTCCTAAATTTAATGTATCAGCTTTCAAGGTTTGACAACAGAATGTCTCTTTGGTATCAACAAATGATTCCATTCCTTTACTTACTTCCTTTACACTTAAATTTTTAGTACTTTTGCTTTCTGTCAAGACAATAGAACTTGAACCAACTTTTGAAGAGGTTGAGTCTTTCAGCTGAGTACTTTTACTTTTGACAAATCTGTTAGTGATAATACTTTTTCCTTTTACAATCTTTTGAAAAGTAAGAGGTAAAATATCAGCTTTTTCTAAGATATTTATGTTCTTGCTAAAATCAACACAGTTAGCAGCTTGGGAATAATTTCTACCAATAATAGCTTGAACTTGTTTTGGAATCTGCTCATTGACACACTGAGTGGTCTTCTCAGCAGAAACACACCAAGATCTAACTACTTTTTGAAGGTCATTAAACTTTATTGTTGCTTCATTGGTTTCTTTTACCAAGATCTGATTAAGTATCTTTTGATTAGCTAAATCATCTTCCAGTTTTGTCATTTGTTTAAGTTTCTCATCTTTAAGACTTAATCTCACATTTAGTGATTCTATTTCTAATTTTAGCTTCTTTTCTCTTTGAATATTTGACTGAAACTCAACACACAGATAATCAAACATAGTGTTCTTTTCATTATCTTCATAGGTAATAAATTTTCCAACCTGATACATAGAAGAAGGATCCCAGTCAGGAGAAGTACAAGCTTTAGCAGCTTTCTTCATATCCTCATCAAATGAACTTGTACTTGTTGTGTTGGCCATCAAACTGAACTGAGCTGTGAGGACCTCATCTTCATCACTTGAGAGATCTTCCTCAGCCCAATCTTCTTCTTCAGCAACCAGCACCCTGTTCTGAGCTTTCTTCTTCTTCTTGTCAAGGACAGCAGCAAGAAGCTTCTTATATTTGGCTTCATAATCAATCTTGCTGTCTGAGCTTGAGGACCCTTGAAGCCTGTGTTTCCTTTGGACTTACATTCACTGGCATAGTGACCAGTCTTGCCACAAGAGAAACTACCTTCAGAAGCCTTTGGTTTTGACATGGCTCTTTCTCCTTTGAAGGGTTTCCTTTCAAACCTCTTGACACCCTTTCTTTTCAAGAAAGGTTTGAACCTTTTAACCAACATGGCAGCCTGCTCAACAGCAGCTTTAATGCTGTCCATGTTCTCCAGAACTTCATCCCCATTAGCCACTTGCTCTTCATCACAAGATTCCTCCTCTTTCTCCTCATCACTGGACTCATCCACAACTGCAACAAAACTCCTAAATCTTGTATCCTTAGATACAAGGGCAGTAGTTGGAGCTTTTGCAGCCTCCTTCATATCCTTGGTAGAGAGTTTCCTTTGTTTCACTGATTGTTCATGATTCATAAGATTTCCATATAAACCAACCAGTGAAAGACCCTTGATTTTCTCACCATGTTTAAGCACAGTGATAAAATGATCCAAAGATTCTGGGAGAGAGTCTAGAAACTTGTTTACAAGTTCCTTATTGCTTTTGTGAACATCTTCCCTTCTTAAGTCATTAATGAGGCAGTTGAACCTGGTGTAAGTTTGAGTGAGACTTTCACCTTTATGAGCAAAGAAGAACTCATATTCTCTAACCAGAAGGAGTTTCTTGTTCTCCTGCACTTCTTCAGTGCCTTCATATGCAACAGTCAAAGTGTCTAGCATCTCTTTTGCAGATTTACAGTTAAGAACTTGATGATAGACATCATTTGGTAGTGCAGAGACTAAGGTTGTTCTTGCTTTAACATCAAGATTAACAAGCCTTTTGTCTTCATCAGACCACTGATTTATAGGTTTTATAATTAGTCTTTCAACAGCAGGAGCTTCCTCAAATGCTTCAGTTACTTGGATAGTTGAGGAAGGAACATAAGGACCTTCAGTAACAGTTTTAAGCATCACATCATCAAGGCTTGACATATAGAGAAAACTCTACTCTTCCAGAGAGAGAAGTTCTCTCCATCAAATATAGGACACCTTGTGAGTGAACCATTGTTAGAAGAACCATTAGAGGCAGCAACAGAAGTGGCCATTTTGTAGTGTGGGGTAGAAGCAGTTGAAGAGTAAGCAAAACAGATCTTAGATATGGATTATCTAGCCTGCTCTGATACCAGTTGTTGGTCCCGAAAGGATACTACAACAACAAATGTTTGTAGAAGGGGGGGTTGAATACAAACTTTAGCAAATTAAAAATTAAGAGACACATGGTTTACTTTTATATAATTCTTATTGACGTTAATCAAGAATTACATGAACTAGATGCGGAAAATTTAAGTTCAATAAAAGGTGGCAACTAATTTTGTCTAACACATAGACAATGCTAATCTTAAACAACTAATGTCTAAGACGTTCAACACATGAACAAGTTTGTTACACTGAAAGTAAAATGTTAACTCTTATAATTCTCAACTTATGAGATTTCAGTGCTTTTCAACGCATTCGCTTTTTTAGCATGTTTCCATGCATGAATATATATAAGCAAAGTGTGTCCGGGTTGATGAAGAGAGAAGGAGACAAAGGTACTTGGTTTAATAATATTATAATAGATAAAGTTAGTGGGTAAAAAAGTAAGTTAACTTTATACACAAAGTGTGTAAAGTGAACATACTTTTCAGTAATGAGTATACCCACTATCTATTATTATATTATTAAATTACTACCTTTATGTCTTGAGAAAGTAATAGATAGGTTTGATTAACATCAAATCCTATTTTACTTAATAGATAGGTTTGATTAAGGTTTGATATTGCTATCTCACCAACATATACCAACACACTGTGATAAACTGAGCAGAGGCTCTGATACCACTGTTGGGTTTTACAGGTCACAATTCATACTTGAGTTGTCGTGATTCATAACCGAACTGGTTTGAACCAACTCAGAATTGTATACAATAAAAAACAGTTATTATTCACAAAGGCGGAAACAGAACAATAAACTTAATCCTAAAACCCTAAAGGATTAAAGATCTTTTAGTTTATCACATGTATATATCCGGTGTATATTAATTTCGAAAAACATGAAGGTTAACACATTACAATTTGCACAGAAAGTAAACAGGGCAAATCAAGATTGAATTAAACTTTAAACCAAGCATGCAATCAATCCTACAACTAATACTGGAATTCGATACATGTGTTTACACACATATTGTATCCATCGAATTCACCACATAACATCAAGAACCCATTAGATAAGATAACACACCTAGGATGCTCAATGTTTTAATCCACCCGTGATGAAGTATAACAAGTACCCGCTAGAAAGGCTTAATCCACACCTTGGTTGTTCTTGAACACATAGTGTGGATTTTCCTACTTGAATTATGTACCCTCACAGATGTGACCCTTGAGTGTTTTATGGAAAGTATCATCTGGGTTCGATGGTTACGCACACAAATCCTATCAAATACCATAACCGATCAAACCGATCGCGACATAAACGGAATTTTTAAAAACTGGTTAAAAAAACCGGCCGGCCCTCTTTTAGTATCACTACTAGCTCTACCCTACTTGCACTATCCCTACTCCTTTTCAACTATTGGGAACTGCTCTCCTTTTTCCATTAATTTTTTTCCAACCGCATGGGATTAAAAATATACTATAAAAACAAAAGAAAGAAATTTCAGATTTTGATAAATTAAAATGGTTCAAGAGTACAAAGTTCAATTATTGAAACAAAGTTCAAACAGTTCAAATACAAATTAGAAAACAAAGTTCAAATTACAATAATTTAGAATAAATTTGAATACTTCAAATACAAATTATTCCAGATATTCGGGTTTGCCATCTTCTTGATCATCGTCGTCATCTTCGTTGGTGATATTCCAAGTTCAACTTCTTCATTGTGTATATTTGCTTCCAAATAGGCATCAATTGTGTCTTCTAATGTGCTGATATGTTGCTTGCGAGATGTTTCATACAAATAATCCTTCAAAAAAAATGTATACTTCCACCAACTTGGGACTAGTCTTGATCTCCGTTGCGATATAACCCTACCACAAACAAATGTATGCTTCGACCCGTATTTACTTAAATAAATATCAAACATGTCTCGAAAGCATTTGTTAAAATGGTTTACTTGGTTTTGGATAAAATTAGAGTCATCTTCGGATAGATTAAAAGCAAATGCAATTTGTTCAATCAACGTTTCAACCCCACCAAAGTTTAACATTGGGTTTAAAGCGGCGGCACACGTAAAAATAGGAGGAATCTTCTTAAGATATTTCAAAAGTTTATCTTTCATCGCAATGCCAATTTGTTGGAAACTCTTTCAATTCAATGTCATTTAGTTTAGTAACCAACAAATATATTTGAATAAGAATCAACGGGCTAGTAAGGTAATAAATACCGGATCAAAAAGTTGTTGCATTATTAAAAACCCCAAGCAAATCTGTTATTTTTGCTTAGTTTCCCAATCCGAACCTGAATACAAGCTTGAGACATAACCCCTCTCATATAAATCAGTGTGAAATACTTGTAATGTTTCCTTTTGCCTTAAGGCGGCATGCATCATCATCCAAGTTGAGTTCCAAAGAGTTGGACAATCCAAATTATGAACTATATATTTTTTATTAACCGACTTACAATATCTTTTTTAATCATTTAGCCTCTTGTAGTTGTTACAAAGAACCAATATTTATCATTGCTTTCAATCCTACTCTAATAGGCTCAATAACTTCCATACCCACTTGCGCTAAAATAATTATATATGCAACACAACATAATTAATAACTTCAATCTTGGAACCGCGTTTGTATTATTCCATGCATTATCAAAAGTTATTGAAAAAACTTTATTTTCTAGTTTATAAAGACAAATTACCCTTTTTACAAGTGTACAAAATTAGCACACTATGCGGTTTACTGAATAGTTCAAACACGATTGTTCTTTTCATCATTTGCGAATTATCTTCATCTAACCAATACGCCGTAATGGCTAGAAACGAATTTTCGGTTTTGTGAGGGGACCTCCAAACGTCACATGTAAGCGACACACCATAACGGTGTTCATGAAATACTATAATCATTTTTCCCTATCAATACGCCACATTTTAATACAATATCTTCTAAGGGTAGTGTGACTTACTTGAGTATAACTTGGTTGCATAATCTCTTGAATTGTTTCCATGAAACCTTCATCATCAAAGTGGTCGAACGACAATACTACTTTAATTACGAACTTCGTAAACGCTTCGCCTAGTTTTTCATTGTCGTAAATAAAAACACCACTTTGCGGGGTAATATTAGATTGACTTGGATCCGATCTTGACCGAAGTGTCTTGCATGATTTTGTAATGTGATTATTCAACGTTGTATTTCCTTCGGGTGCAAAAAACTTTCGATAAAGTTTACATCGTGCCTTCCTCGAGCCATTAGATATTTCACATAAATCATAGTGATCCCAAATTCTTTGTTAAAGTTGTGTTCAATCACTCTAACCACTTCAATCTTTCCCCCAGCAAAAGATTCAACCGTGTGGGGGTAGGTATTATTCGTAGCCATGAAGGAATAAATAAAAATGAGATTGAGTTAGATTTTGATATAAATCAACCAACTACATCCCCACACTATTTACATACGTTTGTGGCAATAAAATGGCGGAATATTAACAAAAAAAGGGTAACAAACAGCTATAAAATGGATATATAACGACTATTTTTTTAATCTCGAAGATCGTATTTTTTTACCCGATCCAAACCGGTTTTTTTAACAGGATTTTTGTAGACCGGTTTTTAATCCGGCCAAATATGCGGTTACCCCTGTAAAAATCAATCCGCCCCAATAGCCGGTTTCGTTTTTATAACAATTCTGTAAAAATCCGGTTTCATAAAAATCGGGTTCGGATAGTTTTTACAAAAAATTGGATATTCTGTTATTAATTAAGTCATATTTGGTTATAAAAGCACGTACAATTGTTACATGACCAGCGGAATATGATAAATTAATATATTTAAATTATTTTTTCCCTAATTAGTCGCTATAATAAATAGTTTACTTCGAGGGACGAAGAAGTAAATATTTTAGGTTATAAAAGCATACAAAATCCCTTAATCTGATATATTGATTTCCGTCAAGAGAAACTTAATTTTGCAAATATTTACAACCAAACATGTTTCAACTGTATCTACTGTTATTGTTTGTGATCTTCCTCATCATGCACTTTCGTCAAAAAAGGGTGTTACTCCCTCCGGGTCCTCGAAAGCTTCCGTTTATCGGTAACATAAACCACCTTCTAGTTCCGGGGCCACACCGAGCCCTCCACGACTTAGCCCTGAAATACGGTCCGATCATGCACCTCAAGCTCGGTTTCATATCGACCATTGTGGTCTCCTCGGCTGATGCTGCTAGACAGGTTATGAAGACTCATGACAATATCTTTTGTAACCGACCAAAGCTCATTGCTCCAAAACTCTTGATCTACAACTATAGCGACATCGCGTTTGCTCCTTATGGAACTTATTGGCGACAACTTAAAAAGATTTGTGTTTCAGAACTCTCGATGCCAAAGAGCATGGATTCAATACGGTTTATACGTGAAGAAGAGGTGAGATCGCTTGCTCGGTCAATTAGCGACAGTTGTGAACCGATAAACTTGGCAGAAAGGCTTTTTGCTTTGAATCATAATATCATTACTAGGATTACGTTTGGGAATAAGTTTGATGATGAATTGCGGTTTCGTTTGGCGCTTAAGGAAGGGACGATTTTGATTGCTGGATTTCAGATTGGTGATTTCTTTCCTTCTCTTGGTTTCATTGCTAAATTTACAGGAATGAATAAGAGAATGAAAGAATGTGAAGTGGAGCTTAGTAGCATCATGGATAAAAAAATACAAGAGCATATCGAGCATCGGAAAATCGAGAAGCCAGAACGCGAGTGTCTTGTAGATGTTCTCCTACGATTCAAGGATGATGGAGGCCTCGACGAGCCATTGACAACTGATAACATAAAGGCGGTCCTGTTGGTAAGAGTTTTTCTTCTTTATCAAAATATTCAACCTGTGTTACTAGCAACACCCATAGCTCAAATTGTCTAAGTGTGTTTTTCAAACCATGATTTTTATAGGATGTATTCACGGGGGCGACCGAGAATACATCGAACATAGTAGAATGGGCGATGACAGAGATGTTAAGAAACCCGAGCGTGATGAAAAAAGCACAAAATGAGGTTAGGCAAGTCATTGGCGAAAAGGTAAAACAAACTATTGAAGAGACAGATCTTCCAAAACTGAGTTACATGAGAATGGTTGTCAAGGAGACTCTAAGATTTCATCCTCCACTTCCTCTTTTGCTTGCACACGAGTCAATGGAAAGATGCACGCTCAACGGGTATGAAATCCCGTCAAAAACCCGAGTTATAATAAACTACTGGGCCATTTCAAGGGATCCTGCAAGCTGGGAGGATCCTAATGAGTTCAAGCCAGAGAGATTCGAAGATGAAACCAAAGACTACACAGGTCATGACTTCGAGTATATTCCTTTTGGTGCTGGTCGCAGAGTCTGTCCTGGGATTTCACTAGGAATGGCAAATACCGAGCTTTCTTTAGCTTCTTTGCTTTATCATTTCGATTGGGAGCTACCTAATGGAGCGAAACCCGAAGATTTAGACGTCAACGAGACGTTTGGAATGACATGTTCCAAGACTTGTAGTCTACAACTAGTTCCTCGTCTACACTTCCCTGTATGTACTTAATGTATAAGTTATGTCCTCTTCATATCGCTTTCAGTTTTTAGGTAATTGCTTTGTGTTTATCATGTATTATACAACTGTTTATATTCTTTCAAACTTTGTATTTTATATGTTCTAGTTATGTAAAATATGCTAAAAACAGTCCAGTTACACCAGGTTGGCCATTTTTTATCAAAATAAGCAACGCCTGATCTATGTATAAAACATAAAAAAGCTAACGTCTGCATTTGCGATGAGACCATCTCCAGCTTGTATTCTTCCTTCGAAGAAAATATTATGCCGTTTCTGTTTTTCCAAAGGCACCAGAAATATGTGTATACAGTCCCGATGAGAGCTTTGTATTTGTTACCTTTAAATCCCAGCTTTGAAGCCCATGAGAGATGATGGAAATTTAACATGTCTGCATCCAAATTCCACCATCTGATGATTTCCTTTTGTAGCTGTTTTGCAACACAGCAGTCAACAAATATATGGTCCACCGATTCCTCCTCCTGATTACACATGGAACATGCTGTACCAATAAGTGGAACACCTCTTTTTACAAGGTTCAATTTTGATGGCAGCCTCCTGTGATGAACTTTCCATGCTAAGATATTAATCTTTGATGGAACCCAATTTATCCATTCAATGGGGGAAAAACTGGGGGATTGAATATTGAAGTCATCGAATGCAGTCCGAAGGGAAGAAACCGAGAACTTACCCGATGGATCGATAAGCCATTTGTATCTTCTATTTTGATCCTTTTGAAACCATGCACCAAGTGGAATATTTGCTTGATCAAACATCTTGAAGGTCTTAAGAATGTTACCCCAAGCGCCATTGAAAGTTGCTTTTGGGATGGTTGATCCCAAGCCCCCGACTTCACCATGGAATGATTGTATTACTCGTTTCCATAATGAGTTGCTGTCATTAAAAAACCTCCATATCCATTTTACTAATAAGGAAAGGCTGAACGCTTGTAAACTACCCACCCCGAGACCGCCTTTTTGTTTTCGTGAGAGAATAAAGTCCCATTTGATCCATGCGATTTTCCGCTCTCCATTTTTGCTCCCCCAGAAAAAAATTCATTCGAAGACTTAATTTCAAGCTTTTGTATAATTTTTTTCATGGTATTTGTAAAGGGAGAAGTAATAGGACCCGAGGGAGCCGAGAACAGATCGACTTGATTAATACTAATCTGCCTCCAGGGGAAAGAGATCTCGACTTCCACGCCGATAATTTACTACTGCATTTATGGAAAATAGTCTCCCAATATTCACTTTTTATCATCGAAACACCTATCGGAATCCCCAGGTAAGTGAGTGGAAAAGTACCCGATTTGCAATGCGTTTGTCATGCCATGAAGTCTGTTTCCTCTTTACTCAATCCTATCCCAAGTAGCAAACATTTCTCCAAGTTTATTTTCAGCCCAGACGAGAGATAAAAGCCCCTCAAGATACGAATCAGATTGGACAGATTTGATAAAACCAGTCCCCTACGAAAATCACGTCATCCGCGTACTGAAGATGGGTTAGAACAGGCCTGTTGTTGGGAAGTTGTATGCCATGGAAAACCCCCTTTCGCAAGCTTGTCTCATAGAAATGTTCAAGGCTTCCGTAGCTATGATGAACAAGAAGGGTACCAAAGGATCTCCCTGCCTAACGCCGATTCCCATATTGAATTCTTTAGATGGAGAACCGTTAACCAAAATGGACACCATTGAAGATGATAGACAACCCATGATCCAACTTCGACACTTAGACCCAAAGTGCATTTGCGCCATGATTTCATAGTGCAACGAGTCAAATGCTTTATAAAAATCAATCTTAAAAACGAATGACTTTCTTTTAGTTTTTTTCACCCAAAATTAAGCTCATTTATTATAAAAGGACCGTCAAGAATGTTTCTGTTTTCTATAAAAGCAGATTGTTCAGGACCAATGATAAAGCCGATCACCATTTTAAGTCTGTTTGCCAAGATCTTGGCCACAATTTTATATAAGCGGTTTATCAAGCTAATCGGACGAAAATCAGATAATGTAACAGGACTTTCCACTTTTGAGATAAGAGCCACGAATGACGAACATCCACTGTCGAAGGAGGCAGTGTTCTCGAAGTATTTGACATATTTAAAGAGATCATCTTTTATGGTGTTCCAAAACTTTTTAAGAAAACCAAAGGTGAAACCATCGGGACCAGGAGCCTTGTCGGAACCACAACACCAAAGTTGATGGAAGTCTCTTAATACAGAATTTCAGTCAAAGTATATATAATTAAATTTGATGTATTAAGATACTACTAATACCATAGAGGGATGCATCTTTAGCATTATTGATAGAGTTACATGGTGGAGTGGCCTTCTAAAACATCCGTGAATAAGGAATGAATTAATATGTAGTTCATATTATAAAAATATAGCTTTAGATTATATAAGTTAAAGTGACTTGAACACACATAAACTAGGAGTACTAATTCTTACATACAATGTTTCCACGAAGAAATATTGTGAGTAATCGATGTGATTTGTTCTTTCATGATTATCTTAATCAATCATAATAGTCTACTTATGGTCGAGACTATTAAAGTCATTAGAATATGATTTGCTACAAGAATATGCTACCCTCCTTTCGGGAAGTAGCTAGTCTCTTTACCTACGGATAAAGGTATAACTATCTACATCTTACCTCCCCATAACCTACGTACTTTTGCGGGATTGAGGTATTAATGTTGGTGCAGGTGAAACCCATTAACATTTAGCCATAAGATTTATGACAGTTCGGGCACCTCTCTCAATTTTCAGGTCAGAAGATTCATCCCATGAAATTGCTACATTTGATGGGCCAGATGTAATGAACTAAATTATGTTATCTTAAATATTGTTTAGGGTTGATTTATGGAAAGTGTCCAACCAAATGTAATGAAGTATTGGATCGTGTGTAAGGTTCTAGATGAGTTGTCACTACAAGAAATTCATTGATTCCACACTTTAGTAGCAATATTACAACACTTACATACGTGAATATTTTTAAACAGGCGTGGAAAATTTGAATTTGACAATTTCCTATGATATATCAACAATTTATAGTGTGAAAATTGCAGTCAAAGCTATCATATTTGTAAATGTCGATGATATATCTTTTAATACATGGAATATCGAAAATAGTTCTAAAGCTATAAAAGTTTATGCTTTTAAATATAAAATTTTCCAACTCTCCATTCAACGTTTGCACAATCATTTTAAAGTTTGAATTTTTAAAATTAATTATACAGATTTATAATTGTGTCATTTTTCTATTTCAAGCAAATCAACATTGAAATTATTTTTCATATTTACAAAAGTGACAATTTTCAAAATTCTTACGCGCTTTTATAAAATGTAAACAATATATTAACATATTTGTTGTATTGCGTACAATCATTATAAGATACAACAAATGCTAAGAACACAAATGTTTCATCTTCTAGTGATTTTTTTTTAGTGGGTTAAATGTTGATTTTGAGGAAGATTATGCAAAACTTTTGGAAATGAGGTCAAGCAGCTAAAAAATCAAAGTAGAATTTAATTTGTCCAATGGAGTGGAAAAGGGGATAAAGAATGAAACATTTGATAATTTGGTTTGGTGAAAAACTAATTTGGTTAGCGCAGGTTGCTAGGCATATTTTGGCAATGTGAATCTCCACCGTTGCATCCGAATCTACATTTCGCATCGGAGATAGGGTGATTAGCCAATTTAGAAGTTCTTTAACTTCTAACACTGCCGAGGCTTTTATTTTTACCTAAGGATAAGGTCTAAGCTCACCAACTTCCATGACACGCCTCGATTAGAATTACAAAGTTTTGTGGTGTCTTATGTTGACAATTTGATAGTTATTGTAGCTTTGGGTTATTGTGGTTCTTTGATTTTATGTATGTAATATGTAGTGAAGTTTGAAGTACCTGTGGTTATTATATAGTACTCTATAAAATTCCCACCATCCTATCGTGCGACTTCATTTCATAATACATATAAAGTGGTACTAACTTTCTATCTCTTATTTCTTTTTTCTTATTTAAATTCATCCTTCTTTTCTAACACCCCAAAGTTATTATGTGTTTATACTTAGTTGGTTCGTATCATAAATCATCATATATTAATACAAGTACTTGTAAATATTTAATTACATCTCAATAACAATGTTCGTAATATCACAGAGATAATCAAAGTAAGTGTAAATAATATTCAGCAGAAGTTTTTTTATTGATGAGTCATACTTGCTTAGCTCGAGCCTACTAGTAAACACGAATCTTACAGAGTACATTACTTACATAACGAATCAGTTCAACATTTTCACATTCACTTATCGTACACACAATCATCACATACCACATAAGTCATACCCGCTACCGAAGTAGACGGTCTAATCATACCCGCTCCATCCAAATAATCCTTCAAACAAATGCATACTTCCACCGAAAAGCACACTCCGAAGCTACGGTTGAAGCTTGGGTGGTTAGTAAATCACGGGTCATGCCAGCTAGAACCGGAATTTGTGGTTCCTTATCTTTCCACCAAGGCAAAATATCGAACCTTTGAAACTCTTGAAATTTCATTTTTGATAAAAAACCATTTGACATATAATTTCGTGACTCGCTACTTGGGGTGGAAGTATGTGATCGTTTGGATTGGGAATTTACTAGTGTGTTAAAAATGATAAATTTATGTTACTTGAAGCTCTAGTAGATTACTCCGCATACGTTCTAATTTGATCATGTATCACACTACTTGACCCCTATTTAGTTAAAAAAAATATCAAACATGTCTCGAAAGCATTTCTTAAAATGGTTTACTTGGTTTTGGATAAAACTGGAGTCAACTTCGGTTAGATCAAAAGCAAATGAAATTTTTTCGATCAACGTTTCAACACCAGTAATGTTTAACATTGGGTTTAAAGCGGTGCCACACGTAAAAATAGCAGGAATCCCCTTGAAATATTTGAAAAGTTTTTCTTTCATCGCAATTGAAATTTGTTGCAAGCTTCAATTTCATAAACAAAGTCATTTAGTTTACTAGCCAACAAAAATATTTGAATAAGAATCAAAGAGCTAGTAAGACAAAAAAGTTGTTGCATTTTTAATAACCCCAAGCAAGTTGGTTATTTTTGCGATAGTTTCCCAATCCGAACCCGAATTCGTGCTTGAGACATAACCCCTCATATAGACAAGTGTGAAATGCTTGCAATGTTTCGTTTTGCCTTAAGGCGGAATGCACATCATCCAAGTTGAATTACAACGAGTTGGACAATGCAAATTAGGACCCATATAATTTTTATTAACCGACTTACAATGTCGTTTATATTTATTTAGCCTCTTGTTGTTGTTACAAAGAATCAATTTTATGATTACTTTAAATCCTAATCTAATAGGCTCAATAACTTTCAAACCAGCTTGTGCTGAAATTAATTATGTGTGCAACGAAACGGGTATGGAAAAATATTCCGTCTAAAATTGGTAAAAGTAATAACTTCAATCTTGGAACCGCGTTTGTATTATCAAAAGATATAGAAAAAAATTATTTTCTAGTTTATAAAGAAAAATTACAAGTGCAAAAAATTAGCACGAGTATGCGGTTTACCGAATAGTTCAAACACGATTGTTTTTTCCATCATTTGCCAATTATCTTGATCTAACCAATGCGTCGTAATGGCTAGAAACGAATTTGTGGTATTGTGAGGGGACCTCCAAACATCACATGTAAGCGACACACCATAACAATGTTCTTGAAATCCTTTAATCATTTTTCCTCACAATACGCCACATTTTAATAGCATCTGTTCTAAGGATAGTGTGACTTACTTGAGTATAACATGATTGCATAAGCTCTTGAATTGTTCCCATAAAATCTTCATCGTCAAAGTGCTCAAACAAAAAATACTTTTTTATATATTATTATAAATACTTACACTCTTACTCTTGAAATTACCTCTTCTTTATAAGAGTATCTATGTATCTCTTCATCTTTTCACTTCCTCAATTTAATTCATTTCTTTATTCATTACATTTCATATGTCTCTTTATATTTATATTCACATAAATAGACATTGTCTATTCTATATCCTCATGACATTATATATATTACATTAATTCTCTTATTTATATCACTCTAAATTATATCCCTCAAGAAAAATATTCTTTTTTGAGTTTTACTTCTTTAACTCTAGAATCGGATATATATATATATATATATATATATATATATATATATATATATATATATATATATCTTTACTACTATATAATACATTTATGTTTCTCTCATTAAATTATTAAGACTACTTAAATTGTTATGCATAATGTACAACATTCATCTTTACTACTATATAATACATTTATGTTTCTTTCTCGTTAAATTATTAACACTACTTAAATTTAAGTAGTCCAAATAGTTATGCATAATGTACAACCTTCAAATTATTAAGACTACTTTAATCTCCACTCTTCTTTTTATATAAATTAATCTCATCCACTCAATATTATTAATTATTTAACTCTTCGAATTTACTTTAACTTTTTATTTATTTAAAATATACTCTTTCAGTAACACACTCTATCACATAAACACAATTATCCACACACATTAACATAATTTTCAAAATCTTATTACATTATTTCTCCTTATTTCATAAATATAAATCTTTTTTTCTTATTTTAATGTTTTTTAGAATTTATTTTTAAAATTGATAAAATAGTTGATACAAATATAAGAAACTTTGCAAAAATAGACATATTGTTAAAACTTTTTTATGACATTGAATCACGAGAATAACGTTTAGTACAATTCTTGAAAACGACATTTTGCAAAATATAAACTATTGCCGCCACAACATTGCGCTAGTATACTGCTAGTATATATATATATACATATCCCGTTCTCTTTGATTATATAATATACCTCTTTACACACACACACACACACACACACACACACACACACATATATATATATATATAGATAGGGGAAGGTTCATGCGAGAACCGTTGTTAGTGCGAGAACCGCGAGAACAAATTTTAGCCGTTCCTTAGATATGGGAAGTATCATGGATGGAGAGCGTGGAGGGATAGAGTGTGGCATGGTGCATGTGAGGAATTCATGGGTGGGCAATGACATTGAAGGAGGGGGAATTGGACGGCTTAGATTGGTTCTCGCGCTAACATTGGTTCTCGCATGAACTTTTGTCTATATAGATAACTCATCTCTTTAAGTATATAATAATGATAATATCTATATCTCTCTTCGTTTCCCATATTCTTTGAATTATTTAAATAATGATATATATATATATATATATATATATATATATATATATATATAGGTAAAAGTTCATGCGAGAACCATTCTTAGTGCGAGAACCGCGAGAACCAATCTGAGCCGTCAAATTCCCCCTCCTTCAATGTCATTGCCCACCCATGAATTCCTCACATGCACCCTGCCACACTCTATCCCTCCACGCTCACCATCCATGAAACTTCCCATATCCAAGGAACGGCTGAGATTGGTTCTCGCGGTTCTCGCACTAACAACGGTTCTCGCATGAACCTTCCCATATATATATATATGAATAAAATTAAAAGATTTCAATTTTGTAATTATATATGATAATTGAATATGTGAGGACAAACATGTATAATCCCCCCCCCCCCCCCCACCACCAACAAAAAAACCCATGTCAACCATCCCACATTCCAAATTAAATAAAATTTTACCCCTCAAAACTTTAATATGTCATATGTTTTTTAGTTTTGTGAATTTAAACAATTTTTTTTACCAATCTTCTATATTTAATCCTCTTTTAATCAAGACCACTCTTTCTATATTTTTTCAAATTTTTGGTAAAAATGCAAATTTTGAATATGCAATTTGCATTTTGGGCTGCGTTATAGTGTTGTGAATGGATTTTGAATTTTGAGTTTGAATATGTATTTACATTTCCGGCTGCATTTTCATTGAATTATTTTGGGTTTGGATTTTGTATTTTCATAATCTTGCATTTTGATAGCATCTGCATGACCTGCTACTTCGATATTTTGCATTTTTGATTTCTTGCATTTTGCATTTTTGAAATGAACCTCAGCTCAAAGTGCAAATTTTGAAAAATTTGCGTTTTCAAAAAAAAAGTTTCATATATTTTTTTGCTAAAATTCTTAAAAACGAACGAGTGATAATCATTTAAAGTTATGTGGGGTTCTTTTTTTAAATGGTGGCTGGAGGTGGTTGAACTTCGCGCGTGAGTTTTTTTCTTTTTTTTATTCTCCAGTTTTGCCCCTAATCAATATGTCATGTGTCATCAGTATGATGGTTCTTTAAGTTTTATGTTTAAAAGAGATTCTATATACAACCTTACTCTATATATAATCTATTCATACTCATCCTCTTCTATTTTTATATAATTTTTAAATAATTATATGCCTTTACATAACTCAATTTTTTAATAATCACTCATCCTAGTTCTTATTATTTAATATATATTTACAATACTAGATTCCAACGTGAATCATGTAACTCTAATAATTTCTAGTTATCTGTATATCTCATAACATCATCCAATTATAACATCCGATAAAGATTCCAACTTACAATCACACATAATCAATATTCTAAGTACCATATAGGGTACTCACTTGTGATACAACATGTGTTTCCATCCTCTAATAAAATCTTCTCGACGTGTCACGTGGGCTCGACAAAAGTACATCTCTTCATTCTTCATCTCTTAATCATCAATTTACATCATTAATCCCTAAATTAACCTGTATTATAACCATGCATTGATATCCAATCAATCTAACATGATTACATAATAAAACCTCGAACACATTGCGTCCAATTAACGCGTCGCGTCGCCCGAACAGCTTAGAACACAACTTCGGTTTTTAATCTTTAAATCACCAAATTTCATCATTAAATCTCAAATTACCCACATGCAATTGCTAATATATGGCCCTCAATAACACTAACTTGAGTCATCACATGCAACTCAAGATTAAAACTTAGATTATCTTTCTCTCTCTACAACTCAATAACATAAAAGATTAAGGATTTCCACATGCAAGCTTGAATCACTTGTATAAGGCTGGAAGTCTTATAATAACACTTGATCTCCACATGCAAGCTTGAATCCCTTATAATTCTCCAGTTTTAAGCACTTTCTCCCTCTAGCTTTCTCTCACACCAACAACACACACTAAATATGTGTAACTCCATATGTGTTCTATGTCATGATTCTTCCAAATCTTGTTTATGATGAAGAAATGGACTTAATGGTGCTTAATCTTACATAATCAAAGCTTAATCACACTTAAATCTTTCTTTTTCTCTCTCTTCTCTCTCTCTCTCTCTCTCTCTCTCTCTCTCTCTCTCTCTCTCTCTCTCTCTCTCTCATCACAGACACACATAGAAATCCAGTTCACACCATTAGAGTATTATTTAGGTGTAAATCTCCTTTTATAGTAAGTTTACACTAAGTGGGTATTAATACCTCTAATCCATTTAATGTGTGCCAAAAATTGAAACTTTCTTATTTGTCCCCTTTTCTCTTATCACTAATTTAAATTTAAATGGTCATCCCTTAATACATTATACCTCAATTATCTATTTATTTTATCACTAAAATGCACTTTTAAAATTTTTGAGTCATATATTTGATCGTTACTAGTTTGGCCAAATTGACCCATCCTCAATACTCTAAAATAAACACATTTAGATTTAAAATAATGTTTAAAATAATGTTTACTAAATTTCTTCGTATACTTAGGTGTGCAACACCACAAAACACAAATCATTTTTTTAAAACACGGCGGAAGTGTTGTAATAGAAAATAAGAGAAATAGCAACACCCACAACTAAAATACATATTGTACAACAACACGGTATTTCGTTTCGTTTTACAAAAGAGTTCACAAAGTTGGCTCATCGTTTTCAAAAAAATATCAGAGGTCAAGCTTTCTCTGTACACACGAACACCAGCCAAAGACCGCGCTTACCAAAAACCTGCACAAAAAAGTTAGTATGGGGAACTAGCACAAAGCTAAGTGAACAGAAATTAAAACCACAAACAACCATAGCAGAACTACAACAATTACAACAAAATCAGGTAACCACACAAATCAAAGGACCGGCGGTTCTGCCAAACCTACAACCAAATGTGAGCCAAAGCATAGGTTTACCGAAGCCGTATGCTAACCGGCGCAGTTAAACCCCTTCTGTTGCAACAAATCCATCAAAAGATCTAGAAGTATTCAACCAATGGAAAACTATCCCATCCTAATCCACACGCATAACTGACCTGTATTAGAAACATCATGTACACATTATCATGCCATGTGCAGATATCTTGAACTCAATGAATAGTCAACACGCAACGGGTCAAACTAAACAGTCTAAAAAATCATCAATCATGCAAAACCATGCAACCATAACAGTTACAACTATTACCACCCGTGAGTTAACATCCACTGTTGGGAAAATGAGCTCATCAATTAAGATTTGATGAGACAAAGTTAAGTTAGTAAGATAAGTTCTAAATACAACTTAAACAGAATTATGAAGCTTAGTCAGACTGAACATTTTTAGTGATTCAGACTGAGTATAAGCTGAGCATATGTTCGACCAGCTTAGACTATATCTTAGTAAGATTATCAATATGTTTGATAAGCTGTGTGTGTAAACTAAGATATATATTGAGTTTCAACTTGATGAGTTTCAAACTGAGCGACTCAGCGTGAAGATTGAGTCAGCTTAACAGAGTTACTAAATATGTTTTAGTTAACTCTTTAGACTTCTACGGATGAGTTAATAGTTATACATGTTAGTCCATGTTTGAATTCGGGTTTGTTCTCGAAGAACTCAGCTTGATGAGTTTCAAGCTGAGTAACTCAGCCTGACTAAAGAAGTCATTCTAAGAGAATTTAAATGTGTTTTAAATTCTGTTTTAACTCTCTATATCTACGGCGGGGATAAGAAGACTCCAGAATCAAGTTTGAAGATTGAAGACTCAAGATAAGAAGATTTAAGATTCAAGATCCCGAGTTATCCGATAGTTAGTTAGTAAATTAGGATTAGTCCAGTTTGTTAGGAACCGTAGCAACATGATTGTAAATACTTATCTCCTGATAAGTTTAAGGGTACGACTCAGAAACGACGACTAAGTGTTGCAGAGCCAAAACCTCACCTCACCGTATGTGTTACGATTCTTGAATCACTGTTCGTTAGTTCAACGTGATCAAGATATTCACAGATTGCCAAGTTATTCGTGTGTTCGAATAATCACATTAGTTGTGATATTGGTAAGTTATCAATCTGTGTAAATCCTGTTTAGAGAGTCGTCCGTATCTATAATCATAAGTTGAATATAGATAGCTAAGTTTGAAAGATTGAGAGATTTATATTAGGTGTTTACATATCAAGATTTGCTTACTTGATAGAGTCTGTAATCATCTTCTTATTAATGAAAAGCAAAGCATTCGACTGTGGTTTGATTTACTATGTGTAACACTTTATTTTGATTTGTTCAATTTCCACAGAAAGTGTATTCAACCCCCCTTCTACACACCTGTCGCTTGTTGTTATTCTCACCAAGGGACCAACAACTGGTATCAGAGCAGGCTGAACGATTTCATAAGTTGAAAGTTTAAGATTCTGAGAAAGTTTACAATGTCTACAAGCAATAATACTTCAAACTTTCCACAGATGTCTGCCAAAGGCTGTCCCATATTTGATGGATCTGACTATCCTATGTGGAAGTTCAGAGCCATGCTATTCCTCAAGTCCATTGACAATCGTATGTTCGATGTCATTACAAAAGGACCTATAATCCCCAAGATCTCTGCTGTAGTCAGTGATACGTCCGCTGATAAAACATACAAGAGTGAGAAAGAGGTAAAGAAGCCCGTTGCATCCTGGACAGATGAAGATTGGAAACTATTCAATTTGGATGACAAGGCTAAAAGTGTTATGGCAAATACCCTTACTAACGAGATCTTGCCCACAGTGACTGGGTGTCAATCTGCAAAAGAGATCTGGGATACTCTAAGTGTTACATATGAGGGCACAGATCTGGTCAAACAGCAAAAGAAGAACTATCTGAACAGATCATATGAAAACTTCTTTTCAAAGAAGAATGAAACCTTGGCTGATGTGTTTACCAGGTTTCATTGCTTGATTAATGACCTGCTAAGTGAAGGCATTAAGAAGGATGAAGCTGAACTTGTGCTGAAGTTTGTGGATGTGTTACCAGAATGGTTCAATGAAGTGACCACAACACTGAGGACTGGAGGAACATTGCATTTGTATAACCTGCAGTCCATTTATGGGTTCTTGCTAAATCATGAACAAATCACTGAACACAAAAGAACTTCTCAACCACAACTCAAGGAGTCTTTGGATAAAACTGAAATTACATTGGTTGCGCAGAAAAACAAGAAAAGTTCCAAGGCACTGGTTGTTGAATCTAAGACTGAGTCAGAATCTCAAGCTGACCACTCAGACTCAGACAAAGGTGATACTGATGATGTTCAGACTATCACTGAGCAGATGGCCATGCTAGCCAGACGTTTGAGAAGAGCTCAACAGGGAAGAGGAAGATCTGACAGGGGCAAAGGGAAGAGTTCCTTTGATCCCAAGAAGGCTGTGTGCTTTAATTGTTAGAAGAAGGGACACATTGCAGCTGAGTGCAGATTAAAGAAGGAAGAATCAGCATCAGTTGCTGATAAGAATGCTTACAGAGCTGACAAATACAAGTAGAAATATAATCAGCTCAAGAAAGGAAAGCCAGAAGACAAACCCAGTGCAAAAGGATTATATGCTGAAACCTGGGATACTGAATCATCTACTTCAGATGAGGATGTATGTCTAATGGCCCAAGAAGATGAAGAGTTTGAAATCGACGAAGTTGATTATGGTTTGTCCGAGTCAACTTTTGAAGCTGACATGAAGGAAGCTGAGGAAAACAGCAAGCTCAGTGATTGGGATCCTGCTTCCATGTATAAGGTTAATAATTTCAACTCTTACACCGATGAAGAAAAGGGTATTACCTTTGACTATTTGCTAAATGATTTCAAGACCATCCTTAAGTCTCAAAAGGACCTTAAAGCTGAGATAACTAAATTGAAGAATGAGATTAAGGAAAATAAATCTCTCATCGATGTTGGTAAGAAAGCACAATGTGATCTTGAATGCCAAAGACACATTAATAAACTTCTAAGTGAAGAACTTCAGGAAGCTAAAGACAAGGCTGACCAACTTCAAAAGGTCACTGAGTCTTGGTGTAAGTCATCAAAGCTTGCTGAAAAGTGCATAAACCAACAAATTCCTAAACAGGTAAAAGTTGTACTTGGAGGTGACTATCAAACAACAGCTTATGTAGCTGATGATGAGATAGCAAGTACAAATTCTGAGGAGGATAGACAACTGATTGAGTCTCAGAAGTCAGCCTCAGAGAAAAGACATGATCCAAGCTTGAAATACAATATTTTTGTGAAAGCTAAAGATCATGAAAATGAGTGCTCAACATCCAAACAACATGGCAAGTCTGTGCTAGAAAGATTAAGCACTCATCCTATTCAAAGAACTTCAGTCATAGAAAGGCTTAATCCAAATCCTTTCAAAAACCAACATTCTCTATCTGGCTCGGAGAGAAGTTACAAGAATAGGAAGACCATTGTAAGTCAAAGGTCAAATTACAACAATGGTAAGTCCAAAGTTGTAGATCTTGGTAAGTCCAAGAAGATCAACAGTGGTAAGTCCAAACCTATTGAAACTGGTGAGTCCAGTAGTCATGACAAAGGTAAGTCCAAGGTCATGGAAAAGAAGTCTGTTAGTCAAGCTTCTAATCAAAAGGATTACAAACAAAGATCTGACAAAGGTAAGTCCAAAGTCAGTGAGCACCAAGTGAAGTCAGTGAGCACCAAGTGAATCAACTTGCGAAGAAAGTTGAAAAGTTATCCACCACATATAATCCTAAGACTGAGAGCAAGTTCTCACAAGGATTATTAGACACTCTACCTCCTGTAATCATTGGAAGAAGGAGATGCTACAAGTGCAGAAGTAGAGGTCATGAGGCTAAGGATTATGATGTTGAAATCTCAAGGCCTGAACAAGAACAGACTGATCAGCCCACACAGGACTCAGCTCCTGATCAAGCTGAACAGATAGTTCAACAAGATGAAGATGCTAAGTGCTCCTCATCTGAGCCCACCAAGAAGTGGGTTCCTAAACAAAACTAATGTGTTTAGTTCTCATATCATGTGTAGGGTTCAAGTAAATGATACTTGGATAGTGGATGCTCAAGGCACATGACCGGGTGGAAATGACTTCTTAGTGCTTTCCAAGAAGATGAAGGTCCTAAAGTAACTTTTGGAGACAACTCCCATGGAAGAACTAAAGGCTATGGGAAGATGCAAGTTGGCAAGGTCACTTTCCAGAAAGTTGCATATGTCAAAGGTCTCAAACACAACCTGATTAGTATCAGTCAATTGTGTGATGAAGACAATATAGTTACTTTTAGGAAGAAAGCAGGAACAATATATAATGATAAGGGAAAGCCTGTATTAATAGCTAAAAGAGAAAGAGATGTATATCTACTTGATCTTAATTATGCTGATCCCTATACTGAAACCTGCTTGTATTCCCAATCTGTTCCTAAGCTGAGTTGGTTGTGGCATAAATGATTATCACATTTGAACTTTAAGAATATAAACATTCTATCCAATAAAGAGTTAGTCTCTGGATTACCAAAGATCACATTTGTCAAGGACAAATTGTGTTCAGCTTGTGAACAAGGGAAACACCACAAAGGGTCCTTTAAATCAAAGCAAAATTTTTCAATAACAGACCCACTGCATATGTTACATATGGATCTGTTTGGACCCATAAGTACTCCAAGCCTAAGTGGCAAGAAGTACACAATGGTGATAGTAGATGAGTTCTCAAGATTCACCTGGGTAATATTTCTTAAAGCCAAAAGTGAGGCCGCCCTGGAGATAATCAGTTTTATCAAATAGGAAAAGATGCATAAAGGTTTGTCTGTAAAGCAACTCAGAAGAGATCATGGGACTGAGTTCAGAAACTCAACCCTTGAAAACTTCTGTGAACAAAAAGGGATATTACAAAATTTCTCATCTGTCAGAACTCCACAAAAAAATGGAGTTGCTGAAAGGAGAAATAGAACCCTAATTGAGGATGTTAGAACAATGTTATGTGAGGCAGGATTGAAACTTTATTTTTGGGATGAAGCTGTTAGTACAGCCTGCTATACCCAAAATAGATCAATCATTGTCAAAAGACATGGAAAGATATCATATGAGATGTATAAGTCTAGAAAGCCCAATATATGTTATTTCCATATCTTTGGTTCAAAATGCTATGTGCTGAATCAAAGAGATCAACTCCATAAGTTGGAACCTAAAGCTGATCTTGAAATATTCGTTGGCTATTCCTCAATCTCCAAGTCTTATAGAATATATAATACAAGGAGAAAGGCCATAGAAGAGTCAATTCATGTCTCTTTTGATGAAGACTATTTTGATCAAGCTGATAAGAGTCAAGCTGACTTGGTCAGTTTGAGTGAGCTTGAAAGGCCTAAGGAAGCCAACTTATCAAATCCTATGTATGTCATAGGAGATGATAGTGATGATGATGTGTGTTCATCAAAGAAATCATCACAAACTCCAAGGGATTCTCAAGCTGAGAAGGATGATGAGTTCATCAACCCCTTTGGAGCTGAAGTCACTCAGACTGAGAATCTCAGTGATCATCAGTTTGTTGACAATGCTGCTGTTGAGACTGAGGAGATAAGTTCACCTCAAGGCTCTCAACACTACTCAGTTACAGAACCAGACTCTCCTAATACCACATTCAAATTCCTCAAAGGTCATCCTCAAGATCAAATTATTGGAAATGTCCAAGAGAGGGTCATGAACAGATCCAAGGCTACAGCTAATTACGCTGCACACTTTGGTTTTCTATCCCAAATGGAACCAAAGAAGACTGAAGAAGCCTTAGAAGATGAGGATTGGATTGAAGCTATGCAAGAGGAATTGAATGAATTTGAGAGAAATAAAGTCTGGAGCCTTGTCCCTGCCCCCAAAGATCATTCTATTATAGACACTAAGTGGGTCTATAGAAATAAAATGGACAAGGATGGAGTGATAATTAGGAACAAAGCCAGGTTGGTAGCACAAAGGTATAAGCAAGAAGAAGGAATTGATTATGATGAGACCCTTGCCCCTGTTGCTAGAATTGAAGCCATAAGGCTGTTCTTGGCTTATGCAGCATATAAAGACTTCAAAGTCTATCAAATGGATGTGAAGAGTTCTTTCCTAAATGGAAAACTTCAGGAGGAAGTCTATGTGAAACAACCTCCTGGCTTTGTCAGTTCAAAGTTTCCACATCATGTCTATAAGTTGAACAAGGCTTTGTATGGTCTTAAACAAGCTCCAAGAGCTTGGTATGATACTCTGTCCACTTATCTACTATCAATGGATTTGACAAGAGGTAGTATAGATAAGACACTCTTTATTAAAAAGAGTAAAGGACAGGTGATTCTTGTACAAATCTATGTGGATGACATTATCTTACTAATTTTATTTTACACTTGTATCCGTTGGAAGATGATGTGTTTCTACCCTCTCACTGTTACATCAAGCCGTAAGTTTTTCCGGCGTAACAAATAAAAAGGGGAATCCAACGGTAACTTTTCTCTTTCCTCACACTCACACTGCCTCCTCAGGCATCCAGCAGCTGAAAGATTATGTTGCGGCTCAGTTTGGTTTGTTCCATCTCAAACAGAAGAAGCATAAACGTCAAATCTATCAAAGGCTTGAGAAGCTGACCATGGATGTTAAAGAGATTGCCTCTGCATTTGCTGCACTCCAACAACAAAATACTTTAACCCCTATTGATGATGACAAAAAGGGGGAGAAGGTTCAAGCTGATAATGAAGCTGAGCTAGTTCGAGCTGAAGCTGAAGCTCTACTAGTACTAGCTAAAGGAGTAGAGAGGAAGACTCAGGCTGAGGGGGAGTTAGAAATAAACAATGAGGAACCTGCAGCTAAGAGACAAAAGGTAGTAGAATCTGAACCTGAAGCTGACAGTGTTTCTGAGACTGAGCAGGAAACTGAAGAAGAAAAAGCCACTAGACTCTTGATTGAAATGCTCGAGCAAGAGGAAGCCAATGAGTTAGGCATTTCGCTTGAAGTGCTAAGGAAGAGAAGAGAAAAGGTGGCAAAGGATCAAGAAAAAGAAAAGCAGAGAAAAGCTTTGGCTGAAGCTAAAGCTACGTACACTGGTCCGAGACCTGATCCTGTTCCATACACAGATGCAGAAATTCAAGAATGCTATTTCAGAAGGAGCTCCGGTAAAGATATCAAAGGCATGACTTTGAGCAAATTGATGGAGCCATCATCCTCAACTTTGAATTTGAAGATAAATCTACAATGGGAATGGACCTGAGATATGTTCACAGGATGGGCTATATAGAATGGCAAAGAATAATAATAATGCTAAAGAAGTTCAAACGAAGCCAAATCAAGTAGGAGATCTTTACTGAAGTTTCTAAGCTGATTAACAGAGCTGAGGAACTGAGATATGTTCCAGTTCCTGGTCTGCAGTGGGAGAGCTTATTCGAGATACCTGAAGGTGTAGAGTTTAAAGAAAACCAAGGTATTGATACACCTGTTCAGGGGTTCATGTTTAAGGATCAGGCAGGCAATCCCAGCTTTATCAAGCTGAGTGAGATATGTTATCTAAAAGCTAGGGATGCCATACATATAAGAAGTTGTTGTGCTGATAGCTCAAATCATTTCGTAAAGTATAAGCTAAATAAGATCATCAGAATGCAACAAAGAGAACTCAGAGGGGATGCAGAAGCTGAAAGCCTCCTAGAAGAAATCAACAGAGAAATCATTCTTTGGGATGTTCTACTGTTGGGATTTCAAGAACACGCAACGGAAGCGAGAACAAAGAAAAACATGCATACAAGAGTTCAAAACAATGAAATCCCAAGTGTGGATCTACTCTATGTACAAAATAGCAACTAAACAAGAGAGATAAAGAGTTATACCAGCTCCTAAGCTCCAGTTATCTTCTTGTTGGTGGCTGATCGTTGTTGGTGAAGCAAGGAACTCCTTCTTCTCCTTCTTAGCCTTATCTCGAAATCTCAAACCGGGAACAAAGTCCAACACCAAGTGCTAGCAAGCTTGAGGAAATCTTCTCCACAAAATTTGCCTCAAGAACAACAAAACAAGAACTCTGGACCAGGCTCTTTTGTTCACTAGACCACAAACTAAGTATCAAGTGAGAAAAGAGAGAGATATGTGCTTTTGAGAGATAATTGACCAAGAGTATCATATGTCCAGACTTAAGGCCTTTTTAAAGACCTATAACCGACCCCTGATTGCCCTCTAACCGGCCAAGACGGATCTAGAAGCTCTCTCTCATTTGCCACAAGTGGAGGTGATTTTGACATAAAGCCTATGCAGGTTTAGCGGCGCTAACCAAGAGTTAGCGGCGCTAAACCTTAACCCGTAGCGGTGCTAACGCGGCCTGACTTCGATATGACATAAAGCACATGCAACCGTAGCGGCGATAACCTTTAACATTTAGTGACGCTAACTCGTTAAGTTAGCGGCGCTATCGTGGCCTGCATTGCTAACTTCCACTTTTGCCATCTTTGGTCCCTCAACCTTATTTGCTGTCATGTTAGACCCCGGTTTGTGACCCTTATAGGCCCATACATCATCGGCAGTGCTCTAAGGCGTACATATATTATCGGGACAGATTCTAACAAACTCCCACTTGCACATAATATACTGTACCCTGGCAAGCACAGACAAAGAGCGGCCTCTAGCAAAGCAACAATGCCCCCAAGTCTGTATGGGTTCTGAATACCTGCAGAAAACCATCATACTGAAAGTAGTGGTCCTAGATAAGTGATCTTAGACATCCTTTTGTTCGCGATATCCTTGTGAACACGAGACATGGATTAGAAAATGTCAATCTCCAGATCGTTCACGATTATGTTTCTCAATCTTGATTGGTGGTGACCAAAAGGTAAGGACATATCTGATTCTCAATCAATATTCCTTTGTGCATGGCCATGCAATATTTTGGCGTCAGCTCCCAATCATCGAGGGGCCCAGGGATATCTCTCATACTGGAGGAACAAATCCCTCTGACTGCATAATCCCATACCATATCTCTTGACTTACCTAGTCATTCCCTTTATCACAGCCAGTTACGAACTGCTTTTGAAAATGGCTAAAGCAAGTAAGAATTTTGATATAGCAATTCATACATCTCGGGTCTAAGGATGTAAGATTTTATCATCCCAAGTTACTCGTGACTATAATCCATGAAGTATACTTGGGTGTGGGTCTTCCAGTCACTTGAAACTCCTTTCAAGCATAGGTTACTGTTGCGTTTCATGCATTCAATCCTTGATTAATGCATAACCAACACCTAACCTCAGCCTTATTTCAAACTTCCTTCCCATGAAGAATGACTAACTGTGGAAATTTAGAATGTATAAACATTCTGGGAAGTGGTTAAACATGCTAAGATAGAACACAGTAAAGTCTTATGAATGTAACCGAATCACTCGCATATCGAAACAAGCATAAATTACAATACTGTCTGTATCATTCCCAAAATAAATTAATACATATCAAATAAACTAATATATACAACTCAAGCCAAATCGCTAGCAAATCTTACACCTATCCCTCTAGTGTGAGATTCATGAGCTGCTAGCGGTAACGGCTTAGTGAATGGATCTGCCAAGTTTCCATTCGATGCTACTCTGCTAATGATGACTTCACCACTTTCAATAACATCCCGTATAAAGTGGTATTTGCGTGAGATATGTCTTGTCCTCTTGTGAGCTCTTGGTTCCTTTGCCAAAGCCACCGCACCCTCATTGTCACAAAAGATCTCAATAGGGTCAGCGATGCTTGGAACCACTTGTAGATCTAGGATGAATTTCTTCATCCACACGGCTTCCTTTGCTGCTTCACTAGCCGCAATGTACTCCGATTCGGTAGTCGAATCAGCCACCGTGTTTTGCTTTGAGCTCCTCCAGCTGACAGCACTACCATTTAACAGGAATACAAACCCCGATTTAGATCGGCAGTCATCCCTATCAGTTTGGAAGCTAGCATCTGAGTAACCCTTTACTCTTAGCTCTTCTTCCCCACCATATACCAAGAACATCTCTTTTGTACTTCTCAAGTACTTAAGAATGTTCTTCACCGCCCTCCAGTGAGGCTCTCCTGGGTTCGCCTGATATCTACTAGTCATGCTTAAAGCACATGACACATCAGGACGAGTGCATAGCATGGCGTACATGATCGAGTCCACAGCCGAAGCATATGGTACCCGCTTCATTACTTCTATCTCCTCCTTGGAGGTAGGACATTGAGTTTTACTCAAAGTCAAACCATGCAACATAGGGAGGTTTCCTTTCTTGGATTCCTCCATTTTAAAGCGTCTCAAGACCTTTTCTATGTATGCACTTTGAGAAAGCCCTAGCAGCCTTCTTGATCTATCTCTATAGATCTTTATCCCCATAATACAGCTCGCATCGCCTAGGTCCTTCATTGAAAAGCAATTCCCTAGCCAAGCTTTGACACTCCTTAGGCTTGGAATATGATTTCCAATAAGTAGAATATCATCTACATATAGAACCAAGAAGACTATTGTGCTCCCACTAGCCCTGACATATACGCAAGGTTCATCTTTACTCTTTGAAAATCCAAACTCTTTGATTTTCTGATCAAAGCAAAGATTCCAGCTTCGAGATGCTTGCTTATGTCCATAAATGGACTTCATAAGCTTACAAAGCTTGTTCGGATACTTTGGATGTTCAAAACCGTCAGGCTGTCTCATATACACCTCTTCATGAAGCTTCCCGTTAAGGAAGGTGGTCTTTACATCCATTTACCAAATTTCATAATCATGAAATGCAGCTATGGCAAGTAGTATCCGGATTGACTTCAACATGGCCACTGGGGAGAAGGTTTCATCATAATCAATTCCTTGAGTCTGAGTGAAACCCTTTGCCACCAGTCGGGCTTTGAAGATATCCAAGGTTCCATCTATGCCGGGTTTCTTCTTAAAAACCCATTTACACCCAACGGGTTTTATCCCTGGTGTAGGATCAACCAGTTCCCAAACCTGGTTATCCGACATAGATTGCATCTCGCTCTCCATCGCCTTTTTCCACTGAGTAGACTCAGGGCCTGCCATGGCTTCCTTGTAGTTGGTAGGTTCATCATGATCCACCAATAACTCATTGCCCTCAGATATGAGAAACCCATATCTCTCTGGGTCAAAACAAGTTCTACTGGAACGCCTAGGAGTAGACGTTGCTAGAGTTTCAGGTACCGCAACATTATCTTGCTCGGTATTTTGGCTAGTGCCAACCTCAAGTCCTTTATCGGCCGACCCTTGATCTTCCTCAAGGTCAACTTCCTTACTGCCATGTTTGGATAGCAACTCCCTTTCAAGGAAGAATGGCCTTCGAGCAACAAATACCTTGTTCTCTGAAGGTTCATAAAATAAATATCCAACACCGTTAGGAGGATATCCGATAAAATAACACCTCTCTGAACGAGGTTCAAGTTTGTCTTCGGCCTCACGTCTCACGTAGGCTTGACAACCCCAAACTCGTAGGTATGAAAGTGTCGGCTTCTTACCATGCCACATTTCATAAGGTGTTTTAGCAACTTTCTTGGTTGGTGCGAGGTTAAGGATTCTTACCGCAGTTTCTAAGGCATATCCCCAGAAACTAATAGGTACCTCCGCTCGACTCATCATAGACCTTACCATATCAAGCAAAGTCTGATTCCTCCTCTCAGCGACCCCATTTAATTGTGGAGTCCTCGGAGGTGTTAATTGTGAAACAATTCCACAATTCTTAAGATGATCGACAAAATCGGTACTAAGATATTCTCCACCTCTATCAGACCGGAGTATCTTTATAGTCTTTCCCAACTGATTCTGAACTTCGTTTTGGAATGTCTTGAACACCTAAAAGGTTTCATTCTTGTGTTTAACAAGATAGACATACCCGTACCTACTATAATCATCTATAAAGGTTACGAAGTATCTTGAATTATTCCTTGTGACATGCTTGAAAGGGCCACATACATCCGTATGGATTATGTCTAAAAGGTCCTTTCCCCTCTCACTTGTTCCCGTGAAGGGTGCCTTTGTCATTTTGCCCAATAAGCAAGATTCGCATACTTCATTTGATCCTTGATCAAATGATTCCAAGATCCCATCCGCTTGGAGCTTGGTGATACGAGTCTTGTTTATATGGCCAAGACGACTATGCCACATAGAATATTTATCCAAACCATTTTTGGAGTCAGAATCAATATTCATGATAGATTGTCTTGATTCAATGTATGCATTTGCCTCATATATGCCATGACATGGTAAAGCTTTAAAATACACAACTTCATTTTTAAAGCAAATGATTGTACCACTTATAAATTTAAAATCAAACCCATCGTCATACAATTTGTGAAAAGAAATAATGTTTCTAGCCACATTGGGCGAATAGCATACATCCTTTAACAAAATAGAAAAACCAGTCTTGAATGAAAGCTTCAAGTCTCCTTTAGCTTCCACTGGGACAACCTCCGAGTTTCCCATCACAAGATCCAGTTCTCCCCGCTCTAAGCTCCTACTTTCCCTTAGCACCTGCACCATATTACATATGTGAGTGCCACAGCCAGTATCCAAAACCCAGCCTTTAGAAGTAGAAGTATGGTGGAGTTCTATCATGAACGTACCTGACGTGTCTTGACCCGAAATGCTCATTGCCTTTGTAGGACCGTTGGGGGACGGGGTTCTAAACTAAACTAAAACACCCTTACGCTAGGACTGATCTAGGATGAGAAATAGTGCGGAATATCTATTTCCCAAACCTCCTAAGGATTCTAAGATCTGCTTAGGTGTCCGGCACACAGTAACACTAAGAAACACACAGAGTAGAAACAAGAACAAACTCTAAGAACTCACCCAGAATGCTTAAGGCTGCCCTTGGATTCGAGATTAACACTAAGTTCGCATTTACCGAGGTTAAACTTGCGATTTCGAAAGCTCACTAAGGCTTAAGGTCATTCCCCGTCGATTACTCGATTACCCGCGATCTCTCGATTTCATACGATTAATTTCTCTCCAATCCCCACGCTAATACGAGATTAGGCGGTATTTATAAAGTAGAAAACGCGTATCTGAGTGTCACACGTCCCTGCATCCAGTTCGCACGTGATGAACCTCACTTTGTACGAAGTGACTTCAGTACGCGCGTACTGAACGTTTTAATAATAATTAATTAACCGTTAATTACCTTCTTCACTACGCGCGTAGTGAGCTACACTACGTGCGTAGTGAGCCTGACTTCGCACGTGGTGATCTTTCACCTAAACTTAAACTTCCAAACACACATCAACACATGATTAAGTACTTGTAAGCTTAAGACAAACATAAGTAACCACTTAGAATGTATAAACATGCAAACCATTAATCAAAACACATTTGAATTAACATTTCAAGTAAACATGTATGTATTGGATTGATAAGAACTAGGGATTTACAATTATGCACCAACAAACTCCCCCTAAGACCTAGTTCTATCAACAAAAATTGCACTAAGCAAAAACACACAAAGTAAAATGCACAAAGCAAACATGCACAAAGCAACATGCACAAAGCAACATGCACAAAGCAACAAATATAAGAATACCTTTCGTTATGTCCTTACCTGCACTACGCACGTGTTGAGTTGTAGCTCGTGCGTAGTGGTTCCATTTCGCATGTGATGAGTTCCTCATCTGTGAACCTTGATACTGTTAGTACTGCACTCAGTAATAAACAGTTAGTAACTTCAAGGTTACTAAAAACATCTAAGTACATCCAAGCGAAACGAGAAAACCTAAAGAATAGCAAAAGAGTACATTTAAAAGAACTTAGAACCACCAAAACTCTTTTTGACGATCCTGTACTCACCACACATCGGTTAGAAACTTCAATGCAAGTCATAAACTTTCAAGCACACGAAAACACAAGAAACTATAAAAAAAAAACTAAACACACCAAAAATCTTTTTGTATTTTTCTAATTAAAAAGAAAATGAAAATGCAGACAATTAACAAAATTAAATCCTAAGAGACATAAATGAAAACACTAAGATTTGCAAGAATAAAATTACTGAAAATAAATCTTTTTGTGAGAAGGTTCCAAGATGGAGTCAGTACTAGCACATCTATACTTAGTTATCATTCATTTCAGAACCTTAGGCACAAACATACTCCCTCAATTTTTGTCTGTCAATCTAACTTTCCTCAGATAAAAACAGATTTGATTTCAACATTTTCTGATTATCTAAATTGAGTACATGGTTAAGACTATCTCTTTTAAAATCTCACAGTGTTTTGACTCACTCAGTAGGATGCACAACTTGAGTACCCAACCACCATGCTTATGTGCTTTGTGATTTTGTCAACGCATTTTATGCTCTTTGACATGGAGGTCAATTTTTCACCTCTTCTGATAATTTCTGTTGAGCTTTTGTCACTGCATTTTATGCTCTTTGACAATTCAACACTAATAGATCTTTCTGTTGAGCTTTTGTCACTGCATTTTATGCTCTTTGACAATTCAACACTGATAAATCTATATATCTATTTCTTTTGACATCTCAGATTGGGGTCAATTTTTCACCCTCTTTTTACATTTTGCTCGTTGTCATCTATCACATTTGGCATGGTAACAGGTGTGTGCACCAGACTAAGTTAGTCTCAACTGTTATTGACTTGTAGACTTGGAATGTCTCGATAGTTTGAATCTTTGATGGATTTTCACATGCATAACCACTTATCAGCCTAGACTCTCATCATATGCCTTACACGCCATCTGTTTCTTATCTGATTTAACTAAATTTTCAGACAGTTTTCTCAAGAATGTATGCATGCCTTCAGTCCTAATTTTACTAGACATACTTTGTATAGAACGCCAGTGTACCATCATTTTCCATTTGAGTTAGATCAACCTCTCATTTTTATATTTTATGATTTTTTTTTTGTATTTTCTATGTTTTCTGGTTTTTTTTGTATTTTCTATGTTTTCTGATTTTTTTTGTATTTTCTATGTTTTCTGAACAATCTCCCCCTAAAATACTAAAGAAACTAAAAACTAAGAAAATAGAAACGCAAAGACACACAGAAAATAAACACAAAAACAAACGAGATATAACCACACAGAAAATAGACACACAGTCACAAAAACGAATAAGGACACTAAGTCGCATCATCGGAGACAACCTCACACTTGGTTTTCATCCCGATTTCATTCACTAAGAACAAAAACCTGGCACCTTGCACAAAGAGTAAAAAGTTACTTAGCATTAGGAACCCATGCCGGAATGGTCATGGGTTTCCCATCTTCTCCAACAATTGGCATGTTAATCCAAATACCAGTAGCTTTGAGGTCTGCATTGGTATCTTGACTATTGGACGTTTTGGATTCTGATTTAGTGGTCCATTTCAAATCCTGACGGGAAGGAGTCTTGTGATAAGCACTAGAAGCATTAATCACCTTATGAAACGGTTCCTTCCCCTTCAGACTGACCTTGGGACTTTTGGGTTTACTAGATGTTTCCCCAACCGTCCTTTTGAGCTGATGAGGGTCAGTTGATTTTTTATTATTTTGATTAAACGTTTTATTTTTCTGAAAATTTTCAGAAGAATCAACTTTCCCCCTGTAGCTCTGTTGTTGCTGATCACACTCATAACTGAGGTGACCAGGTCTCCTGCACACATAGCAGACCCTGTTTAACTGAGGTTTTGCAGAGTTATGTGACACTTTTTGCTCAACTTGACTTTTTGACTGAACTCCTAAACCACGTTGTTTTGGCAAAATTTTAACTTCCTCATAAGGACGGGTTGCAGGAGACTTTGCACCCTCCTTTTCTATGGTTCGGAGTGCAGCTTGCACATTTTGCATTAACGTACCTTGACCAGAAGAATTGCCTAGAAGTTGTCTCATACCAGATTCAGGCTTTTCTTCTGGTTTGGCCTCTTTCCTCTGAGGCTCACCAACTTTTCCCTTCATTTTTAAATCAGGTTTTGAGGTTGAAGCAGAAGGTGCATCAACCTTGGAAGGAAGTTGGTCAGCTTCAGTAAAGACATCTGTTTGCACCAGTTGGTTCAATACTGGTGGTGGACATTTAGTGTATGTCTTTTTGTCTTTTTCTAAATCGGAACCTTGAGGTCTCCGGTCGATTATGTGCTCAAACAAGTAAGATGAAGTTGAATAACTTTTAAGTTTCTGGTTTAAAGTTTCATAATCGACTTTAGAAGTAGCAAGATCCCGTTTTAGAGTATCAATTTGATTGATGTAAAAGACTATAGCATCCTGTTTATTTAACAAAGCTACCTCTAATTCTCTTATTTGTTTATTTTGACTCTCAATTTTATCTTTTAAGGTCTTTTCTCTACCTTTGATGATAGAGTTTTCATGCAGTTTAGAGGTAAGCTCAGTAACTTGAGATTTCAGGGATACTATATTATTTACATAGTCATTGCACGACACACAGGGAAGACCAGAAATGTTACTTACCTTTGAGTCAGCTTGTCCAGTCATGCACGCCTTAGGATTTTCTGATTCAGTTTGAACAATCACTGGCGTTGGTTCGGTAGCTGGCACAGAGGCTGAAGTAACGTTGTGCTCACCAGTAGGCATCACTGAGTCTTCCTTACTGGCAACAAATTCATCATCAGCTTCCTGCACACTATCTACTTCAGATTGTGAATCATCATTCAGATCTTGAACACTGGCCAAGTTGGTCTCTGCAATCTCAAAAGCATCATTATTTTTGAAATGCACAGACCAGTCAATCCCCTCATCCTTTTGAACAACCGCCATTGCCTTGGTTGAGCTTTCAGGAGATGTTCTGAAGGGATACTTGGGTCCTGAGTTCTTTGGCTTTTCACATTCTCTTGCAAAATGACCCTTTTCTCCACAGTTGTAGCAGGTTACAGCTGACTTGTCGAAACCCAGCTTTGTATCTTTCGTTGCTGTAATCTGCATCCCCGTTCTTTTGACTAATGCGTTTGCTCTCCTTACCAGATTAGCATAGGACCATAGAATGTCCTGTCTTTCCATCTCATCGTTGTCTATCTGGTCATAGTCTTCCTGAGTCAGGTAGGCATTTCCAATTTTACCCTTTAGCAGATCATCATATGAGGTGACCAATGCACTAAGCATCCCCATATGCTCCTTAACTTCTTCAGTGCTGCCATGTTTGAAATGCTCAGTGTTTAAGGCAGGCATTGACGTTTTGCTTGAAGGAGCAGAATAAGGTGGTCCACTAGGAGTTTCAGGAGCAGACTTGCTTGATGAACTAACGTTAGAAGTAAAAGCTGTCTGCAACGGAGCATTTGACGAAGTAACCGGAGAAGCAACTGATCCCGTACAGTATAAAGAAGTATTCTGCACATAGCTGCTTAATCTGTCTAGATTAAGCTCCTCCTGTTCATGCTCTTTCAGCTTGGTAATGAAGTCATTCAGATCCATGCCTTCAAAACCATCTCCATTCTTCAAAATCATTATGAATGGCCTCCAGCTTTTAGGTAAAGCCTTGGACAGAGTCTCCACTTGTTGTCGTTCCGAGATCTACACCCCCAAACTATCCATTTCACTAAGAAGATGGTTGTATCTGTTGATCAGATCTGGAAGTTTTTCATTGACATAAGAAGTGAAGTGGTCAAACTCCTTTCTTAACTGCGAGGCCTTGAGCTCTTTTAACGATGCATTCCCCTCGTTCCTCTTTTGTAATGCGTTCCACAAAGAACGTGACGTTCTGTACCGTCGGAACTGATGGAATATCTCGTTCGGAATAGCTTGGATCAGGTAAGAATAGGCTTTCTTTTCTGCATCATAAGCCTTCCTCTGATCATCACTCATCTGATCATAGGGAACTTCGATGTTCCCTTCACCCTTAGGTACGATGTAATCGGCGGAAATGGCCCGGTGCAACCGTGGATCAACCCCATCAATAAATATTTCGAAACGTGGTTTCCAGAAAGGGTAGTCTTCCATGGTTAGCAGTCTAGGTACTTTATTAATTCCACCTTGTTCGTTGTCCATTATTAAATTGCTAAGGGCAGTTATGGTTTGTTTTGCAGCCATGGCACTCATGTCAGACATTATGAATAAGACAAGAAACAAACACATACACACACTACGCACGAGATGGATAGAAGTACGCACGAACTCACAGCACTACGCACGTAGTGAGATATCTACGTAAGGACTGACAAGAGATCACACAGACGCAGTACGTACGAACTGGGGACTCACCTCGTACGAACTTGAAAGACTACGTACGAAGTGTGGTAAATATTTTTTTTAAGAGAACTTAACACACAGATTCAATACGTGCGAAGTAAGGAGCACTACGCACGTGTTGATGACTCACTACGCACGGACAGGCACACAGACTACCGAAAGTTCTAGAGGATCACAACTCACTACGTACGTACTAGAGGTCAATACGCACGCACTGAAGAACACTTCGCACGGGTAAAACTCAACCAATTAACGTAAAAACACAAACCTTTTTAACGCAAAAAGACCTATTATCGACCAAAATACCGATAAAAACCGACGAAAAGGACAAAACACACAGGCCTAATCGACACCTAGATCACGAAACCTAAGGAAAAGTGATCAATCAAAGCACAAGGCTCTGATACCACTTTGTAGGACCGTTGGGGGACGGGGTTCTAAACTAAACTAAAACACCCTTACGCTAGGACTGATCTAGGATGAGAAATAGTGCGGAATATCTATTTCCCAAACCTTCTAAGGATTCTAAGATCTGCTTAGGTGTCCGGCACACAGTAACACTAAGAAACACACAGAGTAGAAACAAGAACAAACTCTAAGAACTCACCCAGAATGCTTAAGGCTGCCCTTGGATTCGAGATTAACACTAAGTTCGCGTTTACCGAGGTTAAACTTGCGATTTCGAAAGCTCACTAAGGCTTAAGGTCATTCCCCGTCGATTACTCGATTACCCGCGATCTCTCGATTTCATGCGATTAATTTCTCTCCAATCCCCACGCTAATACGAGATTAGGCGGTATTTATAGAGTAGAAAACGCGTATCTGAGTGTCACACGTCTCTGCATCCAGTTCGCACGTGATGAACCTCACTTTGTACGAAGTGACTTCAGTACGCGCGTACTGAACGTTTTAATAATAATTAATTAACCGTTAATTACCTTCTTCACTATGCGCGTAGTGAGCTACACTACGTGCGTAGTGAGCCTGACTTCGCACGTGGTGATCTTTCACCTAAACTTAAACTTCCAAACACACATCAACACATGATTAAGTACTTGTAAGCTTAAGACAAACATAAGTAACCACTTAGAATGTATAAACATGCAAACCATTAATCAAAACACATTTGAATTAACATTTCAAGTAAACATGTATGTATTGGATTGATAAGAACTAGGGATTTACAATTATGCACCAACAGCCTTGAGCTTGTTGAGTCCCTCCAGGTACTTCGGGCAAGTACGGCGGTAATGGCCTTTGCCCCCGCAGAAAAAGCACTCCGCATCCTCCGGAGCCTTGGCTTGGGGAAGTTTCCCCTTGCCCTTGCCCTCGGAGGCCGGGTTAGGCTTGTCCACGCCAACCTTTCCCTTACCCTTCCTTTTAGAGGAAGGGGCGGCCTTCTTCTTCGTGATGCAGCCTTCCCAGATGGCGAGAACTTGAGAGGTGGAGGAGGATGGGTTGTTCTTGGTCATGCTAGACTCAGCGGTCTTCAACATACCATGAAGTTCCATCAAGGTCTTATCCATGCTGTGCATATGATAACTCATAACGAATTGATTGTATGCACCGGGCAGAGATTGGAGGATTAAATCAACCGCCATCTCCCTCCCGATGGTAAAATCTAACTTCTCCATGCGCTCGATGTTTGCTTTCATCCGCAACACATGCGCGCTCACGTTCCCACCCTCTTGCATCTTGCAAGCAAGGGTCGTCTTGAGGCACTCGTACCTCTCCTGCCTCGCCTGCTGTTGGAACATGTCCTTTAGCTGCACGAGCAGGTCGTAAGCACTAAGATGATCCATTTGCTTTTGCAAATCTTGGTTCTTCGTGCTCAACATAAGGCACGTGATTTCCTCAGTCTCCTTGAGGCGTTTTTCATACGCCTCACGGGTAGCCCTTGTTGCACCTGCAGGAGGTGCCTCGGGGAGGGGTTCCTCTATGGTATGCAACTTCCCTACATACGGCAAGACCAACCTCAGTTGTCTATGGCAGTCCATGAAGTTGCTTCCATCGAGTTTCTCCTTTTCTAGGAAAACTCGTAGAGAAACACTGGTGGTGGTGTTTGTTGCGCTTGTTGTTGCCATCTAAAATATTGCAAAGTAGATATTAGTTAGTTTGATATTTTATCTTGTTAAATAATTTACCCATATAGAATTATGTTAACAAGGCTAAGAACCGTATTTCATCCTACCATATGACGGGGTTACCGCGGATCACATGATAAAACTATTTAGGTCGGCAACCATTTTGCCAATTGCAATCTCCATTGCAATCCTTAGCACATGCGGGATCCTACGACATCCAAAGGTCATTTGGCATGTTTGATCCCTTCTTGCACCAATTTTAAGTCTTGAAATTTTGGTTAACTCGTGCTAAGCTCGACAATTAACCAAGATTTCAAACCTAAAATTGCAAATCGTCCGTCAAGACATACGGTAACAAATTCACCAAAGTTGGCTCGTGCTAAGCTCGACAACCAAAATTGTGAATTTTTCCACACTCACCTTCCACACAGTTTCATGAGAATTGGCTCGTGCTAAGCTCGACAACCAAATCTCATAAGACTAGATTTGGGTGGTATCGACTTACGGATGGTGCATGATTTACGTTTTGTAAAAAAACGGGCTTTTGTTTCCGGTTTGGTTTTGATTAACTTGTTAGTGACAAATCCTATTTTCACTAGGTGGGTTAATCAATGTATGTGATCGCGCGCGAAAGGAAACCAATTTTAACAAAACTCTTGTGATTTTATTAATTTTATCAAAAATTTTCTAGCATGCGAAACCTACATATCCATGCATAGAATAATAAAATCACATCACACGCAATATACAACATAGTCGGTAATCCTTGCCATTAAACCTATGCGTTCCTCCCGTGAGCCAAAACGGGAAGAACTAGGTCAAACTAAGGGACAAAACAATCTTGATGCAAGCTCCCACTAGAACCACCATCTCTATGGACTTCATTGGCTTCTAAGGGCATCAAACTCCATCTTGTTTTGCCTCCTTCTTGTGTCTTCATTCCTCCATCATACAAATTACAATACAAAAGAAAATAAATGGCATACAAGCCACATAATTTTCCTATTTATCTAATACTTGTACATGGATGAATGAAATGGCATGCAAGCCACAAATTATTACAATCAAACTGAATTTAATAAATTTACAGCCATCATATGTGAATTAAAACCACCAAATAACATGCACAACACAAATCAACCAAATGGGCCAAGACAATATTACCAACTCATGTTAACACATACAACCAAACAAATCATGCTACTACTGGAACAACATGAAAAACACTTCTTGAACAAAATTCCAGAAGGTGTAAGTGCCAAAAATCCCGAGACCAACACTGTTTTATTCAAAATTTTCAAAAAACAATTTCCAGTAACGTTAGCGCCGCTAACGCGTGAGACTTAGCGCCGCTAACCTCAGCGTAGCGCCGCTAACCCTAACGGCAGAATACAAACATTTTGATTTCGGGTTTTTCAAGCCACCAAGTGCTATTCTAACATAGAGGTGGCTCTGATACCACAGTTGGGATTTCAAGAACACGCAACGGAATCGAGAACAAAGAAAAACATGCATACAAGAGTTCAAAACAATGAAATCCCAAGTGTGGATCTACTCTATGTACAAAATAGCAACTAAACAAGAGAGATAAAGAGTTATACCAGCTCCTAAGCTCCAGTTATCTTCTTGTTGGTGGCTGATCGTTATTGGTGAAGCAAGGAACTCCTTCTTCTTCTTCTTAGCCTTATCTCGAAATCTCAAACCGGGAACAAAGTCCAACACCAAGTGCTAGCAAGCTTGAGGAAATCTTCTCCATGAACTTTTCCTCAAGAACAGCAAAACAAGAACTCTGGACCAGGCTCTTTTGTTCACTAGACCATAAACTAAGTATCAAGTGAGAAAAGAGAGAGATACGTGCTTTTGAGAGAGAATTGACCAAGAGTATCATATGTCCAGACTTAAGGCCTTTTTAAAGACCCATAACCGACCCCTGATTGCCCTCTAACCGGCCAAGACGGATCTAGAAGCTCTCTCTCATTTGCCACAAGTGGAGGTGATTTTGACATAAAGCCCATGCAGGTTTAGCGGCGCTAACCAAGAGTTAGCGGCGCTAAACCTTAACCCGTAGCGGCGCTAACGCGGCCTGACTTCGATATGACATAAAACACATGCATCCGTAGCGGCGCTAACCTTTAACATTTAGCGACGCTAACTCGTTAAGTTAGCGGCGCTATCGTGGCCTGCATTGCTAACTTCCACTTTTGCCATCTTTGGTCCCTCAACCTTATTTGCTGTCATGTTAGACCCCGGTTTGTGACCCTTATAGGCCCATACATCATCGGCAGTGCTCTAAGGTGTACATATATTATCGGGGCAGATTCTAACATCTACATCCTGAGTTCAAAAGATAAAATAGATTAATTCTATTTGTAAATATTAGATTAGTTCTAATATTTTTGTAAGAACTTAGTGTGCATGATCTGAGTGATCAATATTTTTGTATTATTATTAGTTCAATTAATACAAAATATTTGTTTGATATGTTCAACTGTGTTGTGATGTGTTCATACTTATAAGTCTGATAAGTTCAGCTTAAATGAATAACTGATTAGTTCTTATTCATTAATGTGTTTAGTTAGTGTGTTCAACTAAAAGTTGGTTTGTTCCACTTATAATTGATAAGTTCAATTAATATTTGATTAGTTCAAATTTAAAATCTTGATAAGTTTAAGATTTAAACCATAATTCTGTTAAACAAACTTAATAACTGTTTGATGGTTTTGTCATCATAAAATAGGGGGAGTTTGTTGGGAAAATGAACTCATCAGTTAAGATTTGATGAGACAAAGTTAAGTTAGTAAGATAAGTTCTGTTAGATCTAGATTTTATGATTAGATCTAGTCTGTATTTTGTGTAAATAGTACATTTTACGTACTTAGTATAAATAGTTTGTAAACATTGACTCTATGTAACTTTTGACATATGCAATAGAAGAAACACACACATTAAGGTGTAATTGTCAAACTCTCTCTACACACACACTTACGGATCACACTATACACTCATTCAATACTTTTCAATTGGTATCAGAGCCAACTCTGATTGGTTTATGAAGGAATTTGTGCAAGAACAACATCTGTGTTGTGAAGATTTGATCAAAATTCAAGCAAGTTTGAAGAACTTTGACACTTACGAGTTCAAATCTGAAATTGAAGATCTGATGGCTTAAAATTGTTGTTTTATTGCTCATTGGGAAGGATATTAGCATTATAACTCTTGAAAATTGGATTGGTGTTATTACAAACAACAAATTTGAAGATATGAAGGATTGAAGTTTTTCGAGTTCTTGAGAGAAATCATTGAAAAATCGATTTGTTGTGTTAGAAATTGAGAAATTATGGATTAGAAGAGTTCATTGGAGTGCTGCGAATTGATTTGGATGATCCTAGATTAATTGGAAAAGATTTGTTCAAAATTCCGATTTTCAGATCTGAAAGTTGAAGTTGTCGGAATTCATAGCTTGAAAATCTCGAAATCTTGCTTTGAATCTCTCGGAATTCTCAATTCCGTGAATATTTGAGTGGAATTACCGTAATTCAGTGAAAATTCCATCAAGGAATTACTTATTCCGATAGAATTTATATCGGATTCTTTGAAATTGTGAAGAACAACTTACATTCTGACATAACTTTTCTCGGAATACATAAATTCCGACAGAAATTATCTCGGATTGATCACTGAAGATTTTCCTCGGAATTCATTTTTTCTAGGAATTGCAATATTTTCTCGGATTTGAATTCATCTCGGAATTCAAAAGTATATCGAAATTTATTTTCTCGGATTTGGATAACTTTCCAAGAATTCATTTTCTCGGAATTGAATTCATCTCGGAATTCAAAAGTTTCTCGGATTTCGATTTTCTCGGATTGTTCAAGTTTCTCGGATTGTCAAATTTTCTCGGATTGTTCAATTCTATCGGATTTCATCAAAATAAAATTACTTTTCTCCGATTTGGATTTTATCGGAATCTAAGTTTTGTCGTAATTCAACAAGAATCAATTTTCTCGGAATTCATACTTAGACAAATTTTCACAAGTTCAAGAAACCTTTCAGAGCAACGATCTAACAATGAGTGCTTATAGTGAAACCCTTTCGTTTGGATCTGACACTAAATCTCCCGTGCTCTATCGTGGAGAATACAATGTGTGGAAAGGGAGGTTCATGGATTTTATAGAAAACAATGAAAAATATGGAGAGCTCATGAAGTTAAGCATCAAGAATGGAAATGGTATCTTCATGTTTCATCAAGAAGCTGATTCAACCAACAATCCCCCACTTCAAGAAATTAATCGTCCTAAAACACCTGCTGAATATACAGCTGATGAAAAGCTTCGAGCAACTGCAGACCAAAAAGCTAAATATTATTTGAAGCATGGTCTTTCATCTGAATTTTACATCAAGATAAATGGGCTTGATACTGCCAAAGAAATTTGGGATGAAATTGAAAGACAAATGGAAGGAACTGAGTCAAGGGTGTGGATCAAGGAAACTACTTTAGTAAATGCATTTGATCACTTCTGTTCTAAGGAAGGTGAACACTAGTTGATATCTACAGTAGATTCTGCAAGCTGCTCAATGATCTTAGAAATCAGAAGCTGGATAGCTATTCTGATCTTAGAAAGAACACCAGGTTCCTGAATTCACTTGGACCTGAGTGGAGAACTCAAGTGACCATCTACAGACAAATGAACCAAAAGGTTCTCAATAAGGTCACTCATCACATGATATTTGAAGAACTGAATCAATATCAGGATGAAGTCTGCATGAGTTCTCAGAAAGAAAATATTGATCCACTGACTTTAGTTGTGAATGATAAAAGAGGCAGATCTTCAAGCAGATCTTTGAAGCTTAAGCAAATTCAAGAATCAGAATCTTCTGAGTCTGACACTGAGGAGCAAGCTGATAGTGAGAAAGTTATGCAGGCTGTTGCCTATCTGACCAACATGTTGCAGAATCAGTTCACAAAGTCTAAAACCAATAACCGTCAGAGATTTATTTCAGTATCTCGCTGAAGAGATAATAATTTTCAAAGAAATGACGGAGTGAATCTGGAAAAGAGGTATGAGAGAAAGATTCAATCTTCTCAGCCCAAAAAGTTCTATAATTGTAGAAGCACAGGGCATGTGATAAAAGACTGCAAAAAGCCAAAAGTGAAAGACTCGGAGTACTATAAAGCCAAGCTGAATCTGATTAAAAAGAGAAATAGTGGCACAGTGCTTCTGGCAGAAGAAGATCAATTCCTATCTGACACTTATGATTCAGATGAAGATGCTGAAGTTCATGCCCAATTCGTACTCATGGCTAATGTGGAAGAATTTGAATTTCTGGAGTCTGACGGTGAAAGTGAAGATGAGATTGATGGTTTGGGGTTTGCTGAGGGTAAACCTATGGTTGAGGATGCAGAGATAGGAGAAGCAGATACTGGGTTTATGGCTAAATTTGATGAGTCAGATCAAGAGAGTGAGTATGAAAGTGATGATGAAGCTGAAACGGCACCTTCTAGCACCAGTTCTCTCTTAGCTGAGTTAGAGTCTACTGCTGAGAAGGTATCTCTTGATAACTCTCATATATCTGCTGATCACATAATGACACTAGTTAATCAAGTGCAAACCCTAACTGCTAAGAATAAAAAGCTGCAAACACAAAACCTTACTCTTAAAATGAACCAAGCCGTCAATTCTGAGCACATGACAAAACTTAGTCAATTCCAGGAGTTAATCAAACAAAAAGAGGATGAATTGAATCAGATACAAGAGCAAATAGAAAGAAAGGTCCATGATCTAAATGCTGCTAAGTTGAGTGTTGAAATCAACTTCAATTTGATTTTGAAAGAAAAAATTTTTTTGGAAACAAAAGTTAACAATCTTGAAGAAGTTTTTCGTAAGGAACCCACAACTCGCCATACAATTTTCAAGAGTTTGACTCCAGATACTCGAAATAAGTACAAGGGTTTAGGGTATGACGACAGTGACTTTTTCAAGAAAATCAACTGTACTCAACTCTATCAGGCAAAAAGGATGAATCGAGGGCTAACTGAAAAGATGGTGTTTGTTGCTGCTGAGGAAGTAAAACAAGAAGAAGATCTCAAAAGAAAAACCACAACAAAATGCCAAAAATCATTTAATTATGATTCACTGAATGCTTCGTATGAAACTACTGATGATTTCTCATTTAAAAATAAATCTGTTTTCCATGCTGAAACTCTAATTTTTCAAAATCATGAACAAACAGTCAAGTCATACGCACCACGCTTGTACATTCCTCACATGGAATTGCAACGCCGACAGGAGATTCTTGAAACCAACTGCATAATTAACAACATCATTCTAGACATAGAAAATCAAATGTTGAAAGAACAGTTGTCTCACATACAGTCTTCCGCTGATCCTTTTGATAAATTTAACTCTGAATTGGTGAATCAACTGAGATTTGAAAATGATGTGTTAATTAATCAATCTCAAGAATTTTCTGAGGAATTGGAATGAGCAAAGAAGGAAGTTGAGAATCATAAAAGAACCATCATTCAGTTATGTGAGGATTTAAAAAGGAAAGTAATTGAATCTCAAAAATCAAATGATTCTAATTTAGAACTTCTTGACTGTACACATCTTGTGATTCCTCAACTCATTATCTATGAACTAGAAACTCAACTTCGTGATGAAAAAATCAAACGGCTTGTGCAAGAAGTGAAACGTGACTGGGGTGTTGCAATTCCTACTTGCCCAAAAGCTTGTAGAGAATATGTATCTCACAAATGCAATCAGTTTTGTGATCCAACGAGTATTCGTGAAAAAGGGTTTACATCAGGCACCAAGCCTTCAACATCTGCATCATCTTCTTCTACATTTTCACGCATTATCAAAACTAACAAATCTTCTTCTCTCTCCTCTGAATCAGATAAAATCAAACTTCAAAGTTCCATAAGAACTGTTACCAAACCAGAAGTGAGAAAGGCAGTGAAGACAGCAATGCCACAAGCTGAGAAGAAGACAGATGTTCCCATAACAGCCAAGAAGCCAAAATTTGAGGACAAGAGACACAAGACACAACATAGTTTTAGAAAACATGATTACTTTCCTTCTTTTTGTTTCATTCATCATAAACGTTGTTTGAAGAATTGTAAGTCTGATTTGAATTGGAAGAAAAAGTCTGATAATGTTTCAAATAGTCAAACTGATACTCCTAAACCACAAGCATTTAAAGTTGAAATTTTTTGTGCAAGTATTGGCTGTGTGCAAGGTCATTGTATAAATGCATGTTCATATCATCAAGATCAAGTGTTGCGTGGTTTCAAATAAGTTCCTAACTGGAAAAATCCTGAAGAGGATATGATTTTCACTTGGTTTGTCAACCGTGCTGGCTACATCATTCATCAATGGATCAAGAAGAGTGAATTGCGTTTCTTCTTACGCAAATATGCACATAGGAGACTGCCTATGCGGCCTGGTGAGTGGGAAAATCATCTAGAAGTGATGAGAAGGGTGGATGATTCTGAAAGAGAAGCACAACTACGAAAGCTTCAAGTAGCACAACTCAATCAATTATTGCGACATATTTGTTTTCTTAAATCTAAACAACAAGTTGCAAAATCACCAAATAAATCAGTTCAAAGCTATTCAAAATGTCAGCAGACATAAACCGACTTCGAATAACAGATTTAAAAACAAATCAGTTCACCAAAACAAATTTGTTGTTCATACACATAACAAATCAACCAAAGCCCCTCCTGCTACAAAGAAACAAAAATGGCAACCTAAGAAGTGGCAGATGAAACAGCAAACGAAATCTGAATCTTTGATTGTTGATCCTGTTATTTCTTCTGTTTCTATCTCTAACATACCTCATCCCATTGCACAATGGGTAAGGTCTTCACCCCTTTTTTCTATGTGCAGAAGAGTAATCTTTGGTACATGGAATCCGGGTGTACCAAGCATATGACTGGGGATATGGGTCTTCTCAAACAATTCGTGGGCAAATATTCTGGAAATGTAAAGTTTGGAAATTACCAGGTAGCATCAATCCTCGGCCACGGAGTGTTGGAAACAGGGAATGTTAGGATTGAAAAGGTATCTTATGTAGAGAGGCTTGGACACAACCTATTCTCTATAGGTCAGTTCTGTGATAAGGGCATGGAGGTCCTGTTCAAGAAGAAATCCTGCTCTTTGAGAACTGAGGAAGGGACAGAAATTCTGGGAGGATACAGAAAGTCGAATCTTTATACTATCGATTTATCTGGAAATGCATCAAGTTCATCTGTTTGTCTGCTTTAAAAAGATGCGTCAGATTTGAACTAGTCATGGCATAGGAAGCTGTCCCATCTCAATTTCAAAAATATCAACAAGCTGGTAAATGGGAATTTGGTCCGAGGTATCCCTAAATTGAAGTTTGAAAAGGAGCACTTGTGTAAGGATAGTGAGCTGGGGAAATTAAAATGCGTACCTCATAAAGTTGTTCAAGTTTCAACAACATCAGCTCCTCTTCAACTAATACACATGGATCTTTGTGGACCTATGAAGGTTCAGTCCAGAACTGCGAAAAGATACATACTGGTGATGGTGGATGACTATTCTCGCTACACATGGGTTCAATTCGTAAGTCACAAGTCTGACGTGCCACGGCAGATTATTCTGTTTCTGACTAAGCACAAGACACAACAAGGCCAACCTGTAAAAGCGATACGTACTAACAATGGCACATAATTCATGAATAGAACTCTGGATTCTTATCTTGATTCTGAAGGCATCTCACATCAGTTGTCTGCAGCCTACACTCCTGAGCAAAATGGAGTTGTAGAAAGGAAAAATAGAACATTTGTTGAAGCTGCAAGAACAATGCTACAGTACTCAAAGTTGCCCCCATCATACTGGGCTGAGGCTGTCAACACCGCTTGCTATACCCAAAATAGATCTCTGATTCACCGTTGTTTCAATAGAACTCCTTACGAGCTATGTAACAGAGTAGTACCTAATATCAAATACTTCCATGTATTTGGTAATAGGTGCTTCGTTCTGAATGAATCGGACAAACTGTCTAAGTTTGATCCAAAAGCTGACGAGGGAATCTTTTTAGGGTATTCAACGGACAAAAAGGCTTTTCGAATACTGAATCAGAGAACTCACAATATTGTTGAAAGCATGAATGTGACGTTCGATGATTTAGTCAATCTAAACTCTTTGACAGCAAAACCTTCAAATTCTAAAAATCCTGTTTATCAAGCTAATCAATCTGCTCATCAAAACATTCAGAATGAAGATATTAATTTGGATTCCATGTTTGATTTTTTCAAAGCTAATAATACTTCTTCTGTTAATGTGAACATGGCTGAACCACTTCAACCACAACCTGAAGAATCTGTAACTCTAATAACACCTTCTGTTGCACGGGATACTGATCAGGAGAGTTCTGAATTTGAAGCTTCAAACAGTTCGTTTCTAGAACAGCAGACTCCTCCTCCTGTTGCAATAGATGACAATGTAAATCCGGTTGCTGAAACAGAAATGGTAAATCCGTTTGCAAAGGAAGTTCCCCCAATTGATGACTTCATACAGGTCCGATCCCCTGAACCTGTCTGGTTGAGAAGTCATCCTGACACTCAAGTAATAGGCAGTTTGAACGGCGGTGTTCGAACTCGCGCTACAACAGCAAACGAATGTGTGAACATGAATTTTCGGAGTATGATAGAGCCAACACGTGTATCAGAAGCTTTAGAAGATCCAGACTGGATTCTTGCTATTCAAGATGAGCTGAATCAGTTTGACCGCTTGAAAGTCTGGCGTTTAGTACCCAAACCTGAAGAAAAATCGATCGTGGGGACTAAGTAGATCTTCAAAAACAAGAAAGGCTCTGATGGAGTAGTTGTGTGCAATAAGGCTAGGCTAGTGGCTAAGGGGTACAATCAATAAGAGGGAAACGACTATGATGAGACCTTTGCCACAGTCGCCCGTTTGGAAGCGATCAGATTATTTCTAGCCTATGCTGCCTTCAAGAATTTTAAGGTTTTCCAAATGGATGTTAAAACTGCATTCCTCAGTGGTAAACTCAAAGAGGAAGTCTATGTTGGTTAACCTGAAGGCTTCATGGATCCCAAATGGCCACAACATGTATATCTACTTGACAAAGCTTTGTATGTTTTAAAACAAGCCCCGAGAGCTTGGTACGATGAGCTGTCAGATTACTTGTTGAGTAAGGGCTATGCAAAAGGGACCACAGACACAACACTCTTCAAAAAACAGATCGGTTCAGATTATATTCTTGTACAGATTTATGTAGATGTCATTATCTTTGGCTCAACTAGCCAAAAGTACGGTAATGATTTTGCTAATACCATGAAACAGAGGTTTGAAATGACCATGATGGGGGAAGTTAACTTTTTCCTTGGATTGCAAATTTCCCAATTTAACCATGGGATTTTCATAAATCAGTCAAAATATATTAAAGATTTATTAAAACGATTTGACATGACTGATTGTTCACCAATCTCAACTCCCATGGGAATTGAAACAAAACTGTTTGCTGACCCTGATGGCAAATCAGTAGATTTAAAAACTTTTGGTGGTATGATAGGATCCTTATTGTACTTAACTGCTAGTAGGCCAGATATAATGTTTGCTACTTGTCTCTGTGCCAGATTTCATGCAAATCCTAAAGAGTCTCATTTGTTGGCAGTCAAAAGAATATTAAGATATCTTAAGGGTACCCCAAATCTAGGTTTGTGCAGGGTGCATGATTGACAGAAAAAGTACATCCGGCAGTGCACATTTTCTGGGAGACAGGCTAGTATGTTGGGTATCGAAGAAGCAAAACTGTGTGTCAACTTCCACCTCGGAGGCTTAATATGTTGCTGCTGCCAGCTGCTGTCCTCAAAGTCTGTGGATACGCACACAACTGTCAGATTTTGGACTGGACTATTCTCACATACCTCTGATGTGTGACTCCCAGAGGGCCATAGCCATTTCATGCAATCCTGTGCATCATTCTAAGACGAAACATATCGAAATTCGGTATCACTTTCTAAAAGATTATGTTGAAAAAGGTTTGATAGAATTAAAGTATGTTAATATAGAAAATCAACTTGCAGACATTTTCACCAAACCATTGGACGAAAATCGTTTCAACACTTTAGTTTCAAAATTGGGCATGTTGAATTTGAGTATTTGACTGTACTTTTATTCTATCCATCAAAATTTGCACAGGTAGATGTTTTGAGGTCGGGGGTGTAATATTTGGTTTGACAAGTTATGAACTACGGATGGTTCATACTTGTAGGGGGAGAGTTAATTGCATTTTACTTTTATCCGTTTTGGTTTAATTCTGAAAATTCAAAAATATCTCAAACTCTTTAAAAATCCAAAAACATGTGCAAAATATCAAAAAGGCAAAAAGATTTTTTTCTTCTTTCTCAAATTGATGCTTGATTTGAGGGGGAGTTTTTTTATTTTCTTTGTCTTTGATTTTGTTCCAAAATGGTCAAGAGAGAAAAAGTTCAAATTTTTACAAGTTAAATGCAAGAATTAGTCAATTCCGACACTTTTAAATGTCGGATTCCGAGAACATTTAAACTTTGTTTGTGTCGGAATTTCAAATTCCGACATTTTATGTCGGAATCCGAGAAAGTGGATCTCAATTCATACATTCCGACACATTTTCTCGGAATCCGAGAGTTCATATGAGTTTATAAGCTTCAAACTCTCGGAATTTTGACTTTTTCTCGGTTTTCTCTTTCGAAATTGACCAAATCTCTTCGTACAATCAAAATTTCAAAAAGCTTTGGATTTCTTCAAGTTTATCAGATCTAGATCGGTTTCCAGTTGTGATTCTCATGGCACAATTCATTTTTCCTACCTCATATCCTATATTTGTGTATTTTAGATCTAAGATGTAGAAAACCCTAACTGTCGATGCTTCTTTAGGACGATTTAGTTTTTATTTGTTGTTAGTTGGCTTGTTAATAACACTGGTATGCTTAGATAACATGTTACATGTGTTTCCATGCTTAGATTTTCATCATTTACATCTGTTTGAGTACGATTTGAGAATCTGTTCTTCGAGTTTTCGCATATCTGGGTTACGGGTGTTAGTTTTGGGATTTAATCATGCTAAACAAACTCTGATGGGGATAAGTGTAGAGTTAAAAATGCTTAGAATGATAGAATGACAAAGGGTACAATCGACTTTGGTTTGTATGTTCAAAATCATGGGTTTCAAAATCTGGGTTTGATTGAGTTGATAAACTGTTATGAATATCTCGGAATTCAACATTCCGAGAGTTTTCATCATTTGCAAAACAAACAAGTGTTTTCTCAGAATCTTAAATTCTCTCGGAATCACTGATTATCTCGGAATTTGACATTCCGAGAGTTTATCTTATGATACCACCAAGTGTTTTCTCGGATTCATTGATAATCTCGGATTCCTTGATTATCTCGGAATCCTTGATTTTCTCGGAATCTTTGACTTCTCGGATTCCTTATTGTATCGGAATCATTGTTAAATCAAAACTCTCGGAATTCTCATCATCAAGGAATTCTCTCGGAATTTCCAAACTCTCGGAATTTCCAAGTCTTTTCTCGGAATTCCAGATTGTTTTTTTTCTCGGAATTTCCATCATGAAGGAATTCTCTCGGAATTTCCACTCTCGGAATTTCCAAGTCTTTTCTCAGAATTCTAGATTGTTTTTTTCTTGGAATCACATCTAAGGCTTTGTCGGAATAATCAATTCCGACAAAACACTTAGAGAATTTTGAAAATTGTTTAAATTTTTAAAAAGTTCAAAAAAAAATTTCAAAAGGAAGGAACAATTTCTTTTATTCTTATCTGCTGAACATCTGATGATTAACCATGGGTATTATTGTATATTCTTGCAGATGGCTAACCCTGGTAACTTTCCAGCATTTGTTCCCTCTGAACAAGTGTTTCACCCAGACAATTACTTACCCGATCTTATGAATAATCATTGCTTTGACTCCATCAATACCACCACTCAATTCCCTATTCTTTCTGAGCTAATAGAATCACATCCATTAAACCACATATTCTCATATAACCCTACTGCTGACGGGGAAGAACCTCATGTTCCCGAGGTCTATGTGCAACAGTTGTGGCACTCACTGCATAATATTGTAAATGATGAGGGAGAGCATGATGGTCCCGTATTATGATACGGATGAAGCAATGATAGATCTTTAGTGTGTGTTTGTGTGTGTATTCGGTAATGAGAGAGAGCCGAGAGCTTGAGAGAGTTCACAAACACAAAATACTTAGAATGCAAAGCTTAACATTGAAATGTGGGGAAAATGCCTTTATATAGCATTTCCCCAACTTTGAGTAATTACATATTACACCCCTCACTTTAATATTTCTAACAATCTCCCCCTAAGTGAGGTGTGTAAACATTCACAACAAATAAATATATTAATCTATTCATAGGCTTATTTGTTGCGAATCCCGAATGCCACTTGCCACTTGCGTATTTTCCTTGTGCTTGCTAGTGTCGTTCTCATCCTTTCTATAGCATGATAAGCTTCCGCATGTTCTTCATCAGTATAGGCTGCCCGGTTATCCCACACTTTCTGATGTATCTTATAATGGAGAAGTTTCAAAGTGCCGTCTGAATACGCCATGAGTTCATCAAGTCTGATGAAGATCTTTTCGCCTTTTGTATTCTTTGAGACGACCCCTCGATCACCTTTGATGTTTGGATGCCCATCATAGATAACTGTCAATTCTTCAAGCTTTTCTAGATCTGGATGGCTCTGGTTAGGCTTTAAGAGATTGACTTTCAGATAGTTGTTTTTAGCTCCGAGTTGTAGATCATGTTCCTCAAAGTATTCCATTAAATTTCTCATATATTTCATCAGAGCACCCCTTCCAAACTCTTCTTCAGGCCACTTTCCTCTTTTCTGAGAGAGGGTGTCAAAGATAAAGCTGATGTCTTCAATACTAACAAACCTTAAATCTGCTTCGTTGAGGAAGTATGACAGGTTGTTTGCTCTTCTGACATGAAAGATGACATACTTTATTCTGAAGGTTGTCTGAGTATAGATATTGATAAGTTTAACTATAGGATATCATGGACTGAGAGAGGATGTGTTCATATCTTCTTCTCTGTTTGTCGTCCATGTTCCGCAACTCAGGAGAAATAACCTGTATTAGTTCATTGCTGAATATGTCTGGAATTCTTTCTTCAAGATTAGCAGCATTGACAAAATACGGTTTCCATATAGGTTGTTAGGCAGCACTTCTTGTGAACATGTTGCCTGCATCAAGTCCTGGATCCCCACGATACACTGGAGAAGCAGGTGGCACAATGAAGCTCCTTGGCAAGGGCCATTCAGATTCTTGTCTTGTTTTCTCAGCTGCCTCTCTCTGTTTGTTTCTTTCAAGTACATCGGCAGCTGATTCTTGAAACCGACCAGGAGGAGGAGGGAAAGTTTCATGAACTTCAACATTAATCCCACTGAGAACCCTGGACACGTCGAAGATTGGTTTCTTTTGTTTAGGCTTTCTCCTAGCTTCCCTTCTAGAAATTGCTTCCCTTTCTTTTCTTTTAAGTGCAAGTTCTTTTTCACTGGGAATATCAACAAATTTGTGGACAATTCTAGGAGAATCTGGACGTGCAGCAAACTCGACATATTCATCAATGCCTTTGAATAGTCATTCCATCTCAGAATCCTCAGTCTCCTCCTCCGGTTGAGCAGAACTACCTTCACCCACATGACTTGCTGGTGATGTGTGAATGGACTCATATAAATCTTCCAATTGTTCCTCTGAGTCACTAGACCAGTCAAACATCTTGGCATGGGGTTGCTCGTAAGGTATTTCACCTTCTTCAAGATCACTTGGCCTCGGTTCAGATTGTTGCTGAGGTACATAAAGTACAATTTGTTTTTCAGCATCTTCCTTTTGGTGTCGTTCATAAACTTCATCGGCCATTTGTTGTTGTTGTTAGTGTTGACTTCCGGACCCAGTTGAACTTGTACCTGCAGATAAGTATGAAGTAACGAGTGGAACAGGTACAATAGCAACAACTGAGGGAGCAGACATGTATTTTCTCCTTTTTCCCCCTCGGGTTGATCATCCGGATCCTGATAATCCCGTCTCCTCTTACTGAGCCTGAGCCTGACAGGTTGTTTCTAGGCTAGTCAGCCGGTATGTGACTTTTGATAGGGAGGTGTAGAAACCTTTGGTGATCCCATCAATCTTTCTGTTTACATCTTCATGAAACTCTTGAAAGTCATCCATGGAGATTCCCGATGGACGTTGTTCGTTGCGAAGAGTAGTCAGAAGGTCTTGATCATGTGCAGATTCTGGCCTTTGCTCCAGAAGTCTAACGTATAGCATGCTCTTTAAAGCATCTACAGACATTGTGGCAGGATCAGGTTGTGATTGAGGCTCTGGAACTGGAGGACGGGCAACAAGAAGTGTTTCAATTATGTTTAGCTGCTCAGCTTGGGCCTTGGAAGCTTGCTCTATCCGATCCAACTTTTGATTTGTCATCTGCAGTTGTTGGTGGATTGGTGACACGGCTTGTTGAATGTGATCATGAAGTTCTGCACGTGAAACAAACCCGGAATCACGAAGACTTCCGGTTGAAGTACCAGCCACATAGGCAGTACTACCTACTGGAGCAGCAGTAATGTTGGCTCCAGCAGGATTTCCTTCCAATCCTCGAATGACACCTGAAAAAGTACCACCTCTGGAAGTTGAGGAGACTTGTTGAGTCAACAAGCTCAGTGCATCTATAGTAACACTGTGTTGATCAAGATATGCGGAAATCCGCTGTATATCAAATTGTGCACGAAAAGGAGTCGAGGACGAGGGAGGCGGTCCTCTTTGTTCAATAGGTCCAACACCTAATTGGGGTTGACCCAGTGTATGTGCTATAACCTTGTGCAATAAAGACGGTGCCTGTTGAGAGACACAGTAGTGGCTTTGTGGGGCAGAAACTTGCACGGATGGGATCACCGCGACTTCTTCAATATGAGGCCCATCAGTGCTAGGCCCCATAGTAGATGTGGCTTCCCGGCTTTCTGGGTTTGGGGAACCCTCAGCACTCATTTTTTCTTTTCTCACCTCCTCTCTATCACTCGCACTCCTAACAACAAAACTATCTTCATCATCACCGCTACCAACACCATACCCCGCATATTGATCAGGTTGAATGAGAGAGTCAGGGGTGACAAAACCATATTCAACAGATAAGGAATGACTTGGCGAAGTGACTGGAATGTCATGTTCAGGGGCAACTATGGCCCTTCTTGCTGGAAGTACGTCAGTAGTGTGGGTTGGAGGATTCAAAGGGATGACAAGCCCACCTACTTGAGGAATTGTAGTGTTAGGTTGAGCAGTGGGAGTCACCTCAGGTGAGGTTGATGGTGGTTCGGTTAGTTTCATGTGGGAGGGGGTGCTTTCAGTGGGTTTGTCTATGGGTCTTTCAGGGGTGCCCATGGGTGATTGGATAGGTTCAAAGGCAGGGGCACCACCTGGTCTGGAAGCTGATTCATCGTGGGAGGATTCAGAACTGGATGACTCAGAGGTGTCAAGACCAAGTTCAGTAATAACAGCTTGGGTTGGGGTGATATGGGGAATAGTTTGGACAAGTCGGTGTACGGTGGTGGGATCATACGCATCCCTCCCTCTCGACTCTCAACACCTTCACACTCTTCTCCACCCCTCTCAATATTTTCTCTCTGCACGTCCCGCTCAGCATCTCCCGCAGATGTCTGAGGCCTAAGTTCTACATGCTCACCAGGTGCTACCCCTCCCTGGGCAGGTCTGGCCGGCTCTGGCCCGACCATGGGAGGTATTCCTACACTCTCCCTATAACTTTTAACAATATCATTCTGCTCACAAAGGTCTAAAAGAGATACAGGGAAGGGTCTTGGAATTGGCATGTTGGCTGGAGCGGCAGGTTTTAAATACAAGAAAAGTTTAGGAGTAATAGAAGGTAAACCTGTCCTCCGAGGAATATCAGCATTCCGATCCATCACAAACTGGATGATCATTGGTAGGAAGCGGTGGTACGGCAGCATGTTTGCATCTTTCTGCTTTTGGGAATTCTTCCTTTGCATAGTAGCTTTAATATCTTGCAAGAGAAGAAATGCATAGTCTACATGCATATGGTTGGCTGTAGCGACAAAAATTTTGAGCTGATACTCAGTGGGGAATTCATAACCCGAGTGTGAGACACCTTTGAAGCACTGTCATTAATGTATTATACTTTGGGTGCAAGTTGCTGCGTTTGAATTGACCTTTACGTGTGAGCTCACCATCATACCCCATCTCCATTATAGCTGCAAGACATGCATCCTCGTCTGGGATTTCCTCAAAGTCTGTTGTAGGAGGTCTGCTGTCTGCTCTGGGTAGGGCAAAAATTGTTCTAAGGCGACTAAGAGATATATTGACTTGAAATTCGTCGACCTCAGCATGGATTACTTCATAACCCCTGTCATTGATCCGCACATCACATGTTTTCCAAAATTGTTAAACGTATAGTTCAGGTACATGTGTGCCTGTTTTGGCTGGGTTATAGGTCAGCAGGTGATTGAGTGGGTGTATTTTGAGAATTTCAGTGACAATTGGGTAGGTAAGGTTTCTCAGTTTTCTTAAGTCAACAAAATGGTTCTTTTCATGAGATTTGGTGTTAAGGAATTCTGCTTGGGGCATGATCTCCTCTGGGTCACGTACAGCTTGAGCCATTCTATCTGTACAGATTGATAAAACAGTTAAGTTAAGGATAAAGAGATATGCATGACAAAAGTTTGACCCATGTTGACCAATGTTCTAACACCCTAAGTGTTGAACCCTCACTGTGTACAGGATGATTTTTAGTATAAAAAAGTTGTTTTGAAACTTTGAGAGTGTCAATTAGATAGTACTGAACAACTTTGTAGTACTGGAGCATAGTCCAAAAATCACCCTAACACCTCTTTTTAGGCCAAAAACCAAATTGCTAGTGTATGTTTATAACCCCCAAGAACACGAAGAACATTTTTCGAGATTTTTGAAATATTTTTACATCAAAGTGTTCCCCAAGTGTTCAAAATACCCATCGCATACTTTGTTTCATCAAACAAGTTTGTTTCGTGTACCAAACATCCCTTCAAAGTGTTGAAAACCTCATTCGCATATGGGTGTTCTAGGCCAAACATTACCCTTTTTAACTCAAAATCTTCAAAATGTAAACCGTACAAGTTGTTACCTTTGAGATTAGGAGTATTTTGACACTAAAATTGCAAATTTTGGCAGAGTAACGGAATGTTTTTCGAAATCAAGTAACCAACAAAACGAGAGAACACTTAGTCGAATTTTCGAATTTTGAATCGTGTGAAGGACGCTTGGTAACTGATGGGACGGTTATAAATCAAGACTGGACACGTGTCGCTCGTTGATTGGACCATAGAATTGTAAAAACGCGGCTGATAGAAGCATTCGCGTGGTAAAAAACACCCGGCTGATAGAAGTGTTGAATCACATGTGATTAACTCTTTGGTGTGTTAATCGCATGAGAATCACCCCTTTGCCTTTGTTTATCAATCTTTGTTCATCATTCGCATGCGAATCACCCCTTGCATGCAAATTAATCTTTGCTTATCAATTGCATGCGATTAATTCATACTTGCTATCAAAATAGTTTGAATCGCATGCGATTGAACCAATCAACCTTTGTTCATCATTCGCATGCGAATCACCCCTTGCATGCAAATTAATCTTTGCTTATCAATTGCATGCGATTAAGTCATACTTGCTATCAAAAATAGTTTGAATCGCATGCGATTGAACCAATCAACCTTTGTTCATCATTCGCATGAGAATCACCCCTTGCATGCGAATTAATCTTTTCTTATCAATTGCATGCGATTAAGTCATACTTGCTATCAAAATACTTTGAATCGCATGCGATTGAACCAATCCTTGAAATTTTTTTTTTTGAACAATCCAGACATCTAAATTTTGAGATTTGAATATTGAATTTTGCAGATATGGTGGATTTGAATATTTGTTTGACACACTCCCCCTAGACTCTTGCATCTTTTTGTGAGAAATTTTCAAATTTTAGGGAATGTGTAAGTTTGATACTTCTCCCCCTACACATGTGTAGTATGTGTATGATTTTTCTCCCCCTACACATTGATACATGTGTAGCACCAGAAAGTTACTCCCCCTCAGCAACTCATCTCCATTTTCAGTTAAAACTGAACATTTGTTCTTTTTGAACACGACCTCTAGGTCTTTATCACAGAACTGTCCAATGCTGAACAAGTTATGACCCAACCCTTCAACATATGAGACTTTCTTGATCTTGATGTGCTTTTTCTCAATGTCTCCGTACCCCATTATTGGTGCAACATTGTCGTTCCCAAAACGTACATTCCCGGAGTACTTAGGAACATAGTTCTTGAGAAGACTTTTGTTGCCCGTCATATGTTTGGTACAGCCGGAGTCCAGGTATCACAAGTGAGGCGCCTGTAAAAAGAAAATAAAGCACGTGTAGGTCCCCATATATGAATGGGTCCATGATTGTTAGTTCCTGTTGGTGGTTGAGTGGTGATAGAGTCTAATTGTGGTAGTGAAACTTCAGATTATCTATCCTTAATTACCCATGTGGGTTGATTCTTTTGTCGAGAAGGAATAGATTTAGAGAGAATTGGCTGAGAAGGGAGTTTCTTTACCACTGTTGGTTTGACAGTTGATGGAATCGGAGGTTTTGGATTCGGTAGAGTTGCGGAAGCGTTATGTTTGTGAATCCATGTTTGTCAGGAATACATAAGAATTCTCTATGGCCTCGGTGCATCAACTTGCTTTTGCTGAACTAGAGCACTGCGATTAGTAGGTTTTGCTACTCGTTGAATGGATGATGACTTGGGTTTAGAAGATTTGGAGATTTTGGAAGGGGAATTGCGAGAACGCTTTTGAGAATGCAAGTGTTTTTCCTGTGCAATCCAAGCCCTTTTAAATGCTTCATAGTCCTGCCATCTGTAGACTTCCAGTTCCTTGATCGTCAGTAGTCGCCTTGATTTGTTTAAGCGTTTAAGAGCATGTGATTGACGAGTGGTGATCCACTGATGAATGATGTATCCTTTTGAGTTTAAAAACGGGACACATACTTGATTAGTATAAAAATCAGTCCAATCAGCACATGGCTTAATGCCTAAAGATTTTCGCAATTGATCATAACAACAATTAAATTCACAGTGTCCATGAGTACAACCATCACTCATACAAAACATGGTAGAAGCAGTTTTGTCTTGTGAACCGGAATGATTACAAGCATAATCAAACATCAAAACATTTTCACAGACAGGTTTCAAATTTGAACACCTCCTAGTGGATCTAGGAATAGCTCTTTTCCATGATGTATTTATTTCACACTTCTTGTTTCCAGCCTTCTTCACATCTGCAGCAGAGGGTAAAAGATTAGAATGAAGTCGTGGTCGACTGGCTGCAGCTCGTGATGATTCAGGTACGTCTAAGTGCACACGAGAACTGTGATTAGAAGTGGAAAGTTGCTTTGGTTTGTAAATCTGTTTAAGTTTAAGATTTGTTACCGCAGTATGATTAACAGATTTTACTAGTTTGACATTTTGAGAAGATGTAGACACATGTTTGGAACCTTCAATTCGTTCATCTAATATGGTTCCCTGTGGTGAGAAGGTAAATATAGTGGGTCCAGTGCAGTTTCAACCTCTTTGATTCGTTCAAGCAATTCAAAATTTTCTTTGCACAAGTCATCAATGATCTTGCCATCAAGATTGAATACTGTTTGGAGACGCTTGTGGAGGATGACGTTTTCTTGAACTAGTGGAGAGGGTTCAGATGTGGTTTCTGATTGGAAGGCTTTGTTAAGGTCATCTTGAACTAGATGAGTGAAGCAAAACTCCTGTAAGGTTTGAAACCTTTGCTGTAATTCCTTGTGGGGAATGTATTCAACAGCAGGCTTTGGTGAAACAGGAGAGTAGAGTTCTTCATCAGAATAGATAGAAGATGAAACATCAGTATCAGATGATGACGTGAGACAGGTGAGGTATGAGTCATTGAGATCAGAGTAGTCAAATGGAATTGCAGTTCTGAGATTAAGGGTTCGTTTGACATTTTCTTCAATACGTTCCTCTTCTTGACCAATAAAAACCATCCGTTGGGTAAGGCCTAAGCCAAATAGATCAGCATTATATAATTGTTTGGACGTAATCTTTTTCAATTTGAAGCCCAGCCCATCGAATTTCCATATGGAGAAAGGACGTTCCTTTTCTTTGTATTGAGAGATGGTCTTTTCACTTTGATCACGTTTGGACAGAAGATACTCAAGTTCACTGATTCTAGAGTAAAGAGTACTTAGTTCATTCCTAAGTTCATTTTTGAGAATTTCTGAATCCTTTTCAGCACATACACATTCTGCTTTAAGATCTAGTATAGTGCTATTTGTCTTATCAGTTAATTCTAAGAATTCAGATTCTTTCACAGCTAATTGAGACTTAAGGCTAATTAAATTGTTGTCTAACTGTTTAATTACTATTTGTGCTTCTTTATCCTTGTTGCGTGAAACATCTTCTAGAACTTGATTTCTAGTGGTTAACTATATTACCTGATTTTCTAACTCTTTCATTCGGATTAATATGGTTTGTATGTGTTCATGTTTAAAACCCATATTATAGTTAGAGTTAGAAGATACCTTCCCGCTTTCTATACCAATGGACATCATCTCATTTGTACTTGACATGATTAGTGATGTTTGTGAGAAATGATCGTTCACTTGTAAGATGGTTTGATTGTTCGAAAACTTGACCTGATTTTAAAGTGATTTGAATGATTGATTAACGAACTAAGTCTTTTGAATTTCAATTTTGAATTAGATCTTAAAAGATTAAATTCAACTTTGAACTAAATAGACTTGAGGTAATGTAATTCACCTTTGAATTAAATCTGATTTAAATTAAATTCAATTATGAATTAGATTGTTTGATTAAGTCCAAATGTCTTAGAGTTCTTTAATTCAAGTCCAAAGACTCAATCACTTGTCCAAGTATAAGGAATAACTTATTGGAATTTGTCTTATCGAGTACGAATACAGGTCAATCGAATGCGATTAGGTGTCCTTGAAAACAAGCAGAATAAGAACTTAGTATTGATGGTTAATCGAATGCGAATCAATCATGTTTCATCAAACACTTAGAAAATAAACTGTTAGTCCTGTCAATCGCATGCGATTGCCAATATGGAATGTATAAGTGATCCAATCAAATGCGATTCACACGGTATTTAGGCTATCTTATCAACTGCTTCTATAAGCCGCACAGTCCAATCGCATGCGATTCACTGAACCCGGCTTATAGCTATTTGATTAACACTTAGATGTTCCAACTTGACAAAATTCTATAAGCCGCCCCAAGAGTCAATCGCATTGACCAAGGAACCGGCTGATAGACTCTGATGTGTCCTTGTTAAATCAGATTGCCATACCCTGAATAGTGTCTAACTACTTGTACTTGATTGGTATGGCAAGTACTTGATTTTCCTTGTACAACACTTAAACTATTAGGAATTTATAATTAAATAAATTACAAAATCCGATTTCTTCTTCTTCCAGTTGTACTTTCAGACCAAGAACACCATAAATGCTTAAATACCCAGAAAATTTAATGTTGATAAAGGTGGGTATTTAATGACTTTCTTGACTTAATGTGTATAAAAACGCTCACGGTTTGTGTTTTTCCTTAAAGAATGTTTTATAAACTTTGTAAGAATATAGAAACAACTCAAAGGAAAGTTTAAAGAAAATGTAGTTCAAACCTTTAACGAGTTCTACCTGTAGAAATCATTTGTGCTTGAGATTTTCTTGAAGAAAGATGAAGTTCTTGAACCTTTGTCAAACCGAGAGCCTTTTCTTCTTGGAAGCTTTTTGTTAGACCCGAGTGCTTGTTCTTCTTCACTTTGAACTTGAATTTTTTGAAATTTTCTTTGATGTTTTCGAACAATCAAGAGCCAAAAACAAGTTTGGCTCTGATACCAATTGATGGTCCCGTATTATGATACGGATGAAGCAATGATAGATCTTTAGTGTGTGTTTGTGTATGTATTCGGTAATGAGAGAGAGCCGAGAGCTTGAGAGAGTTCACAAACACAAAGGACTTAGAATGCAAAGCTTAACATTGAAATGTGGGGGAAATGCCTTTATATAGCATTTCCCCAACATTGAGTAATTACATATTACACCCCTCACTTTAATATTTCTAACAGAGCAGCTTCTATATGAATTCACTTTTGGTGTTGACCAGCTGTGGACAATGTTTAGATTACCATCCGAGAGGGGCACCTATGCTAACAAGAACAAGTTTGATCCTATTCCATCGAGCAAGGCTGTATATCCTCGTGTGAAGGATCTGGGATTCAATGGGGTGTTGACCAAGAGTGTCCAATTTAAGAGGAACAATATGGTGCCAATTTGGCAGTATTTGTATGATATTATTAACCGGTGCCTCAATAGTATATCCAAAGGAGTTGATGGTGCTAGCTCAAGTTCATTTCAAATTATGGTTTCAATGGTCAAACACTGGCATGTGGACTATGCATCTATCATATTTCAAGAAATTTCAAAAATAGTGCATCAGAAACAAGTTCCACAAGAAGCAAATAAGTTTCTCCCATACCCGAGGTTTCTCTCGATGATTGTACAAAGCATCATGCAAGATTATCCAAATGACATCAATCAGAGGGATAATGATCCTCTGCCAACGGTGTATATCATGCAGAAATTGTACAAAACTGAAAAGACCTTTGAGGTCCAGGCTTTTGTAATGCCTGCTGAATTAGTAATGATGATGGATCTTCATGATCCTATAGTAAAGGCATACATTAGAGAGAATAATATCGTTCTTCCGGATCGACAAGAATCTGTTGATCCTACCCAAAGAACAGTAGTACCCGAGGGTTCAGATTCTAGTAGTCAGTCGTCTTCGGGTGACACTGACAGGGGAGAGTCGAGAGAAAATTCTGAGAGGGGGGATGAAGTGGTTGAGGGAGGTGAGAATGTAGGAGAGGGAGATGCGGAGGATGAAATGCCTATAGGATTGTTACTTTCTAAGTCTCAATCTCAATCTCAAGAGACTCCGGAAAGAAGTGTTGAGCTGAATATAGAAACTATGATTGTCACACCTGAGGGTGTTAAACTTGGAAACTCCAGTTTTTGAGCATGATGACATGTTTGACATAGAGTGCTAAGAGTTCCCCAACCACAAATAGCCGGGAAACCACATATGCCATCGGGTCTGACAGGGTCAGTCCTGGTGTTGAACAAGACTCTGGCATCCCACCAGAGCATGCACAAACCCCACCAAGCCAGTCTGTTTCTTCTCAACAAGATATAGTTTCAACTTCTCACGGGGCTTTAACACATAATCTACCGAAGTCTCCTTCTGAGATAGTAGGTATTGAAACAGGTGCCATTCTCCCTAGGCTACCGACTTTCATTTTGAAGAGCACATTGCAAGCCCAATTCTTTCTAAACACAAGGACACATCTATACCATCAACTAGGATCCTACCTGAACGACCTAGCAGATCATCTATAGAAGCTACACTTCGTAGACTTCAAGGATTAGATGGAAATCCCGCCACAGTCAACCCTGATACAGCTGTGCATGTGGGTGGCTCAACTTCTGAAGGATTTGTTCCTCCAGTTGTTTCAGTCTCAACGGGCAATCTAGGTGATCCCGGTTTTGTTACACCTTCAAAAGTTACTCAGGTTGCCTCATAATTTGTTTCTAAGGCTGACCTTGAAGCTGCTTTGTCTGCGGTTAATGCTAAGATTGATGTTGTAAATGAGAAGGTAGACAGGCTACTGGCTAAACAAGGCCCTGATGTGTCAGTAGAGGAGTTGAAATCCCAGTTGTATGTAAAGCTGATGGCTAAACCAGATAATAATGAAGAAGATGCTACTCTGGTTGATTTACTAAGAAATGAATATAAGAAATCAGATTTTGAAAGTTTTAAGAAGGAAATGAGGGATAGCATGGCAGCTCTTGGAGTTGCTTTTCACAAAAGAATGGATGCCATGGATCCCATTAAGGATGTTGAGGGTGAGGCTCCTCCAGCTATTTTTCAGGGGGAGACTTCAGGGAGAATTAATGCTGAAGAGGAAGCTGCGATTGTTGCTGCACTTAAAGCTTCTCTTGAGGAAACCTGTCAGGCACAAGGAAATAAGCGAAAACATAATGACCAAGATCCTGATCCCGATCATTCTGAGGGGGAGAACCGTGTTGCTAATGTGCCTATTGTGCCTATCACTTCTCTTCTATCAAAGATACCTGCTGCTTCATCTTCACAAAGCAAAGAATCAACACCAAAGAGAAGCAGAGGTAAAGGCAAGGGTAAAGGCAAAGGAAAGATGCATTTAATTGATGAAGATATGGATGAGGTGGATGAGGCATTTGATTTTCTTCATGGAGCTGAGAATGTGTTTGATGCTTATGAGTCATTTGAAACTGAAGCTGATACAAGCAATCTGACTCTACAGCAACAAATTGATAAGATCAAAGAAGCTAGGGTTGTAACAACACCGAGGGTTGAAAATGTCAGGATCGGATATAGATTATATCAAATAACAACAACTAACTTTTGAATAACAAATCAAAGTTGAATAAAAGTTAATATTTAACTATGATCACAATCAACTAAGAAGTTGCGGAATCACACTTAATTGATTAAAGAAGGTTCTGAACACAAGACAATTCAATCAAACAGTAGTTTTATTGATCAATCAGAATGATTACAATAGCAAACTTCACCCCCAATCTAACTTATTATGTTAGACGAAGAACACAGATTGTTCTTAGGTTTCAACGAGAAACTTAGAGGCTTAGCACTATTCAGAAAGCAAATTACAACTTGAAGAATGAATGCAAAAACTTAATCAATGAGTACGTACAAATTATAACTTCTAATCTAGCATTTATACTCCTTGATCTTCCTTGATTTGCTGACAGTTAGGTAATCTTCTATCTTCTGAGATAATCTTGATGATCTTCAAAGTATTTCGAGATATCTTCAAAGATAGGGTTTTTCCATATTTAGCTCAACCGAAACTGTTTAATGAATACAACAGTTCTTGGTTCTTCTAACAGTCTTCAGCTTCAAGGTCTTCAAACAGTTGTAGTAGTTTGTACTAACAGTTCTGAACTCTATATAACAGCTTTGAAGTTCACAGCAACTGTTGGTTACAACTTCACAATTTTCACTAACAGTTCTAAACTGTTTCTTCAACACTTCTTCTAACAGTTTTGAACTGTTTTCCCAATATCCATTAACATTCTTAACAGTTTTGATTTATGCATGTATAACAGTTTCAATGACTTAGCCAATTTCCTAACAATCTCCCCCTAACTTAAAGTATTGAACAATACAATTAAGTTGTTTGTTTTAAGGGTTCAATCATAGACAAATTTAACATAAGTAAAGAATACAATTATCATTGAATGCAAAATCAAGCTGTCATAATAAAAAATTCAAAAGATAGAAAAATTACATTTTCTTTGATCTCAGGGATTCAAGTCTATCTTTGAACTTCTGAATTAGCTCATCCCTTACTTTGGCTGGACCATAGAACTTGGCTTTCAATAAGTATTGGAGCTTGATCTGACCGTGTTCGATGAAATCCATGTCAAACCATTCAGTAATTGCATTTCCCTTTACCATGGAGTATACCCTTGGCTTAGCATACACTTTAACAGATTGAATTGGAAAAGTTTCATCAGCCATCAGTATTGACATTATTTTCTTTGGGTTGCAAATACTTGTCAAATGTCTCATCAATATCTTAATTGTAGGATGCTCAGATCCTCCATAATGCCTTGTTCCATACTCATACAATTCTTGTATGTCCCGCCTAGTAATACTATCCATCATTTATAAGTAGCCTGAAAACTGTTCGATCTGATCATTCTCTCTTCCAATGATTATACCTTCCTTCCCAGTTTCAAACCGGACAACATCAAACTTCCATTCTTTAATGTGAGACTTCTGGCCAAAATGTTCTGCTACAAACTTGTTAACACCTTCTTCAACATCGACCAAGAGCCTATCTTGAATGATAGTTTTAACCATTTTAGCTTTGATGGTTTGATCTGTTTGAGTTGGTTGGACAGCTTTGGACTTTTGGGATTTGGATTGTTGAGGTTGAGACTTCTTCTCAGTTACTGGCTTAGGAAGTTGAGGTTGTTTCTTTTTCACAATTCTTTTTCTCTTAGCTCCCTTAGCAGCCTTTTCTTGTTTTTCCTCCTCATCAATCTGAGCTGTGATCTCATCAGCTAGCTTCTTTGCTATTTCAAAATCAGTCTGTTCTTGTTGTTGAAGATCAGCAACCAACCTCTGAGCACACTCAAAATCCCTTTCTTCTTGTTATTGTTTTGTTAATTTTAGCTTTGGTAGCTCAACAACAATCTCCTTTCCCTTTCCTTGTACCTCTTGTACTGGCTTTTCAACAACCTTTTCTACAATATGAATTCCTTTGAATCCAGGCTTTGGCTTAATAGGTTTTAACTTTGCACATTTGCCTTCAAGCCATCCATCATCAATCTTTTGTTTCATTTGGAATTCATTGCAGTTCAGCATTTGAGCACCCACTTTCACCAAATATTCTTGTTTTACCTTGGGCCATGACTTGTAAACCTCAGTTGTTGGATAATCACCAGACAAAATTATTGTATTAATCAGCACTCTATCCACCGCTGATAGCTTCTCTTCAACTGTTGACTCACTGGGTGCAACTGTTATTTCATCCACTGCAGCTGTTTGTTCTGGCACTTCAGCAACTGTTGGTAATGAACTCTCCCCCTCTTTGATTGGAATAGTTGAAGGGGGTCTTGCAGCAGCTGTCAACTATTGTAGTATTTGATCATGCAGCTTTAGCACCTCATTAGCATGCTTCAAACTGTTGGTCAAAACCTTAATTTGCTGGTCTTGTTGAAGAATCCTTTTGTTTTGTAAGGCAATCTTCTTCTTGAGTTGCACATATGCAACAAAGAAAGATGCAAAGTTGGAATCCGTCATTGCTTGGTGTTGCATTCTAGCCTCAATGTCAGCCAGTGTTGCCACTGTTAACATATCATTGACAGATAAAACTGGTGGTTCACTCAAATGAGATTCCACACCAGTACCCCTCTTTTCTTGGTACTGGGGATTTCCAGAAACTGTTTGACCAGCCTCTGTTGCCATGGCTGAGGTCTTAGTTATGTTAACCCTGTCCTGTTCACCCCTTGCGGATACAACAGTAGGGTCAGCCTCAAAAACCACATGATCACCCTCTAATGGAGTGATCACATCCTCATTGTGCCTGGGAGACAACACAAGGGGTTCCCTTTTGATATTCTGCACAGGTGAATGCACCTGTGCAGGGTTAACAATTTCAGTTTCATGAACTTTGGTGGAAGGAGCACCAACAGTTCTTTTCCTCTTCTTTTGAAATATTTTTAGTGCAGGGGCTTGTGTTATAGCTCTTTCAAAGGAAGCATAAGGGATTATTTGAGTATCGTGAGCTGTGGGTTCCAGAGGTGGTGGTGTATCAATAAGTTGGGCTTCATGCTCACCCCTGGCAGCTCTGTTTCTTGAAAGAAACTCCACCATTGCAGAGAGTGGTGGAGTTATGGCACCTGAGAAATTCTTCCCATTAACCATCAACTTGCTCAATGTGGAGGCCACATGAGTAGAGGGAATTAGGACCCTCTTGTGTGCTTTAAGATTTGGCATAAAAAAGTTTAACAAAACTTGCACAAATCGCGGGTACATCAAAAAGAGACCATATTTGGTTTCTAGATGCTTTACCATTCCATTAAAGATCATTTTTTAGAAATTAAAAGCTCTGTTGTTGGCTAAACAAATGAGTGCGAGAGCAATGTTGCTCCCAAATTCATTCCAGCCAGTTCTCTTAGGGCTCATGCACTGCTGGAGAGTATGGATAATGTACTTCCAGTGCGAGCAAAATTGCCCTTTGTAGAAGGTGCCCTTTCCCCTAGGGCCCTCATACCCCAACTTTACGAGTTCAGCATAAATAAACTCAAGTGATACAGAATCATAATGCTCACCATCTTGATCATTCAGTTGAAGTTGTTGGCTTATTATGCTTTCAGAGATGGAGACAGTGATATCATCCACCATAGAGTCGATCCATTTCACTCCATTTTCTTCTCTTAGTGAGACATTTTTCCAGAACTGATCAATATGAGAGAGGTAAATGGTGGGGTTGACAGTAAGAGCATGGTGGAGGGTAGAGAGTGAGAGGTAGTCAATCACATCATGGAAAGCACTGAGATGATCGGGTTTGGACAAATACTCGAGCATGTTGTGTTCCTTAACGAATGGAAGGGGAGCCATGTCGATTTGCGAACAGGTTTCTAGGGTTTGAGCGTTCAAGAGCAAGTATATTTAGTAAGCGTAAATAAACTTGTGAGGAGGGAATGGCTTATATATGTTTCGAATGTTCAATGCAATTCAAACCGTCCTCAAAATTCTACAAAGACCAAAACACCCTTTAGTAACTTAACAGTTGACGGACAAAATAAACTAACAGTTTTAAAGCTGTTTTCATAAAAAGTGACAACTGTTATTTAAAAGTTAACTCCCTTTTGTTTGATCATTTATTTGGATTAACAGCTGTTTAGTGTTTACAACTATTCTCATTTCTCCCCCTCAGTTGACGAATTTCTCCCCCTCAGTTGCACATGGACTTTGCCTAACAGTTGTGGAAGCCATATACTAACAGTTGAAAACTGTTAGTATTTATTGAAACAGAATTGTGCAACTGTCAAACAAACTTTAGCTCATATATATCAAATGCTGAAGCAACAATAACAAACCATTAGTGAACACAGTCATCAACATAATATGTATTTTATTCATGATAATCACAATTGAGCGACAATAATTTGGAGATAACAATACTGTCTTTTGCTATAGATCTAAACACAGCTTATATTAACTGTCTTAACTCCTAGATCTACATTTGACAAATTATCGTTAACATTTTAATTTTCTTGAAGACGTATCAACAAGCTGAACTTTAAGGGAAGACAATCAGCATCACAATCTTTCTCGTGAATGTCTTCATTATTTAAGAATCGAGTTCAGAATAGCCTCTACAGTGCAGCCATAGCTTTACTGAGAAGCCTGTCTTCAAAGAATGGTCATGTAATGCACAAGCCATTGTTGGTACTGTTTATCTAATTGTGCAAGGCCGTCTCGTAGGTGTGGGAGAACAATGATCTACAACGTAAGTGTAGACAACTTTCTCCGATAACAGAAAAACAGTTGACATGCCTTAAACAATTTTCAAAACTTAAAACCCACCAATGGGAGTGCAGTAGACCTTCTCATCATATGTACCACCAGAGACGATTGTCATAATTTGCCTCGTGGGATGATGGTGATTGAGACCAATTAATCATCAGTGGAACTAGTAATCTATTACAATGACTTCCACTGCCTCATCATCCAAGGCCCTCTGGTGGTTATGAGTATTATTTCTTCGAACATTGAACCACACTACGGAGTTTGTAGTGCCTGCCAAGTTCAAGACGAATCTTAGACAGCATGGTGTAGGCAATTCATGGAAGAGAGTGAAATTTTCAAAATCACCTCTTATACGAATATGATCAATTGGTTTATTTGGCCTACGTGGATCTGGATGCTGTGTCAAGGTGAACCTATCTCGATCATCATGCATCTCAAGAACACAAGATGAGTATTTCCAAAGTTCATGCATTCGAACAAATGGGGCAGGGATGGTTACATAACTTTGTTTAGCATTAATTTCTTTGAAGTTTATGAGAAAGAAGTTAGTAGCCATTTGCCAAGAAAAGTTTGCTCTCTGGAATGCAAATGTAGGTGTGATTTGTGAAGAATGCATGCAAGCTAATTTATAGACAAACTTGTGGTTGTGAATTGGTCAATAATTTAGCATGCAGTGACTTGTCATGTCCATTCACAACACTACAAAATAAAGTGACTTACCTTTATCAGTCTGGAACTGTTCTCAATAAAGTATTTACCTTTACCACATATCAAGGACATTCACGGGTTTAAAAAACTGTTTGTGGAATAGGTAACCATGTATGTCCAAAACTGGTTTGGGATTTGCACTTTTACTTTTCCCTGAACAGTTAAAATCAACAGTTGTTAGATAACAATACTAACAGTTGCAAACTGTTAGTGTGAAAAACATGAAGTAATGAACAACTATTAGTCCAAGTTAATCATTCCAATGTTTGAGATCAAAAAGTTGAATCTGCTCACATCAAATGCTTTAGTAAACAGATCAGCTAATTGATCATCAGTATGGACTTTCATAACTTGGATTAATTTCTTTTCATTGCAGTCTCTTATGAAGTGAAATCTGATTTCAATGTGCTTTGTTTTAGAATGCTTCACTGGATTATTAACTATGCTAATAGCACTGGTGTTATCAACATAAATAGGGGTATTTAAGAAAGACAAACCATAATCCAGAAGCTGATTTTGGATCCATAGAACCTGTGAACAGCAGCTTGATGCAGCAATGTATTCAGCCTCAGCTGTTGAAGTTGAAACTGTTGTTTGTTTCTTGCATTGCCATGAAACCAGCCTTGATCCAAAGAATTGACATCCTCCAGAGGTTGATTTTCTGTCCACATTGGCTCCACCATAGTCACTATCAGAATATGCCACGAAATCAAAAGGTGAATCTTTAGAATACCAAAGTCCCAATTTTGGTTGGCCTTTGAGGTATCTAAAGATCCTTTTCACAGCAAACAAGTGTGACATCTTCGGACTGCATTGAAATCTGGCACAAACACACACAGCAAACATTATATCAGGTCTAGAAGTAGTTAAATACATTAATGAACCTATCATTGACCTATATAGATGTATGTCAACATCCTCCCCCTCAGAGTCTGCTCCCAACTGTTTGTGTGTTTCCGTAGGAGTGCTTGCCAGTTTCACATCTTGATAGCCAAACTTGTCCAATATGTCTTTGACATACTTAGATTGGCTTAGAAATATACCATAGGGCTTCTGTTTTACTTGTAATCCCAAGAAAAATGTGAGTTCACCTATGGAACTCATCTGAAACCTTTTGTGCATAATGACTTCAAATTCTTTGCACAAGCTGTCATCAGTGGATCCAAAGATTATATCATCAACATAGATTTGAACAAGCAAAATCTCTGTTTTAACAATCTTTGTAAACAATGTTTTGTCAATTGTGCCTCTCTTAAAACCATTCTCAAGAAGGTAGGATGATAATGTCTCATACCAAGCTCTAGGAGCTTGATGTAGTCCATATAGAGCTTTATCTAACCTATATACCCTGTCAGGGTACTTTGAGTCTTCAAAGCCAGGAGGTTGACACACATATACCTCCTCATCAATAGTTCCATAGAGAAATGCAGACTTGACATCCATTTGATACACCTTAAATCCTTTGAAGCTTGCAAAGGCAAGAAATAGTCTAATGGCTTCAATCCTTGCAACAGGTGCAAAGACATCATCATAGTCTATTCCATCTTCTTGTGTATAGCCTTGTGCAACCAGTCTTGCCTTATTCTTGATTACAATCCCTCTTTCATCTTTCTTGTTTCTGAACACCCACTTGGTGCCAATTACTCTTTTGCCTCTTGGAAGCTCAACCAACTTCCAAACTTGCTGAATTTGAAATTGTAAGAGCTCCTCTTGCATTGCTTCTACCCATGAAGGGTCTTTCAATGCCTCAATTTCTTTCTTTGGTTCTATTTGAGATAGAAAACAGGCATTCACATCAAATTGGGCAAGATCCACACCACTGTTTTCATTTTGCAGCATATTCCTTGTTCTGATAGGAGTGGTTGGATCACCAATTATTTGTGATATTGGATGATTCTTGTGAACTCTTGATGTAGGAATGTTTTCTTCAGTCAGTTCATTCCCTAGATTAGACAGATCAAACTCACATTCACTTGAATTTTCAGCAGTATCACACACTTGATCAGCAACTGTTTGGGATGCAGAGTCAGTGTGTTGTTGAGGATCATGGGATTCCATGTCCTTGGAAGATTCAGCATCAATCAATGGATTAACAGTATTGGAGAACTCTTGTTGAAGCATAGGAATCACAACAAAGTCTTCAGTAACTTTGTTTGAACCAACAGTTGTTGGTTTTGAGCTAACAGTTTCAAAACTGTTTGGGCTGTTGGAAACTGATTGTTGATTTTTACCAACAGTTGTGGAGGTACCTGCAGCTGTTTCAGTAGAATACTCAAAAGAAAGAGATTTAGACAATGCATCAATATCAAATAACCAATCAGGCCCATTGCCTGCAATATTGATCCTATTCTCATTGAAAGAGACATTCATACTCTCTTCTATGATTCTAGTGACATTGTTAAAAACTCTATAAGCTTTACTTTGAGTGGAGTATCCTACAAAGAAACCTTCTTCAGCCATACTCTCAAACTTGCTTAATGGTGATTTGGTATTAAGGATAGTGCAAGGACAGCCAAATGGTTTGAAGAAGTTGATTAAAGGTTTTCTCTTGAGGAACAACTCATAAGGAGTTTTCCCTTTGGACTTGACTACTTGTACTATATTCTGAACATAGCAGGCAGTGTTCACTGCTTCTGCCCAGAATGTCATTGGAAGCCTAGAATCAGCTAACATGGATCTAGCAGCCTCTATCAAAGTCCTATTCCTTCTCTCAGCAACTCCATTCTGTTGGGGAGTCCTAGGGGCACTAAACTGTCTTTCAATACCTTTACTTTCACAAAAACTATTTAGCTCATAGTTCTTAAATTTAGAACTATTGTCAGATCTAATGACTTTCACCTTCAAATCAGATTGATTTTCAATTTTAAGAATAAGAGACTTAACTAACTCAACAGTTTCATCCTTAGATCTAAGAAATTGAACCCATGTGAACCTGATGAAATCATCAACTATGACTAAACAATATGCTTTCTTCCCTATACTCACCACAGATGTAGGACCAAAAAGATCCATATGTAACAATTGTAAAGGTGCAGTAATGGAAGAAACTTCTTTGGTCTTATAAGAAGTTTTGTGTTGCTTGCCTTTGAGACAAGCTACACAATGATCATCACATGAGAATTCTTTTTGGGGCAAACCTCTTACCAAACTGTTTTTAGCTAACAAGTTCATTGTTTTAAAATTCATGTGACACATCCTTCTATGCCAAATGGCAGACTCATCATGAGATGTCTTTGAGAGTAAACAACTTAACACATTCTGTTTAGCAATCTTGTGTGTATCTAGACAATATACATTATCTTTTCTAGGTGTTCTCAAAAGAACATCCTTCTCATTTAGTTTAAAATCTTTTGAAAGAATAATGCATTCTGAATCTGTAAACAAAACTTTGTTTCCATTGTCACAGATTTGAGATACACTTAACAGATTGTACTTAAGCTGTTCAACAAAGAAAACATCATTAAATGTAAGTGTACCTGCCTCAACAGCTCCTTTACCTGTGATTTTTCCTCCCTTAGCATTTCCTCCAAATGCTACAAATCCACCATTGATGCTTCTGAAATTCTTCAAACAGTGTGGATTTCCAGTCATGTGCCTTGAGCATCCACTATCCACATGCCATATAGATCCATGATTGGCCCTATGAATGCTCTGCACAAATAAAATCAGTTAGTAGCAGGAAGTACCCAGGCCATGCAAGTCTTGGGTACACCTTTCAAGTCATAATACTTAAACAGAGTTTGGTTCTTTTTGATTCCATCCAAATTAGATTTCTCTAATTTGTGTGAGGAATACTTTGTAAGAACATGTGGTTCCCAACTGTTGTGAATAACAGTGGATACCTTTGAACAAACAGCTGGTGGAGTTGGTAAAACAGATGAATCAACTTGTGATTCCTTTTGATTTTCAGTTTGAAGAACAGTTTTACCCTCTCCAGAATCAGTTTGTTTTTGTATTTTCATCCAAGCCAAACCAACAGTTTTTGGTTTTGTTAAAACAGTTTTAGAACTGTTAGTTGGTTTGGATGTAACAGTTTTAGAACAGTTAGCCTGTTTTGGCTTAACAGTTTTAGAACTGCTATTTTGCTTTGACTTAACAGTTTTAGTACTGTTATTTTGTCTTTTGGGACTTTTGGTTAGAGTGCCATTGGTCTGTGGGTTATAGTAACAATCTTGAACTAAATGATTAGATCTCCCACAAATGTAGCACTTTTTGGTTTTCACAATAGGTAAACCAGTTCTTTGTGACCAGAATTGGTTCCTATTTCTTTGATTTCCTCTAACAGCTGCAGATTGAGGAAACTTTTGGACACCATGATTTTGGCATGTGCATGCAGGCATTTCAGTATGCCTTTTCTTAGACTTGGGTTTAGCCTGAGATTTTGGAGCTTCCATCTTCTTCTTTGCATACACAACCTCACCAACTTTCTCCTTTCCTTTGGCTTTTGTACTAACAGTTGGGCTTTTTGGCTTAGAACTGTTTGGGTTCTTGTGAGAACTGTTAGTGTACAGATGGGGACTATTGGCAACAGTTGTGGAACTTTTTATGGATTGGATAGCTTTTGAAGGTGTTGGCTCAGTGGTGAGGGGTTCTGTGGATGCTTTTACAAACACCACAGGCTTGAAAGATGGTTTAGTGGGTATGGGTTCACAACAGATGTGATTTTCATATGGAATCACCTCATCTTTCTTCACAACTCCCTCATCATCACTTACTTCCTCCACAATTCCCTCTTTTTCAAACTTTGGATCAGCTGATTTTAATTCATCTTCCAAAGGTTCATTGACATATCTATCAGCTGCCTCAGACAAGGGTGTTATGTATGTGTGATTGTATGGAGGTGGGGTTTCCTTATATCCAAATCCAGTTTTCACCTTGTCTCTCACTTGAGATTGTAGCAGAGTCTCAAGCTTAAGGTTTGCAGCCTTGAACATTCCAAGATCAATGTCCACACCCTCCAATTTCTTTGTGAGTTCATCCACCTTGCTTTCTTTTTCAGCCAATTTCTTTTTCAGACTATCAATCTCATCTTGAAACTGCTCTTTCTCCCACTTATGATATTTTCTATCATAGTCCATTTGCAGTTCATTAGCCTGATAGGCTTTAATTTTCTTTTCAAGATCTTCTATCATAGCAGTATACTCATACCTTCTCTCCTCCATTCTACTTAGAGCAGCACATACTTTCTTATTGTGCTCTCTAAACCTCTTAACAATAGCTCTACATTCACCAGGAGATAGTTTGGAAGATACCTGTATGTCCTCGGATTCTGGTGAATCTACTTTGATGGAGGAGTTAGTCAATGCCATCAAAGCTTTGTTTGTGATAGCCTCCTCTGCTTGATCACTCCAGTCAAATCCATATCCTTCTTGTGAGACCAATGCTGAGGAGGTTTGATTCTGAGTTTGCCTCTGACTTTGATTCTGGACTTGTCCTCCAGATCTGTATTCTCTTGCAAAGTGGCCAAGTTGTTGACATTTGAAGCATCTCGCCTTTGATTTGTCAAACACAGCTTTGCCATCAGTCCTGAAGTTCATGTTCTGTCTTCCAGTCCTTTTGATGAATCTTTTGGCTCTTACAGTTAGCATGGCCATCTGCCATTTGAGATCCATCTCCTCAAGATCATCAGGATGCACTTGTTCAAGATCCTCATTAGTGAGGGTTGAATGTGCATGGCTTGCAAGAAAGGCTTCAAGCACAGCATCTGAAGTGTTTACATTTAGTCCAACAGAAGAACTAGAACCGAGTTAGTTAATGAATGGTTTGAATCCATACCTGAGGATGATAAGAGAGCAGCATTGTGGCTAGGGACAAGTATCTTTCTCTTTCCCTCTATCTCTCCCTCAAACACTTTCAATCTATTGTAAAGATCATCTAACTCTATGTCTTCAAGAGAATCCTTGGTTCTCCATTGTGCAGCAAACACAGTCCACTCATCACCTTGAGATCTAAGAAACTTTCTATTGATCTCATCTTGATCAAGCCTAACCTTAGCACTCTCCAGTTGGCTCACCAATTTGTAAAACCTATCAAAGATTTGGGTGATACTCTCATTCTTTCCACTGGTGATGTTCTCATAGGCTTGTTTAAGGAGATCTCTTTGGTTTCTCTTAGAACTAGCATTCCCAGCAAACCTCTTTTCCAGAGCATTCCACAGTTCATGAGCATCATCAAATTTTTTTAATTGATATTGATACTCATTGGGAATTGCAATCTGGAGGTTGCTAAGAGCTTTCATCTCAATCATTCTCTCCTTCTTTTCAGCATCTGTCTTTGGTGGTGGCTTCTTCTTTGGTTTTACATTCTCATCCAGATCAATGGGGTTAGTGGGAACAGTTTCAATGATTTGATAAACAGCATAGTCCATTAATTGGACATGCTGCTTGATCCTCAGTTTCCACATCTCAAAATCAGTTGGTTTGAGCATGGGAACACGAATGTTGGACCCAGATCCATTGTTATCAGAAGAACCTCCAGAATCCATTGAAACAAATTGATTGAAAAACTGTTTTGAAAAACAAAGCAAAGTGATGCAAAAACCTTCAACTGGTGATCAAAGTAACCTTAATGATAAGGCTCTGATACCACTTGTCAGGATCGGATATAGATTATATCAAATAACAAGAACTAACTTTTGAATAACAAATCAAAGTTGAATAAAAGTTAATCTTTAACTATGATCACAATCAACTAAGAAGTTACGGAATCACACTTAATTGATTAAAGAAGGTTCTGAACACAAGATAATTCAATCAAACAGTAGTTTTATTGATCAATCAGAATGATTACAATAGCAAACTTCACCCCCAATCTAACTTATTATGTTAGACGAAGAACACAGATTGTTCTTAGGTTTCAACGAGAAACTTAGAGGCTTAGCACTATTCAGAAAGCAAATTACAACTTGAAGAATGAATGCAAAAACTTAATCAATGAGTACGTACAAATTATAACTTCTAATCTAGCATTTATACTCCTTGATCTTCCTTGATTTGCTGACAGTTAGGTAATCTTCTATCTTCTGAGATAATCTTGATGATCTTCAAAGTATTTCGAGATATCTTCAAAGATAGGGTTTTTCCATATTTAGCTCAACCGAAACTGTTTAATGAATACAACAGTTCTTGGTTCTTCTAACAGTCTTCAGCTTCAAGGTCTTCAAACAGTTGTAGTAGTTTGTACTAACAGTTCTGAACTCTATATAACAGCTTTGAAGTTCACAGCAACTGTTGGTTACAACTGTCTTCACAATTTTCACTAACAGTTCTACACTGTTTCTTCAACACTTCTTCTAACAGTTTTGAACTGTTTTCCCAATATCCATTAACATTCTTAACAGTTTTGATTTATGCATGTATAACAGTTTCAATGACTTAGCCAATTTCCCAACAGAAAAGCCTGAGGTAGATGAACTTCCTACTCCTGAGCCGTTCAACATAACAAATGTTCTGAGGATTAACAAAGAGGTTACTGATCTGTTTCCTCCATCTCCGGGCAAATTCAGAAAAACTGCTAGAGATCTGTTGAGGGAACAAGAAAAGAACAAAATACTGAAAAGGTTGAGAAGGGGTGCAGAGTGGAAAGTGCCTAAAACTTACTATCCAGATCCTATTCTGACCTCAAGTCTGAGAGACTTAAGAAAAAGAGTTGTGTTGACAATAAAGGCTTTGAAGAAGACTGCAAGAAATTGGAGTGAATATGATATTGCAGTGGCTTTCCTTGAAGAGAAGATTCCTGAAATTTATTCAGATCAAGTTCAACCTGAACTACCTATCAATCTTCTGGGATCTGTTGATGCCTCTGATGCTGGTAAAAGAATACTCCTGAATTGGTATGGTAGATCAAGAGCTGAAGTGTTCTCTAAATATCCGATCTCCAAAGTAAAGTGCTTGTTTGGTAGAGTTGTAAATGTGATTTGGGTTTACTTTCAAGTTTTGAGAATAGATCAGAGTTATCACTGGTTCAGTAGCATTTAAGCATGGCAGATATTGAATTCATTCTGGATGAGCTTGAAGCCAAGAAACACAGCTCAAAAGCTAACAATGCAGGATACAAGATCATTCTAGACTTCATGAAACAAAGAATCCGACTTGCTGAAAGAAACAACATCCAGCTTGGTGCTGAGGCAGACAAAGCAAAGATTAATGTTCTAAAGCCTAACACTTCACATCCCAGGATTGATGAGCTAGAAATGTTTCAAGTAATTTAGAGGGATGTTGAGTCTGGAGAAGATGATGAAGGAATAGTTCTGTTTAACAGCAAGAAGGAGAAATTCTTCCTAAGGACGAAAGAACTCAATGCCTATTCTGATGGGTCTCTTAGAGTCTGGGTGATCAAGATTAGAGAGCATTGCTTCATCCTTAAACATGACTTTGATCAATCAACAAGATTCAGCATGACATATATTATGAAACAAATGGATGAAAAGATGCAAGAAAGAGCTACTCTCCGCAGGTGGCAAAGGATCTTGGGTGATCGGAACATAGACTAGATCGAATCAAGGGGGAGATTGTTAGATCTAGATTTTATGATTAGATCTAGTCTGTATTTTGTGTAAATAGTACATTTTATGTACTTAGTATAAATAGTTTGTAAACATTGACTCTATGTAACTTTTGACATATGTAATAGAAGAAAGACACACATTAAGGTGTAATTGTCAAACTCTCTCTACACACACACTTACGGATCACACTATACACTCATTCAATACTTTTCAAGTTCTAAATACAACTTAAACAGAATTCTGAAGCTTAGTCAGACTGAACATTTATAGTGATTCAGACTGAGTATAAGCTGAGTATAAGTTGAGCATATGTTCGACCAGCTTAGACTATATCTTAGTAATATTATCAATATGTTTGATAAGCTGTGTGTGTAAACTAAGATATATATTGAGTTGCAGCTTGATGAGTTTCAAGCTGAGCGACTCAGCATGAAGACTGAGTCAGCTCAACAGAGTTACTAAATATGTTTTAGTTAACTCTTTAGACTTCTAAGGATTAGTTAATAGTTATACATGTTAGTCCATGTTTGAATTCGGGTTTGTTCTAGAAGAACTCAGCTTGATGAATTTCAAGTTGAGTAACTCAGCCTGACTAAAGAAGTCATTCTAAGAGAATTTAAATGTGTCTTAAATTCTTTTTTAACTCTCTATATCTACGGCGCAGATAAGAAGACTCCAGAATCAAGTTTTAAAATTGAAGACTCAAGATAAGAAGATTCAAGATTCAAGATCCCGAGTTATCCGATAGTTAGTTAGCAAATTAGGATTAGTCCAGTTTGTTAGCAACCGTAGCAACAGGATTATAAATACTTATCTCCTAATAATTTTAGAGGTAAGACTCAGAAACGACTGTGGTTTGATTTACATATCAAGATTTGCTTACTTGATAGAGTCTGTAATCATCTTCTTATTAATGAAAAGCAAAGCATTCGACTGTGGTTTGATTTACTATGTGTAACACTTTCTTTTGATTTGTTCAATTTCTGCAGAAAGTGTATTCAACCCCCCTTCTACACACCGGTTGCTTGTTGTTATTCTCACCAAGGGACCAACATCCACTCACCTCGTTTCCAAACTGTGTTCCACTCAGTCGTCTAACCACTGAGTCTTTGTGTTCCGTGAGAACATAATAACACCAAAATCAGTTCTCAATTCATAGATACATACAAAAATATATTTATATCCATAATAATTACTAACACCATGTTAGAATCACATATAACAAATATACTCAACGTGCAATATGAAAAAAAACAAACAAAAGTTCAAAAACTCAAAACCACAAGGAGGCGCCGCATCCAGGACTTTGCACGTCACGTCACCACGTTTTTAGGGGGCTTCGAATGGGCTTATGGGCTTCGAGCGGACACCAAAATCAGTTCTTAATTCATAAATACATACACAAATATATTTATATCCATAATAATTACTAACACCATGTTAGAATCACATATAACAAATATACTCAACATGCAATATGAAAGAACAACAAACAAAAGTTCAAGAACTCAAAACCATACGGAGGCGCCACATCCAGGACTTTGACACGTCACGTCACCACGTTTTCAGTGGGTTTTGAATGGGCTAATGGGCTTCGAGTGGACTTGGCCTTCAAATGGACTACAACCTTCGAGCGGCCCTCTTTCGAACCAAGAACCTTCGAGCGGTCCACCTTCGGGCTGCCACCCCTTCGAATCACAATCCTGTCTTCAAGCGCCTAAGGGTGTTTCGAACCAAGGTTTCGAATGAAGAAGCCTTCGAGCGCACCTAGAAGATTTTTTGAATGAGGAAGGGCTTCGAACATGCCATGTTTTCGAGCTGATCAGGATGGTTTCGAATGGCAAGGTTTACATGGTCAAAAGTCAAATGGATAAGCTTTCTATTCCCAAGTTAACACATGATCATCATCATCAACCTTTAATTTCTTCAAAACTAGATTTATGAACAAGTATCTCAAATCTAGAAGTTTAATTTTTCTAAATCCCCATAAAACACTTCTAATTTACTAACAATATAAAATATCATCTAACACCATATTGGTAACCTTCAAAAACAACTTAGAACGATTTAAATTCATCAAAATCATGAAACCCACTCTTTAAGTTTATTCAAGAACTCATCCATGGTAGTTTTACAAATTCTGAGCATGGTAACATCATGAATCATGATTATAAGTAAAATGGAACATGTATATACCTTAGGTTTGAATTATCAAACACTAAATCACAAGATCAAATATTCAAGTAGGCAAGTTTCTCTAGTTCTCTTTCAAACACACCTTCAACACACACATAACATAAACTAAACTTCCTCATGAAGCTTTTTGTATGCATAAGTTGGCCAAGATATCATAAAATATCTAGCACGGTATAACACACTGCTTCCTCAAGTACAGTTAATCCATTTAGTAGTCAAACTCAATTAGTTAACAACTAACGAGGTATTATTCGAGACTCTCATTTAAAAAAAATTCATTGATATCATAAACGCATACGATGTAAAATAAACATATAAACAATTATTAAATATTCACACAGACAACAAAACAACTAGACACTGTTCGAGGATATTACAAATCTCTTCCTCTTAAGAGGATTCCGTCTTTGGAATCTCATCGCATTCGAATAACTGAGGATATCAATATCTCATATCTGCCTCTGTCTCCCAGGTCAAATTAGAACCTAAATTGTGCTTCCATTTTACTAACATCTTCGGAATCTGTTTCTTGTGAAGCTTTGTCACTTTTCTATCCAGTAGTTTAATAGGTTCTTCCACTAATCTTTTCTTCGAATCAACTTCCAGTTCATATACGGGGAGAATCTGACTCTCATATTTAAATTTACATTTTTGCAGATAACAAACATTGAAAGTATCATGAATCCCTACTAACTCAGGAGGAAGATCAAGAGTAACTATCTGATTGTTGACCACCTATCGTATTCGAAACGGACCAATATACCGAGGAGCTAGCTTCCCGTGTTTGCCAAAGCGAATAACCTCCTTTCAAGGTGAAACTTTCAAATACACAAATTCTTAACCACAAATGATACAGGTCGGTGGAAGGGATCTGCGTACATATTCTTTCTGTCTCTCGCAACTTTCAGTTTATCTCGTGCAATAGCAAATTATCAGCCGTCATCTAAATGATATTGGGACCTGCATACTGTTTCACCTGCCTCTAACCAACATGTAGAAGTTTGGCAACTACGCACGTATAACATTTCATAAAGAGGCATACCTATACTCGAGTGGTAAGATTTATTATACGGAAACTCAATCAATCGTAGGTACGAATCCCAAGATCCCCGATATTCTATCACACATGCTCGCAATATATCCTCAAGTGTTTGGATAGTTCGTTCTGTTTGACCGTTAGTTTGAGGAAGATAAGTTGTGCTTAGGTTAACACGTGCCCCACTTCTTGTTGTAAACTATTCCAGAAGTTAGAAACGAATCTGGAATCTCTGTTAGAAACAATCAATAAAGGAATACCATGTCGAGAAATAATCTCATCAATATACAGTTGAGCTAATCTATTCAGAGAAGTTGTCTCACTTGTAGCAAGAAAATGAGCACTCTTCGTTAATTTATCAACAATCACCCAAATCGTATCATGACTCCGCTGCATTCGTGGAAGTTTACTTAAAGAATCCATCGTTGTAGGACCGGCTGGGGGACGGGGTTCTAAACTAAACTAAAACACCCTAATGCTAGGACTGATCTAGGATGAGAAATATCGCGGAATTATATTTCCCAAACCTCCTAAGGATACTAGGATCTACTTAGGTGTCCGGCACACAGTGACTCACACAGAAAGAGTAGAAGAACAAACACACAGTACTCACACAGAGATGCCTAGGCTGTCCTTGGTTTTCGTATTTATCACTTAGATTTCGGTTTTCGAGGGCTAGTTTGCGTTAATCGAGGCTTAAGGTCGTAAAGGTCGAGTTTCGTGGCTAACTCTCTACGAATATGCGAATTAAGCACTATTTATAGGCCCAGACAAGTCACTACGTGCGAAGTGCCAGTCACCACGCACACTTTGTAGGACCGGCTGGGGGACGTGGTTCTAAACTAAACTAAAACACCCTAATGCTAGGACTGATCTAGGATGAGAAATATCGCGGAATTATATTTCCCAAACCTCCTAAGGATACTAGGATCTACTTAGGTGTCCGGCACACAGTGACTCACACAGAAAGAGTAGAAGAACAAACACACAGTACTCACACAGAGATGCCTAGGCTGTCCTTGGTTTTCGTATTTATCACTTAGATTTCGGTTTTCGAGGGCTAGTTTGCGTTAATCGAGGCTTAAGGTCGTAAAGGTCGAGTTTCGTGGCTCACTATATACGAATATGCGAATTAAGCACTATTTATAGGCCCAGACAAGTCACTACGTGCGAAGTGCCAGTCACCACGCACGTAGTGACCACAATTCGCACGAAATGGTTGTGTTATTTAATCCATGTTGATCAACATCCTCACCACGTGCGAAGTGGTACTCACTACGCACGTAGTGAGGTCATTTCGTGCGTGGTGAACCTGATCACCAAAGTGGTGATTTTTCCACGCAGACTTAAACTTCCAAACTCACACCAACACATGGTTAAGTACTTGTAAGCTTAAGATAATCACATAGAATCACTAAGAATATATAAACATGCAAACCATTAATCAAATCACATTTAATTAACACCACATGAATATACTTTATTGATACGAACTAGGGATTCATAAAATATGCACCAACATACTCCCCCTAAGACCTAGTTCTATCAATAACCATTGCACTAAGCAAAAATTCCACAAAGTAAAATGCACAAAGCAAAATGCACTAAGCAAAATGCACACAGCAAAAATTTGCACAAAGCAAAATTCATAACGAATACCTTTCGTCATGCCCTTACCTGCACTACGCACGATGTGAGCTGTAACTCGTGCTTAGTGGGGTTCCATCTCGCATGTAATGAGTTTCTCATCTGTGAACCTTAATTACTGTTAGTACTGCACTCAGCAATAAACGGTCAGTTACTTCAAGATCACTTATAAACATTTAAGCAAAACACATCAAAGTAAGATGAAGGAAATGTAAACAGAACAAACTCCCCCTAATCAAAACACTAAGAATGATTAATAACATACTAGAACTCTTTTTGTATTTTTTTGATTATAAAGAAAAAGAAAATGCAGAAGTAAACTATTAACAAATTAAATCCTAAAGAACAGAAATTAAAATACTAAGAAAATTGCAGGAATAAAATTACTGAAATTAAATCTTTTTGTGAGAAGGTTCCAAGATGGAATCAGTACCAGCACATCTATACTTAGTAGTCATTTATTTCAGAACCTTGGACATAAACATATTCTCTCAAACTCTGTCTGTCAACCTAACTTTCCTCAGATAATAACAGATTTTGTTTCAACATTTTCAGATTGTCTAGACTGGATACATGATTAAGACTATCTCTTTTAAAATCTCACAATGTTTTGACTTACTCAGTAGAATGCACAACTTGATTACCCAACCACCATGCTTATGTGCTTTGTGATTTTGTCAACGCATTTTATGCTCTTTGACATGGAGGTCAATTTTTCACCTCTCTAGACATTTTTCTTGCTGAGCTTTTGTCAATGCATTTTATGCTCTTTGACAATTTGACACTAATAGATCAATGTAGCTTTTGTCACTGCATTTTATGCTCTTTGACAATTCAACATTGATAGATCCTTGACATCTCAGATTGGGGTCAATTTTTCACCCTCTTTTACATTTTGCTCATTGTCATCTAAGCACATTTGGCATGGTAACAGGTGTGTGCAACAAACTAAGTCATTCTCAACTGTTATTGACTTATAGACTTGGAATATCTCGATAGCTTAAATCTATGATTGATTTTCACATGCATAACCATTTATCAGTCTAGACTTTCCTAATATGTCTTACACACTATCTGTTTCTTATCTGATTCAATTAGATTTTCAGACAGTTTTCTCAAGAATATGTACATGCCTTCAGTCCTAATTTTACTAGACGTACTTTGTATTGAAAGCCAGTGTACCATCATTTTCCATTTGAGTTGGATCAACTTCTCATTTTTGTTTTTCTGATTTTTTTGTATTTTCTAAGTTTTCTGATTTTTTTGTATTTTCTAAGTTTTCTGATTTTTTTTGTATTTTCTAAGTTTTCTGAACTATCTCCCCCTAAAATACTAAACTAAACTAAAAACTAAGAAAATAGAGATGCAACGACACAGAAAATAAGCACAAAGAAAATAAAATGATAAAGACACACAGTCATAGAAACCTTAACCTGGACTATTTCGGTTGACACCCTTCACTTAGAAGAATGAGTTAGACAACATTAGGAACCCAAGCCCGAATGGTCATGGGTTTCCCGTCTTCTCCAACCACTGGAAGTTTCATCCATGTTCCAGTCTTGATGATCCTGTCACTTGAGTCCTTGGACATTTGAACACACAGTTTGTTAGTCCACTTAGGAATCCTTTGATGCTGAACAGGAAGAGTTGAGTTTTGATGGTTTTTAAGAAACGTTTTATTTTCTTGCAAAATCTCAACTTTCTTGTTACAGCTTTGATGTGTCTTCTGATCACACTTGTAACTGAGGTGACCAGGTCTCCTGCACACATAGCAGACCCTTTCTGGGTATTGCTTCACAGAGCCTTTTGTTACCTTTTGAGGCCGATACCCTAACCCTTGATGTTTGGGTAGTTGTTTGACCTCTTGGTATGGACGGGTATCAGGAGACTTTACACCTTCATTTTCAAATTTCCGAAGTGCATTATGGATACGATGCATCAACGGTCCTTGCACATAGGAACTGTCCAACAGTTCTCTAATGCCTGGTTCAGCCTTTTTGGTAACCTCTTGCTGAACCTCATTCTTCTGAGGCTTACCCACATCCTCATGTAACGTTAAGTCCTCATTTGAGGTTGATGCAGAAGATTCATCAACCTTTGTGAGTAGTGGGTCAGCTTCAGAATGGACATCATCGTTCACCAGTTGATTTAACACTGGTGGTGGACATTTTGAATATACGTTTTTGTCCTTTTCTGAATCGGTACCTTGACCTCTCTAATCAATTATGTACTCAAAAAGATAAGAAGACGTGGAATAGCTTTTGAGTTTTTGACTCAGAGTCTCATAATCGACCTTTGAGGTAGCAAGGTCCCGTTTCAGCTTATCGATTTCGTTTATGTAAAACACGATAGCATCTTGTTTATTTAACAGAGCCACACCTAGTTCATTAACCTCTTTACCTAGACTTTGATTCTTTTCTTTTAATTGATTTTCTCTTCCTTTGATCAACATGTTATTATCTAACTTAGATGTGAGATCTGAAATAGTAGACTTTAAGAACACTATCTGTTTTACATATTCATCACACGAACCACAAGGTAATCCAAAGGTACATACCTGATCCGCAGAAGGTTGACCACAGCTGCACACCTTTTGATTTGACTCTTTGGCACGGACATTCACTGGTGTCTCTTCTGCAGCTGGTGTCGAGGCTGGTTCATCATCATTGCTGGCACCTGATTCTTCTTCACTTGAATAGCTTTCGGTCTCGGATGAAGAATCTTCGTTCAACACATGAACGTTCGCCAAGTTGATGTCAGCATCAGCATTCCCGAACTGTACAGACCAATCCACTCCCTCATCTCTTTGAATAACTGCCATAGCCTTAGTCAGTGTTGGAGTTGCTTCAGATTTTATGGTTGTGGAGGTAGATGATCTACTGCCAGAACCAGTTTTGAATGGATACCTCGGTCCCGAATTCTTCGGTTTTTCACATTCACGCGCGAAATGACCCTTTTCACCACAGTTATAGCAGGTCACAGCAGATTTATCAAAGCCGAGTTTGGTATCCTTGGTTGCTGATATTGACTTTCCCGTTCTTCGCTCATAAGCTTTTGCCCTTCTCACTAAGTTGGCATACGACCAGAGGATATCTTGTCTCTCCATCTCATCCTCGTCGATCTGGTCATAGTCCTCTTGAGTCATATGAGCATTACCAATCTTCCCCTTCAGTAGATCATCATAAGAGGATACTAGTGCACTTAGCATGCCCATATGTGTCTTAACCTCATCTGTACTCCCATACTTGAAGTGTTCGACATTAAGTCCGGAGGAAGATGCAGCATAGGATGGCCCAGAGGATGAAGCATCAGAGGTAGATCTGCCCGATTCATTCACGTTGGTCACATAGGCAGACTGTAGGGGGGCATGTGACGAGGTGGACGACGAAACAGGTGTTCCGGAGTAGTAGAGTGAGGGGTTCTGTTGATAACTAGACATAGAATCCATATTTAGTTCCTCCTGCTCCTGCTCCTTTAACTTGGTGATGAAATCATTAAGGTCCATCCCGTCAAAACCGTTACCATTCTTGAGTATCATGATGAATGGCCGCCAGCTCTTGGGCAAAGCATTCGCCAAGATCTCTACTTGCTGCTTCTCTGGAACAGTAACACCCAGACTGTCCAGTTCACTTAGAAGGTGGTTGTATCTTGCAATAAGGGAAGGAATCTTCTCATCTCTTGTAGCCGTGAAATGGTCTAATTCCTTCCTTAATTGACTTGCTTTAAGTTCTTTCAGAGCAGCGTTTCCCTCATTCCTCTTCTCAAGAGCTCTCCATAGACTGTAGGAAGTTCCATACCTCCTAAACTGGTGGAAGATGTCGTTGGGGATGGCCTGAATCAGTTGAGCATAGGCCTTCTTTTCAGCATTGTAACTGGTCTGCTGTTCGACCGTCATTTTATCGTAAGGGGTTTCGATATTTCCCTCCCCTTTTGGAACCATATACTCAACATTCATGGCTCTCCGCAATCTGCAATCGACCCCATCTAGAAAAATTTCGAATATGGGCTTCCACATAGGATAGTCCTCCATGGTTAGCAATTTCGGCACTTTGTTGATACTGCCCATTTCTGTTTCTAGTAGAAGGTTGTTTAAGGCAGTGGTTTGTTTAGAGGCCATTTGAATTGATGTAATGAACCAAGGCAGCAAGCACACAGAGTAAAAAAAATTTTGAGAGACCACACAGAAAGCACGGATTAAAGTTTGATTAGAAAGATCACACAGGACAGCACAGAAATGCACAACGCAAGAAGACCGAAACAAAAAAAAAATTTATTAAAAAAAACGAAGGTTCTAGACGCACACAGCAACTACGCACGCACCACAAGCACTTCGTGCGGACTGAGAGCACCACGCACGCAGTGAGGACACACCACGCACGCACGTATGGCAGTACGCGCGGACTACAGGACCACTTCGCACGAGGCACACAGACAGCAATAGAAGGATCTAGAACACACACAGACAGTTCGTGCGAACTGGTCCCACTACGCACGGAGTGGAAGTCCACTTCGCACGGACGGAATTCAAGAAACTAATCGCTAAAATTTTGACCTTTTAAACACAAAGAGGCCTATTTCCGACCTATTTTCGGTTAAAATCGACGCAAGAGGGCACACACAGGCCTAAAGGAACACCTAGATCGACAAATCCTAAGGAAAAATGATCAATCAAAGCACAAGGCTCTGATACCACTTTGTAGGACCGGCTGGGGGACGGGGTTCTAAACTAAACTAAAACACCCTAATGCTAGGACTGATCTAGGATGAGAAATATCGCGGAATTATATTTCCCAAACCTCCTAAGGATACTAGGATCTACTTAGGTGTCCGGCACACAGTGACTCACACAGAAAGAGTAGAAGAACAAACACACAGTACTCACACAGAGATGCCTAGGCTGTCCTTGGTTTACGTATTTATCACTTAGATTTCGGTTTTCGAGGGCTAGTTTGCGTTAATCGAGGCTTAAGGTCGTAAAGGTCGAGTTTCGTGGCTCACTATATACGAATATGCGAATTAAGCACTATTTATAGGCCCAGACAAGTCACTACGTGCGAAGTGCCAGTCACCACGCACGTAGTGACCACAATTCGCACGAAATGGTTGTGTTATTTAATCCATGTTGATCAACATCCTCACCACGTGCGAAGTGGTACTCACTACGCACGTAGTGAGGTCATTTCGTGCGTGGTGAACCTGATCACCAAAGTGGTGATTTTTCCACGCAGACTTAAACTTCCAAACTCACACCAACACATGGTTAAGTACTTGTAAGCTTAAGATAATCACATAGAATCACTAAGAATATATAAACATGCAAACCATTAATCAAATCACATTTAATTAACACCACATGAATATACTTTATTGATACGAACTAGGGATTCATAAAATATGCACCAACAATCGTAATATGTTCCCACTTCCATTCTAGTATTTCTAACTGTTTGAGGGAGCCATACGGTTTCTGGTGCTCTGCTTTCACTTGTGCACAAATATGACATCATTCCACGAATTGTGCCACATCAGTTTTCATTGTAAGCCACCAATACAACACCTTTAAATCGTTATACAATTTGGTGTTATAAATTGAGGGAAAGAATTTAACAAAACCATAATTAGGTGTTATAAAGAGGCTAGCACAACGAGAAACGAAAATGGGATCCGTTTAAAATAATAAAATAAAAGCAAAGTCATTCTCTTATAAAACTAACACTCTCTCTACTTTGATCAAAATTTGAAAATAATTGAGCAAATATAAATAAAAAGTGCAATCAAGCAAAAATTAAGGGGGAACATACCTCTATCAAAGAAGAAAACAACTAGAGAAGTCCAACTTATACAACTTATACAAGGGAGAAGAAATTTAAATAAAGAAAAAAAAGGAGAGCATACCTTTTTGATGATGCCAAAGAGGGAGTAGAAATCCAAAATACACCAAAGAGAAGGGGATAAAAATACTAAAGAATACAAAACCAACAAAAGTCAATATTAAGCTTGAATACGCCACAAAAGTCAACAAAAGCGATTCAAAAAGACGCCAAAAACTATCAAAGGAAGACTCAAGTAAACGAATAATTGGGCGCATCATAAAAGGTCAATTTGTTGAATCACATAAATTATTTTTCCATAACATATTATGAAATTATTAACTTGGATTATATTAAAATTGTCATTATTAAAAAGGGGGAGATTGTTGGTACAATAAAGATTATATATTTATATATTGTTTTGATGACGCAATTTTAGTATTTATCTAAAAAAATTAATTCAAAAACCCAAGTTAATATGAAATAATAAGTTTGGCGAAATAAGACTTTAAATATAAATTTGCATTGATCACAACACTCATAAATTATGATAATTCAAGTTGCAAATTTTATAAAAGAGCCAAATGTTTAAAGTAAAAAATGACTATTAAACCTCAATGACAAATGTTATAAAAACTCATTTTATTTACATGTATTTTCATTAAAAAAACACTCCATATGATCTTAAAAGATATTTATTTCTGGAATAAAGTTTTTAAAAAATAACTTGTCAACTATTATTAAACGAAAATATTTTATATTGGCAAATATGAATATACATATTTTGGTATACAAGTTAAATATTCTTAAGAGGTATTATTATACTATGTATTAATGATTTGTGATATGATATATCAAATGATATCTAGCCTTGGATTTGGCGCCACTAAAAAGTACATAGCTGGCATCATAATAGTCAAACATCTTGGATGAATACTTGTATTAATCTTTAAGTCAGTCAATGTACACAGTATAATAGTATTTTATTCTGAGTAGTTAACTGCCAAAATACAGGTTTGAAAAGGAAAGTCGAAACATAACGATTACATTTTAAATCGGCTCAAAACGCTATGCAAGTGTGCCACGGTCGCAAGCCACGGTTGACCGTGGGCTGCGACCGTCCGGCCACTTGACAACTCACTTTTCTCTCTCTCTCTCTCTCTCTCTGTCTCTCTCTTTCTCTTCTCTCTCCAAACTCTATATATACATAGCTCATTTGTTCATACTCCTCACCTTTTTGCAACTGAAATTTTCTGAATATTACAACACACGATTGTGATCTTTCACTTTTATATTTATATGTGTGATTCTTGAAGTTGTTATAATTTTTGATTTATCAACAACAATTCAAGATTTAGCAAGAGGATTCAGGAAAAGAGAGAGATATACATCTACATCTTCATATATCTACCTCTCATTGTTTGTGAGTGATTGTGATATATACCATTGTCAGTGATTTGTGAGATTTGTAAGTTTATTCTTGTGGGAAGAACAACATTGATTGTTGGTGGGTTTGACTATTCCCCACTTGTTTTTCTTGTTCATGTTCTTGGGGAAGAACTTGTTCATATCTTCTTGTTGAAGAAGATTGGTGTTCTTGGTGAAGAACACATTTGAGCTCTTGGATTAGAGCTTGGTGTGGTTGTCACCTACCATACATAGGTGATTGTATTCGGTTATCTCTATCGATCTAAGAGAACTTTTGCACGTTGTGCTAGTGAAATTATTGACGGAGGTCAAGGAGTGGATGTAGGTTGAAGTTCAACCGAACCACTATAAATCTCGGTGTCATCTCTTTAACCCATAAACTCTTTAATACTTGTATTTATGCTCTTGCACTTAAATTATTGCTTAAATATTCTTGTCTTTGCATTTCAAGTATTTACATTCTTGCACTTACATTTGCGCATTTACTTTCAAGCCACTTACTTTATTGTCAAGAATATACTTACATATATATATATATATATATATATATATATATTTGTTAACACGAGAACCGTGAGAACCAATCTCAGCCATTCCTTGGATATGGGAAGTTTATGGATGGAGAACGTGGAGGGATAGAGTGTGGCAGGGTGCATGTGAGGAATTCATGGGTGGGCAATGACATTGAAGTAGGAGGAATTAGATGGATTAGATTAGTTCTCGCGGTTCTCACACTAATGAACTTCTTCATATATATATATATATATATATATATATATATATATATATATATATAAGGGTGGGTTAAAATAAGAACCTAAATAAATTTGAGAATGGGAGACTAGATCATGGTCATCCATTTTTACTCGGAGGGCTGTAATTAATCAACACTTTTTAAGTGTTTAAGGGGCAAAATAGTCAGCACAAAAGTTGAACAATTAATACATTTCCAACGTCTTTTCTTTCCCTGTGCGACTCTTTCTCCTCCCTATGTATTCAAATTTGCTTTCCTCCCTTAATCACCGCCAGTCCATCACCTCTACAACCCACGTCTATTGTCACCACCTCATAGACCGTCGACAGCCACGCCTTCACCGCCTTAGGATTCATCTAAAAGCTATCTTTCATATACTATTTCATAACTGAAATATAACCATCATTTTAGAACTGAAATACCATTGTTTCAGAACTATCTAAAATACCATCGTTTCAGTTCTGAAATATCATCCTTTCAGTTCTGAAATGTCATCGTTTCAGTTCTGAAATACCATCATTTTAGAACTATCTAAAATACTATCGTTTCAGTTCTGAAATACCATCATTTCAGTTCTGAAAGGATACACTACGGTTTCAGATTTGAAATTATACAATTTAGATCTTAGAAATTCTAATTTATTCAGGCTACTTACAATTCCATAAAATAAAAAATATCAAAAGTTTTTCCAGAATGTTAATGTTCAGATCTAACCTAACTACTTGAAACACATGAAAACTAAAAGTGAGATCTTGAAAATTTGTTCACGGGACATGAGACGGTGCAGGTAGCTACGGTTGAGGCGGAGGTGGCTTGGTGGTGGCGGCTTGACAGTGGTGGCAGTTGAAGAGATGAAGTAGATCTGAGATAATCAACAGCGATGGCGGCGACGGTGGTCTGGATCTGAGCTAGTGACGGTAAAGTTGGCGACGACGAAAAACGGTGGTGGCTTTACGACCTTCTTTAACGGAGGACTATCGGCGGTCGTGTACGTCGAAGATCTGTGGAAATGGTGGCGGTAAGTCAATGTAGAACCCATGGATGGACTGTAGGTTATACATATGTAGTGTTCCTCCAGCCCTCAGTGTTGTGGTTATTTCATTGAACCTTTCTAGTAACACATCCAGAAATTTCAGCACAAGTTCAGCTTCATCTTTCTTAACACCTACACTTAGCAAGTCATTTATCAAGCAGTGAAACATTGTGAACAAATCAGGCAAGGTTTCATTCTTCTAAGAAAAGAAGTTTTCATAAGATCTATTCAAGTGATTCTTCTTTTGCTGCTTGACCAGATCAAGGCCCTCATATGTAATACTCAATGTATCCCAGATCTCTTTCGCAGTTTGACACCCAGTCACTGTATGGAAGATCTCATTGGTCAGGGCATTTTCTAGAACACTCTTTGCCTTATCATCCAAAGAATGTAGTTTCCAATCTTCTTCTGTCTAGGATGCAACAGGCTTTCTCATATCATTTTCAGATCTGCCAGGAGACGAATCACTGACAGTTGTAGGAATCTTGGGGATTATTGGTCCTTTTGTGATAACATCGTATATACGATTGTCAATGGACTTGAGGAACATTGTTAACTTTCTAAGAATCTTGAACTTTCAACATATGAAATTGTTCAGCCTGCTCTGATACCAGTTGTTGGTCCCTTGGTGAGAATAACAGCAATCAACAAATGTGTAGAAGGGGGGTTGATACACTTTCTGCGGAAATTGAACAAATCAAAATAAAGTGTTACACATAGTAGATCAAACCACAATCAAATGTTTTGCTTTTCATTAATAAGAAGATGATTACAGACTCTATCAAGTAAGAAACTCTTGATATGTAAACACCTAGTGTAAATCTCTCAATCTTTCAAACTTAGTTATCTATAATCAACTTATTATTATAGATACTGGACGACTCTCTAGACAGGATTTAATCACAGATTGAAAACTTGCCAATTTCACAACTAATGTGAATATTCGAACACATGAATAGCTTGGCAATCTGTGAGTTTCTTGATCACGTTGAACTGACAAACAGTGATTCAAGAATCGTAACACATACGGTTGAGATGAGGTATTTGGCTCTGTAATCGTTTCGTAGTATACCTCTAAACTTATCAGAATGATAAGTAATCCTGTTCCTACGGATCCTAACAAACTAGACTTATCCTAATTTGCTAACCAACTAACGGATAACCCGGAATCTTGAATCTTGAATCTCCTTATCTTGAGTCTTCAATCTTCAATCTTGATTCTGGAGTCTTCTTATCCTCCCCGTAGATATAGAGAGTTAAAAGATAAATTTAAAACATATTTAAATTCTCTTAAATTGACTTCTTGCTCGGACTGAGTTACTCAGCTTGGAACTCATCAAGCTGAGTTCTTCGAGAACAGACTCGAAAATAAACATGAACCAACATTATAATAATTAGCTCATCCTTAGAAGTCCTAAGAGTTAGCTAGAACTTATTTATCAACTCTGTTGAGCTGACTCAGTATATAAGCTGAGTCACTCAGCTTGAGACACATCAGGCTGAAAGCTCAGATATCTTAGGTGACATACACAGTTTATCACACATAGTGACAATCTTACTAAGATATAGTATAGGCTGATCGAACATATGCTCAGTTTATATTCAGCTTAGGCTCAGTTTGAAACATTATAAGTGTTTACTCTGATCAAGCCTCATAATTCTGTTTAAGTTAACTTTGGAATACATCTTACAAACTTAAATTTGTCTCATCAAATCTTAACTGATGAGATCATTTTCCCAACACATGGGTAGCAAGATTACATGAAATTTGATGAAAATTAGAACCAATGAAAAAATTGGTAATAGTGTGATGGCACAAGGAATCATCATTAAGACATACATAATCGTGCACTCGAGATGATGGAAAACGGATCCTTGTAGAACATCGCAAATTCTCTTGATGATCATGTATAGTGGGATTGGGAATAAAAGACAATATACTTCGAATAGAAGAATGAGGAATATCTGTTGGAGTATGCCCACTGACACACGTACGCCAATTGATCACTACCGACGATGTATGGGCCTAACGGGTCACATGCCGGGGGTTGATCTTGACAACAACCTAAAAAGGATGGTTAGAAATGAATAACTAAAGATGGTTGGTAATCTGGTCAGGGTTAGCGACGCTAAACCCTGCTGTCGCTAACTCAGTCGCGTTAGCGGCGCTAACCTTAAGTGGTTAGCGGCGCTAACTTTGGGCGGTTAGCGGCGCTAACCCATCTGACAGATTACAACTTTATTCCTTTCACCTCCACTCTCAACCAATGCATGTATATATTATTGGGGTCTTCTAGGTCCGGCCTTGGGTGACTCCAGGTGACTTTAGAGGCATATTAAAACACATGCAAAGGCTATTACTCTCTCTAGTTGCTTATGGTGAAAACACACACACATAGAAGACATTTTGGGTTGTTCTTGTGAGTGTGAGAGAGAGCCAAGAGAGGAGAGTTCCTGGAGTTAAGTTGTTGTTCCAGAAAGGTGTCTCCAAATGTTGTAGGACACCCAATGGCTTGCTAGTATAAGAAGATCACGATTTTTCCCGGGGTGGACTTCGATAGTGAAGAAGGAAGTGACCATTGCTCGGATTCGTTTTCTTTACCAACTCCAGGGGATTCTTCAAGGGTATTTTCTCTCTTCTCTTCTATTTTAGTTGCATTTCTTTGTTGTAGAGATTGGTACACATTTGGGGTTCCCTTTGTGGTTTGTTTTTCTTTGAAATTTTCCGATTTTATGACTTGCATGCTTCCGCTGTGATGAACCACGAACCCCAACAATATCATCAGATGATATATTTGGAATGCATGATGGAATAGAAGAAAAAGAAATAGAATTTTAAATGGCATGTAAAAGAAAGATATGTTCAAAGAACATAATTTCCCTAGAAACAGTGATCTTATGTGTAATCAAATTGAGGAATTTATACGCTTTTTTAGCAAGAGGATAACCAATGAATACACTTGGATAAGCACGAGGTATGAACTTGTGACGACCAACGAGAATAGAAGAAATAAAACAAAGACAACCAAAAGTTGTTAAAGAATGCAGATCAGCTTGCTTATTGTATAAAAGTTCAAAAGGAGAGTGATTTTTGAGAACTTTGGAAGGTGTAAGATTGATTAAATGTACTACTGTTATAACACATTCCCCCAAGTAAAGAGAACCTTTGCCTGATTGGAAGTACAAAGCTCTAGCAACCTCTAAAATATTCCTATGTAGTGTTCAGCAATGCCATTTTGCTGAGGTGTATAAGGTGTAGATATATGATGAATAATTCCACAAGCTTTGAAAAACTTTTCTCCATCAAGGCTCAAACCAAGTACCTTAGCATTGTCAGTACGTATGCATTTAATTGACTTTTGTAACTGATTTTTAACAAGAGAAAAAAAGGCTTAACAGAAGAAGAAGGCATAGTTCTTGTGACATAATATATGAATCCAAGTATGTCGAGTGAAGTCATCAACAATTGTTATGAAATACTTATAGCTATCATGTTTGTTTGATTTTTATACGGACCCAAACATCAATGTGAATAAGATCAAATGGGTTATTAGATTGTGAAATACTTATAGCTATCATGTCTGCTTAGGTGTCCGGCACACAGTAATCACGAAGAACACATAGAGTAGGATCAAGAACAACTCTAAGAACTCACACAGAATGCTTAAGGCTGCCCTTGGATTCGAGAATAACACTAAGTTTGCATTTATCGAGGTTATACGTACGATTACGAAGGCTCACGAAGGCTTAAGGTCGATTACGGACGATTACCGGTGATTATTGATCATTCCCCGTGATTCCCCTCGCTAATACGCGGTTAAAACCTATTTATATGAACAGAAAACGCGGTATTTATGTTAAACACGTTTCTGCCTTAATTAACTTCCACTACGCACGTAATGCAGTGCAATGCGCACGTAGTTAATCCAGTACGCACGTTCCGCGTGTTTTAATAATAATTAATTAAACATTAATCGTCTACCTCACCACGCACGTAGTGAGCTCCACTACACACGTAGTGAGACACATCACGCACGTGGTGACCTTCACTTATACTTAAACTTCCAAACACAAATCAACACATGACTAAGTACTTGTAAGCTTAAGATACACATAAGTAAACACTTAGAATGAATAAACATGAAAACTATTAATCAAAACACATTTGAATTAACATTTCAAGTAAACATGTATGTATTGGATTGATAAGAACTAGGGATTTACAATTATGCACCAACAAACTCCCCCTAAGACCTAGTTCTATCAACAAAAATTGCACTGAGCAAACAAAATAACCTTACCTGCACTACGCACGTGGTAATTTGTAACTCGTGCGCAGTGGCTCCATTACGCATGATCTGAAATCCTCACATGTGAATCTTGATACTGTTAGTACTGCACTCAGCAATAAACAGTCAGTAACTTCAATACCACTAATAAGCATCTAAACACACCAAAGCGAAACAAGAAAACCTAAAGAATAACATAAAAACACACTACAAGAAACTAGAATACACCAAAAATCTTTTTGTATTTTTTTGGAATAAAAGAAACTGAAAATGCAGACTGTTAACAAATTAAATCCTAAAAACTAAGAGACAGAAATGAAAACACCAAAAAGATTTGCAAAAAAAATTAAATTACTGAAATTAAATCTTTTTGTGAGAAGGTTCCAAGATGGAGTCAGTACCAGCACATCTATACTTAGTTATCATTCATTTCAGAACATTGGGCACAAACATACTCCCTCAATTTCTGTCTGTCAATCTAACTTTCCTCAGATAATAACAGATTTAATTTCAACATGTTCTGATTATCCAGAACTGAGTACATGGTTAAGACTATCTCTTTTAAAATCTCACAGTGTTTTGACTCACTCAGTCGGTTGCACAACTTGAGTACACAACCACCATGCTTATGTGCTTTGTGATTTTGTCAACGCATTTTATGCTCTTTGACATGGAGGTCAATTTTTCACCTCTTTTGATAATTTTTGTTGAGCTTTTGTCACTGCATTTTATGCTCTTCGACAATTCAACACTAATAGATCTTTCTGTTGAGCTTTTGTCACTGCATTTTATGCTCTTTGACAATTCAACACTAATAGATCAATGTATCTATTTCTTTTGACATCTCAGATTGGGGTCAAATTTTCACCCTCTTTTTACATTTTGCTCATTGTCATCTAACACATTTGGCATGGTAACAAGTGTGTGCACCAGACTAAGTTAGTCTCAACTGTTATTGACTTGTAGACTTGGAATGTCTCGATAGTTTGAATCTTTGATGGATTTCCACATGCATAACCACTTATCAGCCTAGACTCTCATCATATGTCTTACATGCCATCTGTTTCTTATCTGATTTGACTCAAATTTTCAGACAGTTTTCTCAAGAAAATGTACATGCCTTCAGTCCTAATTTTACTAGACATACTTTGTATTGATAACCAGTGTACCATCATTTTTCATTTGAGTTGGATCAACTTCTCATTATTGTTTTTCTGATTTTTTTTGTATTTTCAATGTTTTTCTGATTTTTTTTTGTATTTTCTATGTTTTTCTGATTTTTTTTTTGTATTTTCTATGTTTTTATGGTTTTTTTTTTTTGTATTTTCTATGTTTTTCTGTTTTTGTTTTTCTGTTTTTTTTTTTTTTTTGTATTTTCTATGTTTTTCTGATTTTTTTTGTATTTTCTATGTTGCACTAATCTCCCCCTAAAATATTAAAAGAAATAGATACCAAGAACAGAGACACACAGACACAGAAAATAAACACACAGAAAATAGCCACACAGGCACATATACGTGAAATGCATTAAGTTGCACCATCAGAGATGACCTCACACTTGGTTTTCATCCCGTTTTCATTCACTAAGAACAAAAACCTGGGTTTATCAAATGCCTTAGTATACATGTCTGCCTTTGTATCTGATGGCACCCTGCACAAAGAGTAAAAGGTTAGTTAGCATTAGGAACCCATGCCCGAATGGTCATGGGTTTCCCATCTTCTCCAACAATTGGCATGTTAATCCAAATACCAGTAGCTTTGAAGTCTACATTGGTATCTGGACTATTGGACGTTTTGACTTCACGTTTGTTGGTCCATTTTAAGTCTTGACGAGGAGAAGCCTTGTGATAAACACTAGAAGTGTTAATCACCTTATGAAGTGGTTCCTTCCCCATTTGACTAACCTCGGAACTTTTGGGTTTACCAGATGTTTCCCCAACAGTCCTTTTGAGCTGATGAGGGTCAGTTGATTTTTGATTATTTTGATTAAACGTTTTATTTTTCTGAAAATTTTCAGAAGAATCAACTTTCCCCCTGCAGCTATGTTGTTGCTGATCACACTCATAACTGAGGTGACCAGGTCTCCTGCACACATAACAAATCATGTTTGACTTATGTTTTGCAGGATTATGTGGCACTTTTTGCTCAACTTGACATTTTGACTCTACTCCTAAACCACATTGTTTTGGCAAAATTTTAACTTCCTCATAAGGACGGGTTGCAGGAGACTTTGCACCCTCCTTTTCTATTGTTCTGAGTGCTGCTTGCACATTTTTCATTAACGTGCCTTGTCCAGAAGAATTGCCTAGAAGTTTTCTCATACCAGATTCAGGCTTTTCTTCTTGTTTAACCTCTTTCATCTGAGGCTCACCAACTACTCCCTTCATTTTTAAATCAGGTTTTGAGGTTGAAGCAGACGGTGCATCAACCTTGGAAGGAAGTTGGTCAGCTTCAGTAAAGACATCTGTTTGCACCAGTTGGTTTAACACTGGTGGTGGACATTTAGTATATGCCTTTTTGTCTTTTTCTAAATCAGAACCTTGAGGTCTCCGGTCGATTATGTGCTCAAATAGATAAGATGAAGTTGAATAACTTTTCAGTTTCTGATTGAGAGTCTCATAATCTACCTTAGAACTAGCAAGGTCTCGCTTCAGTGTATCTATCTGATTGATGTAGAAAACTATGGCATCCTGTTTGTTTAGCAATGCAACCTCTAGTTCTCTAATCTGTTTGTTCTGGCTTTCAATTTTATCTTTTAGTGTCTTTTCCCTACCTTTACTGATTGAATTTTCATGCAATTTAGAGGTAAGATCACTGACTTGAGATTTCAAACATAAAATATTTTGCACATAGTCATTGCACGAAGCACAAGGAATGCCAGAATTGTTACTTACCTTTGAATCAGCAGGTTTGCCAGTCATGCACGCCTTAAGATCTTCTGATTTAGTTTGAACTATCACTGGCGTTGGTTCGGCAGCTGGCACTGAAACTGGTTTGACATTGTACTCATCAGTAGGCATCACTGAGTCTTCCTTACTGGCAACAAATTCATCATCAGCTTCCTGCACACTATCTGCTTCAGATTGTGAATCATCATTCAGATCTAGAACACTGGCCAGGTTGGTCTCAGCAACTTCGAAAGCATCATTATCTTGAAAGTGTACTGACCAGTCTATCCCCTCATCTTTCTGAACAACTACCATCGCTTTGGATGATCCCTCATGGGTTGTTTCGGCTTTCTGTGGAGTAGTGGTAGTTGAAGATTTTCCAGGAGATGTCCTGAAGGGATACTTGGGTCCTGAGTTCTTTGGTTTCTCACATTCTCTCGCAAAATGACCCTTTTCGCCACAGTTGTAACAGGTTACAGCTGATTTGTCGAAGCCCAGCTTTGTATCCTTAGTCGCTGTAATCTGCATCCCTGTTCGTTTAACCAAAGCTTTTGCTCTCCTCACAAGGTTGGCATAGGACCATAAAATGTCCTGTCTCTCCATTTCATCATTGTCAATCTGCTCATAGTCTTCTTGAGTCAAATAGGCATTTCCAATTTTACCTTTAAGCAGATCATCGTAGGAAGACACCAACACACTGAGCATCCCCATGTGCTCCTTTACTTCTTCAGTACTACCATGCTTGAAATGTTCAGTGTTTAAAGCAGGTAATATTGATTCCGACTTTTTGCTTGAAGGAGCAGAATACGGTGGTCCACTTGTAGTTGCAGAACTGGTTGACCCACTGACACTTGAAGTAAATGCAGTCTGCAACGGATCATTTGACGAGGTTGCAGGAGAAGGAATGGATCCAGAGCAGTACAAGGAAGGATTCTGAACATAACTACTCAATCTATCTAGATTTTGTTCCTCCTGTTCATGCTCTTTTAATTTGGTGATGAAGTCATTGAGGTCCATACCCTCGAAACCTTCACCATTTTTCAAGATCATTATAAACGGCCTCCAGCTCTTTGGTAATGCCTTAGATAAGGTCTCTACCTGCTGTCTCTCAGATACTTGCACACCTAGGCTATCCAACTCACTCAGAAGATGGTTATATCTTTTAATCAAATCAGAAATCTTTTCATCTCTATAAGATGTGAAGTGATCAAACTCTTTACGTAACTATGAGGCCTTAAGCTCCTTTAATGATGCATTCCCTTAGGAACAAAGTAGTCAGCAGATATAGCCCGGTGCAGCCTTGGATCAATCCCATCAATAAAAATTTCAAAACGTGGTTTCCAGAATGGGTAGTCTTTCATGATTAATAGACGATGTACTTTGTTTATTCCACCTTGTTCATTATCCATTATTAAATTGCTTAACGCAGTTATGGTTTGTTTGGCAGCCATTGCACTCATGTCAGACATTTTAAAAACCAAAAGCTCACACTGACTGAGGTACGCACGGAGTAGGTACTCACTATGCACGAGGTGACTACCACCACGTACGGAATGAAAATGGTCTCAAAGGATCACACAGGAATAGGTACGCACGGACTGAAGGTTCACTACGCACGTGGTGAGTAACTTGCTACCCAAGGTTAATATTAACACAAAGATTCAATACGCACGAAGTGAGAATGGTTCGCAAGAAGTGAACACACTACGCACGTAGTAAACTGTACTACGTACTGACTGACAAAAGGTCACACAGACTCAGGTACGTACGGAATGGGGACCTAGTACGCACGAAGTGACTTCACTACGTACGAAACAAGTAAATTGCTTTTTAAGAAAATATTTAACACACAGATTCAATACATGCGAAGTGTGAAGCACTACGCACGTGTTGATGACCCACTACGCACGGACAGACACACAAGCTACCGAAGATTCTAGAGTACCAGAGACCCACTACGCACGGACAGAAAATCAATACGCACGTAATGCTAGACACTACGCACGAGTAAATGCAACGATTAGGATTAAATTACGTAAAACACAAACCTTTTTTACGCAAAAAGACCTGTTTTAGACTAAACGACGACCAAAAACCGGGAAAACGACAAAAACTAACAAGCCTAAACGACACCTAGATCACGAAACCTAAGGAAAAGTGATCAATCAAAGCACAAGGCTCTGATACCACTTTGTAGGACCGTGGGGTTCTAAACTAACACCCTAATGCTAGGACTGATCTAGGATGAGAAATAGTGCGGAATATCTATTTCCCAAACCTCCTAAGGATTCAAAGATCTGCTTAGGTGTCCGGCACACAGTAATCACGAAGAACACACAGAGTAGGATCAAGAACAACTCTAAGAACTCACACAAAATGCTTAAGGCTGCCCTTGGATTCGAGAATAACACTAAGTTTGCATTTATCGAGGTTATACGTACGATTACGAAGGATCACGAAGGCTTAAGGTCGATTACGGACGATTACCGGTGATTATTGATCATTCCCCGTGATTCCCCTCGCTAATACGCGGTTAAAACCTATTTATATGAACAGAAAACGCAGTATTTATGTTAAACACGTTTCTGCCTTAATTAACTTCCACTACGCACGTAATGCAGTGCACTGCGCACGTAGTTAAGCCAGTACGCACGTACCGCGTGTTTTAATAATAATTAATTAAACATTAATCGTCTACCTCACCACGCACGTAGTGAGCTCCACTACGCACGTAGTGAGACACATCATGCACGTGGTGACCTTCACTTATACTTAAACTTCCAAACACAAATCAACACATGACTAAGTACTTGTAAGCTTAAGATACACATAAGTAAACACTTAGAATGAATAAACATGAAAACTATTAATCAAAACACATTTGAATTAACATTTCAAGTAAACATGTATGTATTGGATTGATAAGAACTAGGGATTTACAATTATGCACCAACAAAACGTGATTGTTTATCTTGGGCATAAACAAGACAAGTATCAATATCAGAATGAGAATGAGAACAACTTTCAGGAATATTCAAACACTGTTTGAGTTTAAGAACAAGAACATGAACAAATATTTATGCCATAGCATAACATAAGACTGTGAATTGAATACATAAGAAGTAGAACAAGAAATTGAATGAAAACTAGGAAAATTGTATGACAAAGAGTGTTTGAGTTGATGATAATCAAACCCATACAAATCATTGATTCTCTTTGCAAGAACACCAAGAGCAAATCTACTCTTCTACAACAGGTCCTGCATGACACAAGTTTCAAGAGACAAGTTTGAACAGTGAACAAAACAAAAGTTTGGAGTTTAGAAGTGAGTTTGGTGATGGAAACAATATTGTATTTAAAAGATGGTACATATAGAACATTGTGTAAGACAATTGAATCATGAATTCGAACATCACCATAGTGAGAAACAATCAAAGTGTAGCCATTAGGTAGCTTAATTGAGTGTGGTTGAACAAACTTGAAAATGAACATAAAAAGATATCGATTAGAGCACATGTCATCAGTTACTCTGGTATCAACAATAAATGATAAATGAGGCTGAAGAAAAGCAGATGAACGATGAACATTGAAAGTATAATCAATGAAAGAGAAGAAATTACCATCAGCATGCATGGCACCATCATAAATAGAAGAATTAACATAAAGGTTGAACTGTGGACTAATTCAGAAGTTGAAAAAGATGTTGATATTGTTCTTGTGTGATGTTTGTCGAGGAATCAGCAGTAGCAAATTGAACAATAGTCGTAGGTTATTCTTTTTTCGATTATGTGAACTTGAAATTTGGTGGAAAACCAATAAACCGTGACAGTGAGACTTAGTATGCCCTGCCTTCTTACAATGATTTCAAACAAATGATTTTTTAGATGATGAAACTGTTGGGTATCGATAGTATCTAGAAACGCAGTGGAAGTTAGAAACAGTATAAACAATTTTTCAAAAAACAATGCCACCAATACAACCCCAATGCACCAACCTCTAGACATGACTAAGCAACTAAAGAAGTGAATCAAGAAAGATAGAAATGTACCCACACGTAGACTTTCTTCCTTGTTCTTTGTTGATGATGTTGTCGAATGTGAGGACTCAAACGAGAATCCCTCTACCGGTATCCACACCAAGCAACCTTGATTCCTGAGTGCTAGCAAGCTTGGACGCCACCAAGAGCACCACCTAGAATGAACACCAACTTGTAGCCCAATGCAATTGTCTTGCAAGTGTGTTTGAGAGAGGTTTGGTCAAGTACAACAGCCAAATGTCTAACCTCTCACCCTTTGACTACTAGGACTTCTTATAGACCATGCAAGATGGTCAAAATTCGTCCATAACCGTTGAAGGGTCAATATCCATTAACACCCATTTAAACTAGCCTTAAAAGACTAATTAAAAAGTTGTTACTATACTAGACACGGCCGTGCCTTCTCAGTAAGACACCCCCATGTCACGCCCGACTTGGGCTCGTGCCAGAGCATAGGGCACGGCCGTACCTCCATGAGGCATGCCCGTGCCGGCCCAAATGGGTACGCCAAAGGCACGCCGGCCTTAGGTTCGTGCCAAGCCATGAGGCACGCCCATGCCTACAGGAGGCATCCATGCTTATGTTTCTCGATCCAGACTAACTATGACAAACAAACAAGTTGCAAAATTGATCCATTATCAATTCAACTCGAGCGCGGCCACGTATTTTAGTTCATCAATAGTCAATGAGGGGTCCGTGGATATCTCTCAAAAGAGGAACGAATACCTTCGACAATATCGTTCCATCATACTAGCAAGACCTTGCCTGAAAACTTCCCTTATAACGGCTAGTTATGAACCGTGTTAGAAAGCAATCAAAGCAAAACCCAACTAATACTCGGGAAACACAAGTATCTCCGGTAGAAGGATAAACAATATTATCATCCTGGTTTACTCGTGACCTTGTCCATGAAGTAGACTCAGGTGTGGGTCCTCCAGTCACTGGATCCATGATCAAGTACATGTCAAGTGTTGCGTAACCATGTATTCAATCCAAGATGAATACCCTTAGCAACGTCTTACCTCAATCTTGATTCACTTCTTCCTCCCTTACGAAGAATGACCGATTGTGGAGATTTAGAATAAACAAGTTATTCAAGGAAGCGGTTAAACATCCTAAGATGGAACACAATAAAGGCTAATGAAAGTACCCGCTCCACGCGCATTACCAAATCCCCATTTGACAATTGATACAAACAAAGCACACTTATCGCTTAATGTTCCCAACACATGCATATCAAACTTAGCTAAAACAATCAAGCCAAAGTCTCTTTGCACCCTAAGTGCATGCAAGCCTAGTATGATGAATCATCACTAGCTTGTGACAATAGCTTAGTTAACGGATGAACTAAAAGCTATCCGTATGTACTCTTAAAACCACCATATCTCTCCTCACGACCAAACACTTAAAGTGTGTGTCAGCGAGAACATGGTCCATTGTCTAAGCCTTCGTATTTTCATTTATTCTAGAAGAACACAACCGAATCAACGAAGCTTATGACTATGGTCCTTGTCCACGAGACATCATACTCTCATTGGATCCGTAAAGATCTGAATAGAGTCTTGATTCTCAAGACTATGTTCCTTGCCCATGAACCGTCGTACCCTTATTGTCCCAAAAGAGCCCAATAGGATTATGACGTTTAAGGCTATGATCCTCTCTTTTAAGCCATCATACCCTCATTGTTTCAGAAGAACCCAATAGGGTCAATGATGCTTAAAGAACCATTTTATTTGTCAATATAACAACACTAAGCTAGCATAAGAGTAACCATTTTACTCCAAGCCACTTTCACCTGCCGAACATCAAGAACATATGCCAATATTTCTAGAACTCCATAGGTTCTACCTATATCTGTCACATCTTCTTATCAAGCAACAATCCCTAAACCCGGTTTATCAACCGTCAATTTAGGACATTGTCTCTAATAAGATAGATATCATAGATATACAAAAATAATCCAAATGCTCCCACTAGCTCTGGCATTCATTTAAGTTTCATCATTGCTTCTAGAAAACTCAAAAACTATGATTTCCATCAAGCAAAGATCCAAACTTTGAGATGCTTCACGTAAGTCCACGAATGGACTTCTTGGGCTTGTAGACATAAGGAGGATATTATCAATGTACAAGACTCTCGGATAGTGTTGAAACACTTCCTCAGAATTCCCATGAAGAAATACGACCTTTACATTTTACTGCCATACCTCATAGCCATGAGAAAGTAGTAATACCCGTCAATATCCGAGTTACCCTCAACATTACCACTAGAAGAAAATTTCCTAGTGATACCATCCTCATTATCAATAAAAACGGAACATTTTACCACTAGTCGGCATTTGAAGTTGTCTACAACTTTATCCATGTTGGTCTCCATATTCAAAGACTCATGTATACCCTCTAGGTTTACACCAAGGTGTTGGATCATCCAAGTCCATTACTTGGATATCCGACATGGACTGCATCCCATTCGCATCACCTCTCTCCTTCTAGTAGAACCGAGGCCCACCACACATTCCGATAGCTAATGAATTCAAAACTCATCATTTAGTCGTCTTCCTCTAGATATAAAATATATCTATCCGGCCTTATAACGACTCCCATCAGATATAGGAAGAGTGATAGCGTAATGCCAAATACTCCAGCATAGCCATGCCGAGTTTCAATCGTCACTGATTAAGTGCTAGTGCCAACATCAGGTTTTACCATTCAAGGCTTACTTTCCTCCCACTGGCTCCCATAGATATCATGTTTCCACTTGCCTTTGAGAAACAAAGCTTGCTCTCAAAGGTTTGTGAAATGATATCTCCTTGTCTCAGCAAGAGTGCCGGATGGAATAACACCTCTAGATCCCGTATTCCTCTACCTCACATCTAAACGTAGGCTAGATAATCTAGGCTTTGAGATAGACAAGAAAAGACACTCTTTCTAGTTGTATCCCCTAAGATGCGTACTAGACCATCTTTGTTGGTTATATATTTAGAACATTTTCGCCACTTGCACGCTCCCAACACTTGGGTATGAACTTGCAACCCACCAATAACCGAGATAGACAAGAAAAGACACTATTTCTAGTTGTATCCCCTAAGATGCGTACTAGACCATCTTTGTTGGTTATATATTTAGAACATTTTTGCCACTTGCACGCTCCCAACACTTGGGTATGAACTTGCAACCCACCAATAACCCAAGAATGTCTGGCTCCTCCATTACGTGACCCCATGTTCCAATGTGTCCAAGAAGGAAAGAATTGTAAGACGAGTCTCATAATTCTTACAATGGTTACCAAGTTCAAATTAAGGTACTTAACATCTTTTCAAGATTCAAGTATCTTACCCAATTTGCCCGTTTGACCATATATCTCATTTTGTAAGTCTTGAACAGCTCAAAGGTTTCAAACATACCATCCATTATTACCACCATGGGTAAAGGCAACGAAGTGCATGGAGTTATCCTTATATATGGGTTGCTTGAACGAATTAACACACATAAGTGTGATTGAATTCAACAAGCCACTAATCCTCTCACTAACGCCGGTGAAGGATATATAAGTCATTTAGCCCAATAAATAATATTTGTTCTCATCATTTGATTCAAGACCAAATGTATCCAAGATCCTAAACCACATGGACCTTGGTGATGCAAGTATTATTTATATGGTTAAATTGACTTTGTAATAAGGATAACTAATCAAAACCACTTTGGACTCAAACATATCATTCATGATTATTTTATTACTTTTAAGCGAAAGCTTATAAATGCCATGACATGGATAAATTTTGAAATAAAGAAAGTCTCACAAATTAATATATATGAAATTCAAAGAAATATCCATCGTCAAACAAGGTATAATAGATATAATATTACTCTCACCACGTAGGGCAGATAATATATATATATATATATATATATATATATCTAATAAAGTAATACAATAGCTGGAGCGAATGGCGAGACCCATTCTCCCATTTCTTCAATTAGAGACAACTTTCAAGTTTCCCTTCTTGAAGTCCAGCTCTCCACGCTTCATTATTCTACTTCTGTTTAACACCTGCACTTTGAAACAAACCATTTTTGTAACAAACGTGAGCGTTATAGCCAGCATTTCATAAAACCCAGCGAGAAGTAGAAAAGCAATGGAGTTAACTATGAATGTACCTGAAGATGAAGAGTTATTCCCTTTGCCTCATAAGAAGCTTCAACTCCTTCACACACTCAGGACAAGTTTCGCACGGCCAATATCCATGATCACCACACAAGTAGCACACTTCTCCCGAAAGGGCTACATCCGTCCTCTCGTTGTTTCGTTCCTTAAATAACCGGGTGAACAAGGCCGACTTAGGCTTAACAACATTAGACTCAAAATTCATTAGCATGTCTTGCAAGTCCATTAAGGATTCCACCATTTTGTGCTTATGGAAGTCTTTAACAAATTTATCATAGCACACGGGCTGGGATTGGAGAATTACATTCACCGCAAGCTCCCTCCCAACGGGAAGTCCTAACCTTTCCATTTGGTCAACGTACGCCCTTATGCGAGAGACGTGAACACTAACCTTCTCACCCTCTTGCATCTGGCAACCGATAAGAGTCTTCACACATTCATAGCGTTCCTCCCTAACCTCTTGTCGGAACGTGTCTTTCAATTGGTTGATCATGTCATATGCACTCATATGCTCGAATTTCTTTCGCAGCTCACATCTCATAGTCGATAACATAAAAAGAGAAACCTCTTTAGTGTCTTTGACACGCTTTTCAAAAGCGTATCTATCGGCCCAACTCGTGTTGGTAGCAGGCGCCTTTGGAACGGGTTCCTCGAGGATATGCAACTTTGATTCATGGCGAAGGACAATTCACATTTGCCAATAGCAATCAACAAAGTTCACACCAATGAGTTTCTCCTTCTCTAGAAACGAACGAAGTGATAAGTTCGGTGTTGTGTTGTTGTCGTTTGCCATCAACATTTTAGAGTACACGTTTTAGTTAATTTGATAATCCTTGTGAAAATAATTACCCAAATAGTTTTAGAAAAATAATTATTTAAACAAGGCTAAGAACCATATTTCACTCTACTACGTGACGGGTAATCCGCGGATCACGAAGTAAGCTATTTAGGCCGGTAACCATTTTACTGATTGCAACCATTTTGCAACTTTTTGGTCCTTGCGGGATCCAATTACATCCATTATGTCATTTGGCATGTTTGATCCCTTCCCGCACCAATTCAATTGTTCTTCTCAAATGACTCGGTTAATGCTCGACGCCACTCAAGAATCACAACGAATTTGTAAGTCGTCCGTCAAGACACACGTTGGTACTCTTGACCAAGTATTGGCTCGGCTAAAGCTCGACAACCATCATTGCGATTTTCCAAACTCACCTTCCACAAATATCCACACGGAATGACTCGGTTAATGCTCGACAATCATCCAAGTTTCCATAGATTTGGGTGGTGTCACCTTACGGATGGCGCGTAACTTACTTTTGAAAAATGGGTTTTAGTTTTTCTAGTTAAAACCAATTTTTAACCATTTTTCGAATTAACAGTCCAAGTGATAAATACCAATTTTTATCCACTTATAATTTAATACCATTTTTATATTATATGTTAATTCTCTACGCGTGACGAATTGTAAACCATTTTTACAAGTGTTTGCATTTTATTATTTGTCAAAAATTATCTAGCATGTGATTTCCAAAACATCCATGCAAGAATAATAAATAATAAAACACAGCTACGCATTAACAATATAGTTCAGTAACATGCCCAAAATTCCTATGCGTTTTCCCCGTGAGCCAAACGAGGAAAACAAGGTCAACTAAGGAAACAAATCTCCAAAGTCCCCAGTTGAGTGTGCTCCCACTGAATCCGGCATCTCCATTAGCACTCCGGACATCATATCGCCAAGACGTCAACGCCTTGACTCCCGATGGTGCATTACAATTTAAAATTAAACTTATACACTATTATACAAATACATAGAAGAATAAAATGGCGCGCAGGCCGCATTCCTATGCTACTATACAAGTACAAGGAATAAAATAAACGACATGCAAGCCGCACCAATAATAATTAAATTACAACAATACGGCACGCAAGCCAAAACCAAACCAAAACCATAACACACCAAACACCACAACACATAGGTCTAAGGGGCATGTAATATTACCGAACAAGCAAAGCAAGCACAACCAAAACAAACACATGGTGTGCCACACAAAACCATGTCAAACATATATTTTGATCAAGATTGTCAAAAACACTCAAGGCACAAACACAATCCTAGTACATATGCATTAGTGATTCTAAGACCAAGTTTAAAATCACATATTCATATATATTCCTATAAGTATATGTTTTTATGCACTTCATGCCAAGTCATACATAACATATAAATATAAGAACCAACAAATAGTGGGATTACAAACAGATCCAAGACTGATTCAAAATTGACAAAACTAGAATTTTTGATTACCAAAGAATCTGTTTTAAATTTCTAAAGATTCTGGTCGAGAAAAGACAGAGGCACGACCGTGCCCTTAGAAAGGTACGGGCGTGCCCGTCGTCTGTCTAGAACAAAACACCATTTTAAAACATTCTGCCGGCATGGCCCGTACCCCCACAGGCACGACCGTGCCCGGCCGTCGGCACGCCCCGTGACTCAAAGAGGTACGGCCGTGCCGGGTCGCCGGAAAGCCATTTTCGACAGAATTTTCCAGTTTTTCAAACCAAATAGTGCAAAGCCATATTAGAGATGGCTTTGATACCACTGTTGCTTATCGGTGGCATCTAGAAACGCAACGGAAGTTAAAAACAGTATAAACAATTTTTCAAAAAACAAAGCCACCAATACAACCCCAATGAACCAACCTCTAGACATGACTAAGCAACTAAAGAAGTGAATCAAGAAAGATAGAAATGTACCCACACGTAGACTTTCTTCCTTGTTCGTTTGTTGATGATGGTGTCGAATGTGAGGACTCAAACGAGAATCCCTCTACCGGTATCCTCACCAAGCAACCTTGATTCGAGAGTGCTAGCAAGCTTGGATGAAGCCAAGAGCACCACCTAGAATGAACACCAACTTGTAGCCCAAAGCAACTGTTTTCCAAGTGTGTTTGAGAGAGTTTTGGGCAAGTACAACAATCAAGTGGCCAACCTCTCACCCTTTGGCTACTAGGACTTCTTATAGACCATGCAAGATGGTCAAAAGTCATCCATAACCGTTCAAGAGTCAATAGCCATTAACACACTGCTTAGGAAGGCACCCCCATGTCACGCCCATGCCGGCCCAAAGGGGTACGCCTAAGGCACGCCGGCCTTGGGCTCGTGCCAGGCCCACCAAGACCCAACTTTTTGGTTTTTCCTCTCTCACGTTCATGGTGTTGCCGGAGTCAATACTTGGCGTGTGACCCAATAGGCCTATGCCTCATCGGCAATGACAAAAACTCATGTGTCTTAGTGAGCATATTCCAACATAAACCGATTGATCATGATTAACAATCATAGCAATTGCATCAAGATGAACGGAATGTGGCAAATTAATGTCACATTGACCTTCTTCTTGAATTGTCATGGAATAAGCAATGGAATTACTTGGAAGAAGTTTCATCATCGAAATTTGATCTCGTATGACTTTGTACGTATCGTTAGTCCCATGAGAAGTTGAATCAAGCATTGATCATCAAAATCAGCACAAGCACATGTGCAATCTGGAATTCCTTGAATCATGAGAAGTTTATCCTAAATCTTCATTAATTTTGTAAAATAGGTTGAGAAATCATCACATCCTTGAGATAGGGAATATAACTTTTGAACTTGATAAATGAGAGCACCATCAAATTGCTCATATCGATGATTGAGTTCTTTCCAAATATCATAAGCAGTTTAGAGGAAGAGAACACTATCGGCTATATTTCGATGTAGAGAATTACGTAACTAATTAATCACCATTGAATTAACTCTATACCAGCTTGAATACTCAGGAGAATCAACCAAGGGCTGTGTAATTGTTCCATCAACAAATTCCAATTTGTTCTTTGTAGAAAGAGCGATAATAATGATCGCTTCTAGACTGAGAATCCAGTTACAGTAAACACATTTGAGACAAGAATGGTACTCGGATTATCTAATGATCCGAGATAAAATGGATTGAATTGAATCAAGTGATGAAGAGCCCGCCATGAACAGGAGCGGAAATCAGATGGATCTTAAATATGATACCATGTTACAAACGTAGAGAGAGAAAGAGAGAATTTGGAGAGATTCACATTTTTCATTGAATTAACTAAAGCTAACAGGGGATTATATGTTACAACTAATTAACAGAATGTAACTAACTGAAATAACTAACTCTAACTAATTGACTAATTGGTGAAGCTAACAGTTACAGAGGAGAAGGCTCGGCGAAGTCCGCCGAGGGATAGAACTACGTGAGTGCAAAGGTGGTGAAGTTGTATTCGTAGTGTGCGAATGGAGGAGGGAGAGATCAATGAGAGTAATAAGTAAAACTTGGTTAAAATTTTTTGACTTAAAGTTAAGGGGACAAGTTTTTAGCTATATAACCGGTCTATTTAAGCATCAAATGTTCACTCATCAAAATCGGTTTATTTAGCTTAAAACTATATTTAAAATGGTGAATATATATATATATATATATATATATATATATATATATATATATATATATATATATATAAACATGTAAGAAGAGAAATCATAATCACCTATTCAGCTTAATGGTAACACTTTTCTCCTTTAACCAAATGGTCATCTTTTCTAATTCGGGGATTATGTATTTTATTTTTATTCTTATAACTAATCATATATATATATATATAATTTTAATATAAAAATATATGATAAAAACTTATTCAAAAATAGAATTTATAAATAGTGATATGTTTTATTACTTTATATATTTTTATATTATATCAACGAGAATTAACTACAAGAAAGAATGGTTATTATTTTTATTTTTACCACATTGATTAGTTTTTTGATTTTATTTCAACCACACTAGTTTTTTTATTTTTAAGACTGATTTATAAATAATGATATGTCTTAATACTTTAAAAATTATTATGTTATATCAATTACATTGTAAATCAAACTTTGTTAGGTGTACATAGATCCGGATGAATATTCATAAATCATAATCATAGGTAGCTATTTACATCTAGAATTGGTTAAGGATAATTATCGCGTATATATTGTATACGGATTTTGGTGGATTATGATTATAGTAAGTTACAACCGCTTCTCAGCTACTTGAGATTTACAACCACCCGCTACAATTGTGTTTAAACAAGCACATTATCCAATCACCATTATTTCTTGTATTCTGTTAAATTACCTTCTTGGATTAACGAGGTCCACACTATCAAATCACCATCATAGGATGTCTAATCATCTTAGATGGTCTATGTTAGTCAATATTAGTCAAACTTGGTTGGTGTAAACCAATAATGATAAATATTAGTCATTCATAGGCATGTAAATCAAACTTGGTTAGGTATAGATCTATTCGGGTGAATCAGATTTACTTGAGACATTACAATCATACCGATTGGTTATTTCATTTTTATATGAATAAGATATACAATTATGTTTAAACAAGCACATTAAAGAAAATTCCTATAAAAAACGCTTTTCAAAAAAAAATTCCTATATTCGGTTAAATTCCCTGTTGGATTAACGAGGTTCGCACTATCCAATCACCATCATAGCATTTACAATCATCTTAGATGATCTATATTAGTCAACATTAGTCAAACTTGGTTGGTGTAAACCAATAATGAATAATACTAGCCCTTAAAATTCATGTAAATCAAAATTGGTTAGGTATAGATCGATGTGGGTGAATATTGATAAATCACAATCATAGGTGGTCATTAAGATCAGGAATTGGTTAATCAAAATTATCGTGTATCTAATATATATGGATATGGGTCGATTATGATTATTAAAAATTACAACCACTACATGAGACTTTACAATTATACTGATTAGTTTTTTATTTTTCCACTAGTTCGATATACGATTGTGGTTAAACAAGCACATTAAAAAATTTCTTATATTTGATTAAATTCCCTTCTTTAATTAACGAGGTCCACACTATGCAATCACCATCATAGGATGTCCAATCATCTTAAATGGTCTATGTTAGTCAACATTAGTCAAACTTGGTGTAAACCAATAATGATCAATACTAGTAATTAACACGCATGTAAATCAAACTTGGGTAGCTATAGATTGATCCGGGTGAATATTGATGAATCACAAACAAAGGTGGTCATTTAAATCTAGAACGGGCTAATCACAATTATCTTGTATGTAATATATATATATATATATATATATATATATGGATATGAGTCGATTATGAATATAACATACTACAACCACTACTTTAGACTATATGATCATACCGATTAGTTTTTTGATTTTTCCATAAGACCAATATACGATTGTTAAAAGTACATTAAAAAAATTCTATATTTAGTTAAATTCCATTCTTGGATTAATGAGTTAGACACTATCCAATCACCATCATAGGATATCAAATCATCTTAGATGGTCTATGTTAGCCAATATTAGTCAAACTTGATTGGTATAAACCAATAATGATCAATACTAGTCATTCAAAGGCATGTAAATCAAACTTGAGTAGGTATAGCTCGATCGGGGTGAATATTGTTAAATCACAAAAAAAGGTGGTCATTTAGATTATAATGATTAATCATATATATTGTGTATCTAATATATATGGATATGGGTCAATTATAATTACACCAAATTACAAACTATAAATCAAACTTTACGATCATACCCTTTTTTTCAATTAGTCTGATATATGATAGTCTTTAAAAAATTTCCTATATTCATTTAAATTCCCTTTCTAATCACCATCATAGGATGTTCAATCCTCTTAGATGGTCTATATTAGTCAAACTTGGTTGGTATAAACCAATTATGATCAATACCAGTCATTCATAGGTATGTAAATAAGACTGTTAGTTATCGATGCGAGTGAATATTGATATATCACAATTATATGTGGTCATTTAGATCTAGAATTGGTTAATCACAATTATCTTGTGTCTAATATGTATGTATATGGGTTGATTTATATCACAATCATACGTGGTCACAATTATCATGTGTCATTTATAATCATACCGGTTAGTTTATTGATTTTTCCTTTTGTCCGACATACGCTTATGTTTAAATAATCACATTAAACCGACTTCCTATATTAGGTTTAGTTCCCTTCTTGGATTAATGAGGTCCACACAATCCAATTACCACCATATATGTACAATCATCTTAGATGGTCTATGTTAGTAAATATTAGTCTAACTTGGTTGGTGTAAACCAATAATGATCAATACTAGTCCTTTAGAGGCATGTAAATCAAACTTGGCTAGGTATAAATCGATCAGGGTGAATATTGAAATCATTAAAATAAGTGATCAATTAAATCTAGAATTGGTTAATCACAATTATCGTGTATCTAATATATATGGACGTGGGTTGATTATGATTATAACAAATTACAACGACTACTGAGACTTTACAATCATACCGGTTAGTTTTTTGATTTTTCCATTAGTCTGATATACGATTGTGGTAAAACAAGCACATTAAAAATTTCCCATATTTGATAAGTTCCCTTTTTGCATTAACGAGTTCCGTACTGTCCAATCACCATCATCGGATGTCAAATCATCTTAGATGGTCTATATTAGTTAATATTAGTCAAATTTGGTTGTTGTAAACCAATAATGATCGATACTAGTCATTGACATGTATGAAAATCTAATTTGGTTAGGTATATGAATATAAAATAGGTAGTCAGTTAGATCTAGAGTTGGTTAATGACAATCATCGTGTATGTAAACCACTACTTGAGACTTTACGATCATGACAATTAGTTTTTTTAATTTTTACATTAGTCCGATATACGATTGTTGTTAAACATGCACATTAAACACTTTCCTATATTCGGTTAAATTTCCTTCTTGGATTAACGTAGGATGTCCAATCATCTTAGATGGTCTATGTTAGTCAGTATTAGTCAAACTTGGCTTGTATACACCAATAATGATCAATACAAGTCAATCACATGCATGAAATCAAATTTGGTTAGGTATAGATCGATGTGGGTGAATATTGATGAATCTAAAAAATAGGTGGTCATTTAGATTGAAATCTGGTTAATCACACTTATCATGTATCTAATATATATGGATATGGATCGATTATTATTGTAACAAATTATAACCACTACTTGATATTTTACTAATCATACCAATTAGTATTTTGATTTTTCAATTATTCCAATATACGATTGTTGTTAAACAAGCACATTAAAAAACTTCCTATATTCGGTTATATTCCCTTCTTAGATTAACGAGGACCACACTATCCAATCAACATCATAGGTTGTCCAATCATCTTAGATGGACTATGATAGTCAATACTAGTCAAACTTGGCTTGTATAAACCAATAATGATCAATACTAGTCAATCACATGCATGTAAATCAGATATGGTTAGGTATAGATCGATGCGGGTGAATATTGATGAATCACAAAAATAGTTGGTCATTTAGATTGAAATCTGGTTAATCACAGTTATCATGTATCTAATCTTAATGGATATGGATCGATTATCATTATAACAAAATATAACCACTACTTGATATTTTACGATCATACCAATTAGTTTTCAGATATTTCCATTAGTGCGATATACGATTGTTGTTAAACAAGCACATTAAAAAATTTCAATATTCGGTTAAATTCCCTTATTGGATTAACGAGGACCACACTATCCAATCGACATCATAGGATGTCCAATCATCCTAGATGGTCTATGTTAGTCAAAATTAGTCAAACTTGGCTTGTATAAACCAATAATGATCAATACTAGTCAATCAGGGGCACGTAAATCAAACTTGGTTAGGTATAGATCGATCCGAGTGAATAATGACGAATCACAAACAAGGGTGGTCATTTAAATCTAGAACTGGTTAATCGCAATTATCTTGTATCTAATATATATATGGATATGGGTCGATTATGATTATAACATACTACAACCACTACTTGAGACTTTACAATCGTAGCGATTAGTTTTTACTTTTCCCATTAGTCCCATATACGATTATAATTAAATAAGCACATTAAAAAAATCTCCTATATTCGATTAAATTCCCTTTTAGGATTAACTAGTTCCACATTATCCAATCACCATCATAGCATTTCCAATCATCTTAGATGGTCTATATTAGTAAATGTTAGTCAAACTTTCTTGGTGTAGACCAATAATGATCAATACTAGTCATTTACAGGAATGTAAATCAAACTTGGTTAGGCATAGATCGAACAAGGTGAATATTGATAAATCACAAAAATAGGTGGTCATTTAGATTTAGAATTGGTATTTAATATATAGGGATTTGGGTTGATTATGATTATGAAAAATTACAACCACTTCTTCAGACTTTATGATCATACTGATTTGTTTTTAGATTTTTCCATTAGTCCGATATACGATTGTGTTTCAACAAGCACGTTAATCAAATTACCTATAATTGGTTAAATTCTCTTATTGGATTCATGAGGTCCACACTATCTAATCACCATCATATGATGTCCAATCAACTTAGATGGTTTATATTAGTAAATATTAGTATAACATTGTTGTTATAAACCTATAATGATCAATACTAGTCATTCGGCATATAAATCAAACTTGGTTAGGTATAGATCAATCTGGATGAATATTAAGTAATCACAAAAATAGGTTGTCATTTTGTGACACCTAAGGTTAAGAAATTTCTTAACTAAAAACTTCACTATTATTATATTTTAAGTTTCCTAATAGAGGGTAGGAGGTGTTTAATAAACTTGAAGGTCAAAACTGTCAAAAACAAAACTTAATAAGTCTACGGACTAGTTGTGCATATATGTCATACTTGTAGATACATTTGACCTTTATTTTGATGACCAACTCATTTGAAACACATACTCACTTCATACACACATACATACACCATGTGTTGGACATTTCCTTTTTCAATTTTGAGCCAAAAACGAGGGGAAATAACATCTCTTCATCTGCATATTAGCCCTATAATCCTTGAAGTAATATTTGTTTAGTTGTTTTCTAGCTTTAATGTGTCAAAAAGGGTTCAAATGGTTGAACCATATATAAATGTTATTATATTGTAAATTGGGGTATTACAACTTGGTATTAAAGCCAAGGTTCGAGGGATCTGGACTTGTGTCATGCAGTCTAGACTTAAACTATGGTTATGAGAATTTTGTCAAACTAGAGACTTGCAGCTTGGCGTGTATATTGGGTATTATGTGGAGGATGTATTACTTGCGACTAAGTGGTGTACTTATGAGTAATATGATATGATGTGTATACCATTCCTATAATTGACTGGATACATGTGTTTTCTATATGTGATGTGAACCTGAACTTGTGAAGTAAGGCTCCGATTGATGAAAGTTGAGATTTAGTATATACAGTGCATTTGAAGTGGTAAGGGGGTCCGTATTACTACAAATACATGGTATATACTAGAACTTGATAGAATCATGGCTGTGTTTTGCCGATCAGGTTTACAAGGTATAGTGTAAATTAAGAAACATGTGATAACATGTTGAATGCTTTTAATAACATAGAAGTAATTATTAGGGAAACATGAATAATTCCATATGTGAGAACTACAATTGTTATAAATTTCAGAATGGTGAATACTAGAGGTTCTAAATCAACTAAAATCGTGGAGGGTGGACCTAGCAATAGCCTAGAACGGATTGAGACTAGTACCTCTGGGAGGGTTCCAACGAGGGTACACAATAATAGAGATGAAGGGCAAATGATTTGAATCAAGAGTTTGTTGATCCTACACCTAGGGAGTTTATTGCTGAGGAAGTTAGCAAAGTAGTGGAACAAGATATACCCTACATGATTAGACAAATAGTAGATCAGTTGAAAGACTATAATAGAGAGACAGTATGACAAGAACTGGCAGCAAGACCGCCTGCGGGGGCTGAAGGGGGTAATCCTCAGCCGCAGGTCATAATCAGGTTTTGCACCTTGAAAGATTTCGCGGCATGCCAACCACCATTGTTTCATGAATCTATTGACCCGGTCGTGAACCATAGGTGGATCTCAGAGACGGAGGAAGCTCTCCATACTTGCTCATGGCCTTCGAGCACAAGGTAAGGTATGCCTGTAATCAAATGAGAGGTGCTGCCAAGGACTAGTGGGATTTAGAAAAGAAGCAAGGGGTTACACCCAGATTGAAGTCGTGACATGGGAGGAGTTCAAAGAGATCACAATGGAAAAGTTTGTACCACAAGCAGAGAATGATAGAATTGTAGATCAATTCCACCTGTTGAAGTAGACCACTGAAATGATCCAAGAAATCAATTCCCAGTTCCACTAGAAGTCATGTTTCTACCTAGATTACATTTTCAACGAAAAGATGAAAATGTATCATTATATGATGGTTCTCAAGCCAAGCATCAGAGAGTTTATTGATTCGAGTAAGTATCATACATTAAAGCCAATGATGGATGCGGCCCGAGCCCGGGAATTAGAATTAGAATTGGAAAGGAAGGAAAGGGAGAGGAAACCGGGAGAAAGAACAGCACCACCTCCTAAGACACTTCGTGTTGACATAGGAGAACACAAAGAAGTACCAAAAACATGCCCAAAGTGCAAGAAAAAACACACAAGAGAATGCCGATTTAATGTTCCTAATTGCTTCAAGCGTGGTAAACCGGGGCATTTGAGCAGAAATTGCAAGTACCCATTGAATGTACATTTCAACTATTACAAGCCAGGCCATCGGAGGTTTGATTTCCTTTACCCAATTGTAACTGAACGTCCTGCAGGTCCTAGACCTACCTCACCTCTACCTCCCCTTCGAATTTCTAAAAACCGTGATGGTTAAGAAATAAATTGCACCCAGACCTAAAGATAGAGCTTTCCACCTCACCGTTGAGGAAGTGAAAACTGAACCGGATGTGGTGACATGTACTTACCTTGTTAACAGTGTACTTTTTCTTGTGTTATTTGAGTCTGGAGCAAGCAAGTCATTCATATATGTTTCATTTTGTAGAAGTTTCAATCAATTATGTGAAAAGCTATATTTTTTGCTTGAGGTTGAGATAGCCGACAATAAACCTGTATTTGTATCTGATATGTATAAAAACAATGTGATAGAGATAGATACAATTATATTTCCCATTGTACTTATACCTATTCATATGAGAGAGTTCCAAGTGATAATAGGGATGGATGGCTTGGATATCACCAGGCGGTCATTCTTTGTGAATAGAAGTTGATATGGGTTCGCACCCCAAGTGGAGAAGAATTATCGATTATCGGTGATGTGAAAAGATGTAAGTCGTGTATCTGTTCGATTTCTAAGGCTTGGAAATATCTGCATAGGGGATATTTCGCCTTCCTAGCCTACGTGATAGATGACAAATCGGAAAAGAAGCATATGAGTGTAGAAGATGTAGTGATCATTCGTGAATATCCTCATGTTTTTCCTAAAGATCTGCCTGCGATACCGCTAGATAGGAAGGTTGATGTAGAATCGACCAGGTGCCCAGGGCTACGATTGACAGGGCTCCGCATAAACTCGCTCCTCCTAAGATGCAAGAACTAATGAAACAACTACAAAAATTACTTGATAAAGGAGTCATTCAACCTAGCACCTCTCCGTGGGGTGCTCCAATATTATTTGTAAAGAAGGACGGTACATTCGAATGTGCATCGATTATCGTAACCTTAACAAAGTCACCATAAAGAAAAAAATATCTCTGCCGGGGATGGATGATTTGTTTGATCAATTACAAGAGGTATCATGGTTTCACAAATCGATCTAAAGTCGGCTTACCATCAATTAAAGATTTGAAAGGAAAACATTCCTAAAACAACCCGTACGACACAGTAAGGGCTTTTCGAATTCGTTGTTATGCCATTTGATTTGGCGAATGCGCTTGTACCATTTATGAATGTGATGAACAGAGTCTATCGGCCAATGCTAGATAAGTCTGTGACTGTATTTAGAGATGATATCCTTATTTATTCAAAGACCCCAATCACAAAGGGCATCTAATAGAAGTGTTAGAGACTATGAGAAAGGAGAAGTTGTACGCTAAATTCTCCAAATCTGAGTTTTAGATTCAAAAGGTACATTTTATGGGTCACTTATGCTTCTTACCTGGGGTTGGGTTGCATATTGATGAAGAAGGGTCTGGATATCGCTTATGCTTCTCGACAATTGAAACCACGTGAAAGTAATTATCCTACGCATGATCTAGAGTTAGCGACCGCGGTCTTTGCGCTCAAGATTTGGAGGCATTACGTGTATGGCATGAAATGCACTATCTATACTAATTATAAGAGTCTGACGTATTTTGCTAAACAGAAGAACCTTAATATGCGGCAGAGGTAGTGGTTATAACTCCTAAAGGAATATGACTGTGAAATCCATTATCACCCACGGAAAGCCAATGTGGTGGTGGTAGATGCCTTGAGTAGAAAATCAGGAACATTACTCATGAAGAACAAGTCCTTAGGGATGACAGTGACCACACCCTTAATTGATACCATCAGACCAGCACAAATAGAAGCAATTAAAGACGAGAACCATAACAAGGAGCGATAAAGGGGAAAATGATCAACCTTTTTAAAGACAGTCTTAATGTGTTGACCCGTTATGGTCGTGTATGGGTACTCAGCTATGGAGAATGAAGCTCACCGATCGAAATTCTCTATCGACCCAGGAGCGGCCAAGATGTACAAGGTATTGAAGGTATATTACTGGTGGCCACGTATGAAGCAGGATGTACGCAAACATGTGGAGAAGTGTCTCATGTGTCTTTAAGTTAAAGTTGAACATTGGAAATTCATGCGAAGTTACAACCCTTGGAGATACCACATGGAAATAGGAGAATATTACTATGGACTTGATTACCAAACTACCCATAACCCAAGAGGTTACGAAGCTATTTGGGTGATTGTAGACAGGTTAACCAAAAGCGCACATTTTATTCCCATTAAGGAGACTTATTCTTCAGAAAAGATTTCACATGTCTATATGAAAGAAATAGTGTCTCATCATGGTGTGCCAATTTCCATTGTATCAAATTGGGATACCCGATTCACATCCATATTCTGGAACGAACTTCAAGAAGATATAGGAACTAAGCTTCATCTTAGCAAACTTTTCACCCGCAGACAGATGGCCAAAGTGAGAAAACCATTTAGACACTTGAGGATATGTTACACGCTTGTATCATTGACTTTGGTGGAAGCTGGGATTCGCATTAGCCAATGGCGAAATTCTCGTATAATAACAACTATCATTTTAGTATTGGGATGTCACCATATGAGATGTTATATGGTCGGAAGTGTCAAACTCCAGTCTGTTGGACCGACGTGGGTAAGAAAGAATTGGGTAGCACCGATGTGATACAACAAACTACTTAACATATTCAACTTATACGAGACAGATTGTTAGCCATTCATAGTAGACAGAAGAGCTATGCGGATAAACAGAGATCACCATGAGAGTTCCACATGGGAGATTACGTGTTGCTGAAAGTCATTTAAAACACATACACACTTCATACACACATACGTACACCATTTGCTAGTCATTTCCTTTTTCGATTATGAACAAGAAAAAAAAAAGAATTAACATCTCTTCATGTGCATATTAGCCATATAATCCTTGAGGTATAATTTGTTTAGTTAATTTCAAGTTTTAATGGGTCAAAAAGGGTTCAAATGGTTGAACCATAGATCAATATTATTATATTGGAAATTCGGGCGGTATACATTTAGATCTCGAATTGATTACTCACAATTATCATGTATCATATATATATATATATATATATATATATATATATATATATATATATATATATATATATATATATTGCATCAATAAAGAACCATATGTTAAACAAAGAACCCAAATAATCAATCTGTACCATTGGATCATCAAAATCAATGGATGAGATTTAACAATGGCAAAACTGTAATTATCATGTATTAATATATGAAAAAAAGGGCAAATATGAAAAATCCCTCCCCCCCCCCCCCTCACACCCCGAACAACCCACGATTTAAAAAAAAAACCTCAAAAACTTTAAATTGTCATAACTTTTAAAGTTTTGTGAATTTAAACAAAAAAAATTTATAACAATCTTTTAGTTTTTTAATCCTCTTGCAAACAAGACCACTCTTCCCATATTTTTAAATTTTTTTTTTTGAAAATGCTTATTTTGTTTGCATTTTGGGTAGAATGTAGTGTTGTTGTGCGGATTTTGCATTTTGGGTTTGAATATGTAATTTTGCATTTTGGACCGCATTTTCATTGAATAATGTTGGATTTGTATTTTCATAATTTTGCATTTTGAAAGCATCTTGATGACCTGCATGTTCATATGTTGCATTTTTCGATTTTTTGGATTTTGCATTTAGAATGACCCAGCTCAAATGCAAACTTGACATTTCAAAAAACAAAGTTTCACAAATATATCAAGCCCGGTCTTGTTTGAAAGAGTACGAAAAACTAAATCTAATGATATAATTTTTTTGTTAATTCTTAAAAACAAACGGTTATGATCATTTAAAGTAAATGAGGTTTTTTTAAAAGCTTCAGGTCGCTGGAGAGGGTGGCGGAAGCTGAGATTTTTTTTTTTATTTTCTATTTTTGCCCCTAAATAATGTGTCACGTGTCATCATTAGGGAATTTCTTTAGATTCTATGTTTAAGGAGATTCTTTATATAACCTTACCCTATATATATATATATATATATATATATATATATATATATATATATATATATATATATATATATATATATATATATATATATATATATACTAGTTTAGAGACCCGTGTATTACACGGGTTGATTATAGATAACTTGTAAAAAAAATACATAGAACAATTACTAAGGAAATGAAATACAAAATCAGATATAAATCATAAATTGAAAATTTGAGCAAAAGTAAGAATTATTAGAATCTTGTCTTCAGCATTATTATTATTAGTTGTAACATAAGGATGCACTCTCAAAAGGTTTAGATAGTTGTTATATTAGTTTATATTTAGAGATCATAATTTGTAACAACTTTGTATCTCAATCTTTGAGACTTTATTTATAGATATATCTTTGTTGTTCATGAAATAATAAGTTAGTTTTGTCTTATATTGTTGTTTTTATATATTCTTAATTCAAATAATGTCATACACAGTAGCCATATATTATTGTACTTTTTTTTTAAATTACATAGAGACCGGTTTTAATACAACAAATCTATAAATAATTCCATTGAGAGAGGGATGAATACCGGTCTCCAGAGTGAGGTAAAACAGTCTTTATGTAAAATTTGATTAGGGTCACGTATGATAAAAACCGGCCTATATGTGATTTTGGAGACCAGTTTATAACCGGTTTTTATGTTATAGATAAGACCACCCCTATTAAGATCAAAGAAAAATCAGTCTTTTTATCCATTAAAACCGGTCTAAAAGACCACCCTATTAAGACCAAAGGAAAATCGGTCTTTTGACCACCCCTATTAAGACAAAAGGAAAACCGGTCTTCTTTATCCATTAAAACCGGTCTAAAAGATCACTCCTATTAAGACCAAAGGAAAACCGGTCTTATTATCCATTAAAACCGGTCTAAAAGATCACCCCACCAAAGGAAAACCGGTCTTATTATCCATTAAAACCGGTCTAAAAGATCACCCCTATTAAGACTAAAGAAAAACCGGTCTTTTTATCTATTAAAACCGGTCTAAAAGATCACCCTTATTAATACCAAAGGAAAACCGGTCTTTTTATCCATTAAAACCGGTCTAAAAGACCACCCTTAATAAGACTAAAGGAAAACCGGTCTTTTTAGTCAATAATAAACAAACTTGGTTGGTGTAAACCAATAATGATCAAAAGTAGTCGGTCACAGCCATGTAAATCAAACTTGGTTAGGTATAGATCCGGGTGAATATTGATAAATCACAATCATACGGGGTCATTTAGATCTAGAATTAGTTAATCACAACTATCCTCTGTGTGTGTGTGTGTGTGTGTGTATATATATATGGGTCGATTATGATTACAATAAATTACCACCACTACTTGAGACTTGACGATCACACTAATTAGTTTTTTGAGCTTTCCATTAGTGTTATACGATTGCGGTTAGACAAGGAAAATAAAAAGTTTCCTATATTCGGTTAAATTCCCTTCTTGGATTAACGAGGTCCACACTTTCCTACACCATCATATGATGTCCAATCATTTTAGATGGTCTATGTTAATCAATATTAGTCAATCTTGGTTAGTGTAAACCAAAAATAATCAATACTTGTAAATCAAATTTGGTTAGGAATAGATCAATCCACATGAATATTGATAAATTACAATAATAGGTGCTCATTTAGATCTAGAATTCGTTAATCACAATTGTTGAGTATCTAATATATATTTATATGGGTCTATTATGATTATAACAAATTATAACGGCTACTTTAAGACTTTAATTACGATCAGAACCGATTTGTTTTTTGATTCAATTAGTCCGATACGCAATATTGCAATGATAGTAACAGCAGTGACATGTACAAATTGTTGAGTTGTCAGTAAAGACAAACTCAGTTGAACTTCAATCTTCAGTTCAACGGAGCTGCCTTCATATTGATTAAAGGAATCCTCTTCAATGGAAAACCTTCGGTAGCTTACGTAATGAATCAACTTGTCAGATGCTTATTTAAAACACATATTGACTGATGAAGTATAAACAAATCAGAGATTAACAATTTATTTCGTCCATTTATATCAGAAATGATCAAACAAACATAAAAGTTACTATGTAACTTACAAACTAATCGATTGCCTATACATATAAATGTGCATACTACATACAATTTTTAAAATGTTTCAAGTATATTAGATTTTAAATAAATAAAAATTTTGAAGCTCCTTCATAACCATAAGATCACCGAACAAACTTTTCTTTGGACTCCTTTTAATATTCATTCACAACCATCGTTCACTAGATACAATCACACACACACTCTCTCTCTCTCTCTCTCATACACACACACACACACATATATACACATACTTAGTGTATGTTTATATTTAATAATGTTATGTTTGTATTATATTCATATATTTGTACGTTTGTTTGTGTTCGAGTTTGTTTATGTTCAACTAAAGTTAAAGAAACGAACATGAACACAAATACTTGTTTGTTTATCCGTTCATGTTCATTTTTTTGTTCCGCTAAAGTTAAAAGAACGAACACAAACAAGCCCTCATTCATGTTTGTTCGGTTTGTTTACAACTCTAGTAACAGATAAGTGCCATTCTAGACTGTGAAACGAGTAGACTATGAGTGATGTAGAGGTCGATCAGGAGAGGGCTAAACATTTTAAATTCGATGTTCATTTATGGAGCCAGGGAGACGTGAGGCTTTTTTAAAAATTCCTTTTAATAGGAATAAAGGGGTTTTGGTTATTTGACACAAATTCATTCCAATTTTACTTACAAACCAAACAAAAACTGGAATGAAATTAATTCCCTTTTTTGTATAGATATAATATCTCATTTCTTTAATTCTTTTAACAAATTTACAAACCAAACAGAAAACAGGATTAAAATGAAAGTATATCCCGTGCGCTTTTCTAACCAACACATATAATAGAAAATCTCATTTCTTAAAAATTCATTTTCTTTACATAATTTAATTAGATCTTTCGAGTTTTACGAACTAAATAGAACGTAAATGTTACGGTAAATTTCGCTTACATATAAGTAAGCACTAACATAACAAAACTATGTTTGTTGTTTCTGTAAATAACCCATTCAAGATATGTTTGGATTCAAGTTCTAGAAACTAACACAGATCATCTACACCGAACGGCTTCAGGATCAAGACTAGATCATGATCGAGTCAGAGTCGTGTCTATATAGCGGTCACACCTAAGGCATCTTCATTGCGTTTGAAAAACAATCCATCCACATCACTAATCACAAAAGCCATTGCATTTGGAACATTGTTTTAGAACAAAGACCTTTTAAACCCAGGCCCTTTTATTATTAATACCCCACATTTTGACATGCACAACCTAGGGTTTTTAACAGACCCGATTCGATTTTTATCGAACCGGATTTTTTGGTCCAAGCTAAAACCGATTTTGCGTATAACTGGATCGGATTTTATCCAGTTTTGAAGGGCGCAGATACCGTAACCGGTCGAACCGATTGCGGATATAGAAAAACCGGAATTTTTAAAAACTGGTTCAAAAAAACTGGCCGTCCAACTTTTAGTATTACCACTAGCTCTACCCTACTTGCACTATCCCTACTCCTTTTAAACTAGTGGAGACTGTGTCTACTCCTTTTTTTTCTTTAATTTTTTTCCAACCGCATGAGATTAAAAATATACTATAAAAAAACAAATATAAGAAAGAAAATTCAGATTTTGATAAATTTAAATGGTTCAAGAGTACAAAGTTTAAATAGTTCAAATACAAACTAGAAAACAAAGTTCAAATTACAATAATTTAAAATAAAGTTCAAATACTTCAAATACAAATTATTCCGGATATTCGGGTTCACCGTCTTCTTGGTTATCGTCGCGGTCATCGTTTAGAGTCAATATTCTAAGTTCAACTTCTTCATTGTGAATATTTGCTTCCAAATCAGCGTCAATTGCGTCTTCTACTATGATGATATGTTGTTTACGAGGTGCTCCATCCAAATAATCCTTCAAACAAATGCATACTTCCAGACTCGGGACTTAGTCTTGATCTCCGTCGCGATATAGCCCTGCCACAAACAAATGCATACTTCGACCCGTATTACTTAAATAAATATTAAACATGTATCGAAAGCATTTGTTAAAACGGTTTACTTGGTTTTGGATAAAATCTGAGTCATCTTCGGTTAGACTAAAAGCAAATGCAATTTGTTCAATCAACGTTTCAACCCCACCAACGGGCTAGTAAGGTAATGAATACCAGATAAATATTTTTTGCATTTTTAAAAAACCCAAGCAAGTCTGTTATTTTTGCTTAGTTTCCCAATCTAAGCTGAATATGTGTTTGAGACATATCCCTCTCATATAAACGACTATAAAATAGCTTGCAATGTTTCCTTTTGCCTTAAGGTAGAATGTATCATCATCCAAGTTGAGTTTCAAAGAGTTTGATAATCCAAATTAGGACCCATATATTTTTTATTAATCGACTAACAATATCGTTTATAATCATTTAGCCTTTTGTAGTTGTTACAAAGAACCGATTTTATCATTGCTTTAAATCTTAATCTAATAGGCTCAATAACTTTCAAACCCGCTTGCGCTGAAATTAATTATGTGTGTAACGCAACGGGTATGGAAAAATATTCCGTCTAAAATCCGTGAAAGTAATAACTTCAATCTTGAAACCACGTTTGTATTATTCCATGCATTATCAAAAGATATAGAAAAAACATTATTTTCTAGTTTATAAAGACAAATTACCCATTTTTCAAGAGAAAAAAATTAGCACCGCTAGAAACGAATTTCTCGTATTGTGAGGGGACCTCCAAACGTCGCATGTAAGCGACACACCATAGCGGTGTTATTGAAATCCTATATATAATCATTTTTTCCCTATCAATACGCCACATTTTAATAGCATCTCTTCTAAGGGTAGTGTGACTTGCTTGAGTATAACGTGGTTGCATAAGATCTTAAATTGTTGCTGCCGTGAAATCTTCATCATCAAATTGGTCGAATGGCAAAACATTTTTAATTTACGAACTTCGTAAACGCTTCGAGTAGTTTTTCGTAGTCGTAAATAAAAACACCACCTTGGGGGGTAATAATTGATTGACTTGGATCCGACCTTGACCGAAGTGTGTTGGATGATTTTGTAATGTGATTCTTCAACTTTGTATTTCCTTCGACAAAGTTCACACCGTGCCTTCCTCGAGCCATTAGACATTTCACATAAATCATAGTGATCCCAAATTTCTTTGTTTCGGTTGTGTTCGATCACTTGTTAACTAACAGAAGATTCAACCGTGTGGGGGTGAGTATTATTCGTAGCCATGAAGAAATAAAAAAACGAGTAATTTGAGAGAGTTAGATATTGATATAAATCAACCAATTACATCCCCACACTACATATACATTTGTGGTAATAAAATGGGGGAATATTAACAAAATAAAGGGTAACAAACAGCTATATAACGGATATATAACGGCTATTTTCTTAAATCTCAAAGACCGTATTTTTTATACCCGAACCAAACCAGCTTTTTAACCGGATTTTTTATTAGCCGATCCGTAAAAAAACCGGTTTCATGAAAATCCGGATCGGATAATTTTTACAAAACGTCGGATATTAGGTTTTTAATTAACTGTCATATGGAATATGATAAATATATTTAAATCAATTTTTTACCTAATTAGTCGCTATCATAAATAGTAAACTTGAGGAACGAAGAAATAAATTTTTTTAAGGTTATAAAAGCATACAAAACCCCATAATCTGATACATTGAATTCCGTCAATAGAAACTTAATTTTGCAAATATTTTCAACCAAACATGTTTCAACTGTATCTACTGTTATTGTTTGTGATCTTCCTCATCAAACACTTTCGTCAAAAAAGGGTTTTACTCCCTCCGGGTCCTCGAAAGCTTCCGTTTATCGGTAACATAAACCACCTTCTACATCCCGGGCCACACCGAGCCCTCCATGACTTAGCCATGAAACACGGTCCGATCATGCACCTAAAGCTCGGTTTCATATCGACCATTGTGGTCTCCTCGGCTGATGCTGCTAGACAGGTTATGAAGACTCATGACAATATCTTTTGTAACCGACCAAAGCTCATTGCTTCAAAAATCTTGAACTTCAACTATAGCGACATCGGGTTTGCTCCTTATGGAACTTATTGGCGACAACTTAAAAAGATTTGTATTCTCAAACTCTCGACCACAAAGAGCATGGATTCAACACGGTTTATACGTGAAGAAGAGGTGAAATCGCTTGCTCAGTCGATTTGCGACAGTTATGAACCGATAAACTTGGCAGAAAGGCTTTTTGCTTTGAATTTTAATATCATTACTAGGATTACGTTTGGGAATAAGTTTGATGATGAATTGCGGTTTCGTTTGGCAATTAAGGAAGGGACGGTTTTGATTGCGGGATTTCAGATTGGTGATTTCTTTCCTTCTCTTGGTTTCATTGCTAAATTTACAGGAATGAATAAGAGAATGCAAGAGTGTGAAGTGGAGCTTAGTAGCATCATGGATAAAAAAATACAAGAGCATATCGAGCATCTGAAAATCGAGAAGCCAGAACGCGAGTGTCTTGTAGATGTTCTCCTACGGTTCAAGGATGATGGAAGCCTCGACGAGCCATTGACAACCGATAACATAAAGGCGGTCCTGTTGGTAAGAGTATCTCTTCTTTATTAAATATTCATCCTGTGTGTTACTAGCAACACCCATACCTCAAATTGTCTAAGTGTGTTTTTCAAACCATGAATTTTATAGGATGTATTCACGGGGGCGACCGAGAATTCATCGAACATAGTAGAATGGGCGATGACAGAGATGTTAAGAAACCCGTGCGTGATGAAAAAAGCCCAAACAGAGGTTAGGCAAGTCATTGGCGAAAAGGTAAAACAAACTATAGAAGAGACAGATCTTCCGAAACTGAGTTACATGAGAATGGTAGTCAAGGAGACTCTAAGATTTCATCCTCCAGTTCCTCTTTTGATTCCACACGAGTCGATGGAAAGATGCACGCTCAACGGGTATGAAATCCCATCAAAAACCCGAGTTATAATCAACTACTGGGCCATTGCAAGGGATCCTGCAAGCTGGAAGGATCCTAATGAGTTCAAGCCAGAGAGATTCCAAGATGAAACCAAAGACTACAGAGGTCATGACTTCGAGTATATTCCTTTTGGTGCTGGTCGCCGACTCTGTCCAGGAATTTCACTGGGAATGGCAAATACCGAGCTTTCTCTGGCTTCTTTGCTTTATCATTTTGATTGGGAGCTACCAAATGGAGCGAAACCTGAAGATTTAGACATCAACGAGACGTTTGGAATGACATGTTACAAGACTTGTAGTCTACAACTAGTTCCTCGTCTACGCTTCCCCGTATGTACTTGAAGTTTTCAGTAATATATGTCGTCTTCATATTGCTTTCGGTCTTTAGGTAATTTCTTTGTGTTGATCATGTATTATACAACTTTTTATATTCTTTCAAACTTTGTATTTTATATGATCTAGTTATGTATAAAGACCTAAATAACTATTGCTCCAAAATGTTAATGCAATCAATTGTCATTAAGACATGTTTGTCTGTTGTGACAAATTATTAAAGCAAGTTATATGGGACCAATTTTCTGTAAAATCAGAGGAACCCTTCAAAATGTTTGTTATAAGTTGATCGATGTCTTCTAATACAGAATATCAGTCAAAGTATATATAATTAAATTTGATGCATTAAGATACTACTAATACCATAGAGGGATGAATCTTTAGCATTATTGATAGAGTTAGATGCTGGAGTGGCCTTCTAAAACATCCGTGAATAAGGAATGAATTAATATATAGTTCATATAATAAAAATATAATTAGCTTCAGATTATATACGTTAAAGTGACTTATGTTAATTGGAAAAATCTCCTTAATGATTTCTCATTAGACAAAATGTTAAATAGGTACAAAAGAAGGCCTTGCGCTAAGGTAAATGGGCTAAGCTAAAATACAACAATAATACAAAATAATTACATAAACATATACACATTGATATTCACCCGCAGTTCGGATAGTTGAAGCCTCGCGAACATTCAAATCAGTGCGAAAGTCAGTGAACAATTTAGACGGGAATCCTTTAGTGAAAATATCCGCATATTACGATGATGAGGGGACATGCAGGACACGAACGTGACCTGTGGCGACACGATCTCTGACAAAATGAAGATCTATCTCGATATGTTTTGTCCTTTGATGCTGAACCGGATTAGAGGAGAGATACACCGCACTGACATTAGCACAATATATTAAGGTTGCCTTTTTGAGAGGTGAATGGAGCTTGGTGAATAAGTTACGTAGCCACACGGTTTCAGCCACAACATTAGCAACAGCCCGATATTCTGCTTCGGCACTCGATTTAGAGATGGTCGGCTGACGCTTTGAGGACCAAGAGATAACATTGTCACCTAAAAACACACAGTAACCGGAGGTAGAACGACGAGTGGTGAGACACCCACCCCAATCAGCATCCGAGTAAGCAATAAGCCGGTCTGTGGTAGAAGAAAAAATTTGTAAACCGTGTGATAAGGTACCTTTAACATATCTGAGAATGTGTTTCAGTGCAGTAAATTGAGGTTCCCTAGGATCATGCATGAACAAACACACCTGCTGAACCGCATAAGCGAGATCCGGGCATGTAAAAGTGAGATACTGAAGTGCTCCAGCCAGACTGCGATAGAAAGTAGGGTCAGATACAGGCGTACCATCTACAACAAGTTTAGATTGTGTATCGACTGGAGTGATGCACGGTTTACAACTACTCATATTAGCGTGATCCAAAATTTGATGGGCATACTTAGAATGAGATAGAAACATGCCGTTTTTGTCCCGAGCAACGGCAATAACAAGAGAATAATTTAACAGGCCTAGGTCGGTCATCGAAAATTCCTTGCCCAGCTGCCGAATGATACTCTGCAATAAAGAATCTGAAGAGGTAGTTAATATAATGTCATCAACATAAAGCAAAAGATAGGCAGTGCCAAGATCACTCTGAAAGATAAACAAAGAAGAATCGGCCCGGGAGTGTTGAAAACCACTAGTCTTGGCAAACGCTGCAAACCGAGTAAACCAAGCCCTGGGTGCCTGTTTCAAGCCATACAGATACTTGCGGAGAAGGCTGACATGATGAGTAGAATCAGTAAATCCAGGACGTAAATGCATATAAACCGTTTCGGATAAAGTACCGTTAAGGAAAGCATTTCTGACATCAAGCTGATGCACATTACAACCCTGAGAAACTGCCATACTGAAAACGGTGCGAATCGTGGCGGGTTAAACCACGGGGCTAAAAGTTTCATCACAGTCAATCCTTGGTCGCTGACTGCGACCATTCGCTACAAGCCGAGCCTTATACTTGTCAAGAGAACCATCTACAAGAAATTTATGTTTAAATAGCCACACATATCTAACAATATTAACATCAGTAGGCTTCGGAAGAAGCTCCCAAGTACCATTTTTAATAAGTGCACTAAACCCAAACGGATAAATGGACTCATTGAAGGTGACATGACGAGAGATGATGATTTTGTTGGTGGCGAGGTTGAGGCAGCGAAAGCCGTAGTGAAGAGTAGGATAGCCGAAGAAGACACACGGTGAGGTACGAGGGGCAAGTTTTTAAGAGGTAGGAAGAAGAGGGTAGCAAAGATAGCCGAATGTACGATGGTGAGAATGGGATGGCGTGGTGCCGAGAAGTTTTGTGGCGGGAATGGCATTATCAATAGCGGTGGACGGAAGAATATTGAGAAGGTGGACCGCCATGTGTAAGGCTTCCACCTAGAAGGTAGGAGGGAGACGGACCTGAAACAAAAGAGTACGCATAACATTATTTATAGTGTGAATCATCCGTTCAGACTTCCCGTTTTTGAGGAGATGTAACGGGACACAAGAAGCGGAATTGGGTACCAGTGGTGGCAAAGAGATAATGAAAGTGTTTGTTATCAAATTTGCCCCCATTATCACATTGAAAAGTTTTAATGTCTTTTTCAAATTGAATTTTAACATAGGTGCGAAAAAGATTAAATTTGGAAAAGGCATCAGATTTATGATGAAGTGGATGAACCCATAAAAAATGTAAATAATGATAAAGAAAAAGCATATAATATTTGATACCACTAGTACTAGAAATAGGTGATTCCCATACATCGGAATGGATAATGTCAAAAGTAGCATTCACACAATGATTAGAACTAAAAAATGGAAGATGAACTTGTTTGTCTAACTGACAAGCTTGACACGAAGTGTGAGCAGACACTTTATTACAACGAATTAAATTACGAGAAATTAAATAATTCAGAACGCTGTCACCGAGGTGACCAAGACGGTAATGCCAAAGAGGAGAGCTAGATGATAAGAGAGCACATGAATTGGCCGGGAACGGATAAAGGTCACTTGAACTATCACTGAGAAGGACGTTCAGCTTGGTCTTGAGATCCTTCACAGAAAAGCCAAATGGGTCAAACTCAATGGAACATTTATTATATTCTGTAAACTGCCGAACAGAGATAAGATTTTTAATCATGTGCGGGGTGACAAGAATATTGTGTTAGACGGTAAAGTGCAAGTATTAAAAGTAGTATCAAGAATATTTTTAATAGTAGAATGATCCACATTAGTGACCGGAACGAAGGACCCATTACCTACAATGATAGACGGTAAAGTGCAAGTATTAAAAGTAGTATCAAGTTTACCTGTATCTCACGCAATATGCGATGTAGCTCGAGTATCTAAGTACCATCCTCCATCATACTAGTCAAGTGAGAAAGCATTAAAGGTCTATTCCGTAGACTGACTTGGAAACCAAGTCCACGGGGTGAAGTAAACGACGGGGCCTGCTGTTGCGTGGCTGTCTGGGCCTGATGGTGCGTAGAGGAGTTGGGCCGAGAACCTGTTGAACCTGACTGTTTTTCTGCATTGGGCCGAAGGCCATATGGAAGCATCCAAGGGGACAGGGAGGCCCAGCCGTAGCTAGGGTACCCCCATGGCAACGGAAGAAGTGGCAGCATGCCACTAGGAGGTGGTGGCGCACGGTGGAGAGCAGGTTGCGGCGGGGCAGAAGAGTCGCTGGAGGGCTGTCGTCATTGAGACCCTTTTTCGACGGTACTCAGGATTCCGGTTGGGCCTGTTGGGCCGAGAAGAGACTTCCGATAGTTATACATTAGGAGAGGAAGCATGATCATGGTGAGCTATAGAAGACGGTTTAGGTTGATTAAATTTATGTTCCTCAACCAACAACATTGAACGTGCCCGTAAAAACGTAGGAAGCTTCTCACCATGTCTAATTATGCTTGCAAGATGTTCGAATTTATCCCCAAGTCCGTTTATCATGTATGTAAGCAATGTTTTTTCATCAACCGGTGAATCAATATTAGCCAATAAATCAGATATGGATTTTAAGCGTTGATAATACTTGGTTAAACTAGAATTACCAATGGAGATGTTACGATGTTCTTAATCAAGTTGAAAGGCTCTTGGTTCTTTGTTGTCACGAAAAATGTTTTCAAGGCTCAACCATAGATCTCTAGCATTCATGTTTTTCTTGAGGATCATTTGCAAAAGAGATTTGAAATTGTACCGTAAATCCAAAGCTTCACCAAAGAATCCATCTTCTTCCATTCCACATTGGTAGGCCCTTTCGAATTTACCGTCCCGTCTATGTAACTCGAGACACCAAAAGTAACACAATGTGTCTCGAAAAGTTCACGCCATGCGTCATATTTAAGTTCTTCAAGATCAAGGATCAAAGGGATGTATGACTTGATGTTGGTATCGGAATTGGAAGAGGAAGACGGGGCTGCCATCGGATGAGGCAGTGAGTGAGAGAGACAGAATGTCGACGAGAGAGAGGGGAGGCAGGTCTAGTCGACGGCCGGAGAGAGAGAGAGAGAGAGAGAGAGAGAGAGAGAGAGTGGGGTGGGGGCGATTAGGGTTTAGGGTAGTCAAAGAGTGGCTCTGATACATAATCCCCTTAATGATTTCTCATGAGACAAAATATTAAATAGGTACAAAAGAAGGCCTTGGGCCAAGGTAAATGGGCTAAGCTAAAATACAACAATAATACAAAATAATTACATAAACATATACACGTTAATAACTTGAACACAGATACACTCGGAGTACTAATCCTTACATACAATGTTTCCAACGAAGAAATGTTGTGAGAAATCGATGTAATTTGTTCTTTCGTGATTATCGTAATCAATCATCACAGTTTACTTATGGTCGAGACTATTAGAGTCATTAGAACACGATTTCCTACGATAATATGCTACCCTCTTTTGGGAAAGTAGTCTCTCTACCTACGGGTAAAGGTATGACTATCTACACCTTACCTTCCCATAACCTGCTTTTGCAGGATTTAGGTATTATTGTTGGTGCAGGTGAAACCCATTAACATTTAAACACAAGATTTATGACAGTTTTGGCAGCTCTCTCAATTTTCAGGTAACAAGAATATTCATACCATGAAATGGCTACTATACATTTGATAGGCCAGATGTAATGAAGTAATCTATGTTATCTTGAATATTGTTTAGGGTCAATTTATGGCTGATGTCCAACCAAATGTAATGAAGTATTGGATCGTGTGTAAGGTTCTAGATGAGTTGTCGCTACGAGAAATTCATTGATTCCACACTTTAGTAGCAATATTATAACACAGAAGTGGAAAATTATAATATGTGACAATTTCGTATCATATATCTACAATTTATAGTGTGAAAATTGTAGTAGAAACATCATATTTATAATTGTCAACGATATTTCTAAATTTTAACACTTTTAATACATGGAATATCGAGAATAATTCTAAAGCTATATAAAAGTTTATGCTTTTAAATATAAACTTTTCCAACTCTCCATTCAACATTATATCCACAATCATTTCAAAGTTTGGATAATTAAAATTAATTATACAGATTTATAATTGTTTCATTTTTGTATTTCCTATCAAATCAACATTGAAATTATTTTTTCACATTTACAAGTGTGACAATTTTCAAAATTCTTACGCGTTTTTTATAAAATGTAAACAATTAACATATTTTTTGTATTGTGTACAATCATTATAAGATACACCAAATGCTAAGGACACAAATGTTTCATCTTCTAGTGATTATTTAGAGTGGGTTAAATGATTTTGAGGATGATTATGCAGAACTTATGAAAATGAGGTCAAGCAGCTAAAAAATCAAAGTAGAATTTAATTTGTCCAATGGGATGGAAAAGGGGACAAGAATGAAACATTTGATATGTTGGTTTGGTGAAAAACTAATTCGGTTAGCACGCTAGGCATATTTTAGCAATGTAAATCTCCACCGTTGCATCAGACTCTACATTTAGCATCGGAGATAGGGTGATTAACCAATTTAGAAGTTCTTTAATACACCACTGAGGCTTTTAATTTTACCTAGCTAAGATTGGATAAGGTCTAAGCTCGCTAACTTGCATAACACGTCTCTTAATGATTAGAATTACTAAGTTTTGTGCTCTCATATGTTGACAATTTGATAGTTGTCATATGTTGACAATTTGATAGTTCTGGTAGCTTTGGGTTATTGTGTTTCTTTGGTTTTATGTATGTACTTTCTATCTCTATTTTCTTTTTTCTTATTTTAATTCAGCTTTCTTTTCTAACACCCCAAAATTATTATTTTTTCATACTTAGTAGGTTCAAATCATATATCATCATATATTAATACCACAAGTACTTGTAAATATTTAATTACATCTCAATAACAATGTTCGTAATATCACTGAGATAATCAAAGTAAGTGTAAATCATATTTAGCGGAAATTCTTTTATCGATAAGTCATACCTACTAAGCTCGAGCTCTCTTGTAAAATAGCATTAAATAATAACAGTAAACAACGAATCTTAGAGAGTATATTACTTACATACCTAATGTTTACATTCACTTATCATACACACAATCATCGCATACCACATAAGTCATACCCGCTCCATCCAAGTAATCCTTCTATTGTGCTGATATGTTGCTTCCAAGCCGCTCCATCTAAATAATCCTTCAAACAAATGCATACTTCCACCGAAATGCAGACTCTAAAGCTAACCATAGAAGCTTGGGTGGTTAGTAATTCACGGGACATGCCAGCTAGAACTGTAAATTATGGTTCCTTATCTTTCCACCAAGGCAAAATAACAAACCTTTTCAACTCTTCAAATTTCATTTTTGATGGAAAATCGTTTGACATATGATTTCCTAACTCGCTGCTTGGGGTGGAAGTACGTGATCGTTAGGATTGGGTATTTACTAGAGTGTTAAAAAGTGACAGATTCATGTTACTTGAAGCTCTAGTAGATGACGCCGCATGCGTTCTAAATTGATCATGTATTGCACTACTTGACCTTTATTTAGTTAAAAAATATCAAACATGTCTCCAAAGCATTTCTTAAAATGGTTTACTTGGATTTTGATAAAATTGGAGTCAACTTCGGTTAGATTAAAAGCAAATGCAATTTTTTCAATCAATGTTTCAACACCACCAATGCTTAACATTGGGTTTAAAGTGATGGCACACGTAAAAATAGGAGGAATATCCTTGAAATATTTCAAAAGTTTTTCTTTCATCTCAATGCCAACTTGTTAGAAACTTCACTTTCAAATTCAAAGCCATTTAGTTTAGTAGCCAACAAAAATATTTGAATAAGAACCAAAGGGCTAGTAAGATAATAAATACTAAATAAAAAAGTTGTTGCATTGTTAAATACCCGAAGCAAATAGGTTATTTATGCGATAGTTCTCAATCCAAACCCAAACACGTGTTTGAGACATAACCCTCTCAGATAAACGACTGTGACATGCTTGCAATGTTTCGTTTTGCGTTAAGACGGAATGCATCATCATCCAAGTTGAATTCCAATGAGTTGGACAATGCAAATTAGGACCCATATATTTTTTATTAACCGACTTACAATATCGTTATAATCATTTAGCCTCTTGTTGTTGTTAGAAAGAATCAATTTTATGATTGCTTAAAATCCTAATCTAATAGGCTCAATAACTTTCAAACCCACTTGTGCTGAAACTAATTATGTGTGCAACGTAGCGGGTATGGAAAAATATTCCGTCTAAAATCGGTGAAAGTAATGACTTCAATCTTGGAACCGAGTTTGTATTATTCCATGCATTATCAAAAGATATAGAAAAAACTTTATTTTCTAGTTTATAAAGACAAATTACGCTTTTTACAAGTGCAATAAATTAGCACAAGTATGCGGTTCACCGAATAGTTCAAACACGCTTGTTCTTTCCATCATTTTCCAATTATCTTGATCTAACCAATGCGCCGTAATTGCTAGAAACAAATTTCTGGTATAGGTAAGCTACACACCATAATGGCGTTCTTGAAATCCTATAATCATTTTTCCGTTGCAATACGCCACATTTTAGTAGCATCTCTTCTTAGGGTAGTGTGACTTACTTGAGTATAATGTGGTTGCATAAGCTCTTGAACTGTTGCCGTAAAATCTTCATCATCAAAGTGCTCGTACGGATATACTTTTTTAATTACGAACTTCTTAAAAGCTTCGCGTAGTTTTTCGTTGTCATAAATAAAAACACCATCTTGCGGGGTAATATTTTATTGACTTGGATCCGATTTTGACCAAAGTGCCTTGCATGATTTTGTAATGTTATTCTTTAGCGTCATATTTTTTCGGGTGCAAAAAACTTTTGACAAACCTTACACCGTGCCTTCCTTGAGCCATTAGACATTTCACATAAATCATAGTGATCTCAAATTTCTTTGTTTCGGTTGTGTTTGATCACTCTAACCACTTCAATGTTTCCCTCAACGGAAGATTCAACCGTGTGAGGGTCGGTATTACTCGCAACCATGAAAAAACAAATTAAAACAAGTTTAAGAGAGTCGGGTTTTGACATAAATCAACCAACTACATCTCCATACTATTTATATACGTTTGTACGTGGTGGTAAAATGGGGGAATATTAACAAAAACACAGTAACAAACAACTATAAAACGGATACATAACGACAATTTTTTTAATCTCGAAGACCGTATATTTTACCGGATCCAAAGCGGTTATTTAACCGGATTTGTCAAACCGGTTTTTAATCCGGCCCAATATCCTATTTCCCCTATAAAAACTCAATCCGTCCGGATTACGGTTTTGGTGTTACCCATCCGTCCAAAAAAACCGGTTTCATGAGAATCCAGTTCGGGAAATTTTTACAAAAAGTCGGATATTCGGTTTTATATGCAATCACGGATAATTGTTAATTAACTGTCGTATATCTATACTACATTATAAAACATTTAACTTACTATAGGTTCCAAAAACAAGTATCAAACACAAATTTGAAGCTAACACTATGCAATATAATGTGGAGGTAGAAGATGTAGAAGATGAAACACACACACTACACCAAGAACACACACTAATTCTCTTTCAAAGTTTTCTCTGCATAAATGTGAAAGCTTAGAATTCAAGTTGGCTCTTGAATTCTATATAAACAAAGTAACTTACATAATTTACCCACAAAAATGGGTAAATACACTTGGCCTTTTACTATCTATCATTAATTAGCCAAACTAACTAATAATAATAAATAATAAATACAACAAATTAAACACCACAAAATAAGTTCCTAACATTCTTCACCTTGGTGTTCAACTTACAAAATCTACAATCATGACCAATCCTTTTCTAGAGACTTGGACCATAGATTTAGTAGTTCTTCGTAACGCCTTTTTGCATTGCCTTCCAGGGGGTTTAGGAGTAAAAGCTTGGACTAGTCCTTTTGAAGGGACTTGGGTAGGGTGTTCAAAATCTTCAATGATCATGATATTTTCAGAGTTCGCAGCGGACACCTCGGGCTTTTCAACCTTTGGCTTGTGATGAGATTATCACACATAATTTACAAACATGACCATTTTCTTTACTTCAGAAGAGCATTTGATCTCAAGCATCGAAACAAAGAGTTTTTCTCCCCTTTTGTAAATTCATAAATTGTATAGAAATAGGAGTTTCTATGTAATATAAACATGGAGTATATATAGGGATATGACTATTGTAATAGCTAAGGTTTTGCTCATAATGTGAAATAAACTAGGAGTTTTCCAAGGTGTAAATCCATATTCTCTCTAGTTTATATATGCATTCCTTCATTATCCTACATTTTACTTGAATCACTTGTTATCAAGGCCTAACAAGGGGTATCAGAGCCAATGGAGTGAAGATTTTGATCTGAATTCAACAACAAAAGTCGAATTTTTTAAGATTTTGAAGAAAAAGTAACTATTCATTCGGGTTTGTTGCAAACTCATCAAATGGTGATGTTTTTGATGTTATAAGGATTGGATTAGATTCGGTTTTGATGATAGAATTAACGAAAATCAATAAGACATCAATTCGAATACATATCAGTGATCAATTTGCAGATTTTTTAGTTTTTGGGTTTTTGAAGTTCTTGAAGAAATTCGATCGAATCTGCTTGTTTGATCGATGTTTATGATAATTGTTGATTAAGAAGTGTAAATTGGGGGTAGGCGAAGTGATCTGGGCAAGAAATTATCAGATTTGAGCAAAATTTTGAGATTTTTGAATCTAAGAGGGACGAACTTTGAAGCATGCGGAATTTCAGATTTGAAGCATCCGGATTTGTGTTAGATTCATCCAGATTTCACAATTCTGCATAAGAGTGCATTCGGAATTCTTAATTCCGCATAAGTGATTCATCCGGAATTTCATAATTCCCCATAAATATGCATTCGGAATTCTTAAATCCGCATAAGTGTTTATCCGGAATTCATAAGTTTGCATGTGTTCATCCGGAATTCTTAATTCCGCATGAGTGGTTATCCGGATTTCACTAAATCTGCATGTGTTCATCCGGAATTCATAATTCCGCATAAGTGATTATCCGGAATTACACTCTTTTTGATCATCCGGAATTACACTCATTTTGATAATCCGGAATTATACTCATTTTTCAAGATTTTTGAGTTTTCTGATCATTTTTGCCATAGCAATATTCTTCAATTTCAAAAATTTTCAGTTCGACCCCAGCCAGGGGCTCTGCCCCTTGGACCCCGCCAGGGGTTTCCACCCCTTGGACCGCGCTATCGCTTTCTAGAATATGGTGAGCTCCTGGGGCAGGTCCTTCCGGTTCTGGATAGACCATAGGAGTATTAATGCCTACACTCCTTCACTATCGCAGAATCAGTTATCACGGGATACTGATTGGTGTGCAGAGGTAAAATAAAACTGAGAGGGGTGGAACAGGAGATGGGGTGCATTTGATCAACAAAATATTTTGAGCTTACTGTCAAATCATTCTGTGACATTGTTTTGTCAAAATACCTTGATTGGTTCATTTCTCTGATTGTTCAAATCATCCTTGACAATCCTTCTCAACAGTGAATTCATTGGAAATCATTCTTGTTGTAAATCACATGATTTCTCATCCGGTTGCGAATAATAACAAGTGTCCTTATGTATCCAACAAACAGAGATACATACACAAATTTGGAAAGAGAGTTTGAGGGAGAAGTTGAAAAATATTTAGGGAGTTGTGGGTGAGACAGGATCAAAAGAAAAGAAAGATCCTTACCAAATAGTATACATCTGGGTAGCCACATCTGCTACTGGATCTCATCCGTTGAGATTTTGTATTGTAATAGACATCATGGACCCAGTGATGCAATGCACTAACCCCACCCAGCTACTCAATTATCTTTTAAAAGATAATTGTTTTAACTTCACACGGAGAATTAGCACATTTCTATTGACATCTCACTTGGAGATTGTTGATATTGAAACAAGGAGGACAGCTACTCCGGTCCCCGACTTCTTTCATGCACTTATCGACTCTAGAGCTTATTTGAATATATATTTCATTTCTTAGGACACATGTTGGAACTTTAATGCATATTTAGTTTTTGTAACTACTGGAACATCTTGGAGTGATATCTTTTGTGATATTCACGATGATTAGATGGAAATCCTACCAGAATCAACGTTATGCCAGTTCTGAACGTTGGTCACACAGTTTATTTAAACTGGTGTGTTAACGAGAATCTATGTGATCTCGGTGTTATCCCACGGGAACTTTGAGACGGTGCCCTAAAGACTGTCTCACATGCTTTCTTTGCAATATCATTGTGGTGACACTATAATTCAACTGAATCTCATGATGAGGGTTCAAAACTTCAAGTGTTCAATATATTCAGGCCAAAATCAAGCCGAATACAGAGTTCATGTACATGATGTTCATGAAGAATCCTGATCATCATGAGGGGGAGAAATTTTTAATGCAAATTCAGTTGATTTTGAGCTTATTGATTAAGAAAAGATTCATGTGTTGAGGGGGAGACTAAGAGATCTAATCGATCATATATGTCAAGTCAAGGGGGAGCAAAGAAAAGAACAAAGGAGAAAATATATCAAGTTCAGAATAGTGAAAGTGCTTAATGAAAATGCAAGAAGTTCTGATTAAATAAACAAGATCTAGAGCTACATTCAAGGGGGAGAGATCAAATATTCTTCCTATATCGTTTTGCTTAAATGCTCAAGATCGTGTTTGCTGAAAATCACTTCAAGCTAAACCGTTCATACAACCAAAGGTTGTATAACCTTAGGTTACTGGTGCAAATCTGAAAATCAGAAGAAAAAGGATGTTCTCGTGTACTTTCAAGAATCAAGTTCTCATCAAGAATTTTTAAGTGAAGATTATTCTTAAAATTGAAGAGTCCATTTTGCAAGATGAGAAGACATTCTGAAGACATCCAATCAAAGACTGAAGATTAAAAAAAAATCGTCCAAGTCTTGTCTCCTAAAGCGTTAAAGAATCCAGCAAGAAATCTGCACATTTGTAAGAGGAGATTGTTAGAGTTCGTATGAAGCTGAAAAGACAAACATCTTCTATTTCTATACAAAGGGGGAGAATGTAAATTCATAAATTGTATAGAAATAGGAGTTTCTATGTAATATACTAATGGAGTATATATAGGGATATGGCTAATGTAATAGCTAAGGTTTTGCTTATAATGAAAGAATAACTATGTGTTTTCTAAGGTGTAAACCTTGTTCTCTCTAGTTATTCATATACAAACCTTCATCTATCCTACATGATACATGAACCACTTGTTATTTGTACCTAACAAGTGGTATCAGAGCCAAGGGAGTGAAGATTAGATCTGAATTCAACAACAAAAGTCAAATTGTTTGAAGAATTTTGAAGAAAAAAGTGTATTCTCGGGTTTGAGATCAAAGTCAAGATTAAATGGTGTTTTTGAGTGAGAATTGGTAGGATTATGGTCGTAGTGATCATGGAAGTACTTGTTGATAAAAAAGAAGCCAATTCATTCACAAATCAGTGATAAATTTGAAGATTTTTAAGTTTTTCGGGTTTTGAAGTTTTTGAAGAAATTCGATTGAATCTGCTTGTTTGATCGATGTTTATGATAATCAATGATACAGAAGTGTAAATCGGGGGTATACGAGGTAATCTGGGCAAGAAATATACAGATTCGGACAAAATTTCGAAAATTTTGAATCTAATCGGGATGAACATGAGTGGATCGGAATTTCAGACTTGAATCAATCGGAATTAGCTTGAATCAACCGGAATTCATACATTCCGAGTGAAATTTGATAGGAATTCTCATTTGATCGGAATTCAACTTTGCTCGGAATTCTCTATTTGATCGGAATTCTCACAGTGCTCGGAATTGTGAATTTGATCGGAATTGTTATTCCTCGGAATTGTGAATTTGATAGGAAATTGCAATTTTGATCGGAATTGTGGTCGGAATCTGAGTTTATCTGGAATTTGGTTTATTTTGATCGGAATTCAAGATCATTCGGAATTTCTCTCATTTTGATCATTCGGAATTTCTCTAATTTTCAAAAAATTTCAAGATTTTTGAAATTCAATATTAGCTTGACCCCAGCCAGGGCTCTGCCCCTTGGACCCCGCAAGGGGTTGCCACCCCTTGGACCCCGCTATCAGGGGCGCTACCCCCAAACCCCCGTCGTCGTTGTTGTGACTGGATTATCTTGTCACCTTGATTCCTAAGTCAAGTGTTTGGATTTTTTGGCTGAGTCAGAAGTTCTCAAAGTTTCAGTTATCATGTGCTTTTCTAACTGATTTTTGGTTCTTCTTTTTTAGTGTCACCAATTTTTGGTCTAAAAACCAGATTTTGCCCATCCAATCCTTGTTTCTTTGGATTTTTGGTTATCTCTTTCTCAGTCATTTTTGAAGCCCCAGATCACATTGTTGGTGAAATTATTTGAAGAATTGACCGACATCATATTACTTCAGGTTTTTGAGAAGATTTTGTATTACATGCGCGCTTGCTCACTTCTTATCATACGTTTGGTGCTCTTGAATAAGGATGAATCCGACTCACTGATTATTATTTCAAAGTCACATTCCTACTTATGTGTACCCAAGTTCATTTGCACCTGTATGTCTTTCAAAATCTTTGTATGTCTTGCGGTGATCTGGTGAAGGTTGATTTCACGGTATTGGGAAACTTACTTGCCGACATTATTCTCCAATATCATATTACATCCAACACAGAATTCTAAATCTTCAAGAATTCAGATCAAATCATTACCACTCCTCAATGATCAAGAGTGGTTCAAGTATCTATTCAAGTCAGGGAATGTTTGAAGATTATTTTGACTTGAAGTGTAGGATTTTCCCCACCCCTCTTCCATGTTTTTGCAACTGAATCTCATGGGGATGTCTTTTATGCATGATGCTCATAAAGTGTTATAATCATCATGAGGGGGAGATAAAAAAGTGAAGAAATTTTACATTGTTGATTCAGTTGTTGAGGGGGAGTAAAAGAATATATTCAAAAATTATTGTGTCTACTCAAGGGGGGGGGGAGAGAAAAAGAAACATCAGTCAATATCATGTCTAGGGGGAGTAAAGATCTATCATATGAAGACATGGAAACAGTCTGAGCTACATTGTAGGGGGAGACAACTTCCCAACACATCAAAAGTGTTTATGCTTCCGCTGTCAAAAGCTCAGGATAAAGCATTGTTTCAGACTGATGTATTTTGTGGGACGCTACATCCAAAACTGCTTATATAATCTAAGGAAAACTTAGATTACTGGCGTGTACACTCCTATTTCAATACAAAGGGGGAGCATGTAAAATATATTATTGTATAGAAATAGGAGTTTAATTGTAAAATACCCATGGGGTATATATAGGGATATGCCTATTGTAATAGGTAAGGTTTTGGGCATAATGAAATAATGAACTATGTGTTTTTCATGGTGTAAACCATATTCTCTCTAGTTCAACATGCAAACCTTCAATCTATCCTATATGATACATGAACCACTTGTTATATGAGACTAACAAATGTGGTACACTGCCACTTATCGTCCGAATGAGGAAGTTATTGCCTTTTCTTGTCTCAACAATACTGTCAACTTGGCCATCTCTATAGATTCTCTCCGAAATGAGATTGGTATCCCTGACATGGCTCCTTATGAACCTTTTGCCACATTTGATCAAGTCCTGGAGATTCTGCCCATGATTGGTTACACTGAGCCAGTGACCCACGGTCAATACAAACTATCTATTCTGAGTCATCAATGGAAGTATCTGGCAAGTGTAGTTATTCGCTGCTTTGGTCACAAATCTTGAAGCCATGACCAACTTAACCAATCAGAATTGATGGTGCTCCATGCTCTTGTAACTGAGAGAAATATTGACTTTGCCCGAGTCATCTTTAAAGAAATGGTGGACAAGATCACCCTGGGCACAACCAAGAAATCAACAAGGACTCAGTTCCCTACATCAGGTACTTAAGTCTTATTGCTCTTAGAAGTATTGAATGGGAAGACTATACCAGATTAGCTGCTACACAGCCAACTATGCCTATTCCTCAAATAGGTCAAAAGATATTTACTTTAATTAGAGAATTTAGGGGACCAGCTATCACTGAACATATGCAGGAGATCATAGATGTGGTTGCTGATGTGTAGGAAGATGATGGTGAAAATGGTAATGGTAATGAAGGTGATGATGACGAGAATGATAATAATGATAATGATACGGTGATAGAGGAGGAAGTTGTTGAAAATATTGAATCTATGGCTGAGGATTCTGAATCCCCTGATGTTGTTACTGAAACATCTACACAAGTTAGTGCTCAATCTGATGATGCCATGGATGAAGGTGAAAAGAAGGACAATGAAGAAGAGTTTGTACATGCTAGTGATGATCAGGGTCCTAACTATGATGATGACGGTCCTGTGTATGAGCTGTATGATCTAGCACTGGAAGGCCAGCACAGGTTCAGTTTGAGGAACCTGATGCTGAGGATCAAGAAAGGTCTGGTGGTATTCCATACTTTCACATGTCTGATAATGATCAAGGTGACCAAGATGTTGGTTCTACAGATGATAGTAACAGAGGTGATGATGATGCACCTGATAGTGGTGCTGGTGGGATCCAAATGGCTCATGGAACTGGTGATGCCTTATCCTCCACATCCTCTCCCTTAAGTCCAAATGCAACACAAGGGACTGCTCATGGTAGCGATCACTCTGAAGATGATGATGATGATTCTGATGAGTATTCTCCTGACAGAACCTTAGGAGTCAATATTGCATATCCCTCTCTTCAATAATCCCAAGGTTCCAGTGCTTCTGTGCATAAAGAATCATCTGATAAGGATGATGATGTTGCTGATGATGATGCTGTTTCTGATCAACTCATACAACTTATAGAAATCAGCAAGGCAAAGAACATCACAGGTATGGTTACTTCAACCTTAGAGGATACTGTTAGATTATAAAAAGTGAGGGTGCATATATGTAATTCTTGTAACTTGGGCAAATGCTATAAAAGGCATTTTCCCCACACAATCTAAAGTAAGCTTTGCATTTCCAACTCCATTGTGTTTGTGTTTCTTCTCTAGTTCTCGGCTCTCTCTCTAAACCGAACACACACAAACACACACTTAACAAGATAATCATCTAAGCATTGTTTCATCCGTATAATACGGGACCATCAATTGGTATCAGAGACAAACTTGTTTTTGGCTCATGATTGTTTGAAAACAATAAGTAAAAACTCGAAGATTTCAAGCTCAAGGTGAAGAACAAACATTAGGGTTCTACAAAGCATACAACCACAAGGTTAGTTCGAGAAAGGTGCGAGTCCAAGCATTTCCCGAAGGTAGAACACATTTAAGGTATACAACACTACTTTTTCTACCATCTCTTCGGGTTTGTTCAAGGCTTTCAACTGTTTTATAAGGCTTTCTTGGAGAACACTTAAAACCGAGTGGTGTTTTTAAAGGAAAAAGTCCAATAGTTCATTAAATGCTCGACTTTATGGCATTTAATTTTCTGGAAATTAAGCATTTATGGTTTTCTTGAGGTTTAAATGCAGTTTTGAAGAAGAAGAAGTCGATTTTTGATTAAAAATAATTATTAATTCTTCAAAGATTAAGTATAGAACAAGGCAACTCAAGTACTACCCATACCAATCAAGGTACAAGTGGGTAGGAACCATAAGGGCTAAGGCAATCAGATCTGATTGTGACATATCTGATTCTATAAGCCGGGTTAGTGGTCAATGCGATTGACAGTGTGATACGGCTTATAGATTCTTCCAAGTTGATATTTAACCAAGTGTTACTCAGTGCTATCAGCCGCACAGGATCAATCGCATTTGATTGGATGTTTTAAAGTGCTATCAGCCGCATAAAATCTGTGCGATTCTGTCTTGGTTCATCAATCGCATTCTGTTGGCCAGTGCGATTCAAGGGTTCTTGTTCGATTTCAAACACATCAAAGGCAATCGCATTCGATTCAGTTAACTTGAATAGCATTTTATTGTAGTGACTAACAATTTATTTCTAAGTGTTTGGTGCTACAGGAATCAATCGCACTCTATTGGTTACCCTATTCAATCAGTGCCAAGAAGTTACTCTGCTCAATTTTCAAGGGTTTTCTCCAATCGCATAACATCAATCGCATACCTTAAACTTATTGGACAAGTGATAGAACCATTGGGACTTGACTTTGAACAAAGAGGACAATCAAACTTAAAACTTAAATTTATAATTCAAAATTGAATTTAATCTAACTCGGATATAATTCAAAGTTGAATTAAAATAACTCAATTCTATATAATTCAAAATTGAATTTAATCTTTACAAGATCTAATTCAAAGTTGAATTTAATTGATTTAGCTCCTCAATCATTACCAAGAAGGATTTTTTTTCAAATTGTCTTGAAAAGAATATAATTCTATATTGTCAGTAAAGTTTTCGAACAATCAATCCATATAACAAGTGAACGATCATTTCATACTAAAACTCTCAAAATGTCAAGTTCTAATGAAATGATGTCCATCGGTACCGATACAAAAGCTCCTGTTCTGTTTCGAGGCGAATACAATGTTTGGAAAGGTAGGTTCATGGACTTTCTGGAGCACAATGAGACAGACGGAGAGATGATGATCGACTGCATCATGAATGGGAATCAAAAGTTCACTAAAGTTGTTGAGGCTGATCCTAACAACAATCCTGCCATTCTCCGTCATGAGAGGGAAAAGACTGCTGAAGAGCTCACAGCTCAAGAAAAGGAGATCAATAAGGCTGAAAGACTAGCTAAGTATTATCTAAAACAAGGACTCTCCTCAGAGATCTACACCAAGATAGATAGCTTAGCCACTGCTAAGGAAATATGGGATGAGATAAAGAAGCAGTTGCAGGGTACTGAACAAGGAGAATACATCAAACGTACCCAACTAGTCAACAGTTATCATGACTTCAGTGTTCGAGAGAACGAACTGCTTTCTGAAACCTATGGTAGATTTTGCAAACTGTAAAATGAAATGAGGTCAAACCAAATCATCAGAACTGACCTAGACTTAACCTGTGTTTTTCTGAAGTCACTTGGTCCAGAGTGGAAGGAATATGTTCGACTGTACAAACAAATCAACAAAGATCTCACTACAGTCACCTTTCACAACATATTTGAAGACCTCAATCAATACCAAGATGAAATACTGAAGTCTCTCCCTAAACAGCCAGCCTTAGATCCTTTAGCCTTGGTAGCAGTCGAAAGAATTCCAAGGGAATCTTCATCCAGATCAATGAAGTTCAAACAGGTGATTCTCAGTGAATCTGAACCGGATGATGATGATGAAGATTCAGTTGAAGCTTCCATTCATGCTCTCTCTGTTGTTGGCAAAATCTTCAGAAATCGTTTTAATAAAACCAACAATAGACAAAGGTTCACCTCTGGCTCTAGGAGACCAGAAAGGCTTGCTTCGGTTGACAAGTCTAGATTTCAAAGAGAAGAAAGGAGAGAAGAAAAGAAAATAGACTCAAAGTGCTACAACTGCGGTAAGTCTGACCACATGATCAGAAACTGTCCACAGAAGAAAATCAAGGATGCTGAATACTACAAAATAAAGTACCGCCTGTCAGAACAAAGGCAGGCTGGGAATGCTCTTATGGTGGAATAAGACCAGTTTCTGGAGGACACAGCTCCGAAAGTGATCTAGATGGTGAGGATCACGCGCAGTTCTGTTTCATGGCTACTAGTGGAACAAGTGGCAGAGATGAAGATGGTAGTGATCTCTCCGATGCTGAGGAAGAGATAATTGAAAGCGGAAAGTTACATTCTATCTCTAACTCTAACATGGGTTTTAATTTTGAACATATACAAACTATATTAAACCGCATGAAAAAGTTAGAATTTAAGGTGACCAAACTAACAAGGAAAAATCAAGTGTTAAAAGAGGTCATTCACACACAAGACTGTTGGGAAGATGATCTCATTAGTTTAGATTTGATGACACAAAGTTAAGTTTGTAAGATGTGTTCTACATACAACTTAAACAGAATTATGAAGCTTAGTCAGACTGAACACTTATAGTGATTCAGACTGAGTATAAGCAGAATATAAGTTGAGCATATGTTTGATCAGCTTAGACTATATCTTAGAAAAATTATCAATATGTTTGATAAGCTGTTTGCGTAAACTAAGATATACATATTGAGTTTCAGCTTGATGAGTTTCAAGTTGAGTGACTCAGCGTGAAGACTGAGTCGGCTCAATAGAGTTACTAAATATGTTTTAGTTAATTCTTTAGACTTCTAAGGATGAGTTAATAATTATACATGTTAGTCCATGTGTGAATTCGGGTTTGTTCTCGAAGAACTCAGCTTGATGAGTTTCAAGCTGAGTAACTCAGCCTGACTAAAGAAGTCAGTTTAAAATAATTTAAATATGTTTTAAATTCTGTTTTAACTCTCTATATCTACGGAAAGAATAAGAAGACTTCAGAATCAAGATTGAAGATTGAAGACTCAAGATAAGAAGATTCAAGATTCAAGATTCCGAGTTATCCGATAGTTAGTTAGCAAATTAGGATTAGTCTAGTTTGTTAGGAATCGTAGCCACAGGATTATAAATACTTATCTCCTGATAAGTTTAGAGGTACGACTACAACTCAGAAACGATTACAACTAAGTGTTGCAGAGCCAAAACCTTACCTCACCGTATGTGTTACGATTCTTGAATCACTGTTTGTCAGTTCAACGTGATCAAGATATCCACAGATTGCCAAACTATTAGTGTGTTCGAATAATCACATTAGTTGTGATATTGGTAACTTATCAATCTGTGTAAATCCTGTTCAGAGAGTTGTCAGTATCTATAATCATAAGTTGATTATAGATAGCTAAGTTTGAAAGATTGAGAGATTTATATTAGGTGTTTACATATCAAGATTTGCTTACTTGATATTTATTGTAATCATCTTCTTATTCAAAGAATTGTAATCATCTTCTTAATGAAAGCATTCGATTGATTATGGTTTGATTTACTTTGTGTAACACTTTTATTTGATTTGTTCAATGTCCGCAGAAAGTGTATTCAACCCCCCCTTCTACACACCTGTTGCTTGTTGTTATTCTCACCAAGGGACCAACAACTGGTATCAGAGCAGGCTGAACGATTTCATAAGTTGAAAGTTTACAATGTCTACAAGCAACAATTCTTCAAACTTTCCACAGATGTCTGCCAAAGGCTTTCCCGTGTTTGATGGATCTGACTATCCTATGTGGAAGTTTAGAGCCATGATGTTCCTCAAGTCCATTGACAATCGTATGTCCGATGTCATTATCAAAGGACCGATAATCCCCAAGATCTCTGCTGTTGTCAGAGATACGTCCGCTGATAAAACAGACAAGAGTGAAAAAGAGGTACAGAAGTCTGTTACATCCTGGACTGATGAAGATTGGAAACTCTACAATCTGGATGACAAGGCAAAAAGTGTTTTCGCAAGTGCCCTGACCAACGAAATCTTGCGTACTGTGACTGGGTGTCAATCTGTAAAAGATATCTGGGATACGCTAAGTGTTACATATAAGGGTACAGATCTGGTCAAGCAGCAAAAGAAGAATCACTTGAATAGATCTTATGAAAACTTCTTTTCAAAGAAGAATGAAACCTTGCCAGATTTGTTCACAAGATTTCACTTCTTGACAAATGACCTACTAAGTGTGGGTGTAAAGAAAGATGAGGCTGAACTTGTGCTGAAATTTCTGGATGTATTACCAGAAAAGTTTAATGACGTAACTACAGCACTAAGGGCTGGAGGAACACTGCATGTGTACAACCTACAATCCATTTATGGGTTCTTGCTAAATCATGAACAGATCACTGAACACAAAAGAACTTCTCAACAACAACTCAAGGAGCCTTTGGATAAAACTAAAGTTGCATTGGTTGCACAGAAAAAGAAGAAAAGTTCCAAGATACTGGTTGTTGAATCTGAGACCGAGTCAGAATCTCAAGCTGACCACTCAGACTCAGACTCAGGTGATACTGATGATGTTCAGAATATCATTGAGCAAATGCCAATGTTAGCCAGACGGTTGAGAAGAGCTCAAAGGGGAAGAGGAAGATCTGACAGGGGCAAAGGGAAGAGTTCCTTTGACCCCAAGAATGTTGTGTGCTTTAACTGTCAAAAGAAGGGACATATTACTGCTGAGTGCAGATCAAAGAAGGTGGAATCAACATCCGTTTTTGATAAGAATGCTTACAGAGCTAATAAGTACAAGAAGAAATATACTCAGCTCAAGAAAGGAAAGCCTGAAGACAAACCAAGTGTAAAAGGACTATATGCTGAAACTTGGGATATAGAATCATCTACCTCAGATGATGATATATGTCTGATGGCTCAAGTAGATGAAGAGTTTGAAATTGACGAAGTTGATTATGGTCTGTCCGAGTCAACTTTTGAAGCTGACATGAAGGAAGCTGAGGAAAACAGTAAGCTCAGTGATTGGGATCCTGCTTCCATGTATAAGGTTAGTAATTTCAACTCTTACACTGACGAAGAAAAGGGTCTTGCTTTTGATTATCTGCTGAATGATTTCAAGACCATCCTTAAGTCTCAAAATGACCTCAAAGATGAGATAACTAAACTCAAGAATGAGATTAAGGAAAACAAATCTCTCATTGATGTTAGTAAGAAAGCACAGTGTGATCTTAAATGTCAAAGACACATTAATAAACTTCTAAGTGAAGAACTTCAGGAAGCTAAAGACTGTAGGACCGTGGGGGTTATAAACTAACACCCTAATGCTAGGACTGATCTAGGATGAGAAATAGTGCGGAATATCTATTTCCCAAACCTCCTAAGGATTCAAGATCTGCTTAGGTGTCCGGCACACAGAGATCACGAAGAACACACAAAGATTGCTAAGAAAATCACTAAGAACTCACACAGAATGCTTAATGACTACCCTTGGATGCGAAATCAACACTTAGTCGACGTTTTCGTAGGTTTACCAAATGATTATGAAGGCTTTTTCCGGTAATACGCGGTTAAAACCTATTTATACGTACAAAAACGTGGTATTTATGTTAAACACCGTTTCTGCCTTAATTAACTTCCACTACGCACGTGATGCAGTTCACTGCGCACGTAGTGTATATAGTACGCACGTACTAGACATTTTCTAATAATAATTAGTTAACTTTAATTAACCAGCCTCACTACGCACGTAATGAGCACCACTACGTACGTAGTGAGCTTCATCACGTACGTGATGAAATAGACTTTATACTTAACCTTCCAAACACACATCAACACATGATTAAGTACTTGTAAGCTTAAGATAAACATAAGTAAACACTTAGAATGAATAAACATGTAAATCAGATGTCAAAACTTCTTTGTATTATCATTCCAAGTAGGTAATTACATATCTGATTGACCAGAACTAGGGATTACATACATGCACTAACAAACTCCCCCTAAGACCTAGTTCTGTCAATAAAATGCTCAGAATCATACCTGCACTACGCACGCTGTAAACCGTGCGGAGTGGCTCCATTACGCACACGATGAAATCCTCATATGTGAAACTTGTTACTTTTCGTACTGCACTCAGCAATAAAATATCAGTAACTTCAAGGTTACTAATAAACATCTAAACACATCAAAGCGAACCGAGAAAACCTAAAGAATAGCAAAAAAGTACATTTAAAAGAACTTAGAACCACCAACACTCTTTTTGTATTTTTCTGATTATAAAGAAAATGAAAATGCAGACTGTTAACAAATTAAATCCTAAAAACTAAGAGACAGAAATGAAAACACTAAAGAGATTTGCAAAAATTAAATTACTGAAATTAAATCTTTTTGTGACAAGGTTCCAAGATGGAATCAGTACCAGCATATCTATACTTAGTTATCATTCATTTCAGAACCTTAGGCATAAACACACTCCCTCAATTTCTATCTGTCAATCTAACTTTCCTCAGATAATGACAGATTTAATTTCAACATTTTCTGATTATCTAGACTGGGTACATGGTTAAGACTATCTCTTTCAAAATCTCACAGTGTTTTGATTCACTCAGTCGGTTGCACAACTTGAGTACCCAACCACCATGCTTATGTGCTTTGTGATTTTGTCAACGCATTTTATGCTCTTTGACATGGAGGTCAATTTTTCACCTCTTTTGATAATTTATGTTGAGTTTTTGTCACTGCATTTTATGCTCTTTGACAAGGAGGTCAATTTTTCACCTCTTTTGATAATTTCTGTTGAGCTTTTGTCACTGCATTTTATGCTCTTTGACAATTAAACACTAATAGATCAATGTATCTATTTCTTTTGACATCTCAGATTGGGGTCAATTTTTCACCCTCTTTTGGCATTTTGCTCATTGTCATCTAACACATTTGGCATGGTAACAGGTGTGTGCACCAGACTAAGTTAGTCTCATCTGTTATTGACTTGTAGACTTGGAATGTCTCGATAGTTTGAATCTTTGATGGATTTCCACATGCATAACCACTTATCAGCCTATACTCTCATCATATGTCTTACACGCCATCTGTTTCTTATCTGATTTGACTCAAATTTTCAGACAGTTTTCTCAAGAATATGTACATGCCTTCAGTCCTAATTTTACTAGACATACTTTGTATTGAAAGCCAGTGTAACATCATTTTACTAGACATATTTTCAGACAGTTTTCTCAAGAATATGTACATGCCTTCTGTTTCTTATCTCATTATTGTTTTTCTGATTTTTTTTTGTATTTTCTATGTTTTTCTGATTGTTTTTGTATTTTCTATGTTTTTTTTATTTTTTTTGTATTTTCTATGTTTTTCTAATTTTTTTGTATTTTCTATGTTTTTCTGATTTTTTTGTATTTTCTATGTTGCACCTATCTCCCCCTAGAATACTAAAAAAAATAAATACCAAGAACAGAGACACACAGACACAGAAAATAAACACACAGAAAATAGACACACAGGCACATATACGAGAAAGACATTAAGTTGCATCATCAGAGACGACCTCACATTTGGTTTTCATCCCGTTTTCATTCACTAAGAACAAAAACCTGGGTTTATCAAATGCCTTAGTATACAGGTCTGCCTTTAGGAATTCAGTTTGAATAGACAATACGTCAATGGCACCCTGCACAAAGAGTAGACAGTTAGTTAGCATTAGGAACCCAAGCCCGAATGGTCATGGGTTTCCCATCTTCTCCAACAATTGGCATGTTAATCCAAATACCAGTAGCTTTGAAGTTTGCATTGGTATCTGAACTATTTGACATTTTAGATTCGGGTTTATTGGTCCATTTTAAGTCTTGACGGGGAAAAGCCTTGTGATAAACACTAGAAGCATTAATCACCTTATGGAGTGGTTCTTTCCCCTTTTTACAAACCTCGGGACTTTTGGGTTTAACAAAAGTTTCCCCAACAGTCCTCTTGATCTGAATAGGTTGAGTTGATCTTTGATTATTTTGATTAAACATTTTGTTCCTTTGAAAATTTTCAGAAAAATAATCAACGTTCCCATTACAGCTCTGTTGTTGCTGATCACACTCATAACTGAGGTGACCAGGTCTCCTACAAACATAGCAAATCCTGTTTGACTGGTGTTTTGCAGGATTATGTGGCACTTTCTGATCAACTGGACATTTTGGCTCAACTCCTAGACCACGTTGTTTGGGTAGGATTTTAACTTCCTCATAAGGACGGGGTGCAGGAGACTTTGCACCCTCCTTCCCTATTGTTCTGAGTGCTGCTTGGACATTTTGCATTAGAGTGCCTTGTCCAGTGGAATTGCCTAAAAGTTTTCTCATTCCAGGTTTAGGCATTTCTTCTTGTTTAACCTCTTTCATCTGAGGCTCACTAACTACCCCCTTCATTTTTAAATCAGGTTTTGAGGTTGAAGCAGAAGATTCATCAACCTTAGGAGGAAGTGAGTCAGCTTCAGAGAAGACATCTGTTTTCACCAGTTGATTTAACACTGGTGGTGGACATTTAGTATACTGCTTTTTGTCCTTTTCTAAATCGGAAGCTTGAGGTCTTCGGTCGATTATGTGCTCAAATAGGTAAGATGAAGTTGAATAACTTTTAAGTTTCTGATTTAGAGTCTCATAATCTACCTTAGAGCTAGCAAGATCCCGTTTCAGAGTGTCTATTTGATTGATGTAAAAAACTATAGCATCCTGCTTTTTAACAAAGCTGCCTCTAGTTCTCTAATCTGCCTATTTTGACTTTCAATTTTGTCTTTTAAAGTCTTTTCTCTTCCTTTAATAAGTGTGTTCTCATGCAGTTTAGAGGTAAGCTCAGCAACTTGAGATTTCAAAGATACTATGTTTTGTACATAATCATTGCACGAAGCACAGGGAAGGCCAGAAATGTTACTTACCTTTGAGTCAGCTTGTCCAGTCATGCACGCCTTAGGATCTTCAGATTGAGATTGAACAGTCACTGGCGTTGGTTCGGTAGCTGGCACTGAAACTGGTTTGACATTGTACTCATCAGTAGGCATCACTGATTCTTCCTTACTGGCAACAAATTCATCATCAGCTTCCTGCACACTATCTGCTTCAGATTGTGAATCATCATTCAGATCTTGAACACTGGCCAAGTTGGTCTCTACAACCTCGAAGACATCATTATCTTGAAAGTGTACAGACCAGTCTATCCCCTCATCTCTCTGTACAACCACCATTGCCTTAGATGATTCCTCATGAGATGTTTCAGCTTTCTTTGGAGTAGTGGAAGTTGAAGATTTCCCAAGAGATGTCCTGAAAGGATACTTGGGTCCTGAGTTCTTTGGTTTTTCACACTCCCTTGCAAAATGTCCCTTTTCGCCACAGTTGTAACAGGTTACAGCTGATTTGTCGAAGCCCAGCTTTGTATCCTTAGTCGCTGTAATCTGCATCCCTGTTCGTTTAACCAAAGCTTTTGCTCTCCTCACAAGGTTGGCATAGGACCATAAAATGTCCTGTCTCTCCATTTCATCATTGTCAATCTGCTCATAGTCTTCTTGAGTCAAATAGGCATTTCCAATTTTGCCCTTAAGCAGATCATCGTATGAAGACACCAACACACTGAGCATCCCCATGTGCTCCTTTACTTCTTCAGTACTACCATGCTTGAAATGTTCAGTGTTTAAAGCAGGTAATATTGATTCCGACTTTTTGCTTGAAGGAGCAGAATACGGTGGTCCACTTGTAGTTGCAGAACTGGTTGACCCACTGACACTTGAAGTAAATGCAGTCTGCAACGGAGCATTTGACGAGGTTGCAGGAGAAGGAATGGATCCAGAGCAGTACAAGGAAGGATTCTGAACATAACTACTCAATCTATCTAGATTTTGTTCCTCTTGTTCATGCTCTTTTAATTTGGTGATGAAGTCATTGAGGTCCATACCGTCGAAACCTTCACCATTTTTCAAGATCATTATAAACGGCCTCCAGCTCTTTGGTAATGCCATAGATAAAGTCTCTACCTGCTGTCTCTCAGATACTTGCACACCTAGGCTATCCAACTCACTCAGAAGATGGTTATATCTGTTAATCAAATCAGGAATCTTTTCATCTCTGTAAGATGTGAAGTGATCAAACTCTTTACGTAACTGTGAGGCCTTAAGCTCCTTTAATGATGCATTCCCTTCGTTCCATTTCTGTAAAGCATTCCACAAAGAATGTGACGTTCTATATCGTCGGAACTGGTGGAAGATCTCATTTGGAATGGCTTGGATCAGATAAGAATAAGCTTTCTTCTCAGCATCGTATGCTTTCCTTTGATCGTCACTCATCATATCATAGGGAACTTCAATATTCCCTTCGCCCTTAGGAACAAAGTAGTCAGCAGATATAGCCCGGTGCAGCCTTGGATCAATCCCATCAATAAAAATTTCAAAACGTGGTTTCCAGAATGGGAAGTCTTCCATGGTTAATAGACGAGGTACTTTGTTTATTCCACCTTGTTCATTGTCCATAATTAAATTACTTAGAGCAGTTATAGTTTGTTTGGCAGCCATTGCACTCATGGCAGACATTATGAATAAGACCTAAAACAAACTCAAGCACTACGCACGAAGTGAGGAAAACACGTATGGAGTGAACGCACTACGCACGTAGTGGAATGTACTACGCACGGAATGCAAAACTTTCACACAGACTCAGGTACGTACGGAATGGATACCTAGTACGCACGAAATTGATTTACTACGTACGTAATGAGTAACTTATTTTTTAAGAAACGATTCAACACTAAGAATCAATACGTGCGGAGTGTAGGTCACTACGCACGTGATGAATACGCACCACACACGGACAGAACACGGGTTATGGAAAATTCTAGAACACGAAGGACAGACTACGCACGGACTGCTGAGATATACGTACGTAATGCGAGACACTACGCACGTGTAAACTTCAACGATTAGGAACTAATTTACGTAAAAACACAAATCTTTTAACGCAAAAATAACCTTATTTCGACTAAACGTACGATAAAATACCGAGAAAACGACAAAACTAACAATCCTGAAAGACCAAAACGACACCTAGATCACGAAACCTAAGAAAAAATGATCAATCAAAGCACAAGGCTCTGATACCACTTTGTAGGGCCGTGAGGGGTTCTAAACTAACACCCTAATGCTAGGACTGATCTAGGATGAGAAATAGTACGGAATATCTATTTCCCAAACCTCCTAAGGATTCAAAGATCTGCTTAGGTGTCCGGCACACAGTAATCACGAAGAGCACACAGAGAAAGACGAAGAACAACACTAAGAAATCACACAGAATGCTTAAGGCTGCCCTTGGATACGAAGTTAACACTAACTTTTCGTTTTTTCGAAGGTATCTCTGATTTCGAAGGCTTATGAAGGCTTATATGTGATTATGGACGATTATGGACGATTATGGACGATTACCCCCGATAAAACACGGTTAAATCCTATTTATATGAACAGAAAACGCGGTATTTATGTTAAAAACGTCATTTCCTTAATTAACTTACACTACGCACGTAATGCTCTGCAATTCGTACATAGTTAATCCAGTACGCACGTACCGGGTGTTTTAATGATATTCAATTAAACTTTAATTATCTACTTCACTACGCACGTAGTGAGATCCACTACGTACGTGGTGACCTTCACTTATACTTAAACTTCCAAACACAAATCAACACATGACTAAGTACTTGTAGGCTTAAAACAAATATAAGTAAACACTTGGAATATATAAACATGAAAACTATTAATCAAAACACATTTGAATTAACATTTCAAGTAAACATTTATATATTCGATTGATAAGAACTAGGGATTTACAATTATGCACCAACAAACTCCCCCTAAGACCTAGTTCTATCAACCAAAATTGCACTAAGCAAAAATGACATGACTCTATATCCTTCACAATGTAGTAGACTTGATTTCCTACGATCCGGCATAGATGTCAAATGCAAAACAAACACGAACGACTTTTTGAAATTGCAACGCCAAATCCATATACTGATCCTTGTACAAGATTGGATTGTAATACAAAACTGTGATGTCGTTCTTTCCAAAATTCTTCATCCACATAGGATCGAACACTCTAATCGTTTCCCCTGCAGAAAGTTCATCATCCAACACAATCACTGCCTCAGTTGTCTTCTCGTTGAAATACCACCATTTAAACCTTGCACTCCAATCTGTAGGCATTGTTTTCAACGGTAACTTCTTCATACACTGAGGAGCTTTGCAATTTAACACTTTGAGCTTCCTCCCTGTCAACGGATCAATTTTTGTTGGATGGCTTTTGACACCTGGCACATATGGCTTTTAGGTTTTTCCATCCAAACCGAGCCTCACGCTTTACCAATGTCTCAGACCATTTGGCCATACCTTGATCTTCACAATCCAAAAGGGGCAGACGAGCAAGTTGTCTAATATCATAAAATGGCAATGTCTGTATATCATTTGCTCTCTGGAAATATTCAACTCCCCTTTCCCTTTTAATTGCATAAACATTGAATTCAGGGATATAGCACCAACCAACTATAGCACCATGAGTCTTCTTGCCCAGTTTTTTATAAAACTTGGTATACTCCGGTGAGCTTTCAGACTTCTTTTCTTTGCCTGCCTGGCGTTCCAGAAACCGTAGATATTTCTTTCTTCTAGCTTCTCTTTCCTCTTGCTTAGATTTTCTATCACCCAGATATTTTTCTAAGTCAAAGTCAACATTTTCTTGTTCTCTAACTTCAGCTCTTCTGTTGATTTCCTCAGCGTTAGCAGTTTTGAAGACATCAGCAAGATCAGGCAGGTCATCATCTGTTTGTTGGCTTGGGTAGTGTTGATCAGTCTCATCCTCAATTTCTACCTCATCGGTGTCAAAAATTGGTTCTTTCTCAGCTTCCGATTGAGGCACAGAGCTTTGATCATCCTAATTTATTATCACGTTTTCGATTGGAATCTGCAAGAGTTCAGCAATTTGTTCCCTAGACAGGAATGGAAGAATTTCACCTTCCTCAGCTTCATACTCCTCTTGAGATACAATCTGACCTTGTACACTGAGTAGTCTGGAAGATTGAGGAATCTCAGCTTTCAATGGCTGAACAATCAATGGATCTTCACACAGAAGTAGAAAAGACCATAAACATATGTAAGTCAAATAAACAAACATTTCATTTCAAGATAAACATTCAAATACACATGATTGTTTCAACCCTTTACATGATAACTAAATAATTACAAAATCACATAGACTAAGAGTCAACCTTCTTCATCTCCAGAATATGCCCCAGCAGGTTCAGACTCAGCAAATTCTTTCAATTTTAGCACCTCTTCATCTTGTTTCTCCACGTGTGCCTTTAACCTCTTGAACTCTTGAGTATACTCAATCAGAATCCTTTCCATTGTCTCATTTTTATTATCCAACTCAATCATCTTTACCTCTCTCTATGCATCTTTCTTCAACAGGTTCTCAATCTGCAAATCCTTCTCAACCATTTTCCTCTTCACCTCCTCAAGCTCTAACTTTCTTTCTTTCTCATCCTTGATCATATCCAGAACGTAGCTTTGGAGCTTGCTCAGGATTTCTTCAACAGAAATATTTGGTATCTGAGAGCCAGTCTGAGATGATCCTGCAGCACCTTGAGTAGCGGTTGAAGTTGGAGCAGCTGTTGCTGTAGAGGATCTGACAGTGATTTCAGCAGATGCTACCAGAGGCTTGAACTTATAAACCTTCTTTTTCTTTTTCTCTGGCTCATCAATTGCAGCCTTTTCCTTCCTTTTCCTTGTTTGCTCATCCTCATCATCCTCAAAGAAATCATCAACGTTCATCTCATCTAACTCGGTGGGGATAGCCTCTCCCCCGGTGGGATCATGAGCCTCTTGGCTCTGGACTTCTGGCTCCTCGTCCTCATCATCAGAAACAATCTCAATATTCTCAACCTGAGATTCAGTACCCTCATTTCTCCACAGATGCTTTCGTTCTGGAGCTTTATAATCCTTGTCTCCAAGATGACAGATCAATCTTCTCTTTGGAGGAGTGTGGTGCCCATGTACCTGCTCATCTGCCTGACTGTCTTATCATTCATGTGCCTCAGTTTGATTTTATCCCCGTCTTCCTTCACTAAACCCTCAACCTGGGTATCAATCACAATTTGAAGAAACCTGGGATACATCAAAAACCGCCCCTCATTCTTTGACAAATTTTCTTTCAGACAGTTGAAAATCACTCTGGATATGTTGAATTTAACGTTCAGCACGAGTGCCACAAATAGATAGGAAAACGTTTGGTTCAGCTGATCATGGCCGGTTCTTCGCGGCCCCAAGCAATGTGAGATGACGTGCATCAAATAACGGTATGGAGAGTAGAACTTGGTTTTGAATACTGACTTGTTTCGAATCTCTCCAGTGTATCCGCACCTCAGCAAACATCCCTTAACTCGACAGATGTTCAGAATAATTGGATCTGTGGTAGCGTCACCTAGCTCAAGCAGCTCATTCAATACCTCTTCTGAAACAAACACCGGTTGTTCTTGCACCAACCCTCGAATCCCACCCATAGCCTCATCATATGCAGTTGTTCTCCAAAACTCTTGTTGATGTGAAGCGTAGACAGTGCAGGTTGCTGTGATTGCAGTATGAATCCTTGACCTCATCAAATAATCAATCATTTTATCACAGTCCCTGGTTAACTTGTTCTTTGTCAGAAAGGCCCTGATGTTGTGCATGTCACCAGCTTTCAAATCTGCCTTTGTCTGACTGCCTGATGCAGTCTCAGCGATGTTTTGGGCCGAGGAGCTTCCAAGTTGTGTAGGTTCCATTGTTTAAAATATGCGGAATAAACATTAAGCACATTAGAAAGAAACATTCACAGACCGTAACACACAGTTAGAATCTACAGAATTTAAAAATTAAGCATTAATTTCAAAATTTCGAAATTTCACAACGCGCGCACTGAAAAGCATCACGCAAGTGATGACAGGACTTCGTGCGAAGTGATTTAATGTTTATAAAACATGATTAATTAAATCCAAGATACACTACGCAAGAGGTGGACACATATACGCACGGAGTGGATTGCCACTTCGTGCGACCAAAACTCATCGAATTCATCTCTTACATAGTGCACTTCGTACGAACACAGGTCAGTACGTGTGAAATGAACATCACTTCGCACGGCCAATATTCAAACTCAAAACCAGTTCGCTGAAATTCAAAACCATTGATTTGCGATGTTTTTGAGTCGATTGAGTGATTAAATATCATCTAATTACGTCCATGAATGTTACTCTTCACTCAAATCTAACAAACTAACACATTAAAATCACTTTAGATCCAGTTTTGATGTTTTTAGTTTTTCAAACATAAAATCGATTATAACTTGAGATCCAACCGTTGGATTGAAGCGAAAAACATACCAAATTGATCACAAGACAAAAACGAATCACACAGATGAAACGAAAAAAACTCTTTCAACACAGAGGTGAGAATCAAAATCGAGAGAGAATGAAATGAATTGTAGAAAATTTGAACGCGTAATGACGAATACGCACGAAAGACACTTATATACCCTCTTTCACTTCGTGCGAAGTGAGGGCACTTTGCATGTTGTTGCCCGAAGTGCACACCTTAAGTGACACTTCACTTCGTCTCTTGACCTTTGACTGCGAAGTATGACTACACTACGCACGTTGTGCCATCCAGTTCGTGCAAAGTGCTGTCACTTCGTGCGGATTAAATTTCTCATATAAAAACAGAATTTTTCTTGACGATCCTGTACTCAGCACATAATGGTTAGTAACTTCAATGCAGGTCATAAACTTTTAAGCACACGAAAACACAAGAAACTATAAAAAAAATACACCAAAAGAGATAAGAACACACCAAAAATCTTTTTGTATTTTTCTGATAATAAAGAAAATGAAAATGCAGACTGTTAACAAATTAAATCCTAAAAAAACTAAGAGACAGAAATGAAAACACTAAAGAGATTTGCAAAAATTAAATTACTGAAATTAAATCTTTTTGTGAGAACTAATGATATTTGATACCAATATGCTTGGTTCAAACTGAAATATCATTTTATACGGGACTGCTGGGAGAAGAAACTAATTGACGTTTTGTCTATTCAAACTGAATTTCAAAAGGCAGACCTGTATACAAAGGCATTTGATAAACCCAGGTTTTTGTTCTTAGTGAATGAAAACAGGATGAAAACCAAGTGTGAGGTCGTCTCTGATGATGCAACATAATGTCTTTCTCGTATATGTGCCTGTGTGTCTATTTTCTGTGTGTTTATTTTCTGTGTCTGTGTGTCTCGGTTCTTGGTATTTATTTCTTTTAGTATTTTAGGGGGAGATTGGTGCAACATAGAAAATACAAAAAAAAAAATCAGAAAAACATAGAAAATACAAAAAAAATCAGAAAAACAATAATGAGAAGTTGATCCAACTCAAATGGAAAATGATGGTACACTGGCTTTCAATACAAAGTATGTCTAGTAAAATTAGGACTGAAGGCATGTACATATTCTTGAGAAAACTGTCTGAAAATTTGAGTCAAATCAGATAAGAAACAGATGGTGTGTAAGGCATATGATGAGAGTCTAGGCTGATAAGTGGTTATGCATGTGGAAATCCATCAAAGATTCAAAGTATCGAGACATTCCATGTCTACAAGTCAATAACAGTTGAGACTAACTTAGTCTGGTGCACACACCTGTTACCATGCCAAATGTGTTAGATGACAATGAGCAAAATGTAAAAAGAGGGTGAAAAATTGACCCCAATCTGAGATGTCAAAAGAAATAGATACATTGATCTATTAGTGTTGAATTGTCAAAGAGCATAAAATGCAGTGACAAAAGCTCAACAGATATTATCAAAAGAGGTGAAAAATTGACCTCCATGTCAAAGAGCATAAAATGCAGTGACAAAAGCTCAACAAAAATTATCAAAAGAGGTGAAAAATTGACCTCCATGTCAAAGAGCATAAAATGCGTTGACAAAATCACAAAGCACATAAGCATGGTGGTTGGGTACTCAAGTTGTGCAACCGACTGAGTGAATCAAAACACTGTGAGATTTTGAAAGAGATAGTATTAACCATGTACCCAGTCTAGATAATCAGAAAATGTGGAAATCAAATCTGTCATTATCTGAGGAAAGTTAGATTGACAGACAGAAATTGAGAGAGTATGTTTGTGCCTAAGGTTCTGAAATGAATGATAACGAAGTATAGATGTGCTGGTACTGACTCCATCTTGGAACCTTCTCACAAAAAGATTTAATTTCAGTAATTTAATTTTTGCAAATCTCTTTAGTGTTTTCATTTCTGTCTCTTCGTTTTTTAGGATTTAATTTGTTAACAGTCTGCATTTTCATTTTCTTTATTATCAGAAAAATACAAAAAGATTTTTGGTGTGTTCTTATCACTTTTGGTGTGTTTTTTTATAGTTTCTTGTGTTTTCGTGTGCTTAAAAGTTTATGACCTGCATTGAAGTTACTAACCGTTGTGTGCTGAGTACAGGATCGTCAAGAAAAATTCTGTTTTTATATGAGAAATTCAATCTGCACGAAGTGACAGCACCTTGCACGAACTGGATGGCACAACGTGCGTAGTGTAGTCATACTTCGCAGTCAAAGGTCAAGAGGACTGTTGGGGAAACATTTGTTACACCCAAAAGTCCCGAGGTTTGTCAAAAAGGGAAGGAACCACTTCATAAGGTGATTAATGCTTCTAGTGTTTATCACAAGGCTACTCCCCGTCAAGACTTAAAATGGACCAATAAACCCGAATCTAAAATGTCAAATTGTTCAGATACCAATGCAAACTTCAAAGCTACTGGTATTTGGATTAACATGCCAATTGTTGGAGAAGATGGGAAACCCATGACCATTCGGGCATGGGTTCCTAATGCTAACTAAGTTTTTACTCTTTGTGCAGGGTGCCCGCGGCTATAACACGTGGATTGTAGACAGTGGAGCATCCAGGCACATGACAGGCGATTTGAGCCTGCTTTCAAATGTCAGAAAAATAAAAGGAGGTTATGTAAGTTTCGCAGGTGATAAAGGAAGTCACATCACAGCTCAAGGTTTCTTGTCTAATGGGAGAGTGAGCTTTGACAGAGTCAACTATGTCGAGCAGCTAGCAAACAACTTGCTGTCAGTCTCTCAAATTTGTGATAAGGAGTTTAAGGTGATGTTTGATGACAAAAAAATGCTATATTCTGAAGAAGGAATTTCTGATTCCCGAATATATGATTTTAATGTCAACTCCAAGACATAATGATCTATATGTCCTGGACATGTCAAAAGCTTCGGTAAAAGAGGTTGAGCACCAGTGTTTTTTATCAAAAGCGACTGAGAAGGATTCCATGTTATGGCACAAGAGAATGTGCCATTTGAGTTTGAGAAAAATGAATCATCTGGTTCATCATGATCTTGTTCAGGGAGTAAACTTGAAAAGCTTCCATTTACCAGACAAATGTATTTCATGTAAAATGGGAAAGCAGACGAAGAAACCCCACAAGCTGAAAAAGTACAACTCCATCTCAATTCTGCTTGAACTACTTCACATGGATTTATTTGGTCCTGTGAAGTACAAGAGCATCCATGGAGATAGGTACTGTCTGGTGGTAACAGACGATTACTCAAGATTTTCCTGGGTTTTCTTTTTAAAGGAGAAGTCTGAGACCTTTGAGACATTAGAGATAATGATCAACAAGTTAGAGACCATCTACAAACTGAAGATCCAGAAACTTAGATCAGATAATGGAACAGAGTTCAAGAATCAGAAGATGGAGAAGCTATGTAATGAGAAGGGTATCCAGCATCAGTTCAACGCAGCATACACTCCTCAAATGAATGGAGTTGCTGAGAGAAAGAATCGGACCTTAATAGAAGCAGCACGCACCAGGCTTGCTGATTCTGCTTTGCCCGTACGGTTTTGGAACGAAGCAGTTGCTAATGCCTGTTACACACTTAACCGGGTCTTAGTGGTCAAACGATTGGGAAAGACATGTTATGAACTGCTGAACAACCGGAAACCTAATATAAGTCATCTTGAGCCTTTTGGTGATCCCTGCACAATGTTAAAAAGAGAAGCCGAAGGTAAATTCAGTTCCAAGGTCGAGAAGGGACATTTCTTGGGGTACAGTGTTCCAAATAAGCGTGTCTTCAACTTAACAACTCACTGTGTGGAAGAATGGTTTGAGGTAGATGTGCAAAGGAATACCTTGGTACCTACAAAAACTGGTGATGCTTGGTTATTTGATTATGATAACCTATTTGACTCATTTAATCTGCCACCAGTAGCTCTAGAAAATGATATAGCAATTCAGATGTTGTATGACCTGCAGAACTCCTCTGAGGGCACCACACCAAATCCGCCTTCTAGTACTCACACGTCGACGCATAGTGATGCTGAATCAGACTCTGAAGATGAGCCACATACCCCACCGGACAAGGGTTCACAGGGTGTTGACAGTTCCTCAAATAACCACACTTTAACATTTGAAGAGACACCCTTGGTTACAAATTTGGAAACTAATGTTGAGGCTCAGTTGCAGAGATCTAGCAGAATTGATAGAAACCACCCTCCTGAACAAATTATTGGTGATCCTACTTCTCATGTTCAAACCAGGAGACAGGTGGCAAAGGTATCAGGATCTCTCTCTCAAGAGTCCCCTGGACTGCAACAGGTGGAAGACTTTTCAGATCTGGGAGCTAATTTGGTCAAGTCTGTGGATTTTGCACAATGTCTATGTTCCGGATTTCTATCACAGATTGAACCAAAAGATCATATTGAGGCGCTCAAAGACGATTCTTGGATTAATGCAATGCAAGAAGAACTACTTCAATTCAAGAAGTTGAATGTTTGGCGCTTAGTTAACAGACCAAAAGGTGCCAAGTCATTTGGCTGCAGATGGGTTCTGAAATGCAAACGTGATGATCAGGGAGTGATTGTCAGGAACAAGGCAAGGCTAGTAGTTCAGGGTTTCAGACAAATTCCTGACATAGACTACACAGATGTGTTTGCTCCAGTCGCTCAGTTGGAAGCTATACGACTTTTTCTAGCCTTTGCTTCGCACAAACGCTTTAAAGTCTATCAAATGGATGTTAAAAGTGCGTTCATGTACGGGGAAATTCAGGAAACAGTGTATGTTAATCAACCTCCGGGGTTTGTGGACCCCCTTCATCCAGACAAAGTTTTCTAGTTGAATAAGGCTTTATATGGTCTACATTAAGCACCGCGAGCATGGTACGAGACCCTCTCTCAATATCTAATCAACAATGGGTACAAGAGAGGGACCATTGACAAAACGCTGTTCATCAAGGGTGAAGATAAAGACTTGATATTGGTTCAGGTATACGTGGATGATATCATTTTCGGTTCCCCAAATCCAATTATGTGTGAAGAATTTGCAAGGATTATGAAAGAGAAGTTTGAAATGAGTTCGATGGGAGAGATGAAGTTTTTCTTGTGACTTCAAGTGGAGCAGACAGAGACAGGGATTTTTCTACATCAGACTAAATATGTTGCTGATATTCTCGCCCGGTTCGAAATGTCTACTGAGAAGCCTGCTGCGACACCTCTTCCAGTAAATCACAGTATCTCTCCAGACACTGAGGGGGAGTTAGTGAATGAATCTCTTTACCGAGCTATGATTGGTTCACTGATGTACCTCACAGCATCCAGACCAGATATCATGTTCGCCACATGCCTGATGGCAAGATATCAATCCGAGCCTAATATCAAGCATCTGACAATTGTCAAGAGGATTTTTCGTTATCTGAAGGATGCTCCTAACCTAGGATTGTGGTATCCTTGTGATGATAATTTTGATTTGAAGGCCTATAGTGATTCAGACTATGGTGGTTGCAAAAAGGATCACAAATCTACTTCTGGAAGATGTCAATTTCTTGGATCGCGTCTTGTCACGTGGCAGTGTAAGAAGCAGACTGCGGTTGCTCTCTCTACGTGTGAAGCTGAATATATTTTGGCGGCAAGTTGCTGTTCTCAGGTCGTCTGGATTCAACAACAGCTACGGGACTACGGTTTGAAAATTTCTACTACTCCTATTTATGTTGATAATACTGATGCCATAGCTAACACTAAAAATCCAGTACAGCACTCCAAGACCAAGCATATTGGTATCAAATATCATTTTATACGGGACTGCTAGGAAAAGAAACTAATTGACGTTTTGTCTATTCAAACTGAATTTCAAAAGGCAGACCTGTATACAAAGGCATTTGATAAACCCAGGTTTTTGTTCTTAGTGAATGAAAACGGGATGAAAACCAAGTGTGAGGTCGTCTCTGATGATGCAACATAATGTCTTTCTCGTATATGTGCCTGTGTGTCTATTTTATGTGTGTTTATTTTCTGTGTCTGTGTGTCTCTGTTCTTGGTATTTATTTCTTTTAGTATTTTAGGGGGAGATTGGTGCAACATAGAAATTACAAAAAAAAAATCAGAAAAACATAGAAAATACAAAAAAAATCAAAAAAACATAGAAAATACAAAAAAAATCAGAAAAACAATAATGAGAAGTTGATCCAACTCAAATGGAAAATGATGGTACACTGGCTTTCAATACAAAGTATGTCTAGTAAAATTAGGACTAAAGGCATTTACATATTCTTGAGAAAACTGTCTGAAAATTTGAGTCAAATCAAATAAGAAACAGATGAAGTGTAAGGCATATGATGAGAGTCTAGGCTGATAAATGGTTATGCATGTGGAAATCCATCAAAGATTCAAACTATCGAGACATTCCAAGTCTACAAGTCAATGACAGTTGAGACTAACTTAGTCTGGTGCACACACCTGTTACCATGCCAAATGTGTTAGATGACAATGAGCAAAATGTAAAAAGAGGGTGAAAAATTGACCCTAATCTGAGATGTCAAAAGAAATGTAAACATTGATCTATTAGTGTTGGATTGTCAAAGAGCATAAAATGCAGTGACAAAAGCTCAACAGAAATTATCAAAAGAGGTGAAAAATTGACCTCCATGTCAAAGAGCATAAAATGCGTTGACAAAATCACAAAGCACATAAGCATGGTGGTTGGGTACTCAAGTTGTGCAACCGACTGGGTGAATCAAACCACTGTGAGATTTTGAAAGAGATAGTCTTAACCATGTACCCAGTCTAGATAATCAGAAAATGTTGAAATCAAATCTGTCATTATCTGAGGAAAGTTAGATTGACAGACAGAAATTGAGAGAGTATGTTTGTGCCTAAGGTTCTGAAATGAATGATAACTAAGTATAGATGTGCTGGTACTGACTCCATCTTGGAACTTTCTCACAAAAAGATTTAATTTCAGTAATTTAATTTTTGCAAATCTCTTTAGTGTTTTCATTTCTGTCTCTTAGTTTTTTTAGGATTTAATTTGTTAACAGTCTGCATTTTCATTTTCTTTATTATTAGAAAAATACAAAAAGATTTTTGGTGTGTTCTTATCTCTTTTGGTGTGTTTTTTTATAGTTTCTTGTGTTTTCGTGTGCTTAAAAGTTTATGACCTGCATTGAAGTTACTAACCGTTGTGTGCTGAGTACAGGATCGTCAAGAAAAATTTTGTTTTTATATGAGAAATTCAATCCGCACGAAGTGACAACACCTTGCACGAACTGGATGGCACAACGTGCGTAGTGTAGTCATACTTCGCAGTCAAAGGTCAAGAGACGAAGTGAAGTGTCACTTAAGGTGTGCACTTCGGGCAACAACATGCGAAGTGCCCTCACTTCGCACGAATTGAAGAGGGTATATAAGTGTATTTCGTGCGTATTCGTCATTACGCGTTCAAATTTTCTACAGTTCATTTCATTCTCTCTCGATTTTGATTCTCACCTCTGTGTTGAAAGAGTTTTTTTGTTTCATCTGTGTGATTCGTTTTTGTCTTGTGATCAATTTGGTATGTTTTTCGCTTCAATCCAACGGTTGGATCTCAAGTTATAATCGATTTTATGTTTGAAAAACTAAAAACATCAAAACTGGATCTAAAGTGATTTTAATGTGTTAGTTTGTTAGATTTGAGTGAAGAGTAACATTCATGGACGTAATTAGATGATATTTAATCACTCAATCGACTCAAAAACATCGCAAATCAATGGTTTTGAAGTTCAGCGAACTGGTTTTGAGTTTGAATATTGGCCGTGCGAAGTGATGTTCATTTCGCACGTACTGACCTGTGTTTGTACGAAGTGCACTATGTAAGAGATGAATTCGATGAGTTTTGGTCGCACGAAGTGGCAATCCACTTCGTGCGTATATGTGTCCACCTCTTGCGTAGTGTATCTTGGATTTAATTAATCATGTTTTATAAACATTAAATCACTTCGCACGAAGTCCTGTCATCACTTGCGTGATGCTTTTCAGTACGCGCGTGGTGAAATTTCGAAATTTTGAAATCAATGCTTAATTTTTAAATTCTGTAGATTCTAACTGTGTGTTACGGTCTGTGAATGTTTCTTTCTAATGTGCTTAATGTTTATTCCGCATATTTTAAACAATGGAACCTACACAACTTGGAAGCTCCTCGGCCCAAAACATCGCTGAGACTGCATCTGGCAGTCAGACAAAGGCAGCTTTGAAAGCTGGTGACATGCACAACATCAGGGCCTTTCTGACAAAGAACAAGTTAACCAGGGACTGTGATAAAATGATTGATTATTTGATGAGGTCAAGGATTCATACTGCAATCACAGCAACCTGCACTGCCTACGCTTCACATCAACAAGAGTTTTGGAGAACAGCTGCATATGATGAGGCTATGGGTGGGATTCGAGGGTTGGTGCAAGAACAACCGGTGTTTGTTTCAGAAGAGGTATTGAATGAGCTGCTTGAGCTAGGTGACGCTGCCACAAATCCAATTTCTCTGAACATCTGCCGAGTTAAGGGATGTTTGCTGAGGTGCGGATACACTGGAGAGATTCAAAACGAGTCAGTATTCAAAACCAAGTTCTGCTCTCCATACCGTTATTTGATTCACGTCATCTCACATTGCTTGGGGCCGCGAAGAACCGGCCATGATCAGCTGAACCAAACGTTTTCCCATCTATTTGTGGCGCTCGTGCTGAACGTTAAATTCAACATCTCCAGAGTGATTTTCAACTGTCTGAAAGAAAATTTGTCAAAGAATGAGGGGCGGTTTTTGATGTATCCCAGGTTTCTTCAAATTGTGATTGATACCCAGGTTGAGGGTTTAGTGAAGGAAGACGGGGACAAAATCAAACTGAGGCACATGAATGATCAGACAGTCAGGCAGATGAGCAGGTACATGGGCATCACAGCTCCTCCAAAGAGAAGATTGATCTGTCATCTAGGAGACAAGGATTATAAAGCTCCAGAACGAAAGCATGTGTGGAGAAATGAGGGTTCTGAATCTCAGGTTGAGAATATTTAGATTGTTTCTGATGATGAGGATGAGGAGCCAGAAGTCCAGAGCCAAGAGGCTTATGATCCCACCGGGGGAGAGGCTATCCCAACCGAGTTAGATGAGATGAACGTTGATGATTTCTTTGAGGATGATGAGGATGAGCAAACAAGGAAAAGGAAGGAAAAGGCTGCAATTGATGAGCCAGAGAAAAAGAAAAAGAAGGTTTATAAGTTCAAGCCTCTGGTAGCATCTGCTGAAATCACTGTCAGATCCTCTACAGCAACAGCTGCTCCAGCTTCAACCGCTGCTCAAGGTGCTGCAGGATCATCTCAGACTGGCTCTCAGATACCAAATATTTCTGTTGAAGAAATCCTGAGCAAGCTTCAAAGCTACGTTATGGATATGATCAAGGATGAGAAAGAAAGAAAGTTAGAGCTTGAGGAGGTGAAGAGTAAAATGGTTGAGAAGGATTTGCAGATTGAGAACCAGTTGAAGAAAGATGCAGAGAGAGAGGTAAAGATGATTGAGTTGGAGAAGAAAAACGAGACAATGGAAAGGATTCTGATTGAGTATACTCAAGAGTTCAAGAGGTTAAAGGCACACGTGGAGAAACAAGATGAAGAGGTGCTAAAATTGAAAGAATTTGCTGAGTCTGAACCTGCTGGGGCATATTCTGGAGATGAAGAAGGTTGACTCTTAGTCTATGTGATTTTGTAATTATTTAGTTATCATGTAAAGGGTTGAAACAATCATGTGTATTTGAATGTTTATCTTGAAATGAAATGTTTGTTTATTTGACTTACATATGTTTATGGTCTTTTCTACTTCTGTGTGAAGATCCATTGATTGTTCAGCCATTGAAAGCTGAGATTCCTCAATCTTCCAGACTACTCAGTGTACAAGGTCAGATTGTATCTCAAGAGGAGTATGAAGCTGAGGAAGGTGAAATTCTTCCATTCCTGTCTAGGGAACAAATTGCTGAACTCTTGCAGATTCCAATCGAAAACGTGATAATAGATGAGGATGATCAAAGCTCTGTGCCTCAATCGGAAGCTGAGAAAGAACCAATTTTTGACACCGATGAGGTAGAAATTGAGGATGAGATTGATCAACACTACCCAAGCCAACAAACAGATGATGACCTGCCTGATCTTGCTGATGTCTTCAAAACTGCTAACGCTGAGGAAATCAACAGAAGAGCTGAAGTTAGAGAACAAGAAAATGTTGACTTTGACTTAGAAAAATATCTGGGTGATAGAAAATCTAAGCAAGAGGAAAGAGAAGCTAGAAGAAAGAAATATCTACGGTTTCTGGAACGCCAGGCAGGCAAAGAAAAGAAGTCTGAAAGCTCACCGAAGTATACCAAGTTTTATAAAACACTGGGCAAGAAGACTCATAGTGCTATAGTTGGTTGGTGCTATATCCCTGAATTCAATGTTTATGCAATTAAAAGGGAAAGGGGAGTTGAATATTTCAAGAGAGCAAATGATATACAGACATTGCCATTTTATGATATTAGACAACTTGCTCGTCTGCCCCTTTTGGATTGTGAAGATCAAGGTATGGCCAAATGGTTTGAGACATTGGTAAAGCGTGAGGCTCGGTTTGGATGGAAAAACTTAAAGCCATATGTGCCAGGTGTCAAAAGCCATCCAACAAAAATTGATCCGTTGACAGGGAGGAAGCTCAAAGTGTTAAATTGCAAAGCTCCTCAGTGTATGAAGAAGTTACCGTTGAAAACAATCCAATCTTGTACAAGGATCAGTATATGGATTTGGCGTTGCAATTTCAAAAAGTCGTTCGTGTTTGTTTTGCATTTGTCATCTATGCCGGATCGCAGGAAATCAAGTCTACTACATTGTGAAGGATAGAGAGTCATGTCATTTTTGCTTAGTGCAATTTTTGTTGACTAAGGATTCAAAGATCTGCTTAGGTGTCCGGCACACAGTAATCACGAAGAGCACACAGAGAAAGACGAAGAACAACACTAAGAACTCACACAGAATGCTTAAGGCTGCCCTTGGATACGAAATTAACACTAAGTTTACGTTTTTTCGAAGGTATCTCTGATTTGGAAGGCTTATGAAGGCTTATATGTGATTATCAACGATTACGGACGATTATGGACGATTACCCCAATGATTATGAAGGCTTCTCCTTGACTATCCGTGCATCATTTAGATAATACGCGGTTAAAACCTATTTATATGAACAGAAAACGCGGTATTTATGTTAAACACGTTTCTGCCTTAATTAACTTCCACTACGCACGTGATGCAGTGCACTACGCACGTAGTTAATCCAGTACGCACGTACCGGGTGTTTTAATGATATTCAATTAAACTTTAATTATCTACTTCACTATGCACGTAGTGAGATCCACTACGCACGTGGTGACCTTCACTTATACTTAAACTTCCAAACACAAATCAACACATGACTAAGTACTTGTAGGCTTAAAACAAATATAAGTAAACACTTAGAATATATAAACATGAAAACTATTAATCAAAACACATTTGAATTAACATTTCAAGTAAACATTTATATATTCGATTGATAAGAACTAGGGATTTACAATTATGCACCAACAAACTCCCCCAAAGACCTAGTTCTATCAACAAAAATGCTCAGAATCATACCTGCACTACGCACGCTGTAAACCGTGCGGAGTGGCTCCATTACGCACGCTGTAAACCGTGCGGAGTGGCTCCATTACACACGCGATGAAATCCTCATATGTGAAACTTGTTACTTTTCGTACTGCACTCAGCAATAAAAGATCAGTAACTTCAAGGCAACTAATAAACATTTAAGCACATCAAAACAACAAGAACCTTTAAATAAAAAACAAAACACACCGAAAGAAGTTAGACCACACCAAAAATCTTTTTGTATTTTTCTGATTATAAAGAAAATGAAAATGCAGACTGTTAACAAATTAAATCCTAAAAAAACTAAGAGACAGAAATGAAAACACTAAAGAGATTTGCAAAAATTAAATTACTGAAATTAAATCTTTTTGTGAGAAGGTTCCAAGATGGAATCAGTACCAGCATATCCATACTTAGTTATCATTCATTTCAGAACCTTAGGCACAAACATACTCTCTCAATTTCTGTCTGTCAATCTAACTTTCCTCAGATAATGACAGATTTGATTTCAACATTTTCTGATTATCTAGACTGGGTACATGGTTAAGACTATCTCTTTCAAAATCTCACAGTGTTTTGATTCACTCAGTCAGTTGCACAACTTGAGTACCCAACCACCATGCTTATGTGCTTTGTGATTTTGTCAACGCATTTTATGCTCTTTGACATGGAGGTCAATTTTTCACCTCTTTTGATAATTTCTGTTGAGCTTTTGTCACTGCATTTTATGCTCTTTGACATGGAGGTCAATTTTTCACCTCTTTTGATAATATCTGTTGAGCTTTTGTCACTGCATTTTATGCTCTTTGACAATTCAACACTAATAGAACAATGTATCTATTTCTTTTGACATCTCAGATTGGGGTCAATTTTTCACCTTCTTTTTACATTTTGCTCATTGTCATCTAACACATTTGGCATGGTAACAGGTGTGTGCACCAGACTAAGTTAGTCTCAACTGTTATTGACTTGTAGACTTGGAATGTCTCGATAGTTTGAATCTTTGATGGATTTCCACATGCATAACCACTTATCAGCCTAGACTCTCATCATATGCCTTACACGCCATCTGTTTCTTATCTGATTTGACTCAAATTTTCAGACAGTTTTCTCAAGAATTTGTACATGCCTTCAGTCCTAATTTTACTAGACATACTTTGTATTGAAAGCCAGTGTACCATCATTTTCCATTTGAGTTGGATCAACTTCTCATTATTGTTTTTCTGATTTTTTTGTATTTTCTATGTTTTTCTGATTTTTTTTGTATTTTATATGTTTTTCTGATTTTTTTTGTATTTTCTATGTTTTTCTGATTTTTTTTGTATTTTCTATGTTTTTCTGATTTTTTTGTATTTTCTATGTTTTTCTGATTTTTTTTGTATTTTATATGTTGCACCAATCTCCCCCTAAAATACTAAAAGAAATAAATACCAAGAACAGAGACACACAGACACAGAAAATAAACACACAGAAAATAGACACACAGGCACATATACGAGAAAGACATTAAGTTGCATCATCAGAGACGACCTCACACTTGGTTTTCATCCCGTTTTCATTCACTAAGAACAAAAACCTGGGTTTATCAAATGCCTTTGTATACAGGTCTGCCTTTTGAAATTCAGTTTGAATAGACAAAATGTCAATTAGTTTCTTTTCCCAGCAGTCCCGTATAAAATGATATTTGATACCAATATGCTTGGTCTTGGAGTGCTGTACTGGATTTTTAGTGATAGCTATGGCAGCAGTATTATCAACATAAATAGGAGTAGTAGAAATTTTCAAACCGTAGTCCCGTAGCTGTTGTTGAATCCAGACGACCTGAGAACAGAAACTTGCCGCCGAAATATATTCAGCTTCACACGTAGAGAGAGCAACCGCAGTCTGCTTCTTACACTGCCACGTGACAAGACGCGATCCAAGAAATTGACATCCTCCAAAAGTAGATTTGTGATCCTTTTTGCAACCACCATAGTCTGAATCACTATAGGCCTTCAAATCAAAATTATCATCACAAGGATACCACAATCCTAGGTTAGGAGCATCCTTCAGATAACGAAAAATCCTCTTGACAATTGTCAGATGCTTGATATTAGGCTCGAATTGATATCTTGCCATCAGGCATGTGGCGAACATGATATCTGGTCTGGATGCTGTGAGGTACATCAGTGAACCAATCATAGCTCGGTAAAGAGATTCATTCACTAACTCCCCCTCAGTGTCTGGAGAGATACTGTGATTTACTGGAAGAGGTGTCGCAGCAGGCTTCTCAGTAGACATTTCGAACCGGGCGAGAATATCAGCAACATATTTAGTCTGATGTAGAAAAATCCCTGTCTCTGTCTGCTCCACTTGAAGTCCCAAGAAAAACTTCATCTCTCCCATCGAACTCATTTCAAACTTCTCTTTCATAATCCTTGCAAATTCTTCACACATAATTGGATTTTGAGAACCGAAAATGATATCATCCACGTATACCTGAACCAATATCAAGTCTTTATCTTCACCCTTGATGAACATCGTTTTGTCAATGGTCCCTCTCTTGTACCCATTGTCGATCAGATATTGAGAGAGGGTCTCATACCATGCTCGCGGTGATTGATGTAGACAATATAAAGCCTTATTCAGCAAGAAAACTTTTTCTGGATGAAGGGGGTCCACAAACCCCGGAGGTTGATTAACATACACTGTTTCCTTAATTTCCCCGTACAGGAACACACTTTTAACATTCATTTGATAGACTTTAAAGCGTTTGTGCGAAGCAAAGGCTAGAAAAAGGCGTATAGCTTCCAACCGAGCGACTGGAGCAAACACATCTGTGTAGTCTATGTCAGGAATTTGTCTGAAACCCTGAACTACTAGCCTTGCCTTGTTCCTGACAATCACTCCCTGATCATCACGTTTGCATTTCAGAACCCATCTGCAGCCAAATGACTTGGCACCTTTTGGTCTGTTAACTAAGCGCCAAACATTCAACTTCTTGAATTGAAGTAGTTCTTCTTGCATTGCATTAATCCAAGAATCGTCTTTGAGCGCCTCAATATGATCTTTTGGTTCAATCTGTGATAGAAATCTGGAACATAGACATTGTGCAAAATCCACAGACTTGACCAAATTAGCTCCCAGATCTGAAAAGTCTTCCACCTGTTGCAGTCCGGGGGACTCTTGAGAGAGAGATCCTGATACCTTTGCCACCTGTCTCCTGGTTTGAACATGAGAAGTAGGATCACCAATAATTTGTTCAGGAGGGTGGGGTATGTGGCTCATCTTCAGAGTCTGATTCAGCATCACTATGTGTCGACGTGTGAGTACTAGAAGGCGGATTTGGTGTGGTGCCCTCAGAGGAATTCTGCAGGTCATACAACATCTGAATTGCTATATCATCTTCTAGAGCTACTAGTGGCAGATTAAACGAGTCAAATAGGTTATCATAATCAAATAACCAAGCATCACCAGTTTTTGTAGGTACCAAGGTATTCCTTTGCACATCCACCTCAAACCATTCTTCCACACAGTGAGTTGTTAAGTTGAAGACACGCTTATTTGGAACACTGTACCCCAAGAAATGTCCCTTCTCGACCTTGGAACTGAATTTACCTTCGGCTTCTCTTTTTAACATTGTGCAGGGAGCACCAAAAGGCTCAAGATGACTTATATTAGGTTTCCGGTTGTTCAGCAGTTCATAACATGTCTTTCCCAATCGTTTGACCACTAAGACCCGGTTAAGTGTGTAACAGGCATTAGCAACTGCTTCGTTCCATAACCGTACGGGCAAAGCAGAATCAGCAAGCATGGTGCGTGCTGCTTCTATTAAGGTCCGATTCTTTCTCTCAGCAACTCCATTCATTTGAGGAGTGTATGTTGCGCTGAACTGATGCTGGATACCTTTCTCATTACATAGTTTCTCCATCTTCTGATTCTTGAACTCTGTTCCATTATCTGATCTAAGTTTCCGGATCTTCAGTTTGTAGATGGTCTCTAACTTGTTGATCATTATCTCTAATGTCCCAAAGGTCTCAGACTTCTCCTTTAAAAAGAAAACCCAGGAAAATGTTGAGTAATCGTCTGTTACCACCAGACAGTACCTATCTCCATGGATGCTCTTGTACTTCACAGGACCAAATAAATCCATGTGAAGTAGTTCAAGCGGAATTGAGATGGAGTTGTACTTTTTCAGCTTATGGGGTTTCTTTTTCTGCTTTCCCATTTTACATGAAATACATTTGTCTGGTAAATGGAAGCTTTTCAAGTTTACTCCCTGAACAAGATCATGATGAACCAGATGATTCATTTTTCTCAAACTCAAATGGCACATTCTCTTGTGCCATAACATGGAATCCTTCTCAGTCGCTTTTGATAAAAAACACTGGTGCTCAACCTCTTTTACCGAAGCTTTTGACATGTCCAGGACATATAGATCATTATGTCTTGGAGTTGACATTAAAATCATATATTCGGGAATCAAAAATTCCTTCTTCAGAATATAGCATTTTTTGTCATCAAACATCACCTTAAACTCCTTATCACAAATTTGTGAGACTGACAGCAAGTTGTTTGCTAGCTGCTCGACATAGTTGACTCTGTCAAAGCTCACTCTCCCATTAGACAAGAAACCTTGAGCTGTGATGTGACTTCCTTTATCACCTGCGAAACTTACATAACCTCCTTTTATTTTTTTGACATTTGAAAGCAGGCTTAAATCGCCTATCATGTGCCTGGATGCTCCACTGTCTACAATCCACTTGTTATAGCCGCGGGCACCCTGCACAAAGAGTAAAAAGTTAGTTAGCATTAGGAACCCATGCCCGAATGGTCATGGGTTTCCCATCTTCTCTAACAATTGGCATGTTAATCCAAATACCAGTAGCTTTGAAGTTTGCATTGGTATCTGAACTATTTGACATTTTAGATTCGGGTTTATTGGTCCATTTTAAGTCTTGACAGGGAGTAGCCTTGTGATAAACACTAGAAGCATTAATCACCTTATGAAGTGGTTCCTTCCCTTTTTGACAAACCTCGGGACTTTTGGGTTTAACAAATGTTTCCCCAACAGTCCTCTTGATCTGAATAGGTTGAGTTGATCTTCGATTATTTTGATTAAACATTTTGTTCCTTTGAAAATTTTCAGAAAAAAAATCTACTTTCCCATTGCAGCTCTGTTGTTGCTGATCACACTCATAACTGAGGTGACCAGGTCTCCTACAAACATAGCAAATCCTGTTTGACTGGTGTTTTGCAGGATTATGTGGCACTTTCTGATCAACTGGACATTTTGGCTCAACTCCTAGACCACGTTGTTTGGGCAGGATTTTAACTTCCTCATAAGGACGGGTTGCAGGAGACTTTGCACCCTCCTTCCCTATTGTTCTGAGTGCTGCTTGGACATTTTGCATTAGAGTGCCTTGTCCAGTGAAATTGCCTAAAAGTTTTCTCATTCCAGGTTCAGGCATTTCTTCTTGTTTAACCTCTTTCATCTGAGGCTCACTAACTACCCCCTTCATTTTTAAATCAGGTTTTGAGGTTGAATCAGAAGATTTATCAACCTTAGGAGGAAGTGAGTCAGCTTCAGAGAAGACATCTGTTTTCACCAGTTGATTTAACACTGGTGGTGGACATTTGGTATACTACTTTTTGTCCTTTTCTAAATCGGAACCTTGAGGTCTTCGGTCGATTATGTGCTCAAATAGGTAAGATGAAGTTGAATAACATTTAAGTTTATGGTTTAGAGTTTCATAATCTACCTTAGAGCTAGCAAGATCCCGTTTCAGAGTGTCTATTTGATTGATGTAAAAAACTATAGCATCCTGCTTATTTAACAAAGCTGCCTTTAGTTCTCTAATCTGCCTATTTTGACTTTCAATTTTGTCTTTTAAAGTCTTTTCTCTTCCTTTAATAAGTGTGGTCTCATGCAATTTAGAGGTAAGCTCAGCAACTTGAGATTTAAGAGATACTTTGTAGGACCGTGGGGGTTCTAAACTAACACCCTAATGCTAGGACTGATCTAGGATGAGAAATAGTGCGGAATATCTATTTCCCAAACCTCCTAAGGATTCAAGATCTGCTTAGGTGTCCGGCACACAGAGATCACGAAGAACACACAAAGATTGCTAAGAAAATCACTAAGAACTCACACAGAATGCTTAATGACTGCCCTTGGATGCGAAATCAACACTTAGTCGACGTTTTCGTAGGTTTACCAAATGATTATGAAGGCTTTTTCCGGTAATACGCGGTTAAAACCTATTTATACGTACAAAAACGTGGTATTTATGTTAAACACCGTTTCTGCCTTAATTAACTTCCACTACGCACGTGATGCAGTTCACTGCGCACGTAGTGTATATAGTACGCACGTACTAGACATTTTCTAATAATAATTAGCTAACTTTAATTAACCAGCCTCACTACGCACGTAATGAGCACCACTACGTACGTAGTGAGCTTCATCACGCACGTGATGAAATAGACTTTATACTTAACCTTCCAAACACACATCAACACATGATTAAGTACTTGTAAGCTTAAGATAAACATAAGTAAACACTTAGAATGAATAAACATGTAAATCAAATGTCAAAACTTCTTTGTATTATCATTCCAAGTAGATAATTACATATCTGATTGACCAGAACTAGGGATTTACATACATGCACTAACAAAGACAAAGCTGACCAACTTCAAAAAGTCACTAAGTCTTGGTGTAAGTCATCAAAGCTTGCTGAAAAGTGCATAAACCAACAAATTCCTAAACAGGTACAAGCTGTGCTTGGAGGTGACTATCAAACTGCAGCTTATGTAGCTGATGATGAGATAGCAAGTACAGTCTCTGAGGAGGACAGACTATTGATTGAGTCTCAGAAGTCAGCCTCAGAAAATAAACATGGTCAAAACCTTAAATACAATATGTTTGTAAAGGCTAAAGATCATGGAGAAGAGTGCTCAACATCCAAACAGCATGGTAAGTCTGTGATGGACAGATTAAGCACTCAGCCTATTCAAAGAACTTCAGTCATAGAAAGGCTTAATCCAAATCCTTTCAAAATACAACATTCTCTATCTGGCTCGGAGAGAAGTTACAAGAATAGGAAGACCAATGTAAGTCAGTGGTCAAAGTACAACAATGGTAAGTCCAAAGTTGTAGATCTTGGTAAGTCCAAGAAGATCAACAGTGGTCGTCCAAGCCTGTTGAAACTGGTGAGTCCAGTAGTCATGACAAAGGTAAGTCCAAGGTCATGGAAAAGAAGGTTGTTAGTCAAACTTCTAATCAAAAGGATAACAAACAAAGACCTGACAAAGGTAAGTCCAAAGTCAGTGATCATCATGTGAATCAACTTGCAAAGAAAGTTGAAAAGTTATCCACCACATATAATCCTAAGACTGAGAGCAAGTTCTCACAAGGATTATTAGACACTCTACCTCCTGTAATCATTGGAAGAAGGAGATGCTACAAGTGCAGAAGTAGAGGTCATGAGGCTAAGGACTGTGATGCAGAAATCTCAAGGCTTGAACAAGAAGAAGTAGATCAGCCTACACATGACTCAGCTCCTGCTCAAGCTGAACAGTCAGTTCAACAAGATGGAGATGCTAAGTGCTCCTCATCTGAACCCACCAAGAAGTGGGTTCCCAAACAAAACTAATGTGTTTAGTTTTCATCTCATGTGCAGGGTTCAAGTAAATGGTACTTGGATAGTGGTTGATCAAGGCACATGACCGGGTGGAAAGGACTTCTTAGTGATTTCCAAAAAGATGAAGGTCCTAAAGTAACGTTTGGTGACAACTTCCATGGAAGAACTAAAGGCTATGGGAAGATGCAAGCTGGCAAGGTTACTTTCCAGAGAGTTGCATATGTCAAAGGTCTCAAACACAACCTGATTAGTATCAGTCAATTGTGTGATGAAGACAACATTGTTACTTTTAGGAAGAAAGCAGGAACAATATATAATGCTAAGGGAAAGCCTGTATTAATAGCTAAAAGAGAAAGAGATGTGTATCTACTTGATCTTAATTCTGCTGATCCCTATACTGAAACCTGCTTGTATTCCCATTCTGTTCCTAAGCTGAGTTGGTTATGGCATAAACGTTTATCTCATCTAAATTTTAAAAATATAAATATGCTATCCAATAAAGAGTTAGTCTCTGGATTACCAAAGATCACATTTGTCAAAGACAAATTGTGTTCAGCTTGTGAACAAGGGAAATACCATAAAGGGTCCTTTAAATCAAAGCAAAATTTTTCAATAACAAACCCATTGCGTATGTTGCATATGGATTTGTTTGGACCCATAAGTACTCCAAGCCTAAGTGGCAAGAAGTACACACTGGTGATAGTAGATGAGTTCTCACGATTCACCTTGGTAATATTCCTTAAAGCCAAAAGTGAGGCTGCCCTGGAGATAATCAGTTTTATCAAACAGGAAGAGTTGCAGAAAGATTTGTCTGTAAAGCAACTTAGAAGTGATCATGGGACTGAGTTCAGAAACTCTACCCTTCAAAAGCTTCTGTAAACAAAAGGGAATATTACAGAATTTCTCGTCTGTCAGAACTCCCCAACAAAATGGAGTTGCTGAAAGGAGAAATAGAACCTTAATTGAGGCTGCTGGAACAATGCTATGTGAGGCAGGATTGAAACTCTATTTCTGGGATGAAGCTATTAGTACAGCCTACTATACCCAGAATAGGTCAATCATTGTCAAAAGACATGGAAAGACTTCATATAAGATGTATAAGTATAGAAAGCCCAATATAGGTTATTTCCATATCTTTGGTTCAAAATGCTATGTGTTGAATCAAAGAGATCAGCTCCATAAGTTAGAACCTAAAGCTGATCTTGGAATATTCGTTGGTTATTCCTCAATCTCCAAGTATTATAGAATATATAATACAAGGAGAAAGGCCATCGAAGAATCAATTTATGTCACATTTGATGAAGACAGTTTTGATCGAAATGATAAAAGTCAAGTTGACTTGGTCAGTCTGAGTGAGCTTTAAAGGCCCAAGGAAACCAACTTATCAAATCATATGTATGTCATAGGAGATGATAGTGATGATGATGTGTGTTCATCCAAGAAATCATCACAAGCTCCACAGAATTCTCACGCTGAGAAAGATGATGAGTTCATCAATCCCTTTGGAGCTGCATCACTCAGACTGAAGATCTTGGTGATCAACAATTTGTTGACAATGCTGTTGTTGAGGCTGAGGAGATAAGTTCACCTCAAGGATCTCAACATCACTCAGATTCTGAACCAGACTCTCCAAATACAACATTCAAATTCCTCAAAGATCATCCTCCAGATCAGATCATTGGAAATGTCCAAGAGAAGGTTAAGACCAGATCTAAGGCTACAGCTAACTATGCTGCTTACTTTGGTTTCCTATCTCAAATGGAACCAAAGAAGACCGAAGAAGCCTTAGAGGATGAGGATTTGATTGATGCTATGCAAGAAGAATTAAATGAGTTTGAGAGAAACAAAGTCTGGAATCTTGTCCCTGCCCCCAAAGATCATACAGTTATAGGCACTAAGTGGGTCTATAGAAATAAAATGGACAAGGATGGAGTGATAGTTAGGAACAAAGCCAGGCTGGTAGCACAAGGGTATAAGCAAGAAGAAGGAATCGATTATGATGAGACCTTTGTCCCTGTTGCTAGAATTGAATCCATAAGGCTGTTCTTAGCTTATGCAGCATATAAAGACTTCAAAGTCTATCAAATGGATGTGAAGAGTGATTTCCTAAATGGAAAACTTCAGGAGGAAGTCTATGTGAAACAACCTCCTGGCTTTGTAAGTTCAAAGTTTCTACATCATGTCTATAAGTTGGACAAGGCTTTGTATGGTCTTAAACAAGCTCCAAGAGCTTGGTATGATACTCTGTCGACTTATCTACTATTAATGGATATCACCAAAGGTAGTATAGATAAGACACTATTTATTAGAAAGGGTAAAGGACAGGTGATTCTTGTACAAATCTATGTGGATGACATTATCTTTGGTTCTACAAATGAATCTCTGTGTGAGTGGTTTTCCAAAATAATGTCACAAAAGTACAAGATGAGTATGATGGGTGAGATGACTTACTTCCTAGGTCTACAAATTCAACAAAAGCCTTATGGAATATTCATCAATCAAAGCAAGTATGTTCTTGATTTGATAAAGAAATATGGTTTTGATTCAAGTTCAACCATGAAAACACCCATGTCACCAGCTGTCAAGCTGTGTAAAGACTCAGATGGTAAGTCTGTGTGTCAGTCTACCTATAGAGGTATGATAGGTTTATTGCTCTATTTGACAGCTAGTAGACCTGATATCATGTTTGCTACATGTGTTTATGCAAGATATCAGGCAGATCCTAAAGAATCACATCTTCAAGCTGTGAAAAGGATCTTTAGGTACCTTAAAGGTACACCAAATCTAGGTCTTTGGTATCCAAAGGACTCTGGATTTGAGTTAGTTGGTTTTTCAGATGTTGAGTATGATGGGTGCAAGTTAGACAGAAAATCAACTACTGGAGGATGTCAAATGCTTGGAGGGAAGTTAGTCAGCTGGACTAGTAAGAAACAGAACTCAGTGGCTACTTCAACTGCTGAAGCTGAATATGTTGTAGCAGGAAGCTTTTGTGCTCAAATCCTATGGATGCAGCATCAGCTTCAAGACTTTGGCATGAGTTTCAAGAAAACTCCTATCTTCTGTGTAACCAAGCACATTGAAATTAGACATCACTTCATCAGGGACATCGTGGAAAAAGGTAAAATTGATATTAAATTTATTTCCACTAATGACCAATTAGCAGATATTTTTACTAAACCCCTTGATGAAAAGAGGTTTATGTATCTGCTATGTAAATTGAGTATACTCAACCCCTAGCTAAGTGTCTAGAATCTGAGTTTTTAGTTTGACAAAGACTAAGTGTCTTAAGCTGAGTTCACAGTTTATAAATACGTTTTCATAAACTGAATAACCTGTCAAGCTAAATAATGAGTTCACATGTTTGGTCGGTTCCAAACATACTTTACCTACTCAGTGTAGTTAAAATGTAAGTTTGAGTAAGTCTCAAACCTAAATGACTGAGTGTCATTGAGTCTGAGCTATGTGCTTAACTCAAGCTGTGTGATTGGTTCGCACGTTTGGTGAGTTCCAAACATCTTTTAACTACTCAGTGTGGTTAAGATATATAGTTTGAGTCAGTCTCAAACAAAATGACTAAGTGTCATTAAGTCTGAGTTGTGTGCTCTACTCAACCTGAGTTTCATTCTCAAGCTGAGTGCTTAATTCAAGCTGAGTGCTTGACTTAGGCTGAGTAATTAGTTTACTCGGCTTGGTGTGTCCAATCTATGATTTAATTACTAAGTGTCATTACTTCATGTGTCAATGTGTATTTGAGTCAGTCTCAATCCGCATCGTATATCAATTGTGTATTGGTATATGTTAACAGTGTTTATAATATTATTATCAGTTAATTATATTATTTTACACTTGTATCCGTTGGATGATGATTTTTTTCTACCATCTCACTATTACATCAAGCCGTAATTTTTTACGGTGTAACGGATAAAAAGGGATTCCAACGGTAACTTTTCTCTCTCCTCAGAAAGGTATATATATATCGATCATAACCGATTTAGAGAAGTTTACGCTTACAACTCTGACTTCTCATCTTCTAAAATACCTTTCTCAAACAACCACAAATTGCCCAGTGCAATTCCTCGTTTCATCGATCACGAAACCCTAAATCACTCAGTGCGAATCTAGTATCGCTCAGTACAACATAAATTGCTCAGTGCAAATAGAACATTTACTTTGTGTAATCTTCGAATTTCAACGATGGACGGGACCGTTCTGAATCTCAGTGACAGAATGGTAAGGGGTGCTGCGTTAAAAAAACAACAGATTGCCGCTGATCAAAATCAACAATCAGCGCGCCTGCCTTGCAATCCCTCAACGCAAAATTAACAGAGGATACGAACCATGGGTAAACTATATTCGTAAGTGCCCATTGGCTTTTGCTTTCACTGGAGCACCTTTACATGTGGTTCCTCAGCTTCTGCTCGAGTTTTGGTATACGTGTGTCTACGACCAAAACAACGACGTAGTTCGGGGCACAGTGCTGAATGGGGAGAGGACGGTTACTCTCACCGTAGACAGGCTAAGGGAGGTTCTTCAACTTCATCAATCTGATGAGTTCGAGCCTGCGGTAACGAGGCAGGTGGCAAGGTCAGTGCTACCCAGAATGGGTCACCTGCAGACAGAGGGTGTAATCAGAAAGGCCACCTTTCCAACCAGTTGGGGCTTCATGGTTTCCACAGTGATTCGTTCACTTGGTACCAAGGTTGGAGGATTGGACCAGATCAACGAGTTCAAGATGCAGCTGCTGTACAATATATACTTTGCACGAAATTTGGATTATGCTCAGCTCATCTTCAACGAACTCCGGGTCCAAGTGATGAAGTCCACAAGGGATCTTCATGTACCTTTCATAAGGTACCTGTCCTTGGCATTTGAAGCCGAGTTGGGGACAGCACTATATGAAGCTGATAAGGATGTGTTCCTATTTCCTACACTCAGCTCCAAGATGTTTAACAATGACATCTTTCCAGAGCAAGCAAGTCTGAGTGACCCAATGCGATGGATAGCTGAGCAAGCTTCATCAGAAAGTGAAGCAGAGGGATCCACTGAAGGCGGAGCTTCTCACGCTGACATAGAGGTTCAAGCTGAGTACTCTGCTTAGGCTGAACCAGCAAATATTGAAGCTGCTTCTGGTAAGACCTCTCCACTTTTGCTTTCTTCTCACTATTTTTCATCCGCTTTTGGAGATAAGACTGTGGTAAACCCAACCCAGTCTAACCCGTCTCCTCCACCTTCTTTCCATTTACAATCCTACTCTGAATCCACCCCTAGCTTGCCCACTGCTGCTAGGGAGAATATCCGAACCTATACACGAAAAACTGCTAACGGTGGTGCCACCACTAAACGCATCACTGGAGCTGAGATCACATTGATCCCTCCACCGGCAGGAGTTGAGGGGGAGACGCCTACTCTTAAGGTGTCAACCTCGAGGCTCATTACAACCCAACAGCCTATACCGGGTGTGGTGTCTACTCAGCCCACACTCTCCAGTGCCATGAGAGAGCCTATTACTGTGCCTAAGCAGACACACTTAGGTAACATTGAATATATGACCAATCCCCAGGGTCAATCACCCCCTTCCAAACCAATCAGCCAACCACCAACCCATACACTTCACATTTCGAGCCCCATTCTTTCTCTTCACTTCTCACACCCTATCGCACGACCTGTCAATGTTTCATCTTCAAACCAAGGTGATTCACAGGGTCCAGACTCTGGTGCAAATGAATTTGAAGGTAAACACCAACCTTTAGACGATGCACCCAAATTCCAACCTTCTCAGGCTGACTTGGATGATTTACTGAATTTCTTTAAAAGTCAGTTTGAAAAGATGCACCTCAAGAGAAAGCAGACCAAAAAAGAAATGATAATGATTTTGGATTCGCTTGAGGAAGAGGTAGTACAATTAAAATCTGCGGTTGCTGCCCTACATCAACAAAAGACATCAACCCCTATTGATGATGACAAAAAGGGGGAGAAGGTTCAAGAAGTTGAAGTTGAGGCAGTCAAAGCTGAAGCTCTACTACTATTGGCAGAGGGAGCAGATCAGATTGAGGGGGAGAAAGGAATAGAAAAAGAAACTGAGCTGACTAAAAAAGCAAAAGGAAAGAGACCAGTTGTGGTCAGCTCAGAAGAGTCTGAACCCCCTCAACAGAAATGAAGAAAAGTGATTCTAAGTGAATCATCAGTCTCAGATGAAGACTCTGCGAATAAAATGACATTACAAGAGAGAGCTTCACTGATGGCAGTTAGAAGATTAGAACAAGAGGAAGCTAACCAGCTTGGGATATCAATTAATGAATTAAGAAAAAGACAAATGGATGTTCAAGCTGTGTTAGCAGATGAGAAAGAGAGAAGAGAAAGAGCTTGGGCTGAACAGATCAAGAAGCAGAATGAAGAGCTTTCTAGACTCAGATTGCCAATCGTGCCCAAGGAGGAAGAAGTAGAGGAGCTTCCTGTCCAGAGTCAGCCTGAAGGGGAAGACATAACTCAGTGTTATACAAGGACCTACTTCTCCTCTCAAATAAATACACTAAGGTTGAGTTCAGTTCAAGGGATTATCATTTTAGAGTTTGTCTTAAGGAATGGTGAAACTTCCTCTCTGGAACTAAGTCAACTGCATAAACTGGGATATGAAGAATGGAAGCAAGTGGCTATACTTATCAAGCAGATGGAAAAGTCCTCTACTAGAAGTCAAGTTAAAGATGAGCTGCTAAGGCTAGTTGCAAGAGCTGATTCGTTGAAACTCATACCCAAGTCTGAGATTGTAACCCTACTAACTTCCTTTCACAAAATAGGGAAGGACAAGTTGAAAAAGCCAGCTGGATTAGCAAAAGCAAATAAGTACACTCTGAATCTTCCTGAAGGCTTGGAGTTTAAAGAAAACACCTATGTGGAAAAGCCTGAGAAAGGATTCATGTACCTGGATAGGAATGGAGAACAATGCTTCCAGTCTGATGAGAACATATACACATGTGGGGTATCTCAAGTGTTTGCTCTAAGAAAAACTGTGGAAAAGACTGAACAAAGTGCAAGGTTCAGATACAGAATAAACAGAGCAATCAGATCTCAAAAGGATCAGCTTCAACATATACCTAATCTGCAAGAAATCCTTGAAGAAATAAATAAGGAGATTAAGGAGTTTGAAGAGCTGCATCCAGAATAGATTAGTTCTAATGTAAATATTAGATTAGTTCTAATATTTTTATAAGCACTTAGTGTGCATGATCTAAGTGATCAATCATTTTGTATTATGATTAGTTCAATTAATACAAGTATAAAGTTTGATATGTTCAACTGTGTTATGATATGTTCATAATTATTAGTCTGATAAGTTCAGCTTAAATGAATAACTGATTAGTTCTTATTCATTAATGTATTTAGTTGGTTTGTTCCACTTATAATTGATAAGTTCAATTAAAATTGATAAGTTCAATTAATATTTGATTAGTTCAAATTTAAAATATTGATAAGTTTAAGTTTTAAAACATAATTTTGTTAAACAAACTTAATAACTGTTTGATGGTTTTGTCATCATTAAATAGGGGGAGTTTGTTGGGAAGATGATCTCATTAGTTTAGATTTGATGAGACAAAGTTAAGTTTGTAAGATGTGTTCTACATACAACTTAAACAGAATTATGAAGCTTAGTCAGACTGAACACTTATAGTGATTCAGACTGAGTATAAGCAGAATATAAGCTGAGCATATGTTTTATCAGCTTAGACTATATCTTAGTAAAATTATCAATATGTTTGATAAGCTGTTTGCGTAAACTAAGATATACATATTGAGTTTCAGCTTGATGAGTTTCAAGCTGAGTGACTCAGCGTGAAGACTGAGTCGGCTCAATAGAGTTACTAAATATGTTTTAGTTAATTCTTTAGACTTCTAAGGATGAGTTAATAATTATACATGTTAGTCCATGTGTGAATTCGGGTTTGTTCTCGAAGAACTCAGCTTGATGAGTTTCAAGCTGAGTAACTCAGCCTGACTAAAGAAGTCAGTTTAAAAGAATTTAAATATGTTTTAAATTCTGTTTTAACTCTCTATATCTACGAAAAGGATAAGAAGACTTCAGAATCAAGATTGAAGATTGAAGACTCAAGATAAGAAGATTCAAGATTCAAGATTCCGAGTTATCCGATAGTTAGTTAGCAAATTAGGATTAGTCCAGTTTGTTAGGAATCGTAGCAACAGGATTATAAATACTTATATCCTGATAAGTTTAGAGGTACGACTACGACTCAGAAACGATTACAACTAAGTATTGCAGAGCCAAAACCTTACCTCACCGTATGTGTTACGATTCTTGAATCACTGTTTGTCAGTTCAACGTGATCAAGATATCCACAGATTGCCAAACTATTAGTGTGTTCGAATAATCACATTAGTTGTGATATTGGTAACTTATCAATCTGTGTAAATCCTGTTCAGAGAGTCGTCAGTATCTATAATCATAAGTTGATTATAGATAGCTAAGTTTGAAAGATTGAGATATTTATATTAGGTGTTTACATATCAAGATTTTCTTACTTGATAGTTATTGTAATCATCTTCTTATTCAAAGCATTGTAATCATCTTCTTAGTGAAAGCATTCGATTGATTGTGGTTTGATTTACTTTGTGTAACCCCCCCCCCCCCCCTTCTACACACCTATTGCTTGTTGTTATTCTCACCAAGGGACCAACAAAGACAAAGAAGCACAAGCTACAATTGAACAATTGGAGAAAAACATAGATGAATCTAAGGTTCAACTAGCTGTGAAAGAATCTGAATTTCTTGAATTTACTGATAAAACAAATGTCATCATACATGATCTTAAAGCAGAACGTATTGGTGCAGAAAAGGATTCAGAAATTCTTAAAAATGATCAACACATTCTTTGTTTGAAAATTAAAGAACTGGAAGACCTTCTAATTAAAAGAGGGCAAAGTGAACAAACCATCTTTCTGTACAAACAAAAGGAACGACCTTTTTCAAGATGGACATTCGACGGACTTGGTTTTGAAAACCCTAATGTTCTGAGTAAAGTATCCGCCAAGCAATTATACAATGCAAATCTATTTGGCAAAGGACTAACTCAACGAATGGTATTTGTTGGTCAAGAGGAAAAACGACTTGAAGAGGATGTCAAACGGACCTTACATCTCAAAACTGAAACTCCCTTCAATTATACAAACCTCAATGACTCATACTTCACTTACCCACCTTCAACACTGACTTCCCTTGTCACCACTCCAATCTATACAGATGAGGAACTGTATACTCCTAAAGAGCCAAAACCCCAATTTCTATACATTCCCCACAAGGAATTGCAGCGAAGGTTTCAAACCTTGCAAGAGTTTTTCTTCACCCATCTGATACAAGGAGATATTTCCAATGCTTTCCACTCAAAAACCACACCTGAAATCATCCCAGTTTCTGAACAACTCCCTGAACCTTCTCAACTGGTTCAAGAAAACGCCATTCTCCACAAGCATCTCCAAACAATATTTAATCTTGATGGCAAGATCATTAACGACTTATGTAAAGAAAACTTCGCATTGCACGAGCGAATCAAGAAGGTCGAAATTGAGATGCAGCCTCCTACTCCATTTACTTTCTCTCCATACGCATAGAGAATTGAAGATTTTAAGCATGCGTCTACATCCTCCCAAGATGTCCATCCCAAAATAAAATCTGTTAACAATCCTACTTTGAAAACTTTAAAGCAAAAACAGATTTTCAAATAGACATCCACTTCCACTTCTAATCACATTTCTCGTATGAACACTGACATACCTGAATCTTCAACAAAAGCTGCTTGTCGACCACGACTCAATTCTAACGTTTTACATTCTGCTACAGATGTGAAGAAGCTCGGGAGTGAAGAGCGTAAAATAAACATAACTTGGAAGAGAGTCATTCCTAGGTCATATAGGAAATGTTCAAACACTAGACAAACATGTGAACAAATTTTAATGTTTGATTCAGTCTGTAAACATTCAAGTTTGCATGATAATGTTGCCTCTTCAATGTTTTGTATTAGTGATGGTTGCCTCCATGGTCATTGTGAATTTAATTGTGAATATGATCAATTAAGAAACCAAATTGGAATTAAACCATGTGAGGACTGAACAGACTTTTACGCTAATCAAATCTGTGTTCCATTTGTAAATACCAAAGGATATATCATTCATCAATGGATCACCACTCGTCAGTCACATGCACTCAAATGTTTAAACAAATCCAAACGATTACTGACGATCAAAGAACTGGAAGTCTACAGACGGCAGGGCTACGAAGCATTTAAAAAGGCATGGATTGCTCACGAAAAATACTTACATTCTCAAAAACGATCTCGCAATCCACCTTCCAAGAGTGCCAAAACTTCCAAACCTAAGCCGACACCAAATCAACGAGTAGTACAATCTACTGTTCCCAAGGCTCTAGTTAAGCAAAAGCAAGTTTATGCTACGAGGCCACAGCGAATTCTTAAGAATTCCTCGCAAACATGGATTCGCAAACATAATGTTCTGCCTTTGACTAAAGAAAATATTACATAGAAAAGCTATTAAGTGAGATATAGAATAATAACTCAGCTAACAGACACTGAACTGCAAATGTAATTTTGCTCAGCTAAGGATAAATGTGAAAGACTCAGCTGACTAGATTTGCTCAGCTGATCGAATTGCTTAGCTAATAACACAGATCATATTACAGCTAATAAACTAGTCAAACTAAACAATCAGCCGATCCCAAGGGCTCAGCTAACCATTTGAGTATGATCAGCTTATATAGAAAAAGATTGGATAAGTAATAACTACCTTATCTGACAGATGGGAGGCATCAGCTGATCAATGTGATTGTGTCAGCTGATCCTTGATAGCTCAGCTGATCTTGAAACTTTCCTCAGCTGATGGTTTTGGACCATTTTCTGATCCATTGTAGATCCTCAGCTGATGCTTCTTGACTGATCTTTTCCTCTCAGCTGATCTTCCTAAAGCTTGTCCTTTAGCTGAATATGTGGTTTTGTTAACATCAAATCCTATTTTTATTAATAGATAGGTTTGATTTAGGTCTGATATTGCTATCTTCCCAACAATCTCCCCCTATTTGATGATGACAAAACCTTATCTTGTTTAAGAAGAATCAGTTTGACTCGGATTTGTAAAGATAAAACTTTTAAGTGCAATTTGGTTACCTAGCTATCTGTTTTTGGTAACTCTTTTATTTATGTTCCCTGGTATTCTGTTTTTGGGAATCTTTTCATTTATGAAGTACCATTGTTCTGTTTTTGTGGTATCTTTTCTATCCTATTTCTGTTTTTAGGATTTTTTATTTTCTATATTTACACTAGGTGAGCTATCTACTAAGATACATCTATACTTGCAATTTAGCTAAGTAGTCCATGATCAAAGTTTCAAGCTTCTTTACAAGACAAATATTTACAGAGAGTTTGTACAGAGTAATTAAGCTAATGAATAGACTAAAAACAGAAGTTGAACTATTCTAGGAATGAAAATACAATTAATCTAATTATGAAGTTATCAATTTCCTTCCCACCAAGGTTCTTCTTTAACATCCAGAAGTCTGTCCAGAGGATTTGCAGCCAACAACTCTTCAACTCTTGCTTGAATCAGACTTTCAAAGTGTTCACTTCCTGTCTGTCCCCTTGTTAAAGTTGCAGCTTGAAATATCAGCTCTCTAGGGGCTCTTCCTAAGTCAGATTCTCTTGGGAATTTCCAAATACTAGCTCTGTTCTTGAAGAACATCCCTCTCTCAGGTTTAGTTATGTACTTAAACATTTCTGGTTCGATGTTGGAGGGCAGAGTAGTGTTTAGACTTTCATATGCAGACAGGTAAGGATGATCAGGATTAAGTATGATTTGTTCAGCAGGTACAAAAGCTTTGGAGGATTCTTGAAGGCATCCTCAATCACATCAATGTGTTCTATGAATTGATCATGAGTGCATATCCTGTGGTTGACAGACATTCTGATCTAGTATTCAAATTTTCTTATGAACCTTGTGACAATTTCACTTTTGGATTTAAGGATGTGGTACAGAGTCTCAATCATCTCAGTGAAGGAGAACAGTTTGCAGTGATGAAGATAGGCATTTTCATGTGTTTGTCTTTCATCTTTTCTCACTATTTTGAGATACGGACCTTCATCTGTACCCTTATATGGAGTGGCTCTTGAGATGAGATTTGGATACTTCCTATCTACCAAGTTCTTCTTATTTTCTAAGAGCTCTTTGATCTCCCTTTCTGATTGCTAAGTTGTAACCCCAAAGTTGAACTCATGCAATGCTTGAATGGCTTCTCTATGAGTTCTTCCTCTTTTAGGAACTTTCTTAGCAGTAGGATCATCTTGTTGTGGTGCAACTTGTGTTGGATGTGATTGAGAGGGCAGCATGATTAATTCTTCTTTGTGTAATTCTCTCAACTCATCATCAGTAGAACCTATAATGGCAGCAAGGTCTTCAGGAGTTGTGAAGTCCTGGTGTCTTTCCTTGGCTTTGAGAACCTCTTCAACTTAGGTGCCAAGTGCTGCAGCCAGCTCACTTAACTTCCAAAGATTCTCATCTTCTTGAGTTAGCTCTTCCTCTCTTCTTTCTTCTTCTTCAATCTCTTCAACAGACATTATTTTCTTTCCTTTTCTCCTTTATGTACTGCTGGGAGTCGGTTGACTTGATTGAACTGGAGAGGAAGTTTGGATTGTTAGAGCTTGAGTAGAGAGGCTCTGCTTTTTCAAGTTTAGTAGAAGGGACAGAGGCAGCCTATCTTCATCATCATCATCATCAGAATCTTCTGATGGCACTTTGATTGGTGCACAGGATTCACCTTGTCTAGGCTTTTTGGCACTCTTCCTTCTAGCCATTTGTTTTAGCCTTCTTTTTGGCCTCTGCTCATCTTGAGCAGGTTGCTCCCCCTCAGATAAATTCTCCCCCTCAGATAAATTCTCCCCCTCAACATTTGATTTCCTTTGAGTTTCTGTTTCATTAGGGGCTGCTTGATCCACTGCTGCCTTATCAGCTTCTACTGATTGAATATGATCTGGTGATAAGCTTGAACTAGTAGAATCCGAGTCTGACTTCTCCCCCTTTTTGTCATTAACAAATGAGAAAGGAAAGTTATCAGAAGGCTTGGCAGGCTTAGCAGGTGCAAAAAGTGTGAAAAAGGAATAAGGAGATGGAGAAGGGGTGGAGGTAGAGGGAGGGATACTTGAAGGTGAAGGAGAGGCAGTAGGGATAGGAGGTTGGGTGAAGGATGGAGGTTGTCTTAGCCTTAGGATAGCATCAATGATATTTGTGAATTCTTTAAGAGTTTCACTGTGCTTTTGTCTGGAGTAGTAGCTTAAGTGTGTGACTTCAACATCTATGGTTTTTAGAAGTGAAAGGACTCTAAGAAGAGAGTCAGGAATGGTTACAGAAATGTTAGGAGGGGAAGGTCTTAAGGTTTGGAGTTGGGAAAGAAGATTAGAAATTGTTTGGTTTAAGGAAGTGATTGTTTGATTGGAAATGGAAGGTGAAGGGATAGGAGTAGGAGCAGAAGTTTGGGTTAACAGTTGATCCAGTTTGTTGAGAATGGGAGTGAGATCAACTGGGGTACGGTGGGTAGAGGTTGGGTTTGGTTAGATTTAAGTGACTCAACTTCTTTAGTTAGATGAGAGAGTTGAGTTTCTGTTTGGGTTTGGAAAGTGGTGAAGGAGGCTTGAAGACTATCCATCTTTTGAGAGATGGACAAAAGGCTTTGAAGTATTTGAGAGGAAGGTTCAGAAGAGGTAGAAGGAATAGGTTGTATTGGAGTTGATTGAGAGATTGTGCTTAGAACAGGAATAGATTGAGGTCCCTCACTTAGACCTTGGTATATAGGCCTAAGATCACTGGGAACAGATGGTGTGCCCTGTGCTAATGGTGGGTCTATACCACTAGTATTAACAGGCAGTGCACTAGCATGTGTAAGAAGTGAATCAAATATAGGTGCAAACATGTGAGTATGAGTGAGGGTTGCACTCAGTGGGGTATCCCTTATTTCAGTAGTAAGCTGTTGTGAACTTACCAAGGGTAAGGATAGACTCAATGTGGGTGTAGACACAGTGTGACCTTGGTAAGAGGTCTGTCTTTCAATGGCATCACCCTGTTGGGAGGGTGATCCAGATTGCAGGAGTCCCATATTTACAGATGTGACCTGTTGTGAGGACACATCCACTGGCAGTTGGGTTAATGCAACATCCATAAGCTCCCCCTCAATATAAGAGGTAGCTATAGGAGTTGAGGTCAGAGGTGCAATGTGCATATCCTCTAAGATAAGTGCAGTGTGCACCATCTTTGTTGACCTTGTTTGTATATGGGTGTAGGTGGGAGTAGAACTAGTGACTGTTGGTAGTACACTAGAGCTTGGCATTTGTGGGGGTGTGTCAACTTGAATGGAGGATGGGTTTTCACTAGTGGGGTTTACCAAGTGAGTGTCCTCAGGGAGTGAGAGAGTCATACCTTGAGTGTATATTGGTCGGCTGAGTTCAATGAGTTGAATCAGTTGATCAGAGATAACATCTTCTTCTTCTTCATCATGTTCACTAGCACCAACTTCACCTTCACTACCTTGTTCAAGATGAACAGATTCATTTGCACTTGAAGAGCTTACTGGGAACTTGGTCAAAGGCATCATAATAGGTGTTGATGTGGAGGAGGAAGTGTTTCTTGGACCATAGACCATAGGTTCACCAACATCATCACTATCATGTGCATGATCATCATTATCATCATTATCATCACCACTAATACCTGCATCCACATCCTCAGCATCAGAATTAATAGACTCATTCTGTGCTGGTTCATCATCAAATGATCTTTCTTCTCTAAAACTGGCTTCATCATGAGTGTGAGTAGTAGAGTGCTCAAAATTTTCAGTAACTGCATCTGGGGACTCAGAATCATTAGCCATTGTTTCATTACCGGGTTGAACAGCACCTTCTTCTTCAACAACTACATCTTCTTCATCAGCTTTAATATCAATCAGCTCTTGCATTTGTGCAGTGATGGCAGGACCTTGCTCTTCCCTTATTAAGTGGAATATCTTTTGACCCATCTAAGGCATGGTCATTGTATCCAAAACAGCAGCTATCCCAGTATATTGTTCCTATTGAATATGGTGAAGCACAAGCAAGCTTAAGTACCTGATGTAGGGAACAATAGTCCTTGTTGATTTCTTTGTTGTGCCAAGAGTGATTTTATCCTCCATCTCTAAGAATATGACTTGAGCAAAGTCAATATTCCTCCCTGTGACTAAGGCATGGAAAACCATTAGTTCTGTTTGATTCATTTGATCAAAACTTCCAGTTTTATGACCAAAGCATCGAGTGATTACACTGGCCAAATACTTCCATGGGTGTCCCAGTACAGACAACTTATACTGACCATGGGTAACAGCTTCATTGTAGTCAATCAGGGGTAAAACTTCCAAAACTTGATCCATTTGAGCAAACGGTTGATATGGGGCCAAGTTAGGTAGGGAGATGGCTTGTCGAAGAGTATTGACAGTAATGTTGATGTTGATGGTGCCATTTAGACAAGTGCAGGTGATTAGGTCTTGATCAAGATGGTACCTTGCAGTGTACCACATCTCACCAACAATGTTTGGAAAGATGAAGAAAGGGTGAGCAGAGAGACATGGAAACAGGGGATGAGCAGTTATGAATGCGACCATAGGTTCATATCCCTGGTTTGCCTTGCTTGAGGGAATGTCAGTGTTGATGAGGAAGTTGTTTGGACGAATGGTGATTTCTGAGTTCATAGTCATGTTCTCACCAGCAACAACATTTGGACTAGAAACAGGGTTGAAGGTCACCATGATTACAGAGTGAAGAAATTGTGAGTAATGAGAGTTTAGGGTTTGTAATGTTGGAGAGAAGAAGATTGTTTGGGGATTTGAATGCATAGGAAATGAAGAACCGCTCAAAAACACCTTTATATCTTCTTTGTAAACCTAAACTGTCACAGAATTATCCTTTAAAAAAACTGTCACGTCTGCAAAAAGGGTAATAAACAGATAAGATAATAAATAAACGGACAACTAACAGATAATTAAATGAAATTAAATACTACCTAGTAACATATTAAATACAAATGAGAAATTAATAAAATAAGTGTGGGGACACAGAAGTTTTGACTCTGAATATCATCAGCTGACAAAAGAAAGTGTCAGCTGATCCATGTTGAGATAAAATAAGTATCAGCTAATGAATGCACTTAGCTGAGCATCTAAGTTTTAGCTTATGGTTGATCAACTGAGGTATAGAATCAGCTGATGCTCGTTAGCTGACTGAAATACCATTAGTTGATTCACCATTTATAAAACATGTAGAAGCTTAGATAAGTACTTCATTTCACACACAAATAAAATTATTTTCTTACACTAAACTATCTACCTAAGAAAAGAATATTTTACAAATTTAACATGCCAAGTATGGATATTAGGAAGTTGAGGCGAGACTCATCCAAAGGTTTTATAAAGATATCTGCTAATTGAACATCAATGTTTATGTAGTGCATTGAAACTTTCTTTTTCTGCACATTATCTCTTAGAAAATGATGTCTGATTTCAATGTGCTTAGTTTTAGAATGCAAAACAGGATTGTTAGAAATAGAGATGGCACTAGTGTTGTCACACAGGATTGGGGAGTTTTCAAACTGTATGACATAATCAAGTAGTTGATTTTGCAGCCATAATAGTTGAGCACATCAGCTTCCAGCAGCAATGTATTATGCCTCAGCTGTTGAAGTTGAAACAGAGTTCTGTTTCTTGCTTGACCAGCTGACTAATCTTCCACCTAATAATTGACAACCACCAGATGTACTCTTTCTGTCTAGTGTGCAACCTGCAAAGTCAGAATCAGTGTATCCAACTAACTCAAAGTCAGAGTCTTTGGGGTACCAAAGACCTAGATTAGGAGTTCCTTTGAGATACCTGAAAATCCTTTTAACTGCAGTTAAGTGAGATTCTTTGGGATTTGCTTGATATCTAGCACAGAGACATGTTGAAAACATAATATCTAGTCTACTTGCAGTGAGTTATAAAAGAGACCCTATCATACCTCTGTAAGCTGTAATGTTCACTGATTTGCCATCAGTGTCCTTTCCAAGCTTTAAGGCAGTGGACATAGGTGTTTTCATTGAAGAACAATTTTCAAACTCAAATTTCTTAAGTAAGTCATTTACATACTTTGTTTGATGAATGAAAATTCTATCAACCTCTTGTTTAATTTGAAGACCTAGAAAATAGTTTAATTCACCCATCATACTCATTTGATAATTATCAGACATGAGTTTTGAAAACTTTTTGCAAAGATCAACATTTGTAGACCCAAATATTATATCATCTACATATATTTGCACTAGTATCACATCACCCTTGAATTTCCTTATAAATAAGGTGCTATCTATGCTTCCTCTAGTAAATCCTTTAGTGGTCAGAAAAGAGGAGAGGGTATCATACGAGGCTCTTGGAGCTTGCTTCAGACCATACAAGGCTTTGTTCAAGAAATATACATGGTCTGACTTGCTAGCATCCTCAAAACCAGGAGGTTGTTTGACATACACCTCTTCCTTCAGTTCACCATTGAGGAAAGCACTCTTAACATCCATTTGGAAAACTTTGAAGTTTTTGAAGGCAGCATATGCTAGAAACAGTCTTATGGCTTCAAGTCTTGCAACAGGGGCAAAGGTTTCATCAAAGTCAATTCCTTCTTCTTGACAATACCCCTGAGCAACTAGTCTTGCCTTGTTTCTGATGATCAGCCCTTGTTCATCCATTTTGTTTCTGAACACCCACTTAGTACCAATGATGGATTTGTCCTTTGGTTTTGGCACCAAAGTCCATACATTGTTCCTAGTAAATTCAGCCAATTCTTCTTGCATGGCATTTATCCAGTGGGGATCACTAAGAGCTTCATCTACCTTCTTTGGTTCAATCATAGAAACAAAACCTGTGTACAAACAGATATTACAGGCTTTTGACCTTGTTAGTACAGGTGCTTCTATGTTACCTATTACCTGATTTTTAGGATGATCTTTGAGATCTTTGTAGGTATTTTGGATTAAGGGAGTTTTGGATTTCTTTGGATTTGGGGAGTTGAACTTCCTTGGATTTGATTAGCTGATGATATCTCTGGTTGATCAGCTGACAGAATTTCATTGTTGCAATCTGTGGAAACTTCTACTAAAGAAGGAATGTTAGATATGGAATTTGAATCCAATGATGTTTAGTCATGATTCACATCATTCAGTAAAAGTGTGGGTTGATTTAGGATAGAATGTGCGATGGTTTCTTGTAAGTTTGGAACAGTTTCATCTAAATCATCTACATCAGCTGATGGGAGTGGATCAACTGATACTAGAATGTTGTATTCAGTATGCAGTAGATCATTAAATTCCTCACCTGTAGATGGATTAGTATAACAGGAAGCAATAAAGTCATTTTCATTGAAACTTACATTGATTGATTCTTTTATGACCTTTGTTCTGATGTTGTAGATTCTGTAAGCTTTAGAGATCACAGAATATCCAACAAAAACACCTTCATCAGCCTTGGGTGCAAACTTTTGCAGTTGATCTTTCTGGTTAAGTTTGAAGCACTGACACCCAAAGATGTGAAAGAAACTGATGTTTGGCTTCCTTCCCTTGAGCACCTCATAAGGATTTTTTTTGTGCCTCTTGATTATTAGAGATCTGTTCTGAGTAAAACATGTACAGCTGACAGCTTCAGCCCAGAAGTTGAATCCTAACCCACTCTCACACAGCATGGTTCTTGCAGCTTCAATCAATGTTCTGTTTCTTCTTTCAGCTACACCATTCTGTTGTGGAGTCCTTGGAGCAGAGAAGTTTTGTGATATACCTTTCTCATCACAGAAACCTTCTAGAGTTTGATTTCTAAACTCAGTTCCATGATCACTTCTAAGCATCCTTACCAGATTTCCATTTAGCACTTCCATCTTTATGATAAAGCTAATTATCTCTTCAGCAGCCTCACTCTTTGCTTTCAGAAAGATGACCCAAGTATATTTTGAGAATTCATCAACCAGAACTAGAGCATACTTACTTCCACCAATACTTGCAGTAGCAACAGGACCAAATAAGTCCATGTGCAACATGTAAAATGGTTCAGTAATGGAGAAGGCTTGCTTAGATGGAAAAGATATCTTGTGCCGCTTTCCCTTCTCACAGGCAGAGCAAGGTTTAGGCTTAACATAAGTCAGTGAAGGTAGTCCTGACACTAGATCACCCTTGCTCAGCTTGTTTATATTTTTGAAATTTAAGTGAGAAAGCCTTTTGTGCCATAACCAGTTTGTGTCAGTTACAGACTTGGTATACAAACAGGTTAACTTGGATGGATCACCAGAGGACATATCAAGAGTATATACATCCTTGGTTCTCTTTGCACAAATTATTGGTTTACCCTCTTGATCTAAAATGGAACCGCCTGTCTTTGTAAGAGGACTTTGTGATCACCATCACATAATTGACTTATACTGATGAGATTGTACTTGAGTTCTTTAACATATGAAACTTTAGACAGAGTTAAGTTCCCATTATGAAGTTCTCCATATCCTTTTGTTTGCCCACAATTGTTATCACCAAAGGTCACTTTTGGACCCTTTTCCTTCTTGTAGTTACTAAGCAAAGCTTTACAACCTGTCATGGTCCTTGAACACCTACTATCAAGATACCATGTGTTCAGACCCTGCAAAGATGAGATTGAAAGAAGGTTAGTGACACTTGGGCATCCACCGTTAAGTGGACCCCTGTGGATTGCACCTAGCCATCCACTTTATATTAGGTTGTTTATGAATGAGAGAAACAACTGTGTTATCAAAATCAGTCCGCTGTCTTGAGTTACCTTCAAGAGAACAATCACTTGCCTTATGTTCTTTGCTCCCACATTTATAACATTTTTTATTTTTGGAGCCTTTAACATGTTTTGGTAATTGCCTAAGAGATGTCTTAACTATTTTCTGATGACTATGGGTCATCAGCTGACAGATTTCACCATTCAGCTGTTGCAACTGATTGTGTAAACTAATAAGGTCTTTGTTTACAGTCACCTTAGGTTGACCCTTAGTTAAAAAGAGTTTTTGATCAACTTTAGGTGTGGCAGACTTAGACTTTTTGTTAACAAAAGGTCCTTTTCCCTTGGTTTCTCCTATTAAAAGAGTTTGAAGTGATGTTTGATCAGCTAAACAAATAGAAGAGGATCCATGATCAGCTGACAGGCTATCAGCTGAGCAGTTATCATCTACTTTTTTATCAGTTGATGTAATATCATTAGCTAAAGAATATTCAGTCAGCTGAGTTCCTAAATTTAATGCATCAGCTTTCAAGGTTTGACAACATAATGTCTCTTGGTATCAACAAATGATTCCATTCCTTTACTCACTTCCTTTACTATTAAATTTTTAGTACTTTTGCTTTCTCTCAAGACAATAAAACTTGAACCAACTTTTGAAGTGGTTGAGTCTTTCAGCTGAGTACTTTTACTTTAGACATATCTGTTAGTGATAATACTTTTTCCTTTTACAATCTTTTGAAAAGTAAGAGGTAAAATATCAGCCTTTTCCAAGATATTTATGTCCTTGCTAAAATCAACACAGTTAGCAGCTTGGGAATAATTTCCACCAATAATAGCTTGAACTTGTTTTGGAATCTGCTCATTGACACACTGAGTGGTCTTCTCAGCAGATACACACCAAGATTTAACTACTTTTTGAAGGTCATTAAACATTATTGTTTCTTCATTGGTTTCTTTTACCAAGATCTGATTAAGTATCTTTTGATTAGCTAAATCATCTTCCAGTTTTGTCATTAGTTTCAGTTTCTCATCTTTAATACTTAATCTCTCTTTTAGTGATTCTATTTCTAATTTTAGTTTCTTTTCTCTTTGAATATATGACTAAAACTCAACACACAGATAATCAAACATAGTTTTCTTTTCATAATCTTCATAGTTAATAAATTTTCCAACCTGATACATAGAAGAAGGATCCCAGTCAGGAGAAGTACAAGCTTTAGCAGCTTTCTTCATGTCCTCATCAAAGGAACTTGTACTTGCTGTGTTGGCCATCAAACTGAGCTGAGCTGTGAGGACCTCATCTTCATCACTTGAGAGATCTTCCTCACCCCAATCTTCTTCTTCAGCCACCAACACCCTATTCTGAGCTATCTTCTTTTTCTTGTCAAGGACTGCAGCAAGAAGCTTCTTATACTTGGCTTCATAGTCAATCTTGCTGTCAGAGCTTGAGGAACCCTTGAAGCCTGTGTTTCCTCTGGACTTACACTCACTGGCGTAGTGACCAGTCTTGCCACAAGAGAAACAACCTTCAAAAGCCTTTGGTTTTAACATGGCTCTTTCTCCTTTGAAGGATTTCTTCTCAAACCTCTTGACACCCTTTCTTTTCAAGAAAGGCTTGAACCTTTTTACTAACATGGCAGCCTGCTCAACAGCAGCTTCAATGTTGTTCATGTCCTCCAGATCTTCATCCCCATTAGCCACTTACTCTTTATCAGAAGACTCCTCCTCTTCATCTTCACTGGACTCATCCACCACTACAGCAAAACTTCTTGATCTGTTATCCTTGGACACAAGAGCTGTAGTAGGAGCCTTAGCAACTTCCTTCATCTCTTTGGTAGAAATCTTCCTTTGCTTCACTGATTTTTCATGATTTATAAGATTTCTATACAGACCAACCAATGAAAGCCCCTTTATTTTCACACCATGTTTTAACACAATGATAAAATGATCCCAAGATTTTGGGAGAGAGTCCAGAAATTTAGTAACAAGTTCCTTGTTGCTCTTGGGAACATCTGCCCTACGTAGATCATTAATAATGCAATTGAACCTGGTGTAGGTCTGAGTGAGAGTTTCACCTTTATGAGCAAAGAAGAACTCATATTCTCTAACCAAAAGAGTTTTCTTGTTTTCTTGAACTTCCTCTGTACCTTCATAAGCCACAGTGAGAGTGTCTAGCATCTCTTTTGCAGATTTTCAGTTTAGTACTTGATGATAGACATCATTTGGTAGTGCAGAGACTAAGGTTGTTCTTGCTTTAACATCAAGATTAACAAGCCTTTTGTCTTCATCAGACCACTAATTTATAGGCTTGATGATCAGTCTTTCAACAGCAGGAACTTCATCAGTTGCTTCAGTAACTTGAATTGTTGAGGAAGGAACATAAGGGCCTTCAGTAACAGTCTTGAGCATCACATCATCTAGGCTTGACATATAGAGAAGAACTCTACTCTTCCAGAGAGAAACGTTTTCTCCATCAAACGTTGGACACCTTGTGAGTGAGCCATTGTTGGAAGAACCGTTAGAAGCAGCAACGGGAGTGGCCATTTTGTAGTGTGGGGTAGAAGCAGTTGAAGAGTAAGCAAAACAGATTTTAGATATGAATTATCTAGCCTGCTCTGATACCAGTTGTTGGTCCCGAATGGATACTAAAACAACAAATGTTTATAGAAGGGGGGGTTGAATACAAACTTTAGCAAATTAAAATTTAAGTGACACACGGTTTACTTTTATATAATTCTTATTGATGTAAATCAAGAATTACATGAACTAGATGCAGAAAATCTAAGTTCAATAAAAGGTGGCAACTAAATTCGTCTAACACATAGACTAAGCTAATCCTAAACAACTTATGTTTAAGATGTTCAACACATGAAAAAGTTTGTTACACTGAAAGTAAAAATGTTAACTCTTTTAATTCTCAACAGATGAGATTTCAGTGTTCAACTCTATCTATTCGCTTACTTAGCATGTTTTCATGCATGAGTATATATAAGCAAAGTGGTGTCCGGGTTGATGAAGAGAAAAGGAGACAAGGTACTTGGTTTAATAATATTATAATAGATAGAGTTAGTGGGTGGAAGGTAAGTTAACTTTACAAGCAAAGTGTGTAAAGTAAACATACTTTTCAGTAAGGTGTTTACCCACTATCTATTATTATATTATTAAAGTACTACCTTTATGTCTTGGGAGAGTAAACTTCTCTTTCTATGCTTGTACTTTTATCATCACCATGCTTTCTGAAGATTTGACTTTACCAAGTATAGAGTTGCCAGCCATACTTAGTTGAAGCAGCATATCTTCGAGATCTTCTTCTTCAAAAGTATATTTCTCCTTTTCCAGGGAATAAAGATCTATCCTTTTTGTCTCTTTGCAGATACAAAAAGTGCTAAGTACTTTTACAAAGAAAGATCTAAGGCATAATAAGAACAACACATGTTCTGCCTTTGAATAAAGAAAATATTACATAAAAAAGCTATTAACTGAGATATAGAATAATAACTCAGCTAACAAACACTTAACTGCAAATGTAATTTTGCTCAGCTAAGGATAAATGTGAAAGACTCAGCTGACTAGATTTGCTCAGCTGATCGAATTGCTTAGCTAATAACACAGATCATATTACAGCTAATAAACTAGTCAAACTAAACAATCAGCCGATCCCAAGGGCTCAGCTAACCATTTGAGTATGATCAGCTTATATAGAAAAAGATTGGATAAGTAATAGCTACCTTATCTGACAGATGGGAGGCATCAGCTGATCAATGTGATTGTCTCAGCTGATCCTTGATAGCTCAGCTGATCTTGAAACTTTCCTCAGCTGATGGTTTTGGACCATCAGCTGATCCATTGTAGATCCTCAGCTGATGCTTCTTGACTGATCTTTTCCTCTCAGCTGATCTTCCTAAAGCTTGTCCTTTAGCTGATACTCAGTGTTCAGCTGACACTTGTTTTCTTCAGCTGATCAATTCTTACTTACAATTTTCTTTTAAGTTTAACATGAAAAACAACACATGTTTTTTATTTATCTAAGTCTAAACTGAATATGTGGTTTTGTTAACATCAAATCCTATTTTTATTAATAGATAGGTTTGATTTAGGTCTGATATTGTTATCTTCCCAAAAGAGTGGTAGTTTTTTTGTCAGTATTACCTGGTTGTTAGCCATCATTCAGAGGATTCTGATTTCATTTTTTACTTGACGAGCTGTATTCTCACCAAAAATACTGTGTAATTTATGTGTACCTTCAATAATAGCAGCTTAGACGGTGTTGAACTTGATTTCTGGATTATATTTTAGTCACTTTTATATATTCCCATTCCTACCCTTAGCCATAACCACGTTACAACCCGAACAAAGTCTTCTTCATAACTGCATATGTTTATGTTAATTGGTGGAGATGTGATCTGTGATCAAGCTTATGCTAATCTTTGCTTCAATCTAGCACACATGCACTTATACACTTACCCAAATATACATTGAGTGCTAGAGTGATCTCCGGTGAGGTATGAAGTCAGATACTTGTCATAACTCATCTATGCGTGTTAAATCGGCTTTTCATGGAAGTTTGTTTCCGTTGCTGTGTTTGGCTGTCTGTTATGCTTTTGGATCTATTCTATTTCGGAATGATACATTTTTTTCTCTAATTTGCTGCCTTTAGAGATTCTTTGGTTTTAGCTATTGCATTAGAGTTTGCTTGAGGACAAGCAAAGCTTAAGTGTGGGGAGTTTGATATATGTGTTTTTATGCATGTTTTACATTCTAGAATACCCCATACTTAACCCAAATCCATGGTGATTCTTGATATAATTGATCTAATATGCTTAACATTCACCATGCAGGTTAAAAAGAGAATTAAGTGAGATATATGGGCAAAACAAGGGAAGAATAGAAGAAAAATGGTCACCTGATGAAAAACACCTTCCTACGGCCGTAGAAGATCTGTCCTACGGCCGCAGGGCTACCCTGATCTGTGTTGAGCTGATGTCAGCTAAAAGAAAACCCAACCATGAAGAAACCTTCCCTACGGCCGCAGAGGATTGTTCCTACAGCCGCAAGAGCACCTTATCTACTAACCGCCCATCTGATATTTGCAGCTGTCAAATCAATTACACCGCCCATCCTACGGCCGCAAAAGGATGTCCCTACGGCCGTAGGAGCCCTCATTATAGCAGTTTATAAGTAAATTTCTGCACATTTGCAAGGGAGTTCTATTAGATCTTTTAGTTCCACTTTTCTCCAATTCGGACCAACACCTCCAAACACTCTCCCCAGACCCCCTAACACTCCAGGAACCTTTCTTGGTGATCCTAAGGTGGAGAGCTTGGATTTGAAGGCTTGGAATAACATCTTGGAGCTTGGATTCACTAGTTTCTCATAGAAATCTTGGGTATACTATTTCCATTTCTGAATTCCCTCATGTACCCATGTGTTCCAGATGTTGTAGTGCTAATGTTGATGTATATGGATAACTAAACTCATTTCACTTGGGCCAAGATGATTCTTGGCTAGTTATGGCAATATATTTGACTTTTATGTTGACTTGATTCAATTATGCATGTTTGATCCTGAATACAATTGTGTTTTATCAACTTAGTATGTATAATCTGACCATGTTCATGTGTGAGAGTATGTTGGGATAACTCCTTCATGTTTAAGCATGTGGATATTCAATGATGATATTTGTATCTTAGTAATTTCATGTTAAGCTTGTTATTAGAAATGATACATCTTGAATGATTTTCTTTAGAAATCATTGTTGGAATATGTTTTGAATCATTTCAGGTTCATCCATTATTGGTCATTTTATTCATATGTTGGTTTTATGCAAGCTTTATGATATCCGATGAAAATCTAGTCATTTGGTGTATTCATGGGTCAAGCATGCTACTAATGATTAAAGGATTCACAAAGATGTTTGTTGGTATGTTTAGATAGTGAAATGAACTCACATGTATGCCTTTGTTATGCTGGTCTTGGTGTTCAATGTGCATATCACATTATTCATGTTTTAAGAAGTGTTGGCTATACTAGAAATGGTAGGTTTAACATGTTCATATCTTTAGTAATCATGTGGCTAAATCTTAAAATCCCTTAATTGTGAGGTTTGAATTTAGAGGAGTTTGTGACCCCATTGTACCAACTTGCATGTGCTTATGATCTGAGATTAAAGTCTAGATTGTAATTTGTTGTTAAATGCATTTATGTTAGATTTAACGATTCTGTCGTACTGGTTCCTACGGCCGCAGGAAGAAATTCCTACAGCCGTAGGACAGTGCAACCTTCTACGGCCGCAGGACTAAACCCCTACAGCCGCAGAAGGCCTTTTTCATCACAGTGTGTTGTTTTTGCCTATTTTAACTAATTTAACTGCTTTAACACCTTTTAGGTTCTGAGGATTACTGGATATATAATTGGAAAATATGTATGTTCAATATTCTGATTTGGACGCGATCTGGTGGATCTGTAGTTGAATTCTGATATGCCATTACTTGCTTAATCATGTTTAATTGTTGAATGTGAGTCTTGATAGCTCGAGGGATGATTTGTTAATGATAATATGATTATGTTGAGTATTAGAACAGCATGCTACGCGCTCAATCTATTCAAGTCTTCATATTATGTTTTGTATTGTGTTATTGCCATGATTAGTCTAGATGATTCGAAAGCCTGAGTGATCTGTTATCCTGCTACCTGCCTTCGGTGTTAGTTGTTGTTAGTTCTTGATTAATTTAGTTCATGTTGTCACTTGCTTTTAATTCAATTCTGCTGATCGAACAATGATGATGATAGAGTATTAAAGTTCTCGTCCTTGTTGTACGATATCCGGTCTTACCGAGTCTATACTGCTATTGACCTGGTTACACTTGCCTGAGTTGTGTGTAGTATCTACTTAGTAACATCGTTTTTATAAATTTAAAACGAGGTTGTGTCACGAGCTTTTATACTAAATAAACCCGCAGTCTTATACACACCATTCATCAAGGAGTTGTAGAGAGTTATTATTGGAGCATCTAAACATCATCTCTCATCATCCTCCCATGGTGAAATCAAGGTCTTTCAAGATTTAATGGTGTTCTTTGGATGATTACTTCTTCAACACCTTCAAGAATCATTCGGTTAGTTGGATTGCACCATTTTTTACCAATTTCTCACCACCATAAACCCTAGTTTAGTCCATCATTTAAAGATCTCTTCTACTACCATATTTGCATCTCTCAACACCATCATGTGTGGCTAAACACACCGTGATCGTAACCGGGAGTAGGGTTTGGTTATTTTATGTCTATATTTGATGAACAAATGTGTATTTAAATACTTGAATGTTAGTTTTAAGATTAATTTCATATGATTAGATCTTTCATTCTTGTGTGAACACTTGTTGGTTGATTTTGAGTGTTAAGACGGTATTATTGTGAGCTCCCCAATCGTTCCGATTCCACCATTAGTGTAGTGTAGTTAAGGATAAGACGATTGGTGTGGTAGGACATAATATGTTGGGGAGATAGAAATATCAAACTATAATCAAACCTGTCTATTATTTATCAAAGGATTTGATGCTAACAAAACCACATATTTAGTTTTATACTTGGATCAATGAAAAACATATGTTGTTTTTCATGTTAGACTTGAAGAAATTCCTAAGTAAGAAATGTCAGCTGAAGAACAAAGGTGTCAGCTGAACATTGAGTATCAGCCAAAGGACCAGCTTCAGAAAGATCAGCTAAGAAGAAAAGACAAGGCAAGTAGCATCAGCTGAGCATCTACAAAGCATCAGTTGATGGTCCAAACCCATCAGCTGAGGGTTCTTTGAAGATCAGCTGAGCAGTGAAGGATCAGCTGAGTCAATCACTTTGATCAGCTGATGCCTCTTATCCATCAGATAAGCTATCTTTTACTTATCTAATCTTTTCTTTGTAAGCTTATCACTCTCAATGATCAGCTGAGCCCTTGGGATCTACTGATCATAAAGGTTGATTAGCTTATGTAGTCTCATTGTAGTATGTATTATCAGTTGAGCAATTCTGATCAACTGAGCATGCCTCAGTAGCCGAGTCTTTCACATTTATCTATAGCTGAGCAAAAATATGTTTGCAGTACAGTGTCTATTAGCTGAGTCATTATACAGTACCTCAGTTAGTAGTTTTTCTTTGTAATATTTTCTTAAGTCAAAGACAAAACATGTGTTGTTCTATTATGCTTTTAGATCTTTCTTTGTAAAAGTACTAAGCACTTTTTGAATATGCAAAGAGACAAAAAGGATTGATCTTGATCCTCTGGAAAAGGTGATAGATACTTTAGAATAGAAGATCTCGAAGATATGCTTCAACAACTAAGTATGGTTGGCAACTCTATACTTGGTTAAGTCAAGTCTTCAAGAAGCATGGTGTTGATTAAAGTACAAGCATGGAAAGAGAAGTTTACTCACCCAAGACAAAAAGGTAGTACTTTAATAATATAATAATAGATAGTGGGATTTCACTTTACTGAAAAGTACATTCACTTTACACACTTCGTGTATAAAGTGAACTTACTTTTCACCCACTAACTTTATCTATTATAATATTATTAAACCAAGTACCATTGTCTCCTTCTCCACTCCATCAACCGGACACTACCTTGCTTATATATACTCATGCATGGAAACATGCAAAGTATTGGAGTTGAACACTGAAATCTCATAAGTTGAGAAAATAGAAGAGTTAGCATTTTACTTTCAGTGTAAATAAAATTGTTTATGTGTTGAACATCTTAGACATAAGTTGTTTAAGATTAGCTTTGTCTATGTGTTAGACAGTTTAGTTGTCACCTTTTATTGAACTTAGATTTTCCGCATCTAGTTCATGTAATTCTTGATTCATATCAACAAGAATTATATAAATGTAAACTGTGTGTCTCTTAAATTTTAAATATTCAATCCCATGTGATTCAGTATACAATCACATGTGACAGTAAAAAAACACCACATGTTAATTATGAAAATGTCACTCCGCTCAAAATTTTAATTTCAATCCGGATCATTGATTGAGCTGATTCAAAGGCTAAGATTAGTCTCTCAGGACTATGGATTATTTATAACATTTCTCATATATATGTGTGTATATATATATATATATATATATATATATATATGTAGGTATTTATAGGGCACAACAAGCACAGCGGAAATAAAACTTGCAAATCCCATTCCCAGGATCCCAATTGGGTTAGGTAGGGAAACATAACAAAAATCATATTCAAACATATATATCATGAATATGTGTAGCCCATAATAGTTACAAACTAAAGGATAGAAAAATATACACTGAAACTGCTGAAGGGGGATACACAGCTACTGCACCCGTGAACCTGGCTGCTAGACCGCCAAATACCAGACAATACCCGAAAAACCGTTCCCGTATGTATGTCCGCCACCAAATCCACCGGCTTTGGTGTGTTCTCGATCGCCGCCGAAGTGCCTCGTCGCAAGGGATGGCTCAGCCGAGAAAAGGTATCGCCGAGAGGGTGGCGCCGAGAGGGTGGCGCCGCTGTTGGGCTGCCGTCCATCGCTATCGCTGCCGCAAGGGGCGTCGCCGACCACCGTCGATGATGGTGGTGGTGGTCTCGGCCGAAGGTAAAGAGAGAGAGAGGGGGAAGAGTGTTTTTGTTGTCTTGTGGCTTATTATCATGGATTAGGTTTAAACTAAAGTTTAAACCTACTTAAATAGATAATCTCTTGGGCCAAAGCCCTTGGACCCTAAAACCCGGTCCATGATCAATAACTTTGATCATTTGACAAAACAAACCCCTTAGTTTTTATTTATTAAATAATAAACTATAAATTCATATAAATCCAACCAAAACTTAATTATATTAAATATTTAACTAATATTTAATATTCCTTTTAATAATAAATATCTATTTATTATTTCTCTCTTTCTCGATAATTAATCAAATGTTAATTATCTTTCTTACACACTTTGTATTGTTTCCTGGTTCATTAATTGGGTGTGCAGCTGTGTGACCCTTTAGTGACTCATAGTGTCCATGGATGTGATGACACGTGTACACTATCTCTGCACACAATATATCAGACTCCCACTTGTGCACGATAGTTACACTCCCTTGTTCATCACGGGCCTAAGGAGGTCCCCAGCCAGACACTTAGGTTAACCATGATTATAAGTTCTCTTATGTCCAGAGATTATGTAATCACCTACTTGGATTACCTGGCTTTTTCTTTCGCATCGCGATATCCCGTAATGTTGATTTCAGAGATGGAGCATGTAATCTATTCTAAAAAACCAGATTATGTTTCTTGACTTCTGATTTCGACTAACTGCAGTTACGGAGTTACCAAATGATGTCCATCATTCTATCCGAGCGCGGCCACGCAATTTAGTCTCAATCGTCAAGGGGCCCTGGAATATCTCCTCTCTTCAAGAGAAGGTGCAAATCGCATCTTGATTGCTTGCATTTGAGCACACGTATTCCGCTGCACCCAGATACGTCCATTATAGCTACCCAATTACGGCGTAACATTAGAACGTTCCAAAATACACAAGTCCTCGTGCCCCAAACCAAACATCTCAGGTCTAAGGACAACCAATCAGCTAACTCATGTGGAAAGGCTCCATGAAGTTAGACTAATGCGGATCACCTCCAATATTTGTACCCCTGACAAATATCTACAAATACTTGGTCACATGACTTGTGCTGTTATTCTCTACACGAATAATCCATCAAATATTTATAATAGCGTTAGTATCTCCCTGATGTGGCTCCCACCGCATCAAGTAGCTACGGAGTAATTTTGATATAGCAAGACTTGTATATCATGGATAGATAAATATGCAAAAAGTATAGAGATATTTAAAAGATTATATTAAACCTCCTATTTCCATTACGCAGAAATGTTTAATACAACATAATAAAAAATTTTAAATTTCAATCCATACAATTTTAATTAAATACTGAAAAACTAGATGCTAGGTACAATCAACTACATTCCAATGGAACTAGGATGTCTCTCATGCTTTTCTCTTGCTACCGCCTTAGTCAACGGATCAGCAACATTGTCTTCTGTTGGTATCTTGCATATCCTCACATCTCCTCTTCTGATGATCTCTTGGATGATGTGATACTTTCTAAGTACGTGCCTGGTTCGCTGGTGATATCTTGGTTCTTTTTCTTGCACTAAAGCCCCCATGTTATCAAAGAATATATCGATCGGTCTAAAGATACTAGCAACAACTCTCAGATCCGAGATAAAAATCCGCAGCCAAACCGCTTCCTTTGCTGCATTGTTTGCCGCAATGTACTCAGCCTCTGTAGTTGAATCTGCTATTGTATCTTGCTTCTGGCTTTTCCAAGATACAGCTCCACCGTTTAGGGTAAAGATAAACCCTGACTGCGACTTAAATTCATATATGTCCGTCTGGAAGCTCGCATTTGTGTAACCAGTTACACTAATTTCATCCGTGCTTCCTCCAAAGACCAAGAACATATTCTTTGTCCTTTTCAAATACTTGAGAATGTTTTTGACAGCCACCCAATGGGTTTCACCCAGATTTTGCTTATATCTACTTGTAAGGCTTATGGAGTAAGCAACATCGGGCCTAGTACATAGCAAGGCATACATAATCGATCCTACTGCCAAAGCATAAGGAACCGATTTCATCCTCTTCTGCTCTTCTGGAGAAGTAAGACATTGAGCCTTGCTCAATGGTATACCAGGTCTCATAGGATTGAAACCTTTCTTGGAATCTTCCATCTTAAAGCGTTTTAACACTTTATCAATGTATGTACTTTGACTAAGTCCGATCAGCCGCCTAGATCTATCTCTATAGATCTTAATACCAAGTATGTATATGGCTTCTCCTAGGTCCTTCATCTGGAAACATTTACCTAACCGGGATTTTACTCCTTGTAATGTTGGTACATCGTTTCCTATGATCAGTATGTCATCCACATACAGGACCAGGAAGTTTGCTATGTTCCCACTGAACTTCGTGTAAACACAGGACTCGAACTAGCTTTTGGTAAAACCAAATTCCTTGATGCTCTCATGAAAGTGCAAGTTACAGCTTCTTGATGCTTGCTTTATTCTATAAATGGATTTTAGCAACTTGCATACTTTACCTGGATTCTTGGAATCCTCAAAACCATCCAGTTATGCCATATACACATCCTCTGTTAGTTTTCCGTTAAGGAAACCGGTTTTATCATCCATTTGCAACATCTCATAATTAAAGTATGCAGATATGGCCATAAGAATCCTAATAGACTTAAGCATGGCTACGCGCGAAAAGGTTTCATCATAATCAATTCCATGAGTCTGAGTGTAACCTTTTGCAACAAGCCTAGCTTTGAAATTATGCACATTACCTTCCATGTCGTTCTTCTTCTTGAAGACCCACTTGCATCCAACAACTTTATTGTGTTGTGGCAAGTCTACTAACTCCTAAAGTTAGTTGTCATACATGGACTGCATCTCTGCCTTCATGGCGTCCAGACATTTGTCAGACTCACCGCCCGACATGGCATCCTTGTAGGATGTGGGTTCATAAAGACTCCCTTCTTCCTGAGCAATTAGAACGCCTAGATATCTATTTGGCTCAGTCCCAATCCTACTGGACCTGTGAAGGTCTTGTGTTTACACTTCTTCCTCAACCGTAGACTCGGGTTGGGATTCAACAATTCTTTGTTGACTTACAGGTTCCACAAATGGAAGAACTATAACTTCATCCTCTTAAATTTCTTGAAGATCTATTTCTTTTCTGGAAGTTTCTGAACTTAGAAACTTTTCCTCTAGAAATATCCCTGACCGAGCTACAAAAACTTTGTTCTCGTCGGGATTATAGAAATAGTATCTAAGGTTTCCTTAGGATAACCCACGAAGATATACTTGTCTGATTTGGGTTTGAGTTTATCCGAAAACGGTCGTTTAACGAACGCCTCACAACCCCAAATCTTTATGAATGAAAATTTGGGCTTTTTCCCCGTCCATAACTCGAACGGTGTCTTTCCTTTCTCCACAGATTTCATGAGAACTCAGTTCAGCAAAGAAGTAGCCGTTTCGAGTGCATGACCCCAGAACGACATTGGTAGACTAGTTCGACTCATCATAGAACGAACCATGAAAAGCAAGGTTCTATTCCTCCTTTCTGATACACCATTCCACTGTGGCGTATACGAAGGTGTGAGTTGTGAAACAATCTCACATTCCTTTAGATGATCGTCAAACTCTTGACTCATATACTCACCATCCCGGTCAGACCGAAATAGTTTTATCTTCTTGTCAAGATGGTTTTGTACTTCACTCTAAAACTGTTTGAAGAAATCAAAACTTTCAGACTTGTGTCTCATCAAATACACATAACCATACCTACTGAAATCGTCAGTAAAGGTAATGAAGTACTGGTATCTTCCCTTGGCTTCTTTACTGAAAGGACCACACACATCTGTGTGTATAATTCCTAGCAGTTCCTTTGAACTTTCATTCAAGTTATCGAAAAGTTTCTTTGTCATCTTGCCGGACAAACAAGATTCGCAATTGTCAATTGATTCAAGATCAAAAGACCCTAGAACTCCATCTCCATGAAGTTGCTCTATGCGTTTCCTATTTATATGTCCGAGCCAACAATGCCAAAGGTAAGTCGGGTTCAAAGTATCCTTTGACCTCTTACTTATATGATAGATTTCCTTGTCATCCTCTAGATTTATTATGTGTAGACCATTTTGTGAACTTGCTTTAAAATAGAATAAATCATCTTTAAAGCACAAAATCGTTTTTCCTACCGATTGATAGTTAAAACCACTGTCTATTAGTAAATCATAAGAGATTACATTATTTATTAATCTAGGAACATAATAACAATTATTTAGTTCTATAATTAATCCTGAAGGTAGCCTGAGACAATAAGTTCCTACAGCTTCAGCACCAATGATGGAACCTTCGCCTACCCGTAGGTCCATGTCCCCCTTCCTTAGTTTCCTACTTCTCTTGAATCCCTGCAAGTGATTGCAAATGTGATGACCACATCCGGTATCGAGTACCCATGATTCAAATGAAGTAACTAAGCAATCTATCATAAAGATACCTGAATCGTCGGTAGAACCGACGTCCAGCTGATCAATGTTGAGTGAGTGCTCGCAAATATCCTTGCTACAACAAACTGAGCAACAAACCTCTAGTAGCTCATCAATCCAGTTATCTTCCTCCATTGACTCAACTACTGTTGCATCAAAGGGGTCCGGGTGCACCTGGTCATTTATGCACATTAAGAACTCGTGCATGCCAACTAATGTTGTATCTGGTTCACTGAACTTGTCTACTACCTCTGCCTGATAGCGATCAGTTAGGGAACCGACCAAGAGCATCACAAGTTCATGCTCACTGACTATGATCCCAGAATCATCAAGCAATCAAACAGCCTTCTCATATTAATGAGATGATCACTCAATAATTGGTCTTCTTTCATCCTCTGTGAAAGAATATCCTTCATGAGCAGAAAGCGTCCACATCGCTCACTAACCTTGAAGCGCTCCTCTAGGTCTTGCACAACCTCAAATACCTACTTATTCTTTAGTTCATCCAAAAACTCATATTCTGTGGAGAGTATTAGAATTAACATGACGTCAGATTCTTCAGACAGATACTTATAATATGTATCATACTCTTCATCCTTAGCAGAATAGTCAGGTCGTGCTAGAAGAGGTTTGTCTACTGTGTACAGCCTTCCATGTGCCCTTAGGATGTTCCTAAAGTGCAATTTTCAAACCATAAAGTTTGGACCTGAAAGCTTCCACTTGCTCATGATGAGACTAAAAGACTCCCCGGGTGTATAAAACGGTATAACAGATAATATCGACATCTACAGTAAAAAGCAAGAAATAAACATTATAGTAATTTAATTCCTCTAAAATAATTTATAACCCTTTAAATAAATATAATTTAGAATATGACCCATATTTCACACGTGCCGGTGCACGGTTTGGGCACGACAACACCGACCCCGTGTTATTTCTGGTGGGTATAAACCATACCGATCGTGTTTAATCCAAAACACGACTCCTATATCTTTGGGACATCGAATGAAACAATAATTCGTACATATTTAGTCCTCTTAAGTCCACTTTGGGCCCGTCACATCAGGGATCACCAAAATAGACTTCACCATCTAAGACGGGGTGAACTCTGGCCTGTCACATCAGGCAATCGCAAAGTCTTTCACCCCCTCCCTACATCGGTTTGAACCCCGGTGCGCACGGTTTGGGCACGACAACACACCCAGGTACCGGTAGCAAAAAAGGTGTACCATTAGATGGGTAGCACTACTGGTCTAAGATTTTGAAAGGGTTAATTTGTTTCAAAAACATATTGTCAGTTTTAACCCGTTTTACAAAACTTGTAAAACTGTTGCCTTTTTAAGTGAAAAAAAATTTCATCTTAAAAATATCCTTTATATATGTATGTAGTTTTATTGACGAGCGTGCACTATATAATTAAATCACAACCACGAAATTAATAATAACAATAATAAGCCGTAACACATAACGCCTTTTTGACCATCACTGGTACTTAATTAAAATTAAGTACCCCTGTGGTCAAACTCTAAATGGATCACAATCAACACACATGGCATTAATGATCTTGATGCTCCCACTGGCTCCAGCATGGCATCCTCTCTCTCCTTGTCTTGATCCTTGTCTTGATCGCCTCCATTGTTACATTTACAAATATCAAACTAACCTATTACAATTTTGATAAACTAGTGCCCTACTACATAATAATTCAGAGGCACGCAGGCCCGCTAAAACTAGTACGTACTTTTACAAAATTGAATAGGGGTTGTAAGTGGCACGCAGGCCTCCCCACACCGGATAAAAAAATAAATGTAAACCAACCACAAACAAGAAAGTAAACAACCACAGGGTGATCCACTAGGTTTTCGGCGTTTGGCTTAAAAGTCATAAATAACCAATCACGTACGAAATAATAAATAATAATAATACACGCATTACTCGCTTTCTTATCCGCACGGGGATTCGCACAATAAATCGTATCGCTAACCTTGCTTAAACCATCATACACATATATAATTCCGGGTTGATTCAAACTTGAATCTTTTAACACCAAAACACAGACTGGCTTTGTGTTAACCCCAATATTCAACCTGGACCTCAAACTGGGCCTAAATTGGGCCTTTTTTTAAATATCTCAAACTGGATAGTAAACAAAAATACCTCTTAGGTTAAACGTCAATATTATTAAATATATAATAATAAAGCTGGAAACTTAATTTAAAGATTCAAGAACTTTGAACTTTTAATATCCACAAGTTTCACACATAATTTATATAGATATGGATAAAGCATGTAAACTGGAAACTTTAATTGGTTAAAAATCAAAACTTTGACCTTTTGCCAAATACCAAGTTTCTCACACAGTATATGTATAAATAATAAAACAAATAATTTGAAAACTTTAATTGGTTAAAAGTTATAAACCTTGACCTTTGACCAAATACCAAGTTTCACACAGTTAATATATAAACAATATATAAACGATAAACTGGAAACTTTTTAATGGTAAAAAGATCAAAACTTGATCCTTAAACCAAAACCAAAGTTTCGCACAAATATATAAAATATATATTTAATCAGCAGAACTGGATAATTAATCAGGTAACAGATCAGAAACTTGATCCTAACCACAATATTAATTTTCGTATATATATACATAATATAAATATGATCAACTTGTTCCCCCACCGAGCCTAGAAGAAGGCTCTGATACCACTGTAGGGATTTACAGGGTACAACAATCACAGCGGAAACAAAACTTGCAAATCCCATTCCCAGGATCCCAACTGGATCAGGTAGGGAAACAGAACAAAAATCATATTCAAACAGATATATCATGAATATGTGGAACCCATAACAGTTACAAACTAAAGGATAGAAAAATATACCCTGAAACTTCTGAAGAGGGATACACAGCTACTGAACTCGTGAACCTGGCTGCTAGACCGCCAAATACCAAACAATACCCGGAAAAACCGTTCCCGTATGTGTGTCCACCACTAGGGGTGGCAATTCTCGACACGACACGATACACGACACGAACACGACACGAAAATAAACGGGTTTGGGTTTACCGTAAACAGGTTCGAGTCATTTTCGGGTTGACCCGCGAACCCGTATAACTAAACGGTCGTGTACGGGTTTGAAAATAGTTTCGCGGCTTGACCCGCAAACCCGTTTAATTTTAAGGCTTTTCAAAAAAAGTCAAAATTTTTTATTTCCCCCCCTGCTGTCCTAATTAACTTTCAGCCGACACCCCCATAACTCCATACCCTTTTTTAGATTTTAGGGTTTCGAGTTTCCAAACTCTCTCCTCGCTTAATTCTCTCGCCGCTAAACTCTCACGCCGCTCAACTCTCTCACCGTTCAGCTCTCTCGCCCGTCACTGCCGTCGAGACTCGGGGGCTTCGAGTATTCCACCCTTCTCGTCATCGTCCTCGAAGGCGTCGCCGTTATCGTCCTCGACGCCTGCAGCTCTCGCCGTCGCCTCTTTTGCCGTCGAAATCGACGCCTACAGCTCTCGCCTACACATTACACACTGATTATATTCCAGATTATGTTAGTATGCTTCAATAGTTTTTACTTCCTACTTTCTTAGTTAATTTTTTGCTAGAATTTGGATTATATTCCAGATTATGTTAGTATGTTTCCCGATTTGCATCACGGATTATTTATTCATCTATTGTTTAGCTAAATCGTAGATTAACATATTATGTTTAATTATTTAAGATTGTTATTCTCTTGTTATAGAAGATTAAACAGATTATGTTCTTTTCCTCATTTCATCTGTTGTTTAGAATGATGTTATTCTGTTGTTACTTGTTATTGAAGATTAAAGATTGTTATTCTGTTGTTACTTGTTTAAACCATGTGGATCTTCAAGATCAAAGTGATGATTCAGTTAAAGAAACAGGACCACGAGTACCTTTCTTCCACTACAGAAGCAGCTGAGGTAATTCATGATGCATCTTTTGATATGCTATGGAGATTTCTTATAAAACAATATGGTCTTTTCTCAGTTTCACAGGGAATATGTATGAGAGCTGCTACAACTTCAAGAGGAATGAATTTTCAAAATATTGAAATTAATGAGCATATGTTCTTGGATCAAGGCAAAAGGTAGTAAATTACAAAAATGTTTTCTACACAAACAGCACTTGGATTGGTGAGTTATCTTCTATTTTTTATTATTAGTTCTTATTTGTAATGATTTACCTTATTTATGGTTTTGTTAACTTGTTAATGGTTTTGTTAATGACTTGTAGCCAGGTTGAACAAGAAATGTTGGGGGACATTTTATGAACTTGAAGTTGAACTCATTTGGCATTTTAGATTTGTGTTTGGACTTTATTAATGTTTTAACTTTAAGTAGTCTTAAAACTTTGAATGGTTGATATGGTTTGCGATATTAGTTTGGTTTTGGATTGACTATTTACTTAAGATTGAACTTTATATATTTACTGGGTTATGTATTTTGTTTAAAAAAGGATTAAAATGATAAAAAATTACCGGTTGACCCGCGAACCCGAAAATGCCCCGTGAACCCGTATAATTAAACGGGTCGTGTCGTGTTTAGTGTTAATCGTGTTCTTGTCGTGTAGTCTGACCCGTATAATTAAACGGGTCGTGTTCGTGTCGGCCCTTCCTGACCCGCGAACCCGCTACCCGTGAACCCGAACACGACACGAAAAGGTGTCGCCAAGAGGGTGGCGCCGCCGCTGGGCTGCCGTCCGTCGCTATCGCCACCGCAAGGGACGTCGCCGACCACCGTCGATGATGGCGGTGGTGGTCTCGGCCGAAGGTAAAGAGAGTGAGAGAGGGAAGAGTGTTTTTGTTGTCTTGTGGCTTATTATCTTGGATTAGGTTTAAACTAAAGTTTAAACCTACTTAAATAGATAATCTCTTGGGCCAAAGCCCTTGGACCCTAAAACCCGGTCCATGATCAATAACTTTGATCATTTGACAAAATGAACCCCTTAGTTTTGATTTACTAATTAGTAAACTATTAATTAATATAAGTACAACGAAAACTTAATTATATTAAATATTTAACTAATATTTAATATTTCTTTTAATAATAAATATCTATTTATTATTTCTCTCTTTCTCGATAATTAATTAACTGTTAATTATCTTTCTTACACACTTTGTATTGTTTCCTGGTTCATTAATTAGATGTGCAGCTGTGTGATCATTTAGTGACTCATAGTGTCCATGGATGTGATGACACGTGTACACTATCCCTACACACAATCTATCAATATATATATATATATATATATGCACTAGCATCATACCCGCGTAAGACGGCAGCGGCGAATAATTTATGTTTAGCAACATATCGTTTTTAATAATGTAATGGTATTTAACACCAAGTCCGTTTTCTTCTATTTCTTTTATTTCCATCAACTTTTTATTAATTTTTAAATGATATTAATATAAGAAAATAGATTTCAATTTATGAAATAAGAAGATGAAAATTTAATGGTGTTGTATGAGAGAGTGTCTTCATGGAAGAGTACTTTTAAATAAATAAAAGGTTAAAGTAGATTAGGAAAGAGATTAAAATGGTTAAAAATGGGTGAGTGAGATTAATTTGGAAAGAATGGAGGGTCAAGATGTAGTCTTGATTGAAATTTAAGAACTCTTAAAATGGAGAAGGATAGAGAATGTTAAATAGAGAAGGATAGAGAATGTTTGATTTTAAAAAAAAGAAGCAGATGTACGAAGTAGCTTTGGATGGTGATGTCTCACATGAAAAAGAAGACGAGAAGTGCACATAAATCTGATCAGGAGTGTAGGTAAAGCCGGAGGATATGAATAGTATTAAATTATTTAAGGCCACGTGTTGACCTTAGAGGTGATGATGTCTTATATATATATATATATATATATATATATATATATATATATATATATATATATATATATATATATATATATATATATATATATATGTATATATATATATATATACTAGTGGGGTACCCGCGCAATGCGGCGGCGGCGAATAAAAATGAGTTATGAGGAGTTGCTTTGTTGGCTATTGATCAAGAGGAAAGATAAGACACTACAAACAATAATATTTTTTCACTTCAAATTAAAAGGAGTATAACACAATAAATCATTTTTATTATTAGCCAAGAATGAAATATTAGTGTACTTTATTATTAGGAAATAAATATGTATGCAAAAAACTAACAATTACAATCCATTTGCATCTAGATAATTGTTTGTAGGAATATGATAAAACGTATCCGGAAGCGTCCATGCATAAATATATCATACAAAAAAATATAGTAGTTTTAATATATAGATATTCATCCCATTTCCAAGAGCTCAAATTTTCTTCCATTTTTTGTTTTTTGAATTATGTTCAAAACAATATATTAAATATTAGTTGTTTTTGAATATATTTTGGTTGTGTTTTTTTAATAAACATATTTTAATTGTATTTGAAGACACTCTGGGTGATGTGAAGCTAAATGGATAATGATGGTTTTTATAACAATTTTGTTAGTTGTCACAAAAAAGTAGATGATTCATCTTAATTATCTTTAGATTAAAGATGATGAGTTTTTGCACATCTACATCATCAACAACAATCACATTGTCATCGATCATTTCCGAGTTGGCCATCACATTCACAACATCATGGTCAACGGTTTGCATTTCCTTCTAACATTTTTTAAAATTTCATGTTAATACATTTGTGCTACTTTACTCTATTATCTTTACTTGTTACTTTTATGTAGTTTAGAATAACTGATCTATATCCTATATAAAATATAAATGCAATTGGTTTCATAAACCTTCCCAAAAAATATCGAAATGTCTTGCAAAAAGTGAAAACAAAAAAGCAATTACACCAACATTCATTTATTTTATGTGTTGAAAGACAACAACAAAAACACAAATATCTATTTATTTTATTTACAAGTATCTTCAAATTGACATCTAAAAAGGTAAAACAAGTCAAACACTATTATTTTCTTAAACTCATATTGGACCACACTTATTTTTATTTCAATTTAAGATCCATTATATTTTACAGCCATTATATTTTAAGCCCAATTAAATCTTTTACATGAATGCGAATGGAGTAACATCTGATTTTAAGCCCAATTAAAATCTAATCCACCAAAAAATCCAGATACATAGATACCACCGACTGCACCACCGATCTTCTAGGTTTCGATTTTGGGGCGACTTCATCTTCATCAACTGCTGGTTTGTGATTAACAGATCTGGATTCATCTTCATCTGCACCACGGACAGCGTTCTCCACGAACGCCTCACTACAAGTGCCCCACCGTCGACACCCATGGCAGATCTGAACAAAGTATCGTTATTTAACCGTAGACATCTTCATCCATCGCCGCAGCAATCTCCCTCCCTCTCTAACTGTTACACTCACTAAGATTTCAGCAGAGTATTTGCGTTAATGGCGGATTGCTTCGAGGTTTTAATGGAGTGTTTACAGAGCTCGAGGAGTTAAATCTGTTCATGGGTTGGTGAGTTCGTTACTTCCTTTTTCTCATTTTTCAAGTTTTCGAGTTCGTTTAATCATTTGTGCTATAACGAAATTAGGAATGGTTTCCAAATGCGGAGACCTTAAATCACATTACGAAACACACAAGAAAGTACAGATTTCATTTTCGTTTTCAACAAGAACACAAAATCGTTCGATATGTTTACTTTTATGTTTTTGAAACAAAACTCGGTTGATTAGGTTTATCTTCAACGGAGGTGAAATCTAATATAATCTCTCTCATGATAGATTGATTCTATGATAGTGTGATGTTTTGTTTATATAATTGATCGTTTTGTTAAATTTCGTGTAGATGTTGAAGGTTTTATAGATTGATTCTATGAACTGTATATTGTTTTTCAACAACAAATAATATTTTTTCGTTAGAATATTTTGCTAGACGGTCCAATCAAACAATTTTCTTGTGAAATGAGTCATGAAACACATAACCACCACATATCATGCCAGAGATCTAAAATACCAAACTCAGTTAAATATTTATATGTTGTGGTAGTTTAGATTTGAGGCATGATACAGATGGATCAGGATTATGCAACAGTAAAAGAGTTTTAAATTATTAAAATTCTAAGATGAAAATTTCATAATCTACACTTCAAGGTCAAGATAAAATCATTTATTAGTTGCTCTAGAAAGAAATTAGTTGATTGTATTATCTTCCCTTGTTAAAAGGCTTTATAATAGTGAGTATTGGCAATATTATTTACTGTTAAAAAATTAAAAAACATGTATATATGGTTCTGAATCATTTGATAGTATTTATGAAGATCGGTTCATGTATATATGGTTCTGAATGATTTGACGTTGCAGGGATCTGTAGAAGTTGATTTTTTCACCGAATATGGTGAAGGGAGTAGGTATAAAATAGAAGAAGTAATTGGTAAAGGGAGCTAGGGCGTTGTATGTTCTGCCACCTTCAAGAAGAGAATTCAAAGATATATATGTGGTGTTTGAGCTTGTGGAATCTGATTTACATCAGGTTATTTAGGCAAATGATGACTTAACACCAGAACATAATGAGTTCTTTCTTTATCAACTTCTTAGAGGGTTGATATACATACATACAGGTTATTTATACACTATTATTATTATACCACACATATATAATGTTTGTGTTTGTGTTTGTTTCTAATGGTTGATGAAGTTTGATTTGGAATTACTTCTTTTGCAGCAAATGTTTTTCACAGAGATCTAAAACCCAAAAATATTTTGGCGAATGCTGACTGTAAGCTTAAGATCTGTGATTTTGGTATTGCAAGAGTTGCCTTCAATGATACACCTACTGCAATATTCTGGGCAGTATGTACTTTTACTCCTTAAAATATAATATCCAATTGAGGTTACTGGTTAGAGTTGGCTAAATTGGCAAGCTTGGTTGGTCTATAGTTAAAATATGACCATTTTACAAACATGGATAAAGCCTTTTAATATATTTGATGTCATCATATAATAGTGTTTTAATGGACACTTAAATTCAAAAATTTGTATAACTTCAATTTATTGAACAACTATTCTAAATTACTCCGTCTCTCCTTCTTTCTTCATCAAATTGTTAATTTAATAGAAAGGGTCAGTTTTCATTAGCTTTCTAAATTGACCAAACTTGTTGTAAACCTAGATTTACTACAAATTTTAAAAGGAAAAGAAAAAGAAATTACAATAGCTTATCAATTGTTCCCTACATAACAATATTATTATGATGTTTTACAGTAGAACATTAGTATGGAGTGACATGAGTATGGTTCATGTTTTTTAATTGTTTGGAAGGCTTTGTTATATTCAATGATTTTTGTTTCATTGTTTTCTTGTTTAAGATTGGGGGATATTACTGTTTCATGTGTGTTCCTTGTATGGAGACATGCAAAGTATAGAAAATTAACGGAGACATGCATGTAGTAGTTGATTCAAAATGGTTAATAACTTAAATTCATACATCTTAATTTATTAACTATCCTTCTGTTGAGCATGGTTCTGTTTTGAGAGTTTTGCAACAAGATTACATTAACTAACCATATTAAGAACATGACAATATGTGTAGAATATTAATAGACAACAGAGGCATTGGTGAAAGTGTAATAGTTAATAGGTAACACGCATTGTTCATTCCAGCTTCACAGGTATTAACACATATTATAAAAACAGGACAATCATTCCAGCTTCACAGGTAAAGAGCTCATTCACAAAAAACATTCATTTCAGTGTTTTTTGTGAATTTATATCATGTATTACTGTAAAGTTTACCTCATTTTGGTTGATTTTGGTTGACAAGATCGACATTCGTCACACTGTTCATAGTAGGAGGAGTGATGACGTTGATTGGAATGACTTCTAAGCTCTTATTCTCATGCTGCAAATTGTTAATATGGTTAGATTTACAGCTTCACAGGTATGTAAGAAATCAGAACTATAATCAAACTATATAATGTAAAATTTACCTCATCTTGGCCATCAAGATCGATATTCAAATCAGTGCTCATAGTGTTATTGCTCGATCCTGTATTCTTGGGTAGAAAAAAATGTACTGCACAATGGACCTTATTCGTTATATATAGTGTTTACTGCACAATCATTTCCTGTTATTTTGTAATCTTTTATTAATCTCATGTTATTTTGTAATCTTTTATTGATTTCCAGCAGGAAATCGTATTTTCTAGAATGAGGAGGATGAGGTGAAAGATTATCCAGCACAAGAATATCTTTATTTATTCTGAGGTGAAAGTTTCAAGAATATTTTATTTATGGGATTGAAATCAATTTAATATCCACGATTTGACTGAGGGGATAGAATATCTTTATTAAGTAATTAAGTAATTGTTTCCTGTTTTTCCGGTAGTCATTGCATTGTATTTATTAATCAGTTTATTTTTGGTATTGGAAAATCAATCAACTTTTTTCTGTTTAAAGATCTAGCTGTTCTATTTTAGTCGTAAATGTGTGCTCAGTGTTTAGTGTTTATATTACTGCTATAAATCCAGCTGTGTTGTTTTGGTGAGTTTGAATTAAGGGTATAGTAGTAATTTTAAGTGACTGAAAATTTAAGAGTTTTAAGCAAAAATGCTTAATGCTTTATATAATAGTGTATATATATATATATATATATATATATATATATATATATATATATATATATATATATATATATATATATATATATATATATATATTCTAGAGAAAACCATTTTTAAATTACAAATCAGGAGAACACTTCTTAACCTTTTGATTGATTTTGATCTGACAGTGGGAATTTCAAGATTGATTTGTGAGTAAAGGGTATTTTAGGAAAACAAAAGGAAAGAATCGGTTCCATATCTAAGTTCCAACTGAGTTACTCTCACAGTCTCACTCTCTCTCTTAGATTTTTTTGGACTCCTTGCTTCTCACGTCGATGTTCTATTTCCGGCGTCTTCAATCCGGCGAAGGTTGATCATCGTCGAAGGCTGATGACCGGGTTCTTCTTACACATCCCCACTCTCTCTCTCTCTCTCTACCAAGCACTCTTCTGTCCGATTCGTTGTGCTCTATGTGATGATGGAGTCTACTGCATATCAAAAACAGCGGCGAAGGTTTGAGGATCGTTTTTATGGGCATAATCCCCTTTGCAACTGTTACAATGGCCTTCACTTCAAAACCAAGTAAAGTTGCACAAATGTCGTTTACTTTAAAATTCCCTTTGCGATTATTCAAACGAGCTTCACTTCAAAATCTGTTTCAACTCACTACCGATTACCTATTATCATATAATCATACGCTTGGGAATGGCTTCCATGGTTGATGCATTTGAGGGGTTTTGTAACAAAATGGTAAAGTATGCTATTTCAACATCAGGAAAGCTCTTTTAAGGTTGTTTGATTGTATTAAGTATCACAGGACCTATGAAGTGTTAATGTTTTCTTTTGTACTCGATTCATTTAGCTATAAGCCCTGATATTGTCTTGATTAATCGTTTATTAAGTGTGTTTGTTTGTTAAGGAGTAGAAAGGGCTTAAACATGGTGAAAGCAAATATTTGACCAATTTTTGAAACCTTGAATTATCTCTTAGAGACTTTCTATATTGAAACTTTGATTTTTTCCGTTTTTATACAAAGCTTATGTAGATATCAAACTGTGTTCTTCTATTTGAAGTTAGAATGGTGATAATATTTGATTGTATATAAATTAGTTTTACTTGACAACATTAGCAGGGCCTCCACATATATTTGTATCTTCTCCAACTTGTGTCCAAAGGTGCTTATCAGCTGGTGTTCTTCATGCAAAATCCATTCAAGATTCGCTTTCGATTCTTATTTTTGATGAGGTATGAATTTCTTTCTTGTAAAACGTAGGTTTGTTTTCATAAATTCTCTATATAGTTTTATCCATTGTTCACAAATTCAATTGCTTAGCTCCTGATAAAGGCTTTTTAAAACCCACTATTGTTTAGTTAGACTGAAACTTCTTGTTCTTTGTAATAATTGGTGTTTTGAGAGAATAATATACTAGACCATCTAGTATATTGTATAGTGCAGAAAAAGGGATGCTCCTGAATAGCATAATATATGAGATAATGGTGTTGCTTTTCTAATAAAATATATGAGACAATGGTGAGTGGGCTGAGTAGTAAGATTTGATGGATCTCTTGTTGTTTAAAATGAGTTTTTGGAGAATGAGTGACATCTTGAATCAAAATTCTTTTCTAACATATTACGTTTGTTGTTTAAAGTAAATAAACAGGACTATATACATACACCGATGCATTTATACCTCGTTGTAATAGAGTTGAAATTGAGATATATACTTCAACGATAGTTCTTCCCAGCAAGTTATATGTTTTTACTTACTTAATAAAATTGCAGGATCTTGCTTTCATGCTGCAAGATTATAAAATAATATCAAATTCTAGTTGAAGCTGCCTTCTTTTTGCTCTGAATATTCTATACTATTAGGTTGCTCTCATAGGGGGTTTCAATTTACTTAATTTCTACATCATTGTTTTTAATGAAATTGAGGGAACACACTATTTAAGTATATTATATCTTTATTGAGTTTATTGTTAAGGAGATGTCCATAATGCATTTTATCATACCACTCTAGTTTGTAAAAGATATATCATTTATACATTTGATAGACCTTGATGATCAATTTGGAGTTTAAGATGTAATTAGTATTTATTTGATATTGCAGGTTACAATCCATTGCTTGTCGCTTTTGAATATCTAGGAAAAACATTTGGATGCACATCTTACACCCTTGATGTAAAATTGGGGTTTGCTTTAGATGATGTTTCAATGCATCAAGCAAACCACTACCTCTTCAAGTTGAATTATTTTTGAAAGTGATGATTGATGAGCAACACTGTTATAACATTAATTATGGATGTATGCATTAGTTATGATTTAATTATACTTGATGTATTTCTTTAACAATTTGATGTTTGTCTTGAATTCTTGATGCAGAATTGGTTATTGTTTTAGATGCATCACTTTTAATGCATCACTTTTGAATACACATATCATATTCCTAATTAATTTGTAGAAGTCCATTCTTTGCATTGGCTTAAAGGCTTATTCATTGTTTTCTGAGTGTTTGAATTTGTTTTAGATGCATGAATTGTTATAATCTAGGTGCATCATTGTTATAATTCCATTACTTTTGAACATATGCATTTTTCGTTTGTAAGCATAACTTTGATTTTTGTTCAACGTTTTCATCTGATGCCTTCTTTTTGAACATATGCAGGGTCATTTTGGATGGATACATCAATTAGATTGAATGCAGTATTGTCCATGCTACATCTTAATTCAAAGATTGTTATCGATCATCAATCTTCTAACTTTAGCTGTGATCTTATGGACTTTCAAGTACACATCAATCAATATGTATCAAATGATGAAGGGATTTGGTTTCAAGATTTTTGTAAAAAATACCAGGTACTTCAAATTCATCTATTCCTTTTTCTTCTCCTTCTTTTATTTATACAAAACCAACATTGATGCGTACTTTTTTAAAATAAGCAATAGTGGTATCAAATGAAAAAAGATAAAAAACCAAATTTAATCATTCTATTATCGTAATAACAAATTTAATGATTTCTAAGAAAAAATCAATCAAAGATTTTGGTGTTTAAAAAGCGGTAAAACAACCGACGTTATAAACCGCCAAGAGCGTGAAATTTCAATTAACAAGATTTACCCTTTTTAATTCATTTAAACGATAATTAGTTTGATTTGAAACAATCCGAGCCATTAATTCAATTTCAATCGTACGGAACTATGGTGTTCTTCCCGTTCTCTATTCGAGGGTATTCTCCACAGAACCCCACCCTATATATATATATATATATATATATATATATATATATATATTCAATTATATACCTAAATACTAAATAGGAACATTGTGTTGAATCAAATATATATTTAATTTAATTAAATATCTTAATACTAAATGGGGACATCGTGTTGAATCAATACCATAAAGTTACTTACCAGGCTAAAATCTTGATTATAATTACCTTAAAAAATATAATATATCAATAATTGAATGATTAATAGCTATAATTATAATATTATTATTTTAATAAATTTTCATTCCTTCTTAAACGTATTAAAATTTTAATACATTACTTCTTTTGATTCGTAATGTTTTGGTGATTTAAATCCTAAAAGTATTTGCTTTTTATTTAATTATTTTTGTAGATTAAAAATCCAAACAGTATGATGCGCTTAATCTGGAGGGGTTTGTGTTTGCAATCGAGTGTTTTGAATTCAACGGACGTGGTTACAATGATTTCCCAAGATACGATGAATTTTCAATACATTGTGCTGAATGGACGCTATGGACTAATAAAAAAACCAAATTCTATCGGATGGATATTATAGATGTAAAACTAGAACTTCCAATGTATCCTAAACCTCCTACGTTTGAAATGCTACTCAATGATAAAACAAAGAGGAAAATGTTGATAAAACAGTATGATGCGCTTAATCTGGAGGGGTTTGTGTTTCACAACCCCTCTTTAGTCGCCCTCGTCGCATTGCGCGGGTACCCCACTAGTGTATATATATATATATATATATATATATAATCAATAAAGAACCTAATCTTACACAAAGAACCTAAAGAAACAATCTGGACCATTGGATCATCAAAATCAAATCGATTCTATTTAAAGATGACATTCTTATAATTATCATGTATTAATTAACAAGTAAAAGGGCAAACATGGAAAAATCCCCCCCCCCCCCCCCTCAACAAACCCATGTTTTTTACAAAAAAATATCCAAAAAATATTAAATTGACATAACTTTTTAAGTTTTGTGAATTTAAATAAAAATATTATACCAATCATTTAGTTTTTTAATCATCTTTCAAACAAGATCACTCACCATATTTTTCTACTTTATTTTTGAAAATGCAAATTTTGTTTGCATTTTGGGCTGCATTATAGTGTTGTGTACGGATTTTGCATTTTGGGTTTGAATATGTAATTTTGCATTTTGGCTGCATTTTCATTGGATTATTTTGGGTTTGCATTTTGCGTTTTTCATATTTGTATTTGGGAAGCATCTGCATGGCCTGCATGTTCATATTTTGCATTTTTCGATTTTTTGCATTTTGCATTTTAAAATGAAACCCAACTCAAAATGCAAACTTTTCATTTTCAAAAAAATAAAAAGTTTGAGAAATATATTAAGTCTGATCTTGTGTTGAAAGAGGATGAAAAACTGAATCTAACAATATATTTTTTATTGCTAAAATCTTATAAAAACGAATGAGTTATTATCATTTAAAGTTAAATGAAGTTTTTTTTTTTTAAAAACAAAGTTTGGCCGGAGGGGATGAAGCTGAGCGCGTGGGTTTATTTTTTTTCTTTTTATCTAGTTTTGCCCCTAATCAATATGTCACGTGTCGATCACCAGGATGGTTTTTTAGGTTCTATGTTTAAGGAATGTTCTATATATAACCTCACCATATATATATATATATATATATGTGTGTGTGTGTGTGTGTGTGTGTGTGTGTGTGTGTGTGTGTGTGTGTGTGTGTGTGTGAAAGTTTATTTGAGAATCATTTCTATCGTGAGAACAGCGAGAACCAATTTGAGCCTAATTCTCCCTCCTTCAATATCATCACCCACCATAAATTCATCATATGCACATTGCCAAACTTGATCCCTCAAATTTTACATCAAAAAATTCCAATTATCAAATCAGCAACTAATATTAGTTCTTCTGTTAATTACAATAAAATCGGTTTTCAAATAAATCTTTAATTAAAGAATCTTCATTGCCGTTTGAAATAGTCCCTGCAAACCAATAATCACAAAAATCCTTGTGTTTGGATCGTTGTTACTGTCAGAACAAAGACCTTTTCTTGAAGTTAAACCCAAGCCCTATTATTATTATTATTATAATTATTATATATCCCCACACATATAGCTGGCCATAGTAGGTGAAAAATAACTGTCGTACGTATTTTGGTTTTTTATTAGACCATAGTATCCATCACACCCTTTACACAACCATATCAGCGTCACATCAGCATCCCGTCATTTTCTCATCACATCACACAAACCCCTGCATCCATCACACCCTTCACATCCTTTTTCTTTTTCTTTTTTTTAAACAATATAATTAAAGAAAAGAGGGTATATCTATAGGAGGGGAAGAATAAAAAAAAAAAAAAAAAAAATATATATATATATATATATATATATATATATATATATATATATATATATATATATATATATATATATATATATGCGTGTGTGTGCAACGGCTACCCACCCAACGGTACCTTTCCCTTCTCTCACACACGCGAGCCGAGTCACGTATGTGACCGTGAGGGGTGGCTCACGCATGTCAGTGATGGTGTGCTGGGCTCGTGAGCGGCCCTCACTCGGCCACCACGCGATGGATACGGGCAGTCTTAGTTAATTAATTAACACATGCGTTAAATCATGGCAATAACTTTTTTTTATATGTTGTTAGAAAGAAATAACTGTTAGTTGATTATATATATATATATATATATGCATGTGAGGAATTCATGGGTGGGCAATGACATTGAAGGAGGGGGAATTAGACGGCTTAGATTGGTTCTCGCGCTAACAACGGTTCTCGCATGAACTTTTGTCTATAGATATATATATAGGCAAAAATTCAAACAAGAACTGTTTTTCGTACGAGAACTGCGAGAACCAATCTAAGCTGTCCAATTCCCCCTCCTTTAATGTCATTGCCCACCCATGAATTCGTCACATGCACACACTTGATCCCCTCTACGCTCTCCATCCATGAACTTCCCATATCCAAGGAACGACTGAGATTGGTTCTCACAGTTCTCGTACGAAAAACATTTCTCGTTTGAACCCTCCCCTATATATATATATATATATATATATTATTTTCGTCAACAAAAAATAATGATGTATTAATATTAAAAACTTAAATGTTTCTTAATTTTCAACATTTATTGACATTTTTTTGATGGACGTACATGACTGCGTGTTTTCGTCGCTAATATAGCAACGATTTGTGAAACAAACCTTTTTGTTCGTTTATGTCGTAAAGTTAACAGAATAACACAAACGAATAAAGTTAATTGCAATTAAAAAAGCACAAAAATCGTCGCCAACCTTGATTTGCGACAAGATTACGACATGATTAATATATAAAAGCATTTTTAATTTATATTTACTATGCAGAGAAATGATAGATGTATTAAACAAACACTTACAATTGTTTAAAGACCGGCGGAATATGACCAATAATATTTAAATCGTTTTTTTCATTAATGGTTGCTATCATAAATAGTAAACTTCGATGGACGAAGAAATAAATGTTTTCGGTTATAAAAGTATCAACGAAAGGGTAAACAAAACCCATTCTCTGATATATTGATTTCCTTCAAGAAAAACTTAAATTTGCAAATATATTTTCAACCAAACATGATTCAACTGTATCTACTGTTATTGTTTGTGATCTTCCTCATCAAACACTTTCGTCACAAAAGGGTTTTACTCCCTCCGGGTCCTCAAAAGCTTCCGTTTATCGGTAACATGAACCACCTTCTACATCCCGGGCCACACCGAGCCCTCTATGACTTAGCCATGAAACATGGTCCGATCATGCACCTCAAGCTCGGTTTCATATCGACCATTGTGGTCTCCTCGGCTGATGCTGCTAGACAGGTTATGAAGACTCATGACACTATCTTTTCTAACCGCCCAAAGCTCGTCGCTCCAAAAATCTTGGGCTACAACTATAGCGACATCGCGTTCGCTCCCTACGGAACTTATTGGCGACAACTTAAAAAGATTTGTGTTCTTGAACTTTCGACGACAAAGAGCATGGATTCAACACGGTTTATTCGTGAAGAAGAGGTGAAATCGCTTGCTCGGTCGATCAGCGACAGTTGTGAGCCGATAAACTTGGCTGAAAGGCTTTTTGCTTTGAATCATAATATCATTACTAGGATTACATTTGGGAATAAGTTTGATGATGAATTGAGGTTTCGTTTGGCGATTAAGGAAGGGACGGTTTTGGCTGCTGGATTTCAGATTGGTGATTTCTTTCCTTCTCTTGGTTTCATTGCTAAATTTACAGGAATGAATAAGAGAATGGAAGAGTGTCATATGGAGCTTAGTAGCATCCTGGATAAGAAGATACAAGAGCATATCGAGCATAGGAAAATCGAGAAGCCAGAACACGAGTGTCTTGTAGATGTTCTCCTTCGGCTTAAGGATGATGGAGGCCTCGACGAGCCATTGACAACCGGTAACATAAAGTCGGTCCTCTTGGTAAGAGTTTCTCTTATTTATCAAATATTCATGCGTGTTACTGGCAACGTACACTCATAGCTCAAATTGTCTAAGTGTGTTCTTCAAATCATGATTTTCATAGGATGTATTCACGGGGGCGACCGAGAATTCATCGAACATAGTAGAATGGGCGATGACAGAGATGTTAAGAAACCCGTGCGTGATGAAAAAAGCCCAAACAGAGGTTAGGCAAGTCATTGGCGAAAAGGTAAAACAAACTATAGAAGAGACAGATCTTCCTAGAATGAGTTACATGAGAATGGTAGTCAAGGAGACTATAAGATTTCATCCTCCAGTTCCTCTTTTGCTCCCACGCGAGTCGATGGAAAGATGCACGCTCAACGGGTATGAAATCCCATCAAAAAGCCGCGTTCTAATCAATTACTGGGCCATTACTAGGGATCCTGCAAGCTGGAAGGATCCTAATGAGTTCAAGCCAGAGAGATTCCAAGATGAAACCAAAGACTACAGAGGTCATGACTTCGAGTATATCCCCTTTGGTGCTGGTCGCAGAGTCTGTCCAGGAATTTCACTGGGAATGGCAAATACCGAGCTTTCTCTGGCTTCTTTGCTTTATCATTTTGATTGGGAGCTACCAAATGGAGCGAAACCTGAAGATTTAGACATCAACGAGACGTTTGGAATGACATGTTACAAGACTTGTAGTCTACAACTAGTTCCTCGTCTACGCTTCCCTATATGTACTTGAAGTTTTCAGTTATGTCGTCTTCATATTGCTTTCGGTTTTTAATGCTTTGTCTTGATCATGTAGTATGCAATTGTTTATATTCTTGTAAACATTGTATTTTATATGTTCTTGTTATGTAAGAAAGAGTTGTGTTCAATAAAGTAAATTTAAAAAAACATAGTCCTTAAATTTAATATCGAATCACAATTCAGCATACAATGCTAGAGCAGTAAACCGAATTATTCTACAATCGTGGTATCATGAAATTCGAATTAGGATAATTGTAAAAGTAAAAATCTTGATCTTAGGCAAAGATGAAGATCAAAACTAGAGAGAATATGGGTATTTCGAAGATCATCTGTGTGTCAAAAATGTTCATCCGAAATTGGATTTCAAACTTCAAAAACGCGAGTTACAAAGTTTTAAAGTTCATAATGAAACCACAAAAACATTCAGAATTTTCACCTATAAACGCTATACTTAGATAGTTTGGGGGTTGATGGAGCTGATCCAAAATTTTAAGTTTGGACCATTGATGGGGCTGTTCAAAGGCTAAAATTAGTTTCTTAGGACTGTATTAAGTTTGGACTAAATTAAATATTCGAAAACCTGAATAACTAGTGCTCCAAACTGTTTAATGCAATCAATTGTCATTAAGTCATGTTTGTCTGTTGTGCCAAATTATTATAGCAAGTTCTATGGGACCAATTTTGTATAAAATCAGAGGAACACTTCAAGATGTTTGTTAAAAGTTGATGTCTCTTAATACAGAATTTCATTCGAAGTATGATCAAATTTGATGCATTAAGAAACTAGTAATACCAAAGTGGGATGCATTTTTCGCATTGTTGATAAAAAGCACTAAACAGAGTTAGATGATGGAGTGGCCTTCTAAAACTTGAGGGAATAAGGAATTTCTAGTTTTAGATTATATAAGTGAAAGAGACTTTAACTCAGATACACTGGAATTACGAATTCTTACATACAATGTTTCCATGAAGAAATGATGTGAGAAATCGATGTGATTTGTTCTTTCATGATTATCCTTATCAATCATTACAATTTACTGATGATCAAGACTATTATTACTCGAATATAAGAATATGCACCCTGCAGTTATCATGTCGAGAACTTAAGCATGCTACCCTCCTTTTTATTACTCGAATATAATTTATTGATATGTACATGATAGGTGAAAGTCTGTTAGAAAATAGTCTCTCTACCTACAGGAAAAGGTATTACTGTCTACATCTTACCTCCCCCATACCCTGCTTTTGCTAGATTGGGTATTGTTGTTGGTGGTGTTATTGTACATGAAAGGTGAAACCCATTAACATGTCAATGATCATATCTTGTAACAACATTCATCCCATGAAATGGCTACATTTGATGGGTCAGATAGTTTTATATGTGTTTCTGACCATTTGTAAAAGGGTCATATGATCTCTTCCAAACAATGTCAAAGATAAAATCATGTTTAAGGGACCACAGGAGTAACAACATTAGTTTGTCATAATCACTAAGGGAAGTTAATTATGTATTAAATATTTTTGTTAATAGAAAACATTGCAATTTTCTTCATGGGCCGAACGCAACATATTGTATCTTGGTCAAGTAACTCATACCTTATAGTTTTATGACCAAAATAGCCCAAGACTGGGTTGCCATGTTACCCGTTACAACTAGCCTGCGACTGATTTAGCAAAGGACCTGGTTATAGAGGCCCTTTTAGAAATGTTCAAATACCAGTTACATATTTACATCCATTCTACACTAGAATAATCATAAGACACAGCATGAAATAGAAATAACGGACAAAGGGTTGAACACAAAAATATGCAAATAAGCAAATATGCCAACATGCAGCATGGTTTTTATTAGCACTTTATGATGATCGAAAGATATTCAAAACTTGAGAGTCTGACATAAATGTGTTGATGTATAATCTATGATTTAAGGTAGCATATGGCTGAGGTTGACCAGCAAACCTTTTTATCCCATCAATGCCAGCCTGATTATCTGAAACAGAACTGCAACAGAAAACAAATCATTAACAAGAAATTATGGAATATCAAATATTGTTGCAGTATGTATCTGATTTTGAATGTCACATGTAAACAGTTCAAGCAATCATAAAATCGACAATCATTATTACAAAAAACGATAACCATGTATAAGAAATAAAAATGACGAATTTGCCTGCTTTGCATCTAAAGAAAGAACTCTTGTACGTTATAAAGTGAATTTTCTATCAGCAAAGCAAATCTTTTTCTTTCTTAATAAGCAAATTTGCATATATCAATGTTTTTGAGAAGTAGGTGTGTGCATGGGTTGGTTTTGTTCGATTAATATTTGCATAAAACCAAAACCAAAAATTTTTGTTCTTGGTAAACCAAATACGCTCGGATTGACTAAATATTTATTGATTTTTGTCGATGCAAACGGATATCAATTTTATCAAAGCACAAGCTTTCTCTTTATCTCTAGAGTATAAAAAAATGCGGAATAATATTACTAAAAATAGTTCAACACGTATCTTATGGTGTTTGAGAACATGTTCTTGTGATGAATGTTACACACAAGATGCATGGTAACCGCCAAAAAAAACTAAGTGTAGTCAATGTGGATCAAAATTTTGTTAATATTATTAAGATGGACAAGCAAATCAGCTACTGAAAAAAGTGTTAAAAAACCAAATTATAAAAAAAAACAAAAAAAAACATGTATTAGAACTCAGAAGTTCAATATGCAGATTATCCCGAATCTAAGTGATGGTTAAGTTTAATAATGAAGTAAGTGCTTTTAACAATTTTCAATTTAGCTTTGCAGGTAGATTGGGAAAAAGTAGGACTCACAGGATCCAACAACAACCACAACAAACAAAGCAAGCACATAGAGCTCAGTCTTGATCTTCTTGGACGCCATCGGACCCAACCCTCTTTTTGTTATGTTCTTCTCAAACTTCGCCACTTTCTTCTCTGCAAGTCTCTTTGATGTCGTCTATTTCAAGAAGAAAACAACATGAACAAAACGCGACAAGCATGTGATTAAACGATTAAAAAATAGTACAAATACTGAAGTGTAAAACCTTAACAAGTAACATGTAACTACTAGCTATGACTTATTTTTTTCCCTCTTGCAATATAATTGCACATATATGTTAGAAAAGAACTTCAATAAAGTTGAAGCAAATTCTATAGAAACTATAGGATATAGATTCAAGCATCAACTAAGGATCCAAACATGATTGTGGTCTAGCTTCAACTGTACCAATATGGGCACATATGGTACTCAATGAATTTTTTAACAAGTAACAAACACTCCTCTGTTGTTGAAGACTTGAAAGTTGATCATGAGGTGTGGAACTCTATTTCTTGATTATTTGTATATGAAAATGCATAAGTTAAAGATAATATTAGATTTTTTATCAATCAAATGTCAACTCATTTTCTTCGACATTAAATATTCGACACCCATGTACTGCTACTTAATTCTGAATGTTCAACCTGACAATGTATGTAGGAATCTTTGCAAGAGACCAATAAAATAGAAGTGTAGTTGCATCTTTGTTTTCAAAATTTAACATAAAAAAAGTAAAAATGTTTCATTCTGCTAACATCACTTTACTTAGATGCTACTATACTCACAAGCCACTTGTATATGTAAATACTCAAATGACATAAATACCCTGCGTTTAAATTATTTGTGAGTGTAACATCACCTAAGTTAGGTGCCGCTAACTGCATAGATCCTTTCTCCGAAAGAAATTAATCATCTCGCTCACCCTTAAATTTTTTCGAAGTAATTTAATCAAAAGTGAAATAATGAAGCAGTTAACTTAACGTTAAGTATAGAAATACCCAAATTTATAAATCTTTGTGTTTGTATATACAGTTTCTAAACACATAAAAAAATTTCATTAGGGTATTGAATGTTTGGATTGGCTTATTTTTCGGACTTACGAACTCATTAAAACTTTGATATTCGCACAAGTCAACTTTTGACGCTTATGACTTTTGAGTTTATTTATTTTAGGTTATAGCTTATATATAAGTTTATAACCCGAAGTTGATAATTTTAATAAACTCATAAGCCGTAAAATAAGCTAATCCAAACACCACCTTAGTTTACCTAAAAAAATATCTACAAAACCTTGTAACATGAAATGACCTTACAAAATAGAACTATGAATCTCTATAACTCGTACATGATTAAAATTATAATTAAGCAGGGAAAATGAGAGTTGCATGATTCCCAAATTGATCGTAAAGATTGTGAGAGAATATTGCTTCAATCAAATCAAATCAAAGGAAAACAGAAACAGAAATCATACATACTCGATTAGTGTATTCAACTGATTTCAGAAAGTTGAAGTGGAAATTATTAATTAATCGCAGAAATCAAGAAGAAAAATAATTGGAAAAAAATTTATATTCAAGATTATAGAACATTCGTGAATCGGTATCAAATTGATCGTAAAAACTGAAAATTGAAGAACCTAAATTCACAAATCGACATGAAAATCGTTAGAATTACCCAAAAGGTGATATCGATTTCATATCATATATTATTAAGGTTTGCAGGCAGAATAGGATTAAACAGATCGAAGAGAGAGAGATGTGATTCACCATTGTTAGTGGGTGTTGAAGCAGAAGGAAGGAAGGAAGGAAGGAGGACGTAACAGCAGCAGCAAGGGGGAAGAAGGAAGGAGAGGGGCAAACCAAGGAGGATTTTGTGGGCCTTCAATTTCGGTAAAACAATATATGTTCCAAAGTGAAAACCCTTTGACTATATATTCCCATAATTAATTAAGAGTTAATTGTCAAATTGGTCCTTTAACTAAGTCATTTTAGTCGATTTGGTCCTTTAACCTTAAAGTTGGCCAACCTCGTCCTTTAACATCAATTTTCTAGCCAAGATGGTACGAGTTAACGATGGACGTTTGTTTTAGACGTTAAGTGGGCTCACGTGCCACTCACACGAGGGCATTTATGTCAATTAACCCATCCCTTCTCATTTACCGTCACTTTGTTGTCTTCTTCCCTAATTTACTCCCTCGTTATCGACATAGAATTCTTTAACCAACAACACGAATCGGAGATTTTGTTCAAGAAGATGTCGAGGATTCGTTGCCATTATGAAGCCGATGATGATGTTCGTGAACGTTACGGTAAATGAATAATTTTTTGTTTGCTTTGACTTTGACCTAATTTGACTTACGAACAATGGTGATTGACATTTGCAACTTAAATTTTGCAGTTGGTAAACCTGATATGTTCTCCATAAAGCTTCATTATGGTGGATACTTCACGACATTTCCAGGGAGAAGGTATTTGAAAGGTAAAAAGATATACATTGATAACGTGGATATAGATAGGTTTTCTCCACATGAACTAGATGATGTTCTAGAGCAGTTAGGATATGATGAAAATATGAAAAGGTATTACCATTTCCTAACTCCTGGTGGTGATTTAGACTTTGGGATACAAGGTTTAGGGAGTGACAGTGATGTATTGAAGTTCTCAAAGTATGTTTGTGATCATAAACTCATGGTTGTGTACACTGAATTTGTTAAAACCAAGGTGCACACTTACTTCACTTCACCATGTAAGGTAGCAATTAAAGAAATTGATGACACTGAGGCTGGTAAATCATCTTGTAGGAGACTAATGTTAGACTGGATAGATGAAAATGTCACAACTGTCCCAAGTGTTGACACCACCATTCCCCATGTTGAACCCGCACTTGATACCACTTTCCCAACTGTTGTCCCACACATCCCCCATGTTGAACCCACAGTTGATTCCACTTTCCCTACTCAACAGAGTATGCCTTTAGATTATGATGACATATGAAACTTTGATCCTTTCTTAGACAATCATGCTAGTGTAGCTGATCAATATGTTGAGTTAGAGAACCAATATGCTCAGGAACAGAACTGTGATGTACATAGTGATGACAAGAGTGATGAGAAGAGTGATGAGAACAGTGATGAGGACAGTGAGGATGCTGATTATATTGTGGATGATGAGAATACAGTTGATGAAGTTGTGGTGGACATGACTGATTTCCACCTACATATTGATAAGGATGTGGATGATAGGATGCCTAATTCAACTGTTGGTGATGGTGATGATATAGATGTAGGAGAGAATGCTCACTTTGAAAGTGGTAGTGGTACTGATGAAGATGAACAAACAGATGTCACAAGTGGTAGGAGGAAGATAGTGAATGCAATTAGTAAGAAGCATAAGATAGAGGCAGCTAAGAAAAATGTAAAACACTGCTTCTACATTGGTCAATTCTTTGCAAACAAAGAGGAGATAAAAGGCATGGTGAGGGCTGTTTCAGTTGAAACTAGAAGACAACTGAAGATAATAAAGAATGACAAAAGTAGGGTAAGGGTGTCATGTGAAGGTCTATGGCCAGAGTTTCAAGGGAATCTTTCTACAAAAGAAGCCACAAGTAGTGGGTCTAGGGTAACAGGAAAAGCATGTGGGACAGGGGAAAAAAATAAATCTGGGGGCAAAGTTAAAGGACCATCTTGGAAGAACATTGGGGGTAGGGGCCACAAGGAAAACCCTAATAAATTCACATGTCCTTGGGTTCTCCTCGTTTCTAAAGAAAAAAGTTCAGAGTCATGGATTGTGAAGACTCTAAATGATGAGCACAAATGCCTACAGTCAAGGAAAATCACAGCATGCAGTTCAAAGTTTCTTGTAAACCATGTTTTTGAGCACATGGAGAGCAACATTCATATTCCATCCAGGGCACTGCAAGAACAATTACAAAGAAAACTTGAGGTAGGTATAACCAGAAATCAAATTTTTAAGGCTAAGAGGAAGGCAATGGGGCAGATGAAAGTGGATTAAAACAATCAGTACTTGAGAATAAGGGAATACATGCAAGAGCTTCTAAAAACAAATCCTGGTACAACTGTTAGGTTAGAAGTGGAAACACCCCCAGACCATGAAACTGGAACTAGAGTATTTAAGAGGATCTATGTCTGTTTGGGTGAATTAAAGAAAGGGTTCAAGGCCATAGGAAGGGATCTGTTGGGTTTGGATGGTGCATTTATGAAAGGTCTATACCTTGGACAAGTTTTGAGTGCTGTTGGTATTGATTCAAACAATGGTATCTATCCTGTTTCTTATGCCATTGTGGAAGCTGAAAACAGAAGCTCTTGGACTTGGTTCTTGGAATGCCTTGGAGAAGACTTGGATCTACAAAGAAACAGTAACTTCACCTTCATAAGTGACAGACAGAAGGGTATTATTCAGGCTGTGGAAACCGTTTTCCCATCTGCTGAGCATAGGTAACTAATTTTAATTTTCTACAGCTTAACAACTTATTTGTTGTGTTTTTTTGTTGATGTATCTATTTTTTTTACTTTTCTATTCAAAAGGTATTGTTTGAGGCATATCCATGAGAACATGAAACTTAGATGGAGGGGACAAGCATATAAGGATTTCTTGTGGAAGTGTGCAACTGCATCAACTGTTAATCAATTTCACAAAGCTATGGATGATTTTAAACAGTTTAATCAAGAAGCTCACATGTGGTTGTCCAAAATACCACCAAAACATTGGTCAAGGAGTCACTTTTCAGGTATGTGATTTTAAACAGTTAGATGTGATTTTAAACAGTTTAATAATGTATTTACCAATTTAACAATTAACTCTAATGCTTATAGGGAGATCACATTCTGATGTTTTGCTCAACAACATATGTGAAGTATTTAATAGACAACTAGTGGATGGTAGGGACAAGCCAATACTTAGTGCATTGGAGTTTATCAGGGAGTATATTATGAAAAGAATTGTTAAAGTATTGGGTACTATTGAGAAGACTGAAACACCATTGACCCCAAATGCTACAAAGTTATTAGAAGCAAACAAAAAGGAAGCAACAAAGTACAAAGTGGACTGGAATGGTGGTGATAAATACCAAGTTGGTGTGCCTTGGGATGATCAGTGTGTGGTAGATGTGAAGGAAATGGTGTGCACATGTAGGAGATGGGAACTCAATGGGATACCATGCAAACATGCAATTGCTGCTAATTGGGACATGGCCCAAAATGGACAACAAGTCCCACCACCTGAAGGATGGGTTAATCCCATCTACTGGGTTGACACATGGAAGAAGGTTTATAGCTACAAGGTAAACCCCATCAATGGCATGTCAATGTGGGCAAAGACAAATGTTCCAACCAAGATTTTGCCACCATTACATCGTATACCACCAGGTAGACCAAAGAAGAAAAGAGTCAGAGCAGCAACAGAGGGGGATGAAAATGCAGGGAGGTTGTCAAAGAGAGGGGTGGTAATGACATGCCAAATATGTGGTGGTAAGGGGCACAATAGAAAGGGTTGCAAAGTTGGGGCTTCTACATCAACAAATGCACCTTAGTTTCGTAATCTTTTGTTAGCTTTCCTGGATTATGTTTTGCAATTTTATGATGTTTTGGACTTTGATGATGGTTTGCTACTATGGTTATGTAATGTTTAATGTTTAAGCTACTTTGAATGTATGACATTTACTGGTTTGCCTATTTCTGTTTTTTGTTTATACTTTATACATTCATTGTTTTTTATGGTGGTTTGCCAACAAAGATACTAAAGATCATTTCCAACAAATACCAACAAAGATACTAAAGATCATTACCAACAAAGCATCTTGCCTGTTGACTGTGTGTTTGTGTTTGTGCTTTTGAAACTGAAATATCAAATTACACTACTCATGGCATATAAATAGAAGCAAGCACTTATGACAAACTTAAATTAAACCACCAAACTCACTACCAAACGTGCAGTTATCATAAACTCTTCATTAAATAAGGGGACTTCAGTTACATTACACCCAAAAGCCAAAAAAATACAGTCAATTGAAGTCTTTTGAGAGTTTAATACACTTCACCTACCAACCAACCAAAAAAGTCAAACCATTGACAACCGTTTACATTACACATACGAAATTGCTAAAACAATGAACACTAACCAATTTACAACCAAATAAAACTTTAGCTTCCATTCTATAGCTTCCTTTTCCTTTAATTTCAGTTCTAGGTCATTCCTTTTTCGTAGTAAACCGGGGATGATGACAGTTGATCTTTCACACATTACAGGGTCTACCCAACCAATAAAAGCACACCTTGAACTCTGAAAATTGAAACCAATTTGAAATTTCAAGTAAAGCAACTTCGAATTAGGGCTAAAACACAAAGGGCATAGATTACCTGATCAGGACATGAATAAAACCTCCTTCCAGGATTATTAGAGGTCCATGACGTGCGAATCATTACTACCTTACCACAAGAACAGAAAACCGTGGGCATTTTGGGTGATCGAAATGGTGTTCGCTTTACAAGATCATCTCTGTAAATGAGAAAGATCAAGAACAGAGAGAGAGAGTGCCATGTGAGGTTTAAATGGGCCTTTAACGTAGAAGGTAAATGAGAGGGGATGGGTTAATTGACATAAATGCCCTCGTGTGAGTGGCACGTGAGCCCACTTAACGTCTAAAACAAACGTCCATCGTTAACTCGTACCATCTTGGCTAGGAAATTGATGTTAAAGGACGAGGTTGGCCAACTTTAAGGTTAAAGGACCAAATCGGCTAAAATGACTTAGTTAAAGGACCAATTTGACAATTAACTCATTAATTAATTAGATATCAATCCCCTTTTCTTTCTGTTTTCTTTTCTTTTTTATTTTTATATTTACCCCACCCTTTTCCTGATTTATTATTTTCTAATGAAATGTAATTTGAACACAATAAAGATTAATTATACATAATAATTATAACATTTTTCTTTTTAAAAGATTATAACCTATTTTTTATCCATATTTTTAAAATCATTATTATTAAAACCCTAAACCCTAAAGATTTAAATACTTAAATTAACATGAGTGAGCTACCAAGGAAGTGTTCTTCATCTTGTTGTTCTTAAGTTGAATTTGATCAACAAGGTGTAATTGTTGCTTATTGAGTCTTTCTTTGTATTTCATATTTGACTACTAATTTGTTGAAACTCACTTGGATGTCGGTCAAAGTAGAGTAAGCCGTATTGAGTACGAGACGGTGTTGTAGCCTGTGTCCAGACGCTGTCAGTCAAAGTGATGTCGTGTCTGAGGTCATGTTGTACCCTAGTGGTCCTAATGTTGAATAGGCCATGTTAAGGCACATGACCGTGTTGTAGCCCGTGCCTAAGTTTTATCAGCCATGTTTTATTCTAAAATGAGATTTAAGCTTTGTATAAGTTCGATATTGATACATATTGTCATTCTATTTTCTTATAGCCTAATGGAAATTCAGATATTGATTATTACCTATCTTCAAACATGAGACGAGTACATTTGAATGGATGTGTGTTCATTAAAATGTTACCGTATTATTAATTTATTGTTTAACAATGAGCTAATATGATGAGGTCAATCCAGCTATGTGTTTAGCACTGAACATGTAGCTATTATTGTTGTTACTATTAATATGATTTATACATGAATATGATAAGTGAAAATCAATATGCTTTTTTTCACGTGTTTATATGTGAACTGGATCGAGGAAAGCTAGATTAGGCTCGATACCATGTTATGTATTGTGGAAACTCGTTAGGGTGTATTGCATATATCTCACAATACACAAAGTTACATAAAGGACCCTACACTATATAATAATATAAATTAAGTAATTATATTTAACAAAATGATCAAAACACCCTTTAAAACTAAGGCTGTCAATTTTGATATCATATGTGTCTTACTTATCCATAATACTTTAGGAACCGGTACAAAGAGTGATAAGCCCAAATAGTCAAACGTCCACCAACATAGCGTCAGAAAGTTATTCTTGCACAGTTACATCAATCTAGGAGCGTGGAAGGTCGGGGTCGCTACCATGGCGTTTAGTGTGGACACGGTGCCACCTTAGGCGAGGTCAGGCTGAGGATTCATTACCATCATCAAGTTCTAGTTCATGGTCTATGTTTGGAGACGATACTTTCAGATTCAGTTGAAGAAGTAATCTTCCAATATAAATAAAAGATTAAATAAAAAAATATTAGACGATCTGAACCTTTCATTTAACAAAATATTTAATCTTATTATTCATTTACTTTAAATAAAAAAAAATCTAATTTTGAAATTTTAGAGTCAAGATATTAAAAACCCATATCAGAATATATATATATATATATATATATATATATATATATATATATATATATATATATATATATATATATATATATATATATATGACTATCATCTTATCCAAATTCAACCACACTTACTAATATTATTATAATCATAACTAAAATAATTATCAATATACAATTTAATGATGATAATCAACGTATCCAAAGTAAATTCTATAGAAAATTCAAATTAACTCTTAATAAATCCAAATCTTCTAATATATATAAAAGACTAATTTAAAAAAAATTTAAATGATTTGGACTCTTTATTTAAAAACAATTCACTTAGCCGTTAATTTCTTTAATTCTAAAATTTTGATTTGACTTTTTAGAGTCAAATTAATGTGAATTAAATAAAGATAACCCTTAATCAACCCTTCATTTAAGTTAATCAAGATTATTATAAATAATTTAATATATATCATTCTTAAACTTTAAAATATCGTATTTGTACATCAAATTTATAAATAACATATTTATCTCTTATAACATTTCAAATTATCAAATTTAACCAAATTTTTAGTTTTATCATTTTAAAATAATTTATAATTATTTTAAATTCTTTTTTATTATAACAATAAACATTTAACTTTATTGCTTATAATTGTAAAATATAGGGTTTAGTACCAAAATGTATCCAAGTTGTCACATTTTGCTATTGTATGTATCGAACTTTGAAACTTACCATTTAATGTATCCAACCTTACAAAATTACCATTTAATGTATTGGGTGACCTATACATCAGATACTAGGTAATTTTTTTATTTTTCATTTATTACTAATTACCACATCAGCAAATTATTATATTAAAATAACTTAAATCATATTAAAGATCTGGAAGAGTGGGAAGAACACTCATCATCTTCATCAAGACTAAAACAAGAACATCCAATCAACCCAAACACACAGTGAGTTCTATACCATTTAATCGAACAAACAACAGAGAAATTCATACCATAAAATCGAATAAAGACATAGAAAACGCTAAATCGCAACCCAGAATCAATACATCCAAACAACTCAGATCCTTGATCATGAAACCCTAAATCGCAACAAACCCTAAATCACAACTAAAAAACGCTAAATCGCAACTGAAAACCCGTAAATCAGAAACCAAAACTCGATCTTTACTTACATGTTCATTGAAAGAAGGAGATAAACATACCTTCATGTAAAAACCCTAGAAATCGGTGATGAAGATCGATGAAGAAACCCTTCGTCTCCATTCAGTTTAGGCTTTTCGAATCACAAGTTTTCTTTAAGAACAATTGGTGATGATTGATGAAGATCGATGTAACACCCTCTTTACCGGTCTAGATTAATTAAGGTAATTAATTAATTAATCTTGAGATTTAATTTGTTTATGAGAAATATTTGTGAATATGTGTTAATTGACAAGTATTTGGGATTTTATATTGTGTTATTATTTGGGAAATATAGTTGAATAATATTATATTTGGGTTGTTGGGGGGGTATGGCCGAATTATGGGTTTAAGCTACCACCCACACTCCATGCTTCATTACTTGTAATACTAGACAAAGTGTGTGTGTGTGTGTGTATGCTTGGTTGCTCTCGGCCGAGAAGAAGAAAGAAAGGAAGAAAAGAAAATTAACCTTCATCTTGCTTGCATCATTGTGGTTGTTTGAAATCATCTAGAGGTTAGATTACTGATTTATAGTTGGTTATTTGTTTATATATGTTCGGTTTTGATATATATATGAATACCGATTGTTTTTGATGATTTGATGCTCATAGGATGAATGTATGTTAGATTTTGATGATAGATTATGTTAATTATATGTTTAGAATGATTTCTGGAAACATATATAACTTGTATGCATGAAATCAGTAAGATTTGAGTTAGAAATAGATTGTATGCATGAAGTTATGATTCTGTCGGATTTGTGGTTGAATGACTCGGAATCCGATAGAAGAAGTTACTCGGATTTGGCCCTAACTCTTTATCGGATTGTATCTTTACCGGATTGTGACTTTTTACCGGATTTCATGTTTATCGGATTTGGCCCTAACTCTTTTATCGGAATCCTGGATTATCGGATTTAAACATTTAATCGGATTGTGCCCTTATCGGATTGTGATTTTATCGGAATTGGACTCTTACTCGGAATCCGCCTTTGCTCGGATTTGAAATAATCGGATTTGGTATAATCGGATTTGGACATTATCGGATTTGATGATTTAAAGATAAACATGATTTGTATATCTGTTTGGGGTTTATGTATGTTGAGTATATGTATACATGTATATATACATATATGAAAACATGAATAAATATGATATTTATTATTGGATCAGTATTATGGATTGAATACTGACTTGGGTTACTTCAATCTCAGGAACTGAGAAGACTCGGTGAATTTAGTCATCTGAGTGTGCCAAAGTTTTGAAGACTTTGGTGAGTGGATTTATATCTTCGGATATACAGGATTTAATATCCTATTTGGAATGCTCTTGTTTGGATTGTATATACATGTTATTTGGAGACCAGTTTAGTCTGGGCCTTTGCTTGGGGGTGTAACTTACCAGTTCTTGTGGTGCATTTATTGTACCTAAGAAGACTGGTGTTGTTATCACTGTTAGCTGGGCTATCGGTAAACCTTGGTTTTGGCCGACCTTGGTTGTAGGTGCTTGCAACACCGCCGGTTCTCCTGGGATTCATGAGCTATTTGGTTTGGGCATATTTGCCTTGTGTATGTGTAGATATTTGTTCCCTCACTTAGCTTTGTGTTAATTCCCCACTAGATTGTTTTGCAGATCCTCTGAGGCGATCTTGATGCTTTGGGGCTGGGAATGTGGACAGACCAAACTCTGATGTCAAAGTTTTTTATTAGAGCCTGTTTTGGATTAACACTGTAGAAGTTTTGCTATGTAAAACAAGTTAAAATCTTTTGTATCTATTATGTAATTAAGATAATTATATGTAATTAGCTTCCGCATGCAGTAAATTATATGTTTAAAAAAAGTACAGTGTTACAATCGATGACAAAATCGTTGTTGAAAGAAAGTCGTAAAACAAACCCTAAACCCAGATGAAGATCGATACCTTGAAAACGCAGATGAAGATCTTCATAAACTCTTCCAACTACTCTTGAAAACGCAGATCGATGAAGATCGATGATCGATGATTGAAAACGCAGATGAAGATCGATGATTGATAAAGATCGATACCTTGAAAACTCTTTCAGAAACTCTTGAAAACGCAGATGAAGATTGTTGAAGATCGATACCCTACACCCAGATGAAGATCGATACCTTGAGAACACAAAGCAACTGGGCAAAGGCAGGGATGTTTTTTATTTTATTAAGTTATTATAATTAATATTTTTTTATAATTTCTCAGTTTTATAATTTTATTAATTTTGAATTATTTTTAAAGAAAAAAACCATGTCAACAGCCACATCATGCCACGTCAGATGCCACCTCATTGTAACCGGTGCCACGTCAGCATGTGACCTGCTATAATAGGTTTGATACATTAATTGGAAATTTTTAAAAGTCTAATACATTAAATGGTCGATAACCTGTACAATAAATTTAATCACGTTTTTTGGTATCATGATATCACATTTCTTCAACCATGTCTGTTCTCTCCTTTCGCGGTGCTTCTATCACTGCTGATCTTGGAATTGACGCCGTCTGTCGTCCTTTTTTCTGAACTCTCATTTTTTTATATTTTATAATTATTTAATATCGTTTATTAATGTTTAAATTTATTACATTCCTAAACCATTCCGTGTGTTACACGTGCATTTAACTAGTTTGCCATAATATACGTATGATTTAGTTCTTATTTTATTAACTTTAAAATTAAGTTTTTATCTCTTACTTCTTTGATCTATTCTTTCTTAATAATATTACTAAAAGACTAAGGTGCTGTTTGTTTTTTCAAAACAGATCTGTTTTTCTCTGAGACATCTAAATAACAGACTGTTTGTTTTTGCAATCAGAAAAGAGCTTTGCAGATCTTTTTACATCTTCTAGCAGAGATGTATCATTCTTTGTTTTAAATAGACATTCTCACATGTATATCTATTACACATTCTTGTCCTTGGTTCTAACTCTATAGTCATATTATTATATAATTCGGACATTTAGTTGATCGTGTGTGATGAACGGACCACTATTCGACCACGGTCAACCCGGTTGTACACACACATACATATACATACATAAATAAATACATAATACATACATACATACACACATACATATACATACATACATACATACATATATATATATATATATATATATATATATATATATATACACACATACATACGTGTATATATATCACACACATACCTACAATCATACATACATATATATATGTCTATGTATATATAATATATACACAAGATAAACACCCAACCGCACACACACACACACACAAACACACACACACACACACACACACACACATATATATATATATATATATGCATACCTACAATCATACATACATATATATATATATATATATATATATATATATATATATATATATATAGAATGTGGTTCAAATAAAAAAAAAGTTTAGGGTACTAAATGTAGTGAGAAAGGAGGGGTTGACATGTATCATTTTTTACTGAAGGGTATAATAGACTTTTTATTCTTTTTAATTAAAAAAAATCCTACTAATCCTCTAAAATGGCACCCCACGTTCTACCCATATAAAAACCAAACCTTAATTTCATAAGCATAACTGCCGCCTACCCCTGCAACCCACGTTTGTCTCCCTCACGTTCGTCGACTGATTCATCGCCGCTTTCCTCACGCCGTCCCTGTGCAGCCTCTACCTCCCTCACTGACCGCGCCTGAAACACCACGTTTCATCTTCGCCGATGCACGAACCGACAAAACCCTTACTAGAACCGCCGCCTCGCTGCTTGCCGCCGCCTGCCGATCGTGGTTCGTCGTTCGCTGCTCACCCATCGTACAGATTAGGGTTCGCCGCCGCTACAGATTAGGGCTTCACCACCATCTATGCACAGATTACCGTCGTCGCCGCCGTTCATCTATACATACGTCTCTTGATGCACAGACTGTGTTGTTGTGAGTATGTGCATCTGGCCGCCGTTCACCACCATCTCTCCGTTTCTTGATGCACAGACTTTGTTGTTGTGAGTATGTGCATCTGGCCGACGGTGATTGTTTTGTGCATCTGGCCGGCGGAACAGAGAACCGGCGAGTGTGGGAGTCGATCGGCAGTTCTAGGGCTTCACCACGTCCTCAGTAACTGTTGGTTTATTTTGTTTGGTTGATTTGTCCTTTTTACCCTTTTCCTTTTTTTTAATTTCGAATTTGAAAGGTTCTGTTGACTTGGGGAGAGATCATATGGTTGAGATATCTCCTTACGTTTAGTACCATAATATTTTTTGTAGTATATCCTTACCCTATTGTCGAGGTATATATAATATATACACAGGATAAACACCCATCCACCCACACACGCGCGCGCACACACACACACACACACACACACACATATATATATATATATATATATACACACACACATACATACATATATAACAAGTGTCTTCAAGTTATGCTCAAATCAAGTGTTTAATATTCGAGTTGTTTTTTATAATTGTACTAAAATGTATAAATTTTCTCATAATCTCATGTGTTTATTTAAAAGTTTACTTTGTAAGATGACATTATTTCAGATAATTTCTTAAGTTTAACAAACAAACAGTCTTCTTGGTGCAGACCGCAGACAATTAGTCCACATCTAATTCTGTAGACATGAAAATAGACTGAACAGACATTTTATCTCTAAAAAAACAAACATCACCTAACATATATTCGTTGGTATTATGTTAATAAATTTGTGGTCACCCGTATGATATACAGGGCAATTAACTAGTAAAATATATAAGAGAATGGTATGATTAAGAAATTGAAAATTTAATTGAAGAAGTAAAAAAATATATAGTAGAATGGTGTGAAAAAGAAATTGAAAATTCAAGACATGACCATAGAAAGAAATGGTTCATAATTGTAAAAGTACTGGTTCTTACAACACCACCACTGCAAATCTCCATCACGATCTACTTAGATCTTCATTAGCACCATCAATGCAAATCTCCCTACCCTGCGGCACCACCATGTGTTTCCTGTTCAACGACTGCGACTAAATCATCCAACCCGCCATCACCACAATACCACCACCGCTACAATCCACTCTTAATCGATCACCCTCCAATTGATCAATGTCCTATACACTTGACGTGTTGAAGATTTTTAATTGTTTTTTGCTATGAAACCACCTAAATCGATTTTCAAATCTTGACTTGAGTTCATCCTCTCTCTCTCTCTCTCTCTCTCTCTCTCCCTCTCCCTCTCCTCTCTCTCTGTAGAGAATATACGTTGAAATGATTAGAATCAACTATTGTTTCAATGCAGAACAATTTTTCAAAAGTAATTATTCATCTTCAATGATTTTGGTGTCATGAGAGTTATTGTAGGATAATCCATGGATTACCAATTTACCATCTCTAAATTTGTAGAACTAGAAAAAAAACAAAGAAACTCGAATATATATTCGTTGTTTCTGAAAAGACCAAAAAACCGAAAGTTACTTTCGCTTGTACAACCAACAGTCACATCTATTCCTGGGAAAAACCAAGGGGAATGCCCCTTGATCCCCGCTCTATATCAGAGGTATCCAATTTAATAAAAAAAGCTTTATATCATAGAGGTATTCAATTAACTAAAAAAAAATACACACGCACCTCTTAACTCATATTAGTTCATTTTAAAAACCCTTTTGGTCGAAACCACAATTAACTAAAATATAGTTGACATAACTAAAATCACCAACATTCGATTATTAATTCCATTTCAGTTTCTTTGATCCATTTTCCGATTCCTTTATGTTCCTCCTCTCTCTTCGATATATGATCTCTCAGAAACTCTCTTCATCTCTCATTTCTGAATCCATTTCGGAATGTTACGATTTCGGTGTTCAGGTCCTAGATCCAAGTTCAGAAACATGTTTAAATCGATTGTGTCGAGATCATTGGGGCTTTAGGGTTACAAACTCAAGTGTATGCCCATGTAGTCAATTTTGGTGTATAAGTTTCAATATCAAGATCAGTGGCGGCATTGGTATGTTGTGGTCATGGTGACGTGGTCAAACTTGTGGACAATTAAACATAGGGACCAAGTTTGTACTTTAAAATAGTAAGCACCTTTTATCAGAACACTATAAAGCAGAACCCTATAGGACTACATGCACTAATGCACCATACAACAGAGAAAATAAATAAATAAATAACACACCCATCATTCTCCTCTACCTTTCCTAGCATCACATTTCTCTTGCATTGCAACAATTGTCTCTTACATTAAAAAAATGCAATCACCAAAATTGTAACTCACCGATATCGAAGACGACATTGAAGAATCGACGCCAAGATTAGCGAGCACCAACAGCAGGAAAGGTGTAGGTGTTAAGTCAAAGATGAAAGATTCATCTCTCACCAGTTATTTAACTGTGAAGTAATGCTTTTTACAATCGGGTGGTACCCGGTGTGTATGTATCGTTTAGCTTTCTCAGAACCAGGACTTTCCAGCCACTCATCGTATAACATCTTAACAGTTGGGTTTTCAAAAGGATCAGCTACCAAAACCTGAGAATAATCCACTTATCAACTTAATTTATCGTTTATCAGGACTGTTTTAGATATATTTAACTACAAGGGCAACCACCCAAAGTCTTATTTATTAAAAAAATTAAATTAGTATTGTTTTTTTAGTCGTAGATAACACGATTTATGAAAAATTTGGTCAAGAAAACATGTACAGACCCAAACCCAATGACTTGTTATCCAACCCGCTCATCTTGAAAATAGCAATCGAGTTATAGATGATTGATTTTTATGACTTACATTTTCCATGTATGCTGTCTCCAATGACTGGATTAATTCTTTGCCGGATTGCCCAGGTTTTGGCTTGAGTTGGCCACCTCCATTTAAGCATCCTGTTCACAAAGAAAGTGAATAACACATTTTCTATTCTTTGATTATATAATTTATTAGGTATTTAGTCATAAACGACACAAAAACTCCGAATTCAAGTTGCAATTTAGAAGTTAGAAATTTAAAAATTCCGTGAACAGATATTGGATCCAGAAACATTTTGCCGAGCACGATATCTAGAGGTAGCAGCTTCCAACCTTTTTGCCAAACATCATACATAGAGGTAGCAGTTTTTAACCATTTATGAGACGATTTGGGTTGTGTTTCATCTCAAACGGCTTTCAAGTTGCCCAAAGTCTATATCTAAATAAATACTATCTCCCGACTCTACTAAATATAGAACATACATGGAAGTATTTGCAAGTGAACCCAACCAACCCTACTAGGCACGTTTTGATGTGTATATAAATACGACCCATTTCAGCCCGAGCCCGTTTTGACATGCACCGCAACCCACGGAACCTGCGGTCTTGCTATCTCTAATGATCACTCTATGTGGTTCAAGCTTTCTAACAGCATAAAGGAAAAAACCAAGAGCTGAAGTGCAAACAATGACGTAACCCGTCCTTCAATCTAGCATTAATTTGATAATAGCTAAAATAAACAAATAAAAGAAACTGTAAAAAGATACCTGAAGGACAAGCCATGATCTCTAAATAGTGATAGCCAGACTTTCCGATTTTAAGTTTCCTCACTACATTTTGCAAGTTGCGAAAACCATAACATAGTGCAAACTTCAATACCACTTTACCTTCTACCTGCAAATAGATTTTATTTCGTTATTTATTATAGTTCAATAAATTCTTCAAACTCTTAACTTAAAATCCCTTAACTCATTAAAACGTAAAAGAGCAGCAATTAGATAACTCCTGGAACATCAACTTACCTCTAAAGTCACTTCCTGGAAATCAGAATTCCGCATGGTCCTGAAATCTAGAGGCCCTTTGATATCATGACCAAAAAGTGTCTTTGCAGCATAACGGAAAATTGTATCTGCATAACCTCCAGAGCTTCCCCTAACTCCAAAAAGATTACCTTCTTCACTAACATTGGATAATCTGCAGGATAAAAAGTAACATGCTTTTTAATTTTTTTTTATTCAAAGAAAATCAAAGAGAGTGAGATTTAAAGAAGCTAGCGTTTTCTGCTTACAAATTATCAAGAGGGGACTCATCCAAATTGCTAAAATCTACTGCTTTTAACTGCACAACAAACAGAAAGTAGAAACACTTACTTATGCAGAAATGTAAAAAGTTAAATCACCTATTTACATGTCACCATCATTATAATTTAATTGACAGAATGGACTTCTGTCCATTATTCATTTATCTTTTCCGATAAAGTGTATCTCAGATAATTCATGAGTCATGCATTCACTTAATAATGTGCAAACTGAACATTGCCACATTAATAAAACTACTTACCTGAATCAAATCTAAAACCTCTCCAGTTGTCAACACAGAATCTACCTCTGTAACCATCTGATCAAAACCGTCATCAGGTTGATCTTGGAAAACAAAATCATCCCTTGAAGCTTCAAGCTTTTTGTCATAACAGGGCATCACCGTAACATGGTAAATATCACCTGGACTGTAATGTTAATAAAAATTAAAAAATTAAAAAAACATGATCAAGTAAGCATACTGAATAAAATAATTTAAAAAATGCTTTTATTGAGCAAAAATTAAGCATGCAACTAATTATTACATGCTCACCGAATCCCTAATTTTTTACATAGATGGTGCTTGATGATAGCTCCAATGGACTGTTGGGGGCTCTTCACTGAGGAAATATATGGCAGGACATAGGAACCAAGAGTTTTCTCAGCGTAGCATATCCAACCTGAAAATAAGTAAAAGAAAAAAGAAAAAAACAATTACACATGAAAATATAACAAAATAAAAACCTAAACCAAATAGGCATACCTGGACATGCAGAGGATATCATGGGTAAAGACGATTTAGATTCATTTGTGTTATCTGAACAGCTTTGTTTATAGCGCAATATGAACTCATTACAAGATTCAATTAGAGACAAATCTCTACTACAGCTGGTATCATATACGGCTTTAACTCCTAATGACTTGAACAATGTGGTTAGTTTCCTGAAAACCTGAAAGAACACCATCAAAGTTACCTCTAAATCAGCCTGATCTTCTGAAGTCACATCTAATGAATTAATAAATTAGACAATGTTTAATGTAAAGAATTTACCTGAACCGGAGAAAGACCATAATGGACAGCAATTGAAGCCCTGGACTGTGGTGAAAGAGAGACTATTACAGTTTTACCATTGGTAATATTAGAAAGAAACTCATCCAAGCTCTGCTTCTCTAGCATAACAGTCTCTGCAGAAGTAATGCACCCACTGCATGATTACAGCAATATTATAAATTCAATCACTACTTTTATAAAAATGTTCCCAAATTTTTTGAATATTATATAAGAGTTTGCATGAGTTGTGTGTTACATCCACACATTTGAACAGGTCCATAAGTCAGAAAGGGGCTACCTGCATGCTAAGCAATCCTTGAGTGATATTTTTACTGGATCTGTTTGAAGTGTGTCTGTAGCAGGTACTGTTTTTGCCAGCTTCTGTTAGGAAAAAAGAACTTGGTAATTAATATTAATGATCCTGTATAAGACTGACTCTTGCTACTTCGAAGAGAAGAACCTTGAAAAATACTGTGTGTTCACAAATTCAAAACTCATAACAGCAGCATTAGAAAATAGTACCGCTGTCCGCTGCCAAACATTCTCTAACATACACACACACATAATTACATAAATACAACAAAAGATGCAATTATTCACATTCATATATAAGCATAAATTAAAGAACTCCAGTCATAATGCAATGTTAGACATCCATATGACATAAAGACAGCCACAAACAGCCAAATCTCAACCATGAACTATCTATCACAAATGACTACAGCCCATAAGTTAGATTAGCACCTCTTTTCCAATTCAAGAGTTACACTTTGCCTTTGGATTCAAACCAGACTTTTCTATTTTAAGGTAAATGACTTGTAAAAATTGTTAAGAGAAACTCATGACATTAAACTTTAAACCAAATGGTCAGAATAAATTTTGCTGGTCTCAAATTTGTAAAATAATCATATCATGTTTTCATTTTTTAGTGCGCCCACTAGACATACGTAGCTCGTTCTTTAAAAGAGAGAATTATAAATCTTAAATTAATTGGCAAAATTCTAACCCTTTTTGTAAAATTAGAGCAAAGTAATTCATATATGCAAATTCAAAGCCTATTACTTATCTGTTCAAATGGTTAGCAGATTTCTAACTGTTCTAGCACTGGAACATAATGTAGAAATCATACAGATTTCCACAATAGAACTAATCTTGCTATCCAACAAAGAAGATGCACATTCATAACCTTCTGACGATGTCTAACCTAAATGTGAAATTGGTGTGAATTAACTCAGAAGTAAAACAGCAAGATCATTCTATTCATACTACTTGTCATAGAATGTAGAGCCGTAGAGGTGCTTGCACATTTCTGTTTGAAAACTATAACGGATATCAATCTGAAGGTGATACAAAAGCCTGTCAACATGATTTATGCCTTTATGGTAAACTGATGAACAGCTACCAGCTTCTAAAATATAATCACAGATATAACTATTCTAGTTTTCTTACACAATCCGAACGAGTTAAGCCTAAAAAAAGGAGCTAGAAAGTACGCTAATCTGTACTATAACTAATGAACTAGGGTAAGAACAAGAGTTCAATTTACGATAAGCATAAGAAAACTAATCTTATCCATTCAAAAGCTAAGCTAGAAATCAAATAAGCATCGATGATCTGGTGTTTACACACCCTGAACAAGATGATAACAACGTCGCCTAGTTAAAAATCATTGCAACAAATGAATAACTGGTTTAAGAATGGATCATGACTAGCATAAAGTAACGACCTAGGGTTCAGAAAGCAGAGGTAATACAAAACCTTAGGTTTATCAACGAGCCTGGCGGAACCAGACTTCATAGAAACGACACATCCTTGTGACGGCGCAATAAAATCATTGAGGTCGCCGATCCTTAGCGTCGCCGAGAATTTGTCCGACATGTTTTCGAGACGATTGATGATTCAGTATCAAAATTGTGCGTAACTTGATCGTAGAGATTGAAATTGAGTGTTGTTTCTTTGGAAAAGCGAAGGTCGAAGTTTGGAATACAACAACCGGAAAATATCGTCAAAGGATTCTAGGACGTTCGGCGGTCGACGGCGGCAGATGTATGTATGTGAATTACTTTTCAATGACGGTTATTCCCGGTTTCCCACCGCCTTGGATAAAATCAGACCGGATCTGAAGATAGACCGGAAATAAGTTGAACTTGACCGGTTCATATCGGTTTTTGTTTGATATAAGTTGAAGTGTTGAACTAAGGACGTCAATTTTTGGGTTAACACGAAACCCACTCAACTCGATACAGAAAAGTAATACAAATTCGAAACAAACTTGAAATGGGTTAAAAA